>OZ029928.1:4189850-4789850 GCA_964023275.1 Norana najaformis
TGCGCTCATGGTTATTCTAGAATAAATCCGGTGCTCCTGACAAAGAATTGCAACTCCCACCCAGATGTGCTTGGAACGCAATCGATCACTTGCCTCCTTCTCAACATACTCTCATACTATTGTCTTGAACGCATTGTCCTGCCGCCTTCGAACACTTCATCGCATTGACACTGGTTTCGTACACTGGTCCAAACCATATCGCCTTTCGCAATCGTCAAAGTGGTCTGTAGCACAATCTTTATGCTGATGATACTCAACTCTACATTTCTTTTGATAATTCCTCTTCTTCCAGTTCTCTCATTCTATTATCTGACGTTTTTAACCAAGTTCAGTCATGGATGGCAGAAAATGGACTGCTCTTCAACCCATCCAAAACTGAGTTCCTCATTTTTGTAAGCTCACAGCAACTGACTAAATTTAATTCTTTGAATTCCGTCCATCTAGGCACCTCTGTCGTAAAACGTAGCAGTTCATTCCGCAATGTGGGTGTTGTATTTGACTCCAATCTGTCTTTCTATATGTAGGTCTGCCTACTACCACATTCGTGATATCCGTAGGATTAGGCGCCTCATTCTCTTCTCTGACTTGGTTTTTTGGCTAATGCCCTTTTCTCCAGCCGTCTCGACTACTGCAACTCGCTTTTTACTGGCATTTCTAAAGCTAATTTGATGAAGCTCCAAAGAGTTCAAAATACATTGGCGAGAGCTATCACTAAAACTCCAAAATATGATCACAATCCTAAAATCGTTGCGCTGGTTACCCATAGAAAAACGCATAAGACTGGACTACATTTCAATGAACCTCACTATCTTCACTCTGTTCTGACTCCCAAGACTTATCTCCACTCGACCAGGTCTTCTAGCTGTTTAAATCTGACTATTCCGTGGACAAGAACAGCTCTTGGCATGCGTGCCTTTTCTGTTGCTGGCCCTAGACTCTGGAACTCTCTTCCTGCAAATGTTCGCTTAGCAAAGTCTGTTTCGGCCTTCAGATATCGACTAAAAACTCATCTTTTCCTGAACTCATTTCCTCCGTTGGCTGTCTCTGTGACTTCTGGACTCCTCCTGGCTTTTCGATCTGGACTCACCGTGGACTTTGGCCTGGACAACGATTTTGTTTAGCAGCTACCATCGACTGATGCCTCGAGAGCTATAGAAGCTATACAGCGGCGCTATAGAAGTTATACAGTGGCGCTATAGAAGTTATACAGTGGCGTTATAGAAGTTTTTAGATTAGATTAGATTTATTTGAATAATTTGGTTAGAGGCATACAAGAGAGACCAACAATTATCCACTCACAAGTGCGTCATTGAAGTCATTGTTGAAACAATTCCTAAGAACCAAGGTTGCCCAAAAACTCTGAGTGGTGGCTTTGATTAGATTAGATTCTCTGTGCCGAAGACTTCTCTAGCACCGTTATTATAATCCTCAAGTTATCAGTCAATTGTCGCTTCAAGTCAAAATCACAATCAAAAGTTGGAGAAGCCGGGTCGAATTCCGTTAGAGAAACTAGAAGCTAAGCTACGGTAGGTAATCAAGTTGGAAGAGATGTGTCTAAGTTTAGACCAGAATTTCACGCAGAACGAACAGAACTGTGCAGTGAATTCCACAACTGAACATCGTTGAAATAGAAGCAAGAAGTTCGAGGGCAGGATTAGATGTGGATCTACAGTGCATTTTCTTGTACCATGTGACCAAGAAGTTTTTGAACTCGCTGTGGCATTATGCAATTGCTTACCCTATATATATATATATATATATATATATATATATATATATATATATATATATATATATATATATATATATATATATATATATATATATATATATATATATATATATATATATATATATATATATATATATATATATATATATATATATATATATATATATATATACACATACATATACATATATATATATATGTATATTTTAAGAAATGAAGTCATAATTTACTGCAATCGTAACTGTGTATGTTAACAGAATGCCGGAACAGTGAACTCATATTCAACTTCATTCAGATTCATAACAGTATTGTACACTTGATAAAATAAAAAAGATGTCTCTAAATTCTCATAATGTTTGCTTCAAAACATGCACATCCAGTTATACAGTGAACTCGTTGCGGCAGTAGTAGTAGTAGTTGCCGTCGCTCTCCTCCTTTATCCAGGCTTGGAACTGGCACTACCCCCAAACAAGGCAGTGGCGGAGTTTTTTTGGGGAGCAATGTTCTCAGCGCTTTTAGGATTTCCAAAATGCGTTCTATGCAATTCAAGATACATATATGCATACACTTAGGTACAATAACTTAGGTCGGGCAAAACTAATTGTAAACTGTAAATTGCGATTTTTCACAATTAGGCGTTAAAAGACCAACGTCTTTAAAATATTTTTACCTTGTTACTAATTGTAATAGAAATATGCAGTTTTTGTGTAATATTAAACTTAGTTTGTAATATTAAACTTAGTTTCTTCCAGTTTCTTGTAGTGTTTTATCAAGTACAGTCACATCTAAAATGGATGGTTTGATCTCAGTTTATATTAATTAAAAATCTTAAATAATCATGCAAACTGTCCATTATCTATAAGCCTTCCTCATCTAAAAAATGTTTCGAAAATCGTTTACAGCGAAACAATTAAACCAATTATATTTGTCACCGTCTAATGCCGGCAAATCCGTTTCGGGTCGATCATATTTTTGTAGTCGGATGGCATTGGATCAGAATCAGAACTGGCCAGATCGGGTCGGTGTGTGTCAGTTTTAAGAAAGATTTTATAGAGTATTGCTTACAAAATTCTTACAAAAATAAATTGTAAATTTGCATTATGTATGTAGTCTTTTTGGAGGACTTTGTGCTGATGTCCACCGACGATATCGCCATTACAAAAGTGACATTATTGACGGCATCAACATACAATGCGTTGCGTCTGCTGTGTTTCTCTACTTTGCCTGTGTCACGCCAATTGTTACATTTGGAGGATTAATGGAAAAGAAAACCAATGGTTTTATGGTGGGACTTTTCAAAAATAATTTGACAGTTTCCTGTTGAATCTTTGTAACTAATCTTCTAACCGTCTTGTGGTAGTTCTGTAGTTATTCTACGCATATACATATGCATTTGCATCATGAGTGCAGGCTAACTCTCAATTTGCAACAACGTATGTTAACAAAAATGTTAAGCTTTTTTAAGTTTTGTTTTCTACTCAAGTCATCGCTTATACAGTGTACAGTGGTATGTTTTCTTGTCTAATAAATTTTTCATCTAATAACTCTTGTTTGTACGTGTCTATGTTTCCAATGTCTTTATGTCGCAATTAATTTTTTCAGTTGAATAGTTTTACATTTTTTGTCTTGTTTTTTTTAAATTCTATCTATATTGACATTCATTTTCCCTTTACAGTAAATTTTAAAAATGTTTCTAAATAGTATAACGAGAACAAAAGTGAAAGACAATCCTATACGGTGAGCGGTTTTGGGTCAGTTTCAGAATCGGCTACGTTTCAATTCGGCAAAAATGCAGTTCATATGGCTTGGCTCTCGCAGATACGATCAAAGAGTTGGGAACCACTACATGTCTTGCGGGACCTCAATTTGCTCCGATGGTGTCCCATGTCCACTTTTATAACTGCGCCAGATCAGAGTAATATGGCATGATTTATGATATGGTGCAGCAGTGAGCCTTATTCACGCTTTCATAACTACACACCTTCCTGATTGTGGTCAACATTTCTTAAATGTTCGCATATTTCGAACTATTTGCGAGCTACACTGCATTTTGGTTAAAGAGTTTCTTATTCTTATCGCTAACCATCCAGTTTGACAAACGCTCCGTTCTGCGTTCATAGTTCCACGCTAATCGTTCCACGGCTAAGGGACAATGAACCGTCCTAGAACAATATTACAAAATTAGAAATTTTTCACCTATGAAAGTTCTATAACATTCTCAGTCTATCTTAAGAGGCACCTTGCTTGAACTGTTGTTGCGCCTTTGTAACGTTGTTAAAACGCAATTGATTTTGGATACATACATTCAAGCAACTGCTAGCAGAGACATAGATAACAACCAACAAATTAAATTCTAAATTACCTAAGACTATTTGTAGCCTTTATTTCGGATGTTGAATGCATAGTTCATTTCATGCAACATTTCCAAAAGTGCTTAAAATAATACGAAATTAAAATGTCTATTTGTTTGAAAGAACAATAAATAATTCCAGTGCAACACTCATCGAGTGTTGCGATGGTTTTAGAAACTGTTTGCAGCAACCGAGTATTTAATGACTTTTTAGGGAACAATGGAAATGCTTTTATCTGGTGCTATTTGCGGTTTGGTTTATGCAATCTTTTCCGGACAACCATTAACTATCGTTGGAGCGACAGGTCCTTTGCTTGTTTTTGAAGGAATTGCCTACGACATTTGCGAGTACGTACAAATTCTGTCAAAATCTTATTCAGCGTGCGTGTATATGGAAATGTACATAGATGGGTGCGATCTTAACGACATTAATTGCTAGAATTCTGACTGGACTAAGTAAGTAAATAAACGTGTAGTGACCCTCTGCAAGTTGTAAATTTGCACCGCTGGGAGCATGTCTTCTTGTGTGTGATACGATAGGCAGTGTCAATTGTCAATTAGTATACGAAAAAGCTATGAAGCGTAGGTGAGGCAAATACTATATATACGGGAATAATGTTTTCGATGCCGATTTTTTTTATATATATCCAGTAACTAAAAGGAATACTGTGTTTTTTAGTTGTGTTCTGTTTTAAAACTGTAAAGGTAAATTGATATAAGAGTTTGTTACTCGTTTAAACTTGTGCTGACATTGTATTTCAGAAAAAATCAGATTGATTTTATGTCGTTTCGTTTCTGGATTGGGATTTGGATATTTTTATATCTACTTCTAATTGTCGCTCTTGACCTGAGTTCTTCAGTAAGATATATAACTCGGTTTACGGAAGAATGCTTCGCTGTTTTGATATCAATTATTTTCATTTACGAAGCTGTTATACAACTTGTTGAAGTATGGAAAAAGAATCCTGTCCATATTCAAGTAAAAAACGAAGCAGATGATTTTGCGTGTTACTGTGTTAACAACAGTTCTGAATTAATTTATGGAAACCTAGCAGACGTGGGAAAAATTTCATTTTTGAACGATACCATAAGGTTTTTTACTGACAATCGTTCTCTGTCCATCAAAGAAAGTTGTGTTACTTCGTCATATAAAATTGAAATCCACTATGGCTGTATTACAACAGAAACGTGCACAGAATACAAATGGATCACGATTGGAAACGGTTGCAAATCTTCTGTCACTGATTCAGTACCGGACGTTTTTCTTCTGTCGTGTGTTCTTTTGTTTGGCACCTTTGCTGTTGCTTTATTTTTTCGAAATCTTCGAACAACTCG
Organism: Norana najaformis; assembly: GCA_964023275.1. NCBI lineage: Eukaryota > Metazoa > Annelida > Clitellata > Crassiclitellata > Hormogastridae > Norana > Norana najaformis. The sequence goes on from OZ029928.1 coordinate 4,195,268, forward strand.
CTATTTCCCACTACAGGTAAGTAGTAATTCCCCACTTCAAATTAAATTCAAGTTGTGTTAAATTGTACTAAATTTCTTTAAAGGAAAAGCCTTCGATAGAGTCTTAAAGAAACATCTGTAAACTTTTGAAGAAGTAGAGAAGTATCTTAGCAAATAGAAGCAGCTATGATTTCTTAACCTCGAAACTTGAGGCGAGTGGCCGGTCAGTCCTTCTTCGTATCTGAATATTCTCAGCAGCAATATACCGGTCAGTACATTTAGTTTATAGCTACGATTGCTAGGAATGCAAGTGAAGTAGAAAGTTTGAACCGTCTTTCTATCCTATACCGAAATCTCATTCCCAGCATTCTCGGTTGACACAGGCTACCACAAAGTTCTTTTACATTCGTAATGGTCACTCTTCCAACAACATGCACAGTCCTTCTTCCTTGGAATTTCATACTGAATACTTCTAGTTTCAATCAACGTTTATTGTAAGAAAAGTTTTAATAACTGAGGGGTGCATAATTGGCTGCTGCTGCTTTATGACTGAAATTCAGCACTCGCCAAGCAAGGAGACAATTAAACGAGTTTGTTTGCACCCTTTAGATTAATTTGGTTAGTTTGCAAATTACCTTGGAAGGTCATTCAGCATGGAATTTGTTGGTATTCAATAGTTATCTGTTAAATCCTTTTTGGTATAAGAAAAAAAACACTTTCTACTAAATATCGAACTTCTGTTAACTTAATTTCTAAATTAATATCTATGCTAGGTTATTATTAATAGCAGTGTGGCGCAGAAAATGGAACTGAAATGCGGTAAGGCAATTATGAGACAATTCAAAAGATATGGAAGATCTAACCAGCGCAAATTAACGAGAACATGATTTAGTGTTAAGAGTTGAGGCCAAAAAAGTGTGTTAGCGCTTCAAAAAGAATGAGAAATCAACAGTTTACAAGATGGTTGCATCTGGTCATTGACATCTATCTTTAACCTATTACTGTTCCAAGCAAGGTGACAACATCGAAGAGTGTTTTTGCGCCTTACAGCTTCTCGCCAAATTTGTTTGTTATTCAGTGGGTTGGAATAAGATGGATGGAATAAGATGAACCCTTATCCACTTATCCCGAAGTTGACATTTTATTTTATCCAAAACACCCAGCATTGATTTTGTATTGAACGGAATGTCTTTAATATAGCACCGGATCCGGCTAATATTACCGAGTTCAAGAAGCGATCTTTAAAGATCTTTAAAGATAAAGATAAAGATGCCCGTTGAACACCATTGACACTCTAAAACTTTTCAACGGGCTCAGTGGTCCCATTCCAGTTCAAACTGAAGCCAACTAGAGCATGGGGTTTCTTCTGTTCATCTATAATTTTATACTGATACCAGACACGGTTCGAGTCTTCTTTTACCATCTCTTGTAATGCAATGATTTTTTCCAGTAGTAGCTGATTGACTACAGTAATTAAGATATTTGTCAGTCTTATAGTCTTTATAGTCTTTAATTATATCTGGTACTGATTGAAATCACAATTAGAATAGAAGAATGGCAAACAATTTACGTCGGCAAGGTGAATCGGACATCTGCTTCTGAGCAGATTTAACAACCTAACAAGTTCGTTTTGTTAACACCAACAAGGTGGCAGAAAACATTTTTCAGAACCTGGAGCTGTCCTACTCCATTCCGAAGGGGATCCAGGATTCCATTCCAAAGCGGATCCAGAATTACAACTCAATATTGACAAATTATAAACAGCAAAAACAGCACAACTTCTGTCACGTTTGTGCACTGATTCCCATTTGTTTTCAACTGATGACTTATTTGACTTGATTTGTTTAAATCAATTCTTTTAACAAATTGACTGCAATATCAATTTCAAACACTATACTGTACTTTAAACAACAAATTTGTTTCTGAAATTGTAAATTTCTGAGCAATTGTAAGGGTTAGGGTTAGGATTAGGGTTATAGTTACAGTTATAACGTGCTTGTTTGCATTGACAGGTTCGAACGACTCTAGGTGATTTTGCCGTCTTTCTCTCTGTTGTATTATGGGCTGGTATTGATGCGATATTTGGTCTTAATACAACAAAACTCAACGTTCCAGAAACCTTTCAGACGACAAGTAGTGAACGGTAATTTGAGTGAATCAATTATTTTCTATTTTTTTATTGTTTCAGTACAGGTAATCAAGTTTGTGTGTAGACTTTCCCCAAAAATAAAAATTTATATTAAAAAGTGCTAAAAATGATTTGAAAATAAACTTTTATTTTATCGCTAAAATTAATGTTGTAAGTAGAGAGGAGCCCGCTGTAATTATTTCATATAAAGTTACCTACTAAGTAACGTAAGCGAATACGTATAAACTTCTATGATGGCATACATACTCTTTCAATTGATTTTATATTTTACGGATATGGAACTAAGTTATCAGGAGTACATTACCATACAGTGTAGTTAGGGCACCCAAATTAGAAGTAGACCTAGTTCTGAGCGCTATTTGTATCGTAAACAACAGCACCGTACTAAATAAAGCGTTTAAAGTTTGTGTGACCCATTTCACTCCGATAAAGAATCACTTCGTCACGAGTCGCTCGTTTCGTATCGCTACGAATTGCTTCGCTTTGTAACAAGTCGCATCCTTGAGTCCGTTTATCCTGATTTCGCGTATAGGCGACCGCGGCGGAACTGTTGGTTGGGCTGTATTCAGAAAGTTGAATTATCCACTGTAACTTAGAAGAAGTCAATATAAAAGTATTGTCATTGTCAGAGAGAAAAGTGTACAACTTCTCATTTTATGCTAATCAGTTCATAATCATTCTTAACAATTGGAAGCAAATGGCTTAAAGACAGAAAAAATTAGAAAGTAAGAAAAATAAAGAAGAAAAAATAAAAGTACGCACAAGTATCGTTGTTCTAAAAATTTTAAAAATCAAAAAGAGCAGCCTCTGTGTAAACAAGTGATTGCCTGCTATATTGCACGATACAATTTGTAATAAATGTATTTAATTTCTATATCCACTTTTGTGCAGTGGGTGGGTAATCAATCCACTTGAAATTACCTACTGGTGGTTGATACCACTGGCAGCTATTCCTGGAATTCTGGCAACAATATTGATATTTCTTGATCAACAAATAACCGCAGTTATCGTCAACAGGACAGAACACAAACTTGTTGTAAGTTACACGGAATTAACAAATATTTGTTATACATTGGCGATTGCTTTATTTTAGTTGAATTGCCGACTTAAATTACTAATTCTATATGTTAAAATATTCGGTAAATTCACTGTCTACTTCAGATGTGTTTGGCTGTTTGTTTATAGCAACTGTTGGATGTTAATTTAGTTTAGCTACGTTGTTGAATTATTATAATTGTCTAACATCGTATGGCATGAAATTGGGTTATGGGTAGAGTGTACGCTATGCTATTATGGAACTATACGGACAGCGTAGAACCAGATAAGGAACTTGGTGTGGTGCATGCATTCATTGTATGATCTCTGTCTTTTAAGGCACTCCACTTACCCGTTCATTGAACTTACTAGTTGCTAACGCAGAGCAGATCACTGGTTATATAGCTCCGTTCACACGTACATTCTGGAATGTACGTGTGAACAAGATATTATGTGATCTTTTTCTAACGTGGTGTTCATCGCGTCGTTAATGAGGAAATGTTTTCTGCTAATGGCAAAGATTGATCTTCAGTCTATAAGCCATTTGCTTCCAATTGATATTGTTTTTCAATTAATTTCATTACCTGGTTCAGCTTGTGATACTTTGACGATTTGCGATGGCGTAAATTTGAGAATTTTTAGAGGCACCGCTATAATTTATAATTGGCTGCCTCTAAAGCCAGCTGCAAGTTAGGCCACGGTTATCATTTTTGTCCGAGAAAATCCTTATTGCGGGTTTTAAACTTGAAAGCAACGCGAAGCTTATTGCCCTGTTATCCAGTGCATCCATCAAGAAACCAACAGAAACCACCTTTTTGCACTTCACGGAGGCAGTTGTTCATTTAAACTTTTTAAATTTATATTATAAATGGAAATTGACATGTATTTCAAAAACATACAAATGGTGGATGTCTTGAAGATCAAAATTAAGCATCAGTTTTATTTAGTTGTATTTAAGTTTTGACCCATACGTGCGTATATTGGCCGGTATTCTTATTATTATTATTAGCCCAAGCTCATTATGAAAAACGAGCCCTGCATTATTAATTGGGCCTAGAGTTTCAAAGGTTTAGATGCCCTGGGTCCAACAATAACATCAATTATCAATTTCTCATTCCTTCCCAAAAGCTTTCGCTCGTGCCATACTTCATCCTCTGCTAAAGGAACTTTCTCTCTACTCTAATGATGTATCTAATTTTGTTAATAAATTTGTTAACGGGTAGTTTTGAATCGTATGCAAAACTACTAACCTACTTATTTGCCCATTTCAGTCTGCATACCGCAAGTTTCATTCAACAGAATCCGCACTTCTGCTGTTCAAAATTATATCATGTGCTCAATGGATAGGGGAAAGATGACAGCGCTTGATCCTGTAGACCATTTTCTCCTTTTCCATCGTCTCCAGCATTTGTTTGGAATTTCTGGTCTCGCCCTACCAATGTTTGCTACTCATCTCAGCCTACTTAAATGGACATTATTCTTCTAGCGTTTTATTGACATGCGCTGTTCCGCAGGGTTCTGTATTTTGTCCTCGTCTGTTTACATTATACACCACTCCTCTAGGTGCACTATTATACAATTAATCACTAGGTTATAACTTCTATGCAGATAATACGCAAATACACGTTTAAGAAATGCAGAAACTCCAAGGATTTGTTTTAAACTGGGACTTATAGTTTGTAAAAATTTAACTATGGGCAACCACAATACAAATCAGCCTTTATTTCCCAAAACTTACCAATATTCTGCAAGGTCATATGAGGACCTAAATTTGAAACCCCCTCCCTGTATCCGTTCCTTATTCGCAATCGCTTCTATAATTTCTTTTTCAACTTAAAACTCACCTGTTTCAAATTGCTGCCCGACTGTCTTGCGGGCTGACCTTCTGGATATTGACCTGATTGTGGCTTGGTTTTGGTGCGCCCTCAATTGATGCCTTGTGCATTATACAATGGCGCATTATGTTATTTAATTTTTTTACCCGAGGTAGGTAAAATCCCTCAGGTGGTGAAAAAATTAGTCCGGAGACAGAAGTTATTATTATTATTATTATTATTGTTATTATTATTATTATTATTATTATTATTATTATTATTATTATTATTATTATTATTATTATTATTATTATTATTATTATTATTATTATTATTATTATTATTATTATTATTATTATTATTATTATTATTATTATTATTATTATTATTATTATTATTATTATTATTATTATTATTATTATTATTATTATTATTATTATTATTATTATTATATTTTTTGCCTCATGAACTGAAAAATGACTCTATGAGCTGTTAAGCTGTTATTATTATGCATTTATTACTCGCACAAGGCCAATAAATCTGAATCTGAGGCGCGAAGTGTGAGTGAAGTGAGTAACCGTCTAGTGGAGGCTCTAATCGATATTCTCCGCGTTACAAGGCCTAGCGTGCCCCCGTACTATTCTTTAGCAATTTAATTATTGATTCTGATCTTAAACTTGTCATTTCCTGCCTATGCTGAGTCTTTTTCAGATTAGTTTTATATATTTTATATCTATGTGAATTTTCGTTCCCTTGAAAACGGAGTTGGCTTGCCTGTGTTTTCTATGCTTATTGATCTGTGTTGAATTACAGACTCCATTAAGTCTTGTAATTTAACGGTCTTTAGTTCCAAACTAATATAGGCTGGCCCTCTTTTAAGTCTTTGCCTTTCATTAATCACCAATAAATCGAGGAACTCTTAATATTTAGGTCACGTCATTTTATCTGTTTTCAATTTCTGTGTATTGCTCACTTTTGTACTGTACTTTATGTTACTACTGCTTGCCAACTATTTCCGGATTTGCAATTAAACGCTGTAGTAGAATCAATTACTTTCCGTCTTTAGACAAAGCTTAGACTTACACGTGGATAGTTTAAACTGTTTATCGGCGGTTTTGATTCTACAATGTCTTCCACTGGTTCCAGCTGGGCGCTGTAGAAATCTCGAGATTACGATAAGTAAATGGTATTTGTAAATTGTAATTTCTATTTGTGACATCGCAGAATTGTGGCGGGCACATCTGTTTGAAGAGAGGCAAGAGTAGCTAGACGTGCATAGGTAGCAACGAAGGGCTGCGCTTGTGAGAACAGTTCGGCCGGTTTAGCTCCATATGACTTTTTAAATTATTTTCTTAAAAAATAAGTTGATTCCAAGAATAACTTCATAATAAAGTCGAACAGACTCATTGATTTCTTTTTAGTAAAATAATGCCCAAACTTATTTAAATGTATATAGGTCCCAAAATGTTTTTATGACATGTAATTGATCACATTAAAACACCATATATTTAAGTATTACTAGGCCGGCAGTATTATTATATAAGCAACGCTTGTGATAGTGGGAAGATGCGTCACCCAATATACATGTGCCAAGGACGGAAAGAGGCAGAGGCTCGTCGTAAGACTTAAAAGAAAAAAGAAAACGAATGGTGTGTCAGAATACTGGCGGTAGCGAGAGAGTTACGATCTGTAGAATGGTAGTTACGAGAAATTGCGTAGTGAAGAAGGTACGCAAAAAGGGAACGCCTATTTCCGGTAAAAGAACAAATCCTGTTCTGAGTAAAGGCCATCCACAGGACGTCGCCCATCGAAAGAGGCAGAGGCGGATCCCAAGACCAGAGCCGTGTAGACTCCCTTAAGGAAGCGGCCAATCCTATGCCTTCCTTAAAAAGAACGAACATTTACGGGCAGAGACGATTCACGAAATCGAAAGTACAAGGAGCAGTGAGGCGGGTGGATCTCAGCGTAGAGCTGGTCTGGAATTACCCGCGTCCCGCTAAGTTTTGTCCCGACCGAGAACGACTCAGAATTAAGTGTTATGGCCATGTGTCTTCTGGAAAATTCCTGGAAAAAGCATTGATTTTCAGTCGCCTTGACTGATGTAACTAAATTTTTGTTTGTACCACAAAGAAAATAATAAAATACTAATAATGATAAGAATAATAGTAGTAGTAGTAGTAGTAGTAGTAGTAGTAGTAGTAGTAGTAGTAGTAGTAGTAGTAGTAGTAGTAGTAGTAAGAGGATTTATAGAGCCGTTAAAACGGCAAAGTCACAGAGTCAAACATGCAGAAATTTAAAATAATAATAATAATGATAATGATGACGATGATGACGACGATGATGGTAATAATAATAATGATGATAATAGTAGTAGTAGTAGTAGTAGTAGTAGTAGTAGTAGTAGTAGTAGTAGTAGTAGTAGTAGTAGTAGTAGTAGTAGTAGTAGTAGTAGTAGTAGTAGTAGTAGTAGTAGTAGTAGTAGTAGTAGTAGTAGTAGTAGTAAGAGGATTTATAGAGCCGTTAAAACGGCAAAGTCACAGAGTCAAACATGCAGAAATTTCAAATACGTCAGAAATCGGTACTTACGTTAAAATATTGAGCATATAACGATATGCTTATATCTTTCCACTGGCTTCCTGTTCAGCAAAGGATTGTTTCAAATCGGGACTTGGATTTTGACAAAACATAACACTTTTGTCAAAAACAGTAATTATACTTACTCCCCAGACTTGTTATTATTGTCTTTCTCTGGGATACCTATACTAGAACTTGAGAACAAGCTTTTTCAGTTGCTTGACTTTAATTTATTAATTACTATCGCAATTACAATTACTGGTCAAACGTATTTAAAAGTCGATTTGAATGTATTTATGTTATTCGTCGGTCGTGCTTTTTACATCATTTGGCAGGTTCTTCCAGTGCAATTCTAAAACCAAAGCACCAACATTTACATCTGCTCGCATCGTCCGTCAAGAGCAAAGAAAGTCACTGTTACCGGTATCCGAGTTGCCTCTTCCAACAGACAACTTTCCTGTTTTCTCTCCTCAACCAGCAATAGTCATTCTCTATTACCTTTCATATAGCCTATTATCGTTGACTTATGTTCCTGGGACAGATAATTTCTGACAACCGCATCTGACATTTCCGTGTGGAGGATTTCTATCCTGACACTTCTATGGTATAGTTAAGTCAATCAGCAATAACTCTACCAGAACAACCATGCTGAATTCTAGAGATGAATTGTTGCAATTTTTGAAATAGCTAAAGTAAAACATGTAAAAGCTGTCAGTTTTTTAAATAGCTAAAGTAAAGTTAGAGCTGTCAGTTTTCCCCCTCCATACATACATATTCTCACCACAACCTGTATCGGTCCTGTCACTCCTTACCAAGTTGCTGACCTACTAAAGAAATCTCCTTCCGAACACTGTGAACTTGACCCTGTGCCTACATGACTTTTGAAGTCTCAACCTCAAATCTTTGTTATTATCCTAGCTCTCCTAATTAACCTTCTCTCTCTACTGGCATACTTCCTTTCTCCCAGAAGCGGGCAGCTATACGTCCTAGTCTAAAGAAGAGTAGTCTCAATCCCTCAATTGCCTCGACCTCCGAAGAGAGTTGCCCTTGCACAGCTCTATTCTTATCTTTCTGCAAACAATCTACTCCTGCCGCTCCAATTAGGCTTCAGGTTATTTAACACAACGTAAACAGCTATCCTAAAAGTCTATAGTGATCCTGTCCTTTCTGCTGACAAGGGATATGTGACTGCTTTTAACACTCATTTATATTACTGCAACTTTTGACCGCTCAGTCCTGCAAGTCTTTTGATATCTTGGGTAGAATACTAAATTGGTTTGTCTCCTACTTCTCTAGCCGTACTGCAATTGTAATTGTAACCGAACATTTATACAGCCCTGCTTCAAGAAGAAACAACTCAGTGGCACTCTCTACGCAAACTGTCAACTCGCGCACACACGAAGAGCTCCACCAACGGATCACCCAGAGAAGACGGATGACACGACATTCAGAGTGTTCATGGACCAAGCAGCGAGCGACAGCGTCGTACACACGAAAGCCCTAGCGTGCACGGCGCCCTGCGTCGGTGGCTGAAGACGCGGCGTCAGGACATTTGCTCGGGCAGGCAGGCCAATCCTATGTAGACAGCATTTCGACTGATGGTACCCTGTTCTGTTAGACGGTCCGAGCATTAGGTCTTACACTTAAATTGTCGCAACCGTCCATCTCGGTTCTGAATTTGACATCCCCTTGACATGAGTACGATCGCAACGTCATTCATCTCTGGTGCGATCATTCATCGTCATTCATTCTTATCACAAGGTCCTGTCTTAGTCACACTACAGCGTTATCAACCATTGCCTCTCGTCATGGCATAGAAATCCACCTTTATGCTGATGATACGCTATGTATTTTAAAGTGTATATGCCACAAAGAGTGCCTGCATAAGTGACAATATTTATGGAGTCTGTCTATGCGCCATAAACATAATCCGAGATTATCTAGTTTGACCGTTCCTCAAAACTCCTGCAGTGCACTAATTTCATCCTCTTTACTCTACCCATCCTCTACTGTCCGGGATCTTGTATTAATGCTCGACTCAACACTCTTTATCAAACCTCAGATAGCTGCAACGTCTCGAATGCGTTTTTCATCTTGTTGCTGGATCCGATAAATTGGCTCTACTTTAGATTCAGCATCACTGAAAATGCTGATACACAGCCTTATTCTGACAAGACTAATGCAACTCTATACTCTATGGTATTCTTGAGCGCACACCTCTTCCTCTAACTAGAATACTACACCAGGCTGCAAAACTGTGTCTTGGACTCTCATACCGAGATCATATCACACCTGCTCTTCGTTCTCTAAACTGGCTTCCAGTGCTTCAAGCTGGCACTCTTCTTGTACTAAGTACGTGCAAATCATCAGCCATCCTACTTATATGTAATATGTACAGTGGTTAATCCCTGTAGCTGTTAAAATCCTATTCTCTCTCCTTCAGCATCTACTGGAAAGTATGTTGTATCTGTAACATGCAATGTATTTGGTAGGCGTTCATTCACAGTTGCTGGAACTCTCTATCCCTCTAACCTGAAAAGTTACTTGATAAAGTTACTATGATAAAGTTCTTGTCCTCATCGCATCGTCCTTTTTCGTCGTCCATTCTGTCTTTCCGATACAATGTCTGTCGTAACGCGAGCGTGATTCTAGTTCAATAGCAATACGGAGCAATCGAGAAGATTAGCTTTAAATCAATTTCTACCCATAACGATTGACTGCGTTCTATCTTGTCTACATTTTCAACTGTCTTCTATCTCTGAGAGTCGACTCTACTCTCCGACGTTACGAACCTCGACTCCTCGTATAGATCATGTCTGCGGGATCTCTTGCTTAGAATTATGTGTTAAATTTTTATTGGTCAATATTTATAGAATTTCCCCTGGATGCTCTAATTCGATTGAACGCTGGAATTACTCTTTGTCTAAGTTCTTAGTCAGTTCTGTTTCTCTATCACCCTTTGACGGGTTCTGTATGGTTTGTTGATATCTACATGTTCGTTATCTAATCTGCGTTTCAATCTCCGTCTTTATCTCTACCAGTCTATCTTTATGTATCACTGTTCCCGACTGTGCGTAGTTCTGTGGGTGGTGAATCACTTATCAGTTAATCTTCCTTTCTGAACGTAGCGATCGGTCATACGCTCAAATACCCTCCGCACTCCCACAGGCTCTAAATGTAAAGCAAATGCTGTATCAGTATCAGTTCTCAGCGATTAGCTGTCCTCTCTTCCTCCTTATCTCCCAACACTGGTAATATACTATGACAACTACTACTAACTTTCATACTTGCGTACATATTTAAATTACCTCTGTTATACTTCTTCCAGGCTGATTATAGTTCTTAATGCTCCCATGCTTCAAGTTGAACTGTATAAGAAGGGCATTATAAATATTTAGTGGTATTGTATTGTATCAGTGAATTGTTCAATGTATTCGAACTTGTGCAATTTGATTTGTGTACGCTATATTCGACACGCCGTGCACCTTCTCGCTATTTGTACAAGATGCGAGAAGTTGGTTTAAATAACTCTTCACAATATTTCTCGTACCCAAGAACACCTTAAATTCTGATTCTGAGTTACATCTGAAAAGAGCTTGGTTTAAAGCGACTTTCAGAGTCGATTTTCGATGCTTGATTTCCCTGCCCGTATGGCGTTGTTCCGCACAAAAGACCAATTTCCAATGGGTGTATTTTCTAACTACGTACCCGGGGCTACCAAAATTCTTTGTTTACTCCAGCGCGATTGTTATCGCTGCGTGTTCCCAACAAAAGCGGTTACTAACGGTTACATGGTTTCCGCGTTACTGTCCAAGATGTCCTCTAATAACTGCCAATCATATCTGTGGAGATCGCTGTATGTTTTCCTAGTATCTTTCCACTTTTCTCACATAAGCGAATAATTTTCTATAAAGACCTTCCGTAACTTTTGGTCCAGTAGGTACCGATAACGCTATCCATTTGACGAAAACTTTTAACAAAACAATAACACAATAAAACCATTTTAAAAAGTTGTAAAACTTCAACCTCGTCTTTGTCAAAAATCGTCTCAGTGATTTTTCAACTGTTGTGCTTGCGAAAATTTTTACTTATTAGTAAACCGTGAATGTCTCTCAACCTGATTACAACCTGCTTAACATATTTTGTAGGTCGTTAGCTTTTTCTTTCCCGATACTTGTTTGTTGCATGCAGTTTTTAAAGAATTGGAACTTGATTTAGTTAATTTAGATTTCTTGTGGATCGAAATGCACAATAAAATTATAGTTTATATTATATCAGCATATCTCCATCCGATTTCAAGAAGTGGCTATGAGGACTTTGTTAGGAGTAAATGAGTACAAAATGTGTAAATTATTAAATGTGTAAATTTAATATAATACGCTTATAAAAACATAAAGGCGCAAGATAAGTAACATTTTTTTGTAGAAAGGCCATGGATACCATTTGGATTTACTTGTATTGGCAAGCTTGGTTGGAATTTGCTCAATTCTTGGGCTACCATGGTTTTGTGCTGCAACTGTTCGCTCAATATCTCACGTACAAAGTCTCATAAGAGAGTCTGAAGTTACAGCACCAGGAGAAAAACCAGTAATGCTGGGAGTAAGGTAACGCTATTCAATAATTCATCGTAGGACTTACCGTTTTACTTATCAACTTATGCCGGTGTAGCGATTTTCCTTTTAATTGACGTCTGTATTTATTGAATTAAAACGATAACAGCTACTTACCTTAGTGAGGAGTAGTTTAGTGTAGTTTTGTTGTATTGGTAGATTTGTGTACAAATGATGTAGTTATGGTAGTTCTGTAGGCAGGCAAGCGTATAAGATTTATAGATAGACAGCTTAAGTAGGAACAGCTTAAGTAGGAACATAAGCTAATCGTATGGGAGTGTACCACGTCAGCAGGATGATTTACAAAGACTGATCTGGTCTGACAGAGCAAATTTGAGAATTTTAAATTAGCGGCGATTATAACAGACTGTAACTTACCTGACAACCTGCCAAGGTGACAACGTAATCGAACAATATACAACGTCGTAGTCCGCGCTGTTTGACTGCGACTGTATCGATGAAAATTTTCGTTCGACAGTGTTTGAACGTTCGCAGTTGTGATTTCAAAAGAAACAAGTCCAGTGGTTTGGGCGAACTTAGCTTTTTACGAATTTTCGTGATAATAAAGTTGGACGAGAAAAATGGCGAATATCCATCGACTGCCTAAAGGTCCCGTATACTTGGAGAGGGAGAGGAAAAGCCCACGGCGACTGTACAATACATCGAGAATAAATTCATCTCAAGGACTGAAGCCACGAATATCAATAGCTCATGCTGCATGAGCTATTGATTTCTCTGCTAATTAATTTATTTACTTAGATTAATAGTTGGCCTGAGTTAGTCGTAGAATGAGATAGATTTAATGTTAACTGAACCACGCTATATTGACTGTTAGCTAATTTTACACTTTATTATTTGCGATAGAAGATTGACAGAATATTTAGTAATGTAGCTTGAAACGGTTGAAATTCGGGAGTCTTACGAAATTAGCAGACGCGATTGGTCGTGTCGGACGCTTTGTAATTCTCAAATTGGAGTCTATTCGGTCAATTTGACTTTACTAAGTCGCCGTATAAGACGAGGGGGAATAAAGTCTTAGCAGTAAGGAGCAGTATCAAAGACTTACCAATCGAAGTGTGTCGAAGTCAATGCTGAAATCGCACGATACAGATTCGTCGCGAGTTATAACGATCGTCGTATCCGAACGGATCTTTTCCGCGAAACTGTTCCATCTTTTCCATCGAGTTTGGTCGTCGAATTGTGGAACTTTTGATCGACAATTCATCAAAAAAAATCCAGAATAACTACTTGTCTACCAAGTGGTAATCCAACGTAGTATTGAAGGATCGCCATTCTGCCCTCTTTACGTTAAAGGACTCCGTGAAAACAGCACTGCATTCTCCTGTTGAAGGACTTTGGTGAAAACTGAAATGGAGAAGGGAGATTCGAATTTACTACATCTTTAATTTGCTGGCCATTGTAGACAATTGGCTATTAATTATTGCCTTGTTGATACTATGTGACATTTTTAGATGTATATATAAATTCTTTGCTGACTATTTCATGTTCATGATACAATATATATTACATATTCATATGACAATATGTTATTTAGAGAACAACGCTTAACTGGAATAAGCATCCACGCTCTGATTGGATTATCGATGCTGTGTGCTTCGGTTCTGCAGGTAACTGAAATGGGCTGAATTTGCTGAGTAATTAAACTAAAAGCGCAATTTTTCTACTTAGTAAAAGGGTTAAGACTGAGTAAAACTGTTGGTGCCGTAGCTACTATTCGTGTGGCATGGGTGAATTCAGTCTGTTGTGGAACTGAGAAGACGATGATGTGAAATGTAGCCATAAATAGCCATCAAATAATTATATGAACAATTAATTAATTAATTAATTAATTATTGTAGTACACACAGTGTTTGAATCCTACTAGGTTTGTTAGGCATTTGTATTCACACAATTCTTTTTCGCACAACTGTTTTAAAATATAAGGCACACAGATACGAAGACATGGCAAAGTACGGATCCAAAGTGCAACACGTGCAAGCGAGGGGACTGGAAGTAGTGCGATCTGCGAGACAGACAGCAGAGCACTGGATGCGAGCCATGATGATGCAGAGATGGAGGAGAAGGAAGGAGGAATGCGAATCAAGTCCGCCACCAGCAGACTACAGGAAAGTAAGCCATGATAATGCGACGAGGCTGGAAGAGGGGAAGAGGATTGAAGTCTGCCGATTGATGTCTGCCGCCAGGAAGAAAGGACAACAAAGGAGCGGACAAGCAGTCGGGATTAACTCTCAGAACCGTTCTGTATTGAAACAGGCTGCAACGACCGACAAACAGACGAAAGAGGGTGATGTAGAAATAAGTCGATGGCAGCAGGAGAGACTACAGTACGTCTAAGAACATAAGAACGCGTTGTAAAGAACATAAGAACGCGTTGTAAAGAAATAATCTTCAATCCTTCTCCCCTCTTCCTGCCTCGCTTGAACAATTTTCGTTAACAAGCCATAACTAGCCATCAACGAATTTTTTAGACTGACCGCAATCTATCGTTTTAGATTGACCGCCAAAAAGTCTTTCTGAACATTACGTCTCGTGGCAACATTGCACTCTAATTCTACATGTATGCTAAGAACCAAACGCCTCGTTGGCCCTTCTCTCGAAACAAAATTACCGTTTCGTATTGCCTCTGCCCAAGCGTATGTTCTCTCCAATGAAGGTTCAAAATTGGCCACTTATTCACGGGAGTCAACACTGAAGCTCTGTCTTCCACGGTTGCCTGATGGGCAATCATCATCATCAGTTCCACGGTCGCCTGATGGGCAATGTAATGTCTTGAAGATTTTTAAATAGGGTCCAATTCCTTTACCTCCAGCACTCGGTCCATTTTCGTGGGTCTTTTAAATGGAGGCTTTATGGTCACCACTAGTCTATATCTCGTAACTCTGGAAATACTTACATTAAAATGCGTCACCCGTCGTTTTCTTAGTTTCCGGAATAGAGGAGTTTCACGACACGTCTGTCTTTTAGCCCTAGTTAAAGGCATCTATCTAACAACGATGACACGTCTCTCGCTCAATTTCTCTGTGTGGGACTCACGGCCACACACATGCACCACAACTTACGGATTGAGTTCTGTTATCTGTTATTTATCAAATTCTGCTTCAGATTCTTGTGAGTCGGGTTCTGGAACGGATACCGACTATTTCGGCTGTGACTCGGAAGCACACTGAGTTGGGTTCACATACACCTATATAACGTGCCCGAGATTAAAACAACCTCTTCTCGCTACCTGTCCGTCTCTCTCCACAACACGTCGCCACTCGCCTCTGTTTTGGTCACCTCTTCAAAAATTAAGCGGGCGCAGGTCGGAATCCACTACTCTCGACATCTAGCTGTTGTTTTAAACCTCTTGTGGATCAGATATGATTGTTGGATCTCTGGCACGGTTCTGTAAGCTGTCGCAGCGTGCGTTGTGTTCAGAGAGATGCGCAATAATTCTCTCAGACACCAGTGCGTATTCTTCAAGCTTTGCCTCTAGATTCTTTATAAGACGCGGTTATCCCATCACGGTGAAATCGATAAATTGTAATCGGTTTCTAAACCGGACGGCGAACATTTCGACTGTAACATTTCAGGCAGTACACTGACCAGTCAGTCTCTCAGCGTTTAGGCAGACTTGCTTAAATAAATGAAACGGGAATAAATGATTTGACCTAAACTCATATATATAAAGATTTACAGTCTGATTGGTAACACAGTGAGGAGTGTGCATCTGCAAAGAGCTAATTTTCGCTCAGTTTTAATTCTTACATGCCTTCTTCGCACAAGTACGCTTTCGACTTCGTGAAGTCCGTTTTCTCATTCACGGTTATATATTATTGACTCATTTTACAACCTAACTTAGTAATTTGTGTAAAAGTTTACTTTTTTTTAAATTTTTTTAATTTTGTTTAAAACGTGACACGGAGCCAATTCAAATCGTGATCTTCGACACTGCAGATGGCCTGCAGCAATTTGCTTGATATGTTCCCGATATGATAAAACAATCTATACGCAATGTATGTAGTTTAATTTGGTGCATTTTATTGTATTGTTTTGTATTGACAGTACATGCTGGTCGATCACAATTTTTGGTATTTTTTTAGTGGCATTGTTAGTTCGTAGTGTATTTTAATAGCTTTTTTCAGAGTTAAACGCCCAAGTTTAAACGCCTATGTTGCATTGCTTTCGGATAGAATTAGACACTTTCGATAAAAGAAATATTCTGATAACTTACTAATGTTTTAGTTAATGCAAATTTCCTTAAGCAATTTCTACATGCTGCAATTGTGTAGCATATGTTTGTGTTCTTTTTAAATTCTGTAGCATATCCCTATGCCAGTACTTTATGGAGTGTTTTTATATATGGGAGTTACATCGTTAACTGGAGTTCAGGTATTCTAGAACGAACTTTCTTATAAATAATAATTTGTAAATTCTAATATAATAACTTTTCAGCTATCAAGCCACCTGTTTCTATCGCTTTTCCTTTGTAATAACGCTGGTCGATTCCTTTCCATGTGAACTTGGGTCTAGGATGAGCTCTTTCTAGGCAGTCACCACTCCTCCGTAAAACATGCCCGAAGTATGAAGGCTTCCTCTTCTTTGATTAATCCAAGCAGACTCCTCTCTACTCCTACCGTCTCTAGAATTCACTCTTCTGAGTTTCTGGTAGCCCGTAGTCCTCTAAAAATCTGCCGCAGAAACTTCATTTCAAATGAAGTCTTTCTTTATGGTCCAGCTCTCATAAACAATACCGGTGCCACTTGGCATGCAAGGGTTTCAGAAATCCTATCTTTGTTGCGTGCAGTATGTCGTGACTTTTTCATTATTCTCTAATACTGCGCCACACCTTTCCTTTTCCTTTTGCTATTCTCTACCGAATCTCTGTACAGCACTCAGTCTTCGGTTATAAGTAAACCAAGATATGGCAATGGGTCAAACCTGCTCCTTGCACTCTGATGCTGCGGGTTGTACCATTTTTTTTTACCATGACCTTGATTTTGTCCACATGAATCAAATGTTGCTGTTTGCCTGGTCAAGATGATCTTCAGCTCTGCTTCCAAAGTTGACAAGAGAACAGATCACCAAAATTTTAACTCTTCTACATGAATCACACTTTCATAACCGTACAACGCTTCCGTTATGACCCTCCGTTATGCATAGGTATTGTGAGATTACACAATCCTATTGTGAGATTATTGTGTCGAAGCCCTTTCTTGAAACTGTACCCTCGCGATAGTGTACCGGTTGCTTTCACTCTAGTTTGCTGTTAACACTAGAGTTCAGAAAGCAGGTTGACGAAATTAATCCATGTCTATTATATCTTTTTATGTGTGACAATGTGACAATGCACCATAGAGGTGCTGTTGATGCTCTCTTTTTTCACATTATGCTGGATATAAAATAATATTGTCGTGTAACTAGAAAGTATGTTAAAGCATATATAATTTAATATATAATATAACAACATAATGTAGTATAATTTTTATTTGTCTGTTTTGCTTAGTTTGTCGAGCGTATTATGATCATTTTCATGCCAGTTAAATACCAGCCTGATTACATATACTTACGGCATGTCCAGACTTCACGAGTTCATATATTTACATTCATTCAAATACTCTGCTCAGCACTTATGTGGCTGATCAAAAGTATTAAGGAGACTTCAATGGCATTTCCAATTATGGTGAGTTCAGAAGACGACTGCTAAATGCTAAAAGAAGACTGTCTCGAAAGAAAACTAAAGTATTAGTATTTTATTGTTATTTATGCATTTATTAGGCGCCACTGTCTAACTACTTAGCATCAGTCGATGGCGCCGAGCAATTGTGAGTTTAGGATAGTAACGTCTCGGAGGAGGCCGAACGCTCTTATCCATTATGCTAACGTTTAATAATTTCGGGTAAAAAGCATACATTTTTGTAGCAGCTGACGGTCTTCTGATACATCAACCACTGATAATAATTATATAACACATTTTGCGAGTTGTTTATAAATTTTGTACAATGAAAAGGTTAAAAGTTTAATGACTAATATTTAAGAATACGTTGACAATTCGAGTAACGCGTAAGACATGAGTTCAAGTAGTTTAATTCATATTCAATATGCTAAAGTTTAATACTTAGGTGTAAAAGTAATTACAAATTTTTAATTTGATCAGTCTGAATTCTTTCAGTTATTGGCGCTAATAGCTATTCGGAAAGGCATGGACTACGTTTTTACTCAAAGAGAATTATACTGGCTGGATCACTTATTACCAGATGAACATCGTCGAAAAAGAGAGGACATTTTAAAGGCAATTGAACATGCTACAAAATCAGAATCTGTAAGCATTGTTCTTTCTTGTTGTTATTTCTACTTATTAGAGATTGCGAAGAAGTACTCGCGTACTCCGGCATAACGGTTTTGGAAATATATCATTATCCCACACTCCCTTTGCCATATCTTAATTCACTGTATGTTTATTAATTTAATACGACTCCATAAGATTGAGTAAATATTTAATCAACAATAGTTAACGAATTATTAATTCTTAATGAGTTTATTTGTGTATGAACGGTGTATTTTATTTTGACCAATCACTGTGTTTATTTCTGTTGTAGAAAAGTACATGAAAACAATTTGAATACAAATCACCCGACAACATTTAAATTCGGAACAAATACGTAAACACTGCTTTATTATAATAAACATGCTTTCTCCCTACAATTAAATGGTTTTCTGGTACAGCAGTTAATATTATATAAATGCAAAAAAGCTGAAAATCAAGACAGAGTTTCATTTTGGTTGAATATTGACAAAGCTTTCACTTTGAATATTAAACGAAAAGAGACTCCATTGAGTTGATGTTTATTAGCCTCTTCATATTAGGTCGCATGACCAGTCCATTCCCTAGCCGATTTTTAATGCACAGTCAGGGACATTTGTAAAGTGGTTAGGAAATGTTGAACCTGAAAGTCAGTTTTAACCTGTATGGTTAGCATTTTAACACGGGAAACGGGTATGAAGTTGTCGGAGCCACTTTTTAGGAAATCTCTTGAAAAATTTTGGGAATCCATGGGAGAGCCTGCGATTTCCTACGATTTATTTATTCAAGGACTTGTACATTCATTTCACTATTCTAAGGTCAATTATTAAAGTCCTGATGAAATATATAAAAGTTGTAAGATATTATTTACATTAATGCAGGTAATCGTAGGAAATATTATTGGCAGGCTCTCCCATGGATCTGATGGGGGATCATCCGGGTCAAAAAGCCAACTTACGATGAACAATACCATGAAGAAGAAACAGATTGCATATTTCCACTCTGCCGGTCATTCGATCACAATTACAAACTCTGGAGAACCCAATTCTTCAAAAAAAGTTTCTAATCGCAAGAGAGTTAGACAGCACAGCATCTTAAAGATTCCTAGCTTAATTTAATTTTCGACAGAATATGAAAAGAGTTATAACCAGACACTCGTTATCATAATTCCAATCTAAAGATGTCTATATTGACCTACAAAAGCTAAGTCATTTATTTACAGCCTAAAAAACACCAACAAAAACAGCAAAAACACCAGTAGCTATGTACAGTGGTGTGCAAAAGTCTGGCACCACCAATTTTGCGTTTTTTCGACTTTCTGAATTTACTTTAATTTCTTCAGTTTCGGTTTCAAGAACTTAGTTTCAGATTCAGAGGGTTGACGTCGTTCAGCATTGGGACGGCGAGAGAGGTAGATATAATTTGCGGAAGAAGAGTGTGGTGAGCTTTGAATGAAAGACCTGCGCAAATATTGCAACCAACCAATCACCGGATGGTGGTGGTGCTTCTCTATACTTTATCTTACTTTGTATCCAATGTATAAAGTAAAGAAGAGCAACAAAAACTTCAGCATCGACCTCATGCGATTTATTTATTCTAGCACTTGTAAACATTCATTCTAAGGTCAATTATTAAAGTCTTAATGATATATAGTAAAGTGTTTTCCACAAGATGCTATTTACATTAATGTTCCAAAAATGTCGATTTCAATGAAGTAATAAATTCACTGACCTCCAACTTACTTTGATGAACAAAGCTCCACCGAAAAAACAATTACATTTAAATCACTGATAACACTGGATCACACGAACAATTTTTTCGCCTGCTACTAGGCATATGTTATGTGTACTACACTAAATTGAATCTGTTGATTCCAAATCTGAAGTCAGATTTTGTGTAGCACGTCAGGATCTTAAGATATGCAGCATACATGCTAATAATTATGTAAACTCTTTACAGAACTAGTATTTCCTTATAACTGTGTAATTATGCAAACTCAGAGTATTCATAACAAGAAACAACATGTTATTCTTTTATAACTTGAAATTAAAATATGTTTTAAATTGTAATATAAATATATGTATGTTACTCAGATGAAAGCAAACATTTCGAAATTTTGTCTCTAGAACTCTATACGAGTTCAAAAGTGCTTTAGACACTTGCTCTTGCGCTTGTGAGTGGCCGCTGTTGCCCGCTGCAGAAACCAGCAGTAATCGCCCATCATGTTGGAATTGCAGTGGCCCTGATATCTTGCTTCAAAGGTGGAGATGTCTTGATGGAATCTCTCTCCATGCTCATCGCTTACATCACCCAAGTGTGGTGGGAAAAAATCCAGATGGGAATGTAAGAAATGTATTTTTAGTGACATCCGGCAGCCGAGTTGCTTATATGCTGTTAGCATGTTGCTAACGAGTTCAGCATAGATCTCAGCTCGGTGATTCCCAAGGAAGTTTTGCACCACCAACGTACATGCAACCCAAGCGGCAAATTCCAGTGGGTTGAGCTTGGTTCTAAATACAATATCACGCATTAGTTCGCGGATTTCTGGCCCAATAAAAATTCCAGCCTTCAGCTTAGCATCAGTTTTGACAGCTCCAAATTTATCTCTCAGATACTGGAAGCCTTGTCCAGTACGATACATTGACACTACGAAATCCCTCATGAGGCCCAGTTTAATGTGAAGTGGTGGATCAACCAATGGTTCGTGTCGCACGTTGTGCCGACCAACAATGTGCTCAGATCTAGAAGGCCACAGTTTCACTTTGTAATGGTTGCTGTCATCACGATTGTTCCACAAGCACAAAAACCACATATGTTTTGTGTACCCCAGCTGTAGGCCTAGAATAAGTGCTACCACTTTGAGGTCCGTACAGATGTTCCATTTGTGGTCTGAGTAGTTGATCACTTTCAAAATGAATTTCATTGAATCATATGTCTCTTGAGGCCTACAGCGTGGGCTTATAGGAACAGACGGCTTTTCGTTACCATTGTGCACCAACACAGCTTTCAAGCTCGCTTGGCTGGAATCTATGAACAGTCTCCACTGAT
Source organism: Norana najaformis (assembly GCA_964023275.1). Lineage (NCBI taxonomy): Eukaryota > Metazoa > Annelida > Clitellata > Crassiclitellata > Hormogastridae > Norana > Norana najaformis. The sequence continues at coordinate 4,216,781 of OZ029928.1, forward strand.
CAGGAACATATTCGCAATCTAAATTCAGCATGAGACCGTTCACGTCAGTACAGAAACAGATATCATTTTCCAGTTTGTAATATGTAGCTAACTGTTTGTGACGATAACGGAAGTGTGATGTTGTGGTACCTTTTTGAAGCAAGTTCCACTCCCCTAGTCTGGAGGCTGACAGTTCAGATTTCTCCTTTGACAAAGATAGGTCCCTCACCACATCATCTAACTCACCTTGCCTTATCAAATGCGGCCTACCCTCTTCCAAATCTTGATCACTGGATTCATAAACAGTAACGTCATCTTCTGTATTACCATCAGAACTGTCCGTTTCATCAGCACCCGCTGCAGGCGGAAATGGTACTTTATTCTCTTCATCATGCGGCACTGGCTTTAGAGCGGACTCGCAATCAGGATAAACGATTTTAGACTTATTTTTCTTTGAAAATCCAGCAACATTAGTAATACAGAAATAACAGTCTGCATGATGATTTCTTGGCTCGCGCCACACCATAGGCACAGCAAACGGCATTGAATTCCTTTTGCCATTCAGCCACTGTGTAAGCCCAGAGTAGCACACGGTGCAGCAGAATGAGGTGCCCAACTTTTATCCTGGTCTCCGATTTGACATCCAAAATAATACTTGTAAGCAATCGTCACTCTCTTAGTTAACTTCTTGCGCTGGTCACAAAGAGTATATTTACCACAAACATAGCAAAAATTGTCTGGATGGTTAACACAGCCTCGCCTATTCATTTCAAAATTAAATCTCACACACTAGCTACAGCTATATAAGAAAACTTCACCTTCGTTCTACGCAATCTCGCCTTATATACTGGTATTGATGCTGACGTCAGCTCGCTGACATGCCCAATCATGTCTAGCGGCTGCTGCAGGCTTGCTGTTAGGAATATTTCAGGCGACACTTGCAGGCATGCACGTATCGCTGGCAGCAATCGTGGAGACACATACAACCGAATGTACAGACATAACCGAAAACGTGTCCTTAGTGTCATTACTTGAATGCATGCATAACTTAAAATCTAGACGTGCTGGGCAGATTCTGACTTCATATTTGGAATCAGCACATTTGAATCAATATAAGGCACATGCATTACTTTCAGTAGCAAAATCGTTGTGATCCAGTGTAATAAAAGGATGAGGGGATCGCTTCTTTGCTTTGTTTAGTATTTACGTCACGGTTTAGGCAGACGATCTGCGAGATGTATTTAAACAAGAAAACGTTGAAAATGTACAGCGTTGTTTTGGCCACGGGTGACGATAAGCTGTTCGATTGCCTTCACATTTCACTTTCACTCGAGAAATGTGGCCAAAACAATGCTGGTATTGGAAACCAAGTTGACTGAGTCGATTAATTTTGTATTTAAGCAGATAATAGCGTAATAGGAACTTTAATGACTATCAGTTCGGGTTTTACTAACTCAGTTCTTTTGCAATACCTCTTCACAGTTTGCCAACCTGTCTTCAATAAAAGTCTAAAAAATTGCTCCTAATTAAACAAAAACACACTTCTGAGGAGTTGCTGAAACTTATACTCTCAAAAAAGAAAAGACTCGCGCCTTCTTAGGGTATTTGAAAGGACTCGAGGTTAGACAAAGGACAATAATTTCGAGTACAGATTCCTGTTGCGATTCTTGTATATATTTGTGATTTTCTTGTTTTGTATACAGATTAAGATACAAATGACTTTTCGAATCGGAAATTTTTTATGTACCAGCTCGAGAAGGATGTAACGAATTTCCAAAGCGACACTCTGCAAATGACAAAATTCTTGATTTTTAAGCATAATTTGGAGTGTCTACGTGAAGTCGCATGTTAAAGGTTTAGAGTGAGAAGAGATCAGGATTTAAAGAAGTTATTGGGATTCTGTGAAAAGTCAAAAAGTGAAAGAGAGGGAGGACGGGCGACATTGATCAAAATGAGGCGCCGATCAAGTTGTTCTGCTGCTAAAAATATATCTCTCATTCAGAGGCATGTTTGACTGGCCATTACTGTTCGGATATGTTTTCATTACACGCCACCTTCCACGTACTCCTTCAACAGTTACAGTCCTTGGAAATATTCAGTGTTTTAAGTTTGAAACATTGAATATTGTGGTTTATTAAAAAACGGTCGACAAAGCAAAAACTGTTGAACTGGCATTCCTTCCTCGACCCTTTGGTTGGGCCAGCGCATGCAGCAACCATCTTGCCATCCAGCTAAATTAAAATTTGTCGGAAATTGTGGTTAAACACTTTCCTGTTAAGTCAAAGATGGTTGCTACACGCCCTTCTAGCGCCTACTGCCTTTCTTTAGTTAATATGATGTCTTGGGCCAGTTTTCACACCCTCTATCAACTTATCTCTTGCTTTCTACCTAGTTTAAATCATGCCATGTGGTTTACACTCTTTAAAAACATCTCCTCATTATGATCATTTATAAAATATTTATGAAATTTGTCTCTGCTCTCAATTTTATTTTTTATAATTTTTTAGAAAAGTTGTTGCCAGTTGTCTGAATCATCGCTGCCAGTTATCTGAGAAATAACTTTTTTATCGCACAACTTGTGCGTTCCCTTCTAATCAGCCTAAGATCTACCACAAATATCAGTCTACTGAAATCGTACCACCCGCCGTTCACAGTTACATATTCAACCTCATGGACCAAGCTCCTTCATCGCCTCGAACTTCGGTGTGGTCTTTCCGATCCCGCTCTCCGTTGGTTATCAGTATCAACTAACTCACGAGGATGTCGACTGTCTTCAGTTGTGCTCAATTTTACATTCAAGATGTTCGGTCATAATCTAACTAGCATTGTTTTCAAGCCGAACTAACTTCTTATTTTCATCTGCACAAACTACAATTGTTTTTGAGTCATAACAGAGACGCCTAAGATACTAAGCTTATGGTATATTCATTCGTTAGTAAACTCGATCAATGGACACTGCTGTGCTCAATTCCCGAAGAGTGTATGGTTATCGGATCTTCTTGGCTGCAGGTCCAAAGCTTTGGAATTCACTGACCAGTTCAGTTCGTTCGTAAGACATGTTAACATTCCATTTGTCCATCGGCTGAGCGATGAATGTAGGCTGCCAATTATTTGATGTAATTTATTTTAAAACTGAAGACACCTCTTCTTGCTTCTTTACCCACTGCATGGGCTCTGTTTTCTCTGACGTATTGGAATTCGACCTGGCTCCTCCAATGGTTTGTAAACTTTTTACACCGATTTTTACTCGAAGCGACCATCGACATTGTCAACAATGTGCAGAAGGGCATTTAACGCCTTAGGCATTTATAACGGCGGTATAGAAGTCTACAGATTATATTAGATCAGATCAGATTTGCTGTATTCTTTAATACAGAGCGATTACAGTTACGCCGTTTCGTTGTCGCTGTGAAGACTTTAAAGTACTCCAATATATATAATGTGTCGTTTACGGTAATACTAGATCTATTGGTGTTCCTTTCGAAATTATAAATATAGAATTACATTCTACATATTTACCCGTTTCTATGCTGGTCTGCGCTGGATGCGAATTCGCTTTTTGTACAGTCGCAAGGATGGCGATAAGCAACTTTAAACTTACCGATTTTGATTCTTTTCTTGCAATTTCTTATCTTTCTCTTTGCCATTATCATTTTGTTTATTAAAAACTGTCGACAAAGCAAAAACTGTTGAACTTTCTGGTGTATAAGGTTTCCTTGACCCTGTAAATTTGGCCCTTCTGCACATTGTTGACAATGTGCAGTCGTGTGTTCTCAGTATCTGTATTTCAAAAGCTCTAGTGCCCTCTTGAATATAAGGCCAAACGCTTCAGGCTACTTTCGTTGCATGCGAGCACCGTGGAACACGTGCGTTCCATTGCCACTGTGTTTATGATAAAATAATTTTCGTAGGGAAATCAGTCGGGGACTGGAGTAGTATAAAGAGTAGCCGTCTAGAGCATTTGACCAAAATCTAGGGGTATCTAGGTTCCCAGCTTGCGAATTCGGTACCTTTATAGGTTCCCTAGGTTCGACGTCTGGCGCATTTGACTTAAATCTAGGTACCGAATTTCAATCAATTCCGAAACCCCGCGAGCGAAGCTTCGAAAGCGCTCACGATGAAGCTAGCGCGTACTAGAATCACGGTTAGGGAACGCTAACATCGCGACGTCGACAACTTTCGTTAAGGTTCGATTAGTATAATTTTATCGTCGTAAAATGCGTCTGCAAATTCTCTGTACTAAATTTTGTATCGGCATCAAATCTTTTTGTATCACAAGAAACTTTAGTGTCATGTCATCTCCAGCAATCGTTTGCTTTGTCGAGTTATATACGCCCAGCATCAAATCAGCGACGCGATTTTGATTTCTTACAATATCTTGATATTGATATCGAAGCCATATATGGCGCGTAATTCTTGGCGTCTTCGGTGAATATCATTGTTCTCGCAAATTTAAACCAATTATATATTCGTTTTATATTTTCTGTGAGAGTATCTACGAATATCTTTGCACCGTCGTCGTTTTCAGCTCCACAGGCACTTGGGAATATACGTTATCGTCGAAGCATTTTACACGACAGCATAAGAAGCTCGGAATATGTTTTTGATATCTACTGGTGTAAGGCGTGCTAGGGTCAGGTAGTAGACATGTGTCATTTGGTTCAATTAATGAACGATTCAAAATCTGCATACACGATAAATGGAACTCTCATTGATCTATTATAGTTTTTAAAGATTTTTTTGAGCATCAATGCTGCGAACAGTACTCGTTATGTTTAACATCGTCGTGGCCTCTCCCAGGTGAAACAACGTTTCGATTTCTTGATTCGATAGGAAATACGAAATCTGGCTAAAGAGATGCGTATCGGCGTTGACTCACGCGGTTCAGTTCACTTTAGTCAGTCTTCCGTTAAACATCAGATAAGATTCGGCCGGATGACTGAATAGATTCTTGAAGTTCAATGCTTATACGAATCTCACCGGCGGTGTTTAGATTCGTTCTAGATACCGATTCCGTCGTTTGTTAACAGTTGTTCCGTAAATCTTGAAATGTCGGATTGCATTTTTTTATAAATAAAAATTTTTTACAATCTTTTTCGTTCGCGTCGTTCGCATCGACGAAGTTACACGATTTTAATTCCCGCTCCTCCGCTTAGCCTTTTACAAACGAGATCTTCTATTGCTATAGTGTTCGAAGCTGCGCTCAGCCTTCTTCTTAGTTCCAGAACCGGCTGCTAGACTTGATCCGCTAGAAAATTCAATTATATTCGTATTGTTAATACCCGTGGCACCTTTTTTCCGATCTCTTTCGCCGCTTATTTTTTACCCGCGTTGAGAGCCTTTGATGCTATTCGATGGCCGTCGGTAAAGCCTCGAGCGCATCGGCCGTTACCGAAGAGCTTTCTTTTATCGTGCGCAGATAATTTGTACAGCTGTGGTGCCTGCGGGTATCCCAACATCTATGGCCGCCCGAGATGTGGAGATAGCGGACCAGCAGTAGAACGAACACAGTTGTAGATGTAGACGTTTATTCGACACCAGGTACATAGCCGAAGACGAGAGAACTTCTTTACATGTTAAAGCTGGCTTTTATATAGGGTTTTCAGGAAGGTTACTTATCCTGGGTTTTATGCCATACGTTATGACCATGTATGTTATTACCGCTTGCCTTTTTTGGTAAAGGTAGCGGTTTGGCTAGCGATTCGTCACCCAGGGCTTTGGCGCCCGTGGCCCGACGCCTACACAACATTCCATTCTCTTCCATTATGTCTTCCATTCTCCCTCTTTCCCTCTCTATAAAATCTCTCTGTCTGTCTGTCTGTCTGTCTCTCTCTCTCTGTCTCTCTCTGTCTCTCTCTTTATCTATCTATCTATCTATCTATCTATCTATCTATCTATCTATCTATCTATCTATCCATCCATCCATCCATCCATCCATCCATCCATCCATCCATCCATCCATCCATCCATCCATCCATCCATCCATCCATCCATCCATCCATCCATCCATCCATCCATCCATCCATCCATCCATCCATCCATCCATCCATCCATCCATCCATCCATCCATCCATCCATCCATCCATCCATCCATCCATCCATCCATCCATCCATCCATCCATCCATCCATCCATCCATCCATCCATCCATCCATCCATCCATCCATCCATCCATCCATCCATCCATCCATCCATCCATCCATCCATCCATCCATCCATCCATCCATCCATCCATCCATCCATCCATCCATCCATCCATCCATCCATCCATCCATCCATCCATCCATCCATCCATCCATCCATCCATCCATCCATCCATCCATCCATCCATCCATCCATCCATCCATCCATCCATCCATCCATCCATCCATCCATCCATCCATCCATCCATCCATCCATCCATCCATCCATCCATCCATCCATCCATCCATCCATCCATCCATCCATCCATCCATCCATCCATCCATCCATCTATCTATCTATCTATCTATCTATCTATCTATCTATCTATCTATCTATCTATCTATCTATCTATCTATCTATCTATCTATCTATCTATCTATCTATCTATCTATCTATCTATCTATCTATCTATCTATCTATCTATCTATCTATCTATCTATCTATCTATCCATCCATCCATCCATCCATCCATCCATCCATCTATCCATCCATCCATCCATCCATCCATCCATCCATCCATCTATCTATCCATCCATCCATCCATCCATCCATCCATCCATCCATCCATCCATCCATCCATCCATCCATCCATCCATCCATCCATCCATCCATCCATCCATCCATCCATCCATCCATCCATCCATCCATCCATCCATCCATCCATCCATCCATCCATCCATCCATCCATCCATCCATCTATCCATCCATCCATCCATCCATCCATCCATCCATCCATCCATCCATCCATCCATCCATCCATCCATCCATCCATCCATCCATCCATCCATCCATCTATCCATCCATCCATCCATCCATCCATCCATCCATCCATCCATCCATCCATCCATCCATCTATCTATCTATCTATCTATCTATCTATCTATCTATCTATCTATCTATCTATCTATCTATCTATCTATCTATCTATCTATCTATCTATCTATCTATCTATCTATCTATCTATCTCTTTGAGGTACCAAAGCATCTTATCCACGCTAGATATCTATATCTGCCCATTCTTCTAGGAAGAGTCGCGCCTGCGACTCGGAAAAATAGAACAATTAGTTTTAGAACACGAGACTACAAAAAAGAGATACAGTAAAATAGAGCCACTCGAGCGTGGTCTACAGGTTACATGCGGAAGCAACAACAAGATAAAAATCCGTTTAAATGTTTTGGCGCCACCCGAGGGAGATGTTCATTGATTCATCTTGGGCTAACAATTAAAAAATCAAACAGCAAAGATACAAAACAACTGAAACATTGTTAAGAGGCATGAATAACATAAGCAAAAATACTAGTAATGAAACATAACAGACTAATATCACTGCGATCAAACTAACTGGCTGAGGTTGATCTTTTAACTGGCATGAAATTCCTAAACAAGAAACGTTTCTGTAAGGTTGTTTGGAAAGATCCCTCTTGTCCCCCTACTTGGGTACCGGAAGCTGACGTCATCGACTGCCTCAAGCGCGAGTTTCACATTCACCGCACAATGACAGGTAAACCTCGGAAGCGCGAAACGCGTAATGCTTCGGCTTGTTGTTGCCGACTCGTTTCTGTTTGAATTTTCATCGGATTTTCGTCAACTTCAGGCGTTTTCTGTTGGTTTCTGTTGGTTTCTATTTCTACGCTATCTAACTTGTGGATTACTGCGGCTTGTTTGTTCTTGCGTTAACCAACGTAAGTTATCTTAACTTTCTTCGAATTAAGTCGACGATGTTGTCGTCTTCGGCCGCCCCTTCCCCCACTCATCCGGCTCGTGTGTACACTTCCGCTGGGCTACGTACCTACAAGCTCTCACCATTCGACGTTCCTTACGTAAGACTTTATTCAAGCTTCATCTATGGCGACCGGCATCTTCACGGCTTGGATTATCGTCTCCCTCTGGCCAATCTCAGCCTACACCTCTGGACTCTGCTCCATCGCCTACCTCTCGGCTGCCCTCAGACCTGGGTGGCAATGATGGGCTTAGACTTGGGACACTGAACGCTCGGTCACTGGGAAATAAGTTGATGGAGATCGCTAACTCTATCTCTCACCATAATCTGGATATACTTCTTGTCACGGAGTCTTGACACTCCTCTTCCTCTGGTGTTCCGGTTCGACGCGCTGCTCCTCCGGGCTACCTATTCCTCGACGCTCCTCGCCCGGTTGACCCCTTTACGTGATTCGGTTCCTCTTGCGCAAAATCATGGTGGCATTATTGTCTACCGTCGAGAACATTTTCGGGTCAAAAAGATCCCTCTTCCTCTCCCTGTTTCCTCTCCTGCGCCACGACTCGTGGTCCAGTCACCGTCCTTGCCCTCTACCGGCCGGGCTCCTCTCCAGTTATGTCGACCTTCTACACCGAGTTCTCTTCGCTTCTGGAAGTCTTCGCCACCTTCAACTGTCAGCTGATCATACCCGGGGACCTGAACATTCACCTCGAGAACCCAGATCTTCCGAAGTCTGTCCGCTTCAACGACCTGCTTTTCCAATTTGGCTTTATTCAACATGTCGCTGAATCTACTCATGTGCTGGGCGGATGGCTTGATGTCATTATCACCCGCGATGACTGTAACATCTCAGCTGTTATAGTCGAACCTCCAGCTCTCTCAGATCATGGACTTCTTCTCACTGATTCGGGTCGGAAGCGCCTCTAATGAGTCTCTTCTTGAAGTCGCGCTTTATAAATGTCAGATTACAATTACAATTACAATTAATTATCCGATGATAAAGTGTCTTCGATAAAGTGTCTTCCGAAATCAAACTGTGTTTGATTTCGGAAGACACATCATTTTGTTGCGTGTGTGTTGTTTGTTTCTGAACCGCTGTGGGGTGTCGCGCTTCCGAGGTTTACCTGTCATTGTGCGGTGAATGTGAAACTCGCGCTTGAGGCAGTCGGTGACGTCAGCTTTCGGTACGCAAGAAGGGAGACAAGAGGGATCTTTCCAAACAACTTTACAGAAACGTTTCTTGTTTAAGAAATGCAGAAGTCCCTAAGATATGCTGGAGCAGAGCCAACGAGACAATTACGCATAAGGGTTAGGATGTTGAACTGGATACACTGCTGAATGGGAAGCCAGTGCAGAGTGTCGCGCATAAAGGAAGCTATATGGCCATACCTGGGGACGCCTCCAATAAGACAACAGACCGAAGCTTGGAAATATTGGCAAGTGAGAGTCCAACAAAGATAGTGTTACCAAAGTCCACCCTGGTGCAGATAAGGGCACGAATTAGATTAGTAACGGCATGAAAAGAGACGGAGCGGCGGATGGTACGAAGCTGACGAAGGTGGTAAAAGCATGAGCGGGAGACACTGTTAACATGATCGGTCAAGGAGAGTTCCGGGTCCAGAACAACCTCAAGATCACGGACTTTGGAACAGAATAGAATGTCCGGAAACCTCTGGCGTAAGGATGATGAATCGATCTTAGAAAGCTGAGCACGACAACCAAGCCAGATGAACTGGGTCTTAGCAGAGTTCAGTCGGAAGCGATTAGAGGACATCCAGAGACCAAGGGTAGATGTTGCGTCAAGAATACTTCTCAACCAGAGAGGAAGCCGCTTCCGCTGGGCCATGAGCCTGAGTGTCGTCTGAATACTGATGGACGGCAACACCCATGGGAAGGAGAACCCGTGCCAGGTCGGCAGTGTACAGAATGTAAAGGAGAGGGGTCAGGACAGAACCCTGAGGAAGGCCAAAAGGTAAAAGGAACCAGGCGGAACGTGTAGACCCATAGATAACAGAATGAGAGCGGTCTGAGAGGAATGACTGAAACCAAAGAAGGGCAGTATCAGTAATGCCAAAAGATTTTTCTAGACGCTCCAAAAGAATAGAGTGATCCACAGTGTCAAAGGCAGCACTAACATCATAGAGGGCAAGAAGAGTAACCTGAGTAATCAAAAGCTCCAAAGACGTCAGCCAGGAGACGTGTAATAAGTGATTCAGTAGAGTGGAACTTCCTAAACCCGGATTGAAGAGGAGGCATGAGGGACTTAGAGTCAAGGTAGTCAACCAGTTGGACGGACACACATCTGTCAATAAGCTTAGAAAGTAAGGAAAGCTTAGAGATAGGTCGGTAGTTAGACATATCATTGGGTGAGAAGCCTGGTGTTAATTATGCGTGCGGGGTTTATTGTAGTCGACGAACTGTTGTCGAAATGGTTGTTGTTGTCGCGGCGAATAGGATGTGACGTAGTCGCGACTCGTTGTCGGTCAGTCGCGGTTGGTGGTCTGGACGAACTGTAGGATCGCTGGGTCGGTCGATCGGAGAATGTCACGCGGTGAGGGATGGGTGATCGTGAGCGCTGAAGGCTGGTGTTGATGGCGGCGAGGCGGGTCAGTTGCAGTTGCTTCAGTCAAGGGGTCCTAGATAATTAAGCAAGAAAGACAAGAAGAGTAGGGCGGCGAATGAAATTTGCTAGACGGGTCTAGGCCGAGCACCTGCTGCTCACTTTGGCACTGATAAGAATGCAGGCTGAAGATTTGGATTCAGCGACAGTGTGGAAGTTGTTTAAAGTGGATTTAATTTGTTAAAATTGGATTATCTGATTTATTTCATTGAACAGATATTTGTGATTTTACACTTTTGATTGTCTACAGTTTCCGGTGGATTATAATCATTATTCTGCTTAACTGGATTATCCTCATTACGTCCTCTATTTCACTGGTGTTTATTGCTGGTTTTTCTTTGTGAGAAAACGAAATGGTGTATAAATATACAGGGTTTGGATGTAGGAGTGGATATCAGGACTGCCCAAGTATTGGGGAGGATGAAGAAAGAATAACATTCCATAGTTTTCCAATTCACAATCCAGAGTTATGTGCAAAATGGGTTCGAGCTAATCCTCGAAAAGACTTTGTCCCGACTAAATATTCGAAGCTTTGTTAATGCACTTCCATCGAAATGACTTAATACAGGAGTGTCGAGTCACAAGACAGAAAAAGAACGCTGCAGCATCAGAAAAACCAAAGAGAAGATTTCTTAAGGATGATGCTGTTCCTTCAGTATTTACTAATGCACCTAAGTATCTATCAAAAACTCAAGTAGCTTCAAGGGTAACTTCTAGAGCTACATCAACAAGCAGATTTCATAAAGAAGTGAAGAGATTAGAAAGTCTTCAACAGTCCTTTATGGAGTGTGACGACATTTCCAGCCTCACGATAACCGAAATTAATGAGCGACTGAGCGGTGAGACAACTTTGCCTGAAAGGCTTTACAGTTTGTATTCTTGAACACGGTCTGCTAATATATCTTGTTGGAATAACAGACGACATACCAAAAATGCCTGGCAGCATTACTCTGACAGCTACAAGTCATTTGAGGCCCTAGCTGCTACGCTCATTTCTGGCAACAAACAGGTTTTACTTGTAAATATTTATCGTCCCCCATCCCTCTCTTTGACTGATTTTCTTGATGAATTCCAGCCACTACTCGAATATTTAATTTCCTCTCCCTCTGAAATAGTTATTATGGGTGACTTTAATATTCATATTGATACAGCTGGTCATTATTCCTCATCATTTCTTGATATGTTAGAAGGGTTTGACATGAAACAACTTGTTACCTTTCCTACACATAATAAAGGCCACACTTTAGATGTTTTGATAACTCGTTCTGACTCAAAATCACTTCATTCTGTCTCGCCACTTGAGTCGTATTTATCAGATCATATTGCAATTTCCTCAAAATTTGACTTCCCTTTTAAACCACCCTCAAATTATAAAACAATTAAATTTCGTCCTTGGCATAAAATTGATTTAAACAAGTTGAAGCATGATGTCTTAACATCTCCATTGTGGTTATCTCCTGCACAAACTGCTAGTGAACTGGCTATGCAGTTCCAGTCTACTTTATCTGAGCTCCTTGACAGACAAATTCCTTTTAGATCTAAAAGAGTAGTAGAGCGCACACCACAGCCTTGGTTCAACTCTGCCATCACAGAAGTCGGTTAGAGCGTTGGTGGCGCCACTCTCGACTTCCCTCAGATCTCAGTAGGTTTAAGCAACAGTGTAAACTTGTGCGTAAACTTGTTTCTTCAGCAAAATCAGAATATTTAACTAACTTAATTGCCGAAAGTTCTACATCTCCAAAAACTCTGTGGATGGCTTTGAATAAATTACTACACAGGGAGAAATTAAATTCATCTTTTGGCGTGTTCTGTTCTACCCAAGAGCTAGCCAGTAAATTTTTGACCTTTTTTGCTGATAAGATTTCTGGTATAAGGCTGAAATTTAGTGGTTATTTGTTATGTGATAAATTTCTTCTTCCTAGTTCTTCTCCTCCAGTCTTGGATTACTTTCTGCCAACAACTCTTGCAGAGGTCCGCAGACTCATATTTTCTTCACCTGACAAAACCTCTCTCCTAGACACCATTCCCACTTCTTACCTAAAAGAATGTTTTGATGTCCTTGGTCCAACCATTACGTCAATAATCAATTTCTCGTTGCTTGAGGGATCCTTTCCTTCTGGTTTTGCTCATGCCATAGTTCATCCTCTGCTAAAGAAACCTTCTCTCGATCCAAGTGACCTGTCTAATTACAGACCCATCTCAACTTTGAATTTTATATCTAAAATTCTTGAACGGGTAGTCTTGAATCGTATGCAAGCTCACCTTTCTTCCAACCCACTAATTTCTCCATTTCAGTCTGCTTACCGTAAATTTCATTCAACAGAATCTGCCCTGCTTGCTGTCCATAATGACATCATGTGTTCCATGGATAAGGGTACGGTGACTGCACTTGTTCTCCTTGATTTGTCTGCTGCCTTTGATACTGTCGACCACTCTCTCCTTTTGCACCGTCTTCAACATTGGTTTGGAGTTTCTGGTCCTGCCCTACACTGGTTTGCTACTTACCTCAGCCCTCGCACTCAATCTGTATATTTAAATGGACATTATTCAGCTAGTGCCTCGTTGACTTGTGGCGTTCCCCAGGGTTCTGTACTTGGTCCTCTTTTGTTTACATTATACACCACACCTCTAGGTACTCTGCTAGACAATCATTCACTGGGATATCATTTCTATGCTGATGATACCCAAATCTACATCTCATTTGACAGTTTGACTTGTCACTCGTCTGTGCAGCTGTTGTCTGATGCCTTTGAAGAGCTGCAGTCTTGTATGGCAGCAAATAAACTTCTCCTTAACCCCTCGAAGACTGAATTTCTACTGCTTGGCACTCCTCAGCAACTTAAGAAATTCGAATGGCTTAAATCTGTAAAACTGGGTGATTCACTGATTGAGATGACTGATACTGCTCGTGACTTGGGTGTTGTTTTTGATTCAACCATGTCCCTCACAAACTATGTAAATGGTATTTGTAAGTCATCATATATGTATATTCGAGACATACGCAGAATTAGGCATTATGTCCCCATGTCTTCCAGAATATCCTTAGCTAACGCATTGGTCTCCAGTCGTCTTGACTATTGTAACTCCATTCTTGTTGGTATCACTAAATCAAACATGCAGAAACTCCAAAGAGTTCAGAACTCCTTGGCTAGAGCCATAACAAATACTTCTAAATATGAGCATATAACGCCTGTGCTTAAATCTTTACATTGGCTTCCTGTTCAGCAAAGGATTTGCTCAAATTAGGACTTACGGTTTATAAAACATTGAACTATGGCCAACCACAATACCTGAAATCAATCCTTATTCCCCAGACTTACCATTATTCTGCAAGGTCATCTGATTGTCTTTCTCTTGTCATACCTTGGGCTAGAACTGTTCTTGGTAAACGAGCATTTTCGGTTGCTGGACCAAAATTTTGGAATTCCCTCCCTGTGTCTGTTCGTTCTGCTCAGTCGCTCCTGTCATTTCGTTCTCAACTTAAAACTTACCTGTTTCAAATTGCTTATCCACCATAGGCTGCCTCTCTGTCGTGCGGACTGACCTCCTGGATATCGACCTGATTGTGGCTTGGTTTTGGTGTGCCATCGGTTGATGCCTTGTGCATTAGACACTGGCGCATCAGAAGTTGCTAATTATTATTATTATTATTATTATTATTATTACAGCTGACTTCAGAGTAATTGTTACACTAGAAAGACAAAGTTATCCCAGTAAGTCGATCTGTTCAAGAATTATGTCAATTGCTTGTCGCAGTAGTGAATCTGATGGCTCGTGTGAAATCATAGGTAGAAAGTCCAAATTCCAGATCCACTGAATTCATCCTGAGAATGGCAGTACAGCTATTGAAAACCTCTCTTGATAGCTTTAACGATGACAGTGAAGAGTATAGAAGAAAAGTTAGTTTTATAATGGATCAACTTAAGTTACTTTCTGTGAATAAATTTAGTCGTATATATTCGCCCATGCTTGTAATTATGTCGTATATGATATATGCTGCTAGTCCAAGCTGCCTACGCAGCTCTTAAAGAGCAAAAACATTTTGTGTCTACCATCACAACCATTTTAAAAAAAGTTACTCGGCGTTTGAATTGTGGTTCTGGGCTGGACAATAGTTCATACTTGAAGATGAGAATATCAAAGTTTAATCAACATGAAAGGACAGTCATTCTCATAATTGATGACAAGCGTGGTGAAATGCAAGGACTGACACACTGAAAGATCACTAGCTTCAACACTGTTTTGTTTTATGATAAAATCATTGGCTGGAAAATATAAAGACTTAGTGCCATGTATCCAATGGCAAAACTAACTGCTTCAAATCAGCATGAATGTTACTTGGAAGTGACAGCATTGTTGAAAAGTGTTTCATTTAATGTCATTGCCATCTCTGTGGACAACGCCACGACAAACCGAAAATGTTTCACTGTAATGGAGCACTGCAGACAAAAATAACCGATACCACTGCGGGTCAACGTTTATTTCTCATTTTTGATCCAGTGCATGGACTTACAAATGTCTCGTAAAGTTTTTGAGTGTCCACCAATGGCTAGAAACTTGCCAGATGGATGTCGTGAGAACTTTCATGACATAGTAGATCTGTACAATGTAGAAACTACTATGACACCGAAAACAGCGCACAAGCTTACATTATCCACATTACACCAAAAGAGCTTGCAACATAAGTTCTGTCAGAGTCAACACGTGATGCTCTGAGGTTCTATGCGGCCCACGAAGGCAAGACATCAAGAACTGAGACTGCAGATTTTTTAACGTTGATGATAAAAATATGGAACATTATTAACGTTAAGACCCAAAAGGGATTATACAATGGACCCAGAACGCTCTTCACTGGACTGGAAGCTGGAATTTCTCAGAGAATTTGCCGGCTTCCTGAAGTGGGAAGATTCAAAGTTAGCCCCAACTCGGGAAACATTTTTAGCTATGTCATACGTGTTTTGGCTCTGGCAGACTGCTTCTTTTCTTTTGGACCATCTAGGATTTGACTATGTTCTCCTAGGTCACCTGCAGTCTGATGCTATTGAGTCTCGCTTCGGTTGGCTTCCGCCAGCTATCTGGAGCCAACTACTACATCTCGATGAGACAAGTGGTTGAAGGAAACCGAAAAATTCATGCCTTATCTCTCCTCCAGTATTCTGAATTTTGGACGAGATTGATGATGTGATTCAGTCTGACGCATCACGGATACCGAAATCAAGGAATTCAGGAACCGCTTGAAGATGTCTTAGCTGATTCAATGGCTGAAGGATTGCAGCATCTCAGATGGCCATCGTACAATGATGCTAATGTCATCTTCTACGTCAGTGTGGCCAGGTCAGTAGTTCGTATGACAAGACTTGAACATTGTAATGAAGAATTAGTCAGTTCCCGTTAGAACCAATCCAGATTGACGAGGCTCTTGATTACGGAGCTGCCACACTTTTGGAAGATGTCAACCGTGGTGGACTGACCAGAACGAGAGAATACATTCTCATGTTGGCAGTCAATTGTTGGCGAGTTTTTTAAGCGTTGAAAGCTCAGCTTTTTGCTCAATAATGCCAACGATCGCTACTTCGTGTGACAGACATTAGTAATTGTGGACAACCGCTTGTCATCGAGAACTACTCCTATTCAACTGCTTTGCTAAAAATGCAATAAAACGACTGAATACCGAAGCGAATCAAGTGTCTCAGCAACCAGCAAAACGCAGAAAGATTGCCAAACTGTCTAGTTCTTCGCATCAGTGAACTAAATCGAACAAGCATACACTCAGGGTCTATAGTTGCACATATACTGTACATACATAAACACATATATGCATATATACACACAACATGTTTTCCGTCTACATCATAGTGCTTTATTTTATATGTTATGCTACATACTAAATGGGCTTATAAAATGGTTCTTAGCTTTAAATAAGTCCTACATAAAGTTTTCTCTGTTCTCTGGTCAATGTTTTGAGTCTAAGAAATCAGTTTAATGCAATGTTGAATGGACTTGTAGCATGCTAATTCTGCAGAACTACTGAAACCATTGGCCTAGACCCGTCTAGCCCGTTTATCAGCCTGCTTGTCCAGTGGCTAATTATCTAGGAGTCTACGCTTCAGTTCTTGTTTCACATCGGCCAACTTCGTACTGTATCTTTTAGATAGCGTTCCGTGTAGTGGACATCCTGCTGAGAGATTTCATTCAGATGACCCCATTTGCGGAGGTCAGCGCTAGTTGTCGGGTAGACGTGCTGTAGACGTGTTGCCGCAGGCCGTTGAGTGCAACCATGAATGTTTGTTCTGCGACTGAGTTTACCTTTTGTGCGGCATGTTGCACCGCAGTGATAAAATCGTCCAGGATTTCGTTTAGGTTTTTCAGCTTTTGAGGTCAGCGAAACTATGACGGGTTTTTTATAATTGGGTGTTGTACCACATCGCTGCGCCATCTTTTAGCAGGAGCGGCAGAGCGGCGTCCTTTGACCCGGCGTCCATCTTGCACAAGTCGGATACTCACTGCAAATGCATCACAATATGCTGTACTAGTGCCCTTTGAAGACTTCTGTGCTGTGCTAACACCCTGACCAATCAATCCATTTGCCTCGCTATCTTCCATTCTCTCTTTCTCTCGCTCTAGCATCTCTGTCTTTCTTTGTCTTCTGTCTTCCTTGTTTCTGTGTCTCTCTCTCTCTGAAACAAACAAGCCATCTAATCCACGCTATAGAACTTTGTTAATTCTCCTTGCATCACTATATTGCTTAATTTCTCGGATAGGTAGTTTTGTCGAATATTCTCCTTAGACTTGAGAAACTCTTCGACGATGAAATCTCTTTCTGCGGGATCTTGCATGTTTAGAAAGGACATTTTAAATTGGTAGTATAATGTTTTAACACGCTTTGCGAACGTGCTTTAGAATGCACGCTAAAACGTGAAATGGTACGTGATTTAACACGTTTACTTTTACGTTCGCGTCAAATATCTTTCGAAAAAATTCTCTCGATTCCTGGAATATGTTCTGAAACGATTCGGTAACGTCTTCTCGACCTCGATCAATGAGCGATTACTTCGTTTCTTCTGATTTTAATTCTGATTTTACTTCTAATTTCTTCTTTCATGGCGTTGAATTTTTGTAGCTTAGAATCAGCGAATATTCCTCGTCGGAAACGGTATCGTCCATCAGAGCTCTCGAAATGTGGTCGCTGATCGTGTTCAGTTTCGCTTCCGCTAGCGTTTTAATCTTTTCGTGCTTCTCCGCTTTTGGCGTAAGCCGATAATACTTAGCGCGCCCACCCTAGCGCGGCCGCTTCCATAGCTACCGCAACCGGCGACGCGATTATAGTAAACTTAACGCCGATTCCCGAAATACCAAGCCCCATCGGGCCATCGTTGTGGCTAATGAGCACGCTATCAACCACACCGATTATTCTTTCGCTTCTATGATACTTTAAGCTTAACGCCGTCCTTTTATCGCGTTCTTGTTTAATCACTTTTTTAATTTCGTCTGTAACTACATATTTGGCCTTATGTATTCTCGCCTCTGTCTCTGCACAACTCTCTGAGTTGTCTGAAATTCATAAATCAGACGCCCTACTGCCTGTGCGCTGATCTGACCAGGCCGCTGATGTAAACCAGATGTTGGTATCAGCTCATCCCTTCATCCTAAACTCCAACATCTTCTATAGTGGCTAGACTTACTGTGCAGTGTGATATACTACAATAGCCTACTTAAATTAACTTGGTTATACCCGTGCCCGTTCAGCTCCGATACACTTTCGTCACCTTGTTAATTTGTGCTGCGTAAGAGCTAAAACGTATTCCCCGGATAGATCGCTGTGAGTTAATCTGATGCTGACTCTGGTTCCCGCGTGAAGCGCTCTCTTAATTTTATCTGGTGGTATTTCCGAAACATTAACTGTTACGTTTGTGTAACGACTCATTTTATACATAATTAAAATAAACTTTTAATAATACTACTCTGATTCTCACACTTCTCTGATCGACAATTCCTCTCATTAACTGTCCGTTTTGGTCTGTAAGCTTTGTCGCTGAAATCGTATATAGCGTAACGGAAGATAAACTAAATTAGTAGGAACTTCTGTTTTCTTATACCCAGGACCCACGGTAGGGAATCGTGTTTTCCATCTAGGCTGAGACTCTAGGCTGAAGTTTGTCGTCGCGTAGAAAATTATCGCACAGCAGCTCCTAAAAGTTTCAGAAAAATTCAGAAATTGAATTCACTTATTGGTTGTTAATTTAATTAATTTTTTTATCTATTCTTCGGCATAGAGGAAGAGCCCCTGGCATGTTTATAAAATACGTTTAGACACATAATAAGATAATTATTCTTATCATTATATTTATTAGCATAAATAGCCGAAATAACAAAATTGTAGTAACTCAACAGTTCATTTATAATTAAGTAACATATTTCCATTTGTCCTCGTTGCGGATTAATACGCGCTGAATATTACTATCGTTCAAAGCCTTTTAAAGTTGTTTCTAACCAGTAAGCCTTAGGGGTCGAGATTATTTTCTTGAGCAAGTTGCATGAGTTCTAAGAATTGTTTTGTTATCCGTTGTTTCTCATCTGGTTGTCATTCAACCTGGTTTATAAATAAGATGTGACGCGTGTGACTTCCACTTCCAGCTTTTTAGCACATCGGAATCAATGGATTTGAAGCTTTTGTTCTCCTCCCACTGATTCTGTTTTATCATTAGCTTTTTCAGATGTAATATTTTGTCTCTTCATCATCAGCAATGTTTATATGTGTCGTAAATTTCACCGTTCAATTTTATGAAGTTCTGTCTAACATGTCTGTGTTTCAATCTATCGACTAAAACCATGCTCCATTCTAACAATTGGGGTTTAGAAGTGAGCCTGGATATGAAAGCAGAACAGTTAGTAGATTAAGCCTACTGATAAATCAACTTGCCTTCACGTATTTTCTTTGATGTTTTGGCTTGCCTTTATATAACTGCAGCTGTTCCTTTTTGAGAAAACGGTCCTTTTTACTATATTTTTTGCACATCTGCACAAACATCATCTGAAACTCGTGTCACATTTTACTAGATTTTGTCTAACTTAAAGCTTCTTTGCTAATTTTAACGGTCGATAGAATTTTAATGCTCACAGGCTTATGCCTCGTTCTCTTGTTTTAGCGTTCCAGTTATTTTTTTCTTTTTCTATCCGAGATAGTCACAGATGAGTCGGTCTGCGGACAATGGTAGCCTACGTTTTAGCAAGCATTCTAGAATAAGACCACTCGTGAATGTAGCCTTTCGGGCTGACAACAATGGGTATAATCCTTGAATTAACGTGTTTTAGCGTGCGGTAGACCTGGAGGTCTCGCTGTTGATTATATGTAGTGTCTGAACATGTTCGATGTACAGGTACTGCAAGAGGATTTCGTCAAGCAGCGTTAACTTGCGGATTAGCCGATGCAAGGCACATAAAGTGTAAAAAACTCCTCGCCAATTCATGGCCACCTCAAACGGCTGTCCTGCATAACCTCTAGCAACCCAGTCGATGACATCAAGTCGGCATAGTAGCAGACTTTGTCATTGTAGGGACCGATCATGTCGCTGCAGTTCGCCGCTGTGATGAGAACAACGATATGGGCTCTACCGTCCTCCCGAGTCACCACCAGATCAGGCTGTCGCTTTCCAACCCCAGTCAGAACGCTCAGTTGACAAATCACATTATGACCACTGGAATCAATCCTATTGACGGATTATGTAAAGCACTGAGTCATGTCTGTCACACCGAAGATCGGAGAGATGTGTGCCAGAGTACTTTGAGCGTTGCATCCAGCGTCACATCATAATGGACCTGTCCGCCGCTCGTGCAAGCAACGCTCTCTGTATGGCAACAAGTCACCCCGAGAATGAATGAAGTCTCCCCTTCCAGAAAGGAGAGAAGACCCATCGGTCACCCAGCCATCTGTTATCCAAATCCACACATCGGTTCTTCAAGAACTCCGTAACATCCTTGCTGTCGCTCAACTCTTCGCCGTCCGTTAACATTTCTTTCTCGCTCCCATGAAGTTTGGACATGTACCACACGCTGCGTCACGGGTTCTGCGACATTTCCATCTTGGATGCAACGGGTCTTCACAAGTCGGGTACCTCAGATGCGTCACTCCCAGTCCATCGTCACCTGTGTTGGCACGAATGTAATCATTGGGAGTATCGTGCGGCAGCTACAATCATTTGTGTACTGCCGCTCTAACTAATCTATGAAGTTGCTCCAGAGAGTTTGACTGTAAGAGTCTATGGTACATTTTCGGCAATAAATAGCAGCACAATATAGAACTGTGTTGTTGGGGCTTAAATGGAGCACGTGTTAACCGACCCAGTTTGACACTGAGGAAGTCTCTGTTTGCTTTCCTCGCCCCGGATGCTCCTGCTTGCGTTTACATGTATCTGAGGTCGCTGGCTCACCGTCGATGGAAACCATTGGTGAAAGATTGACCGCTCAGCCTTTAACCTTCCCATCAATGTTAATAAGGGGAGACACGCTTTGCTTGACTAACTTTTAATCAACTGAACTGGAGCGCAACCTAATCTCGCAGACCTTCGTTGCTGAAGCAATGAGGACGAGGTCGTCGCAAACGCCAAACATCGAACTATAATATTTTCGTCGGGTTCATAGTCGACGATACCCCACCCATCACCTGACCGCTTCTTCGACCGCCTATCTCGAGCAAAATCGATGTGTTGGCGTACAGCCGCTTCACATATTGCACCAGTGGCGATGGCACACCCAGCCTCTTTAGTGACCTCGCCAGTGTCTAATGGGCAGTTGAAGGCTTTGGCTGCATCCATGAAAGCTATACCATAGGCATCCATAAGCATACTGATTTTCTCTGCCGCTAAAGAATAGAGATGTCATCGGCACACCCATCCACCGGTATGAACACTTTCTGCCTCGGGTCAAGTTGAAAATTCTCAATTGGACGAGCGGCCAAAAGACTTATTAAAGTCCCCATCACACGCGAGGCTAGGTTGGTAGGCCTATAATTTGCTGGGTCCGTTGAATCTCTGCCTTTAGGAATCAGTATGGTCTACCCATAAAAGAATCATCTGGAAGTGCATCCAAAAAGTTGTAGAATGCGGCTAAACGAAACCAACTTCACATCACAAAGGATTACTCCCCCGAGTCCCCTGCGCATTCTTCTTTTATTTGGCAACCGCTTTTGTCACCAAAACAGGTTAAACGATGAACCAATCTTCCCGAGCCCTAACAACCGGCCTCTTATCAACTACTAAAGGTGAGGAGTAACTAGCTATTAAAATTTATCTTCTTCCGTCGAGAGCTAATGTCGTATCTGCTCGATCCCATATCTCCTCAAGGACTCTCTAAGCGCACATCTTAAACGGAAGGCTTTCTGTACCCAGCATATGCTATTTGTCAAGCAAGACGTGTAGGGTTCAGCCTCCCTTTCGAATTGTCGGTCCTCGGCCTGTCATGGGCCTGGCGGCTTTTTTGTCTTGAAACCTGTTCGAGGTTTGATTTTTTCGTTATTCTCCGATAACGCCTGAAGGAGATCGGTTAATTGCTCGGCACAGCTGTCTGTCAGTGTCACCGCAACAGCATCACCACCATGTGTTCCTTTCTCCGCCTGATCAACAGCCTCAAGGAGGGTCTCTGCAAGAGAATTACTGTCCGACTCCTCTGTCTTCTTTAAGGCCCTCGTAGATAGATATGATAACTTCCCTTCGCCAATTGAGCAACTTTCCATCGAGGACTCGCTTGACGTTTTTTTAGACTCGGATAGGCATTTATTTGCTTCATCATGACCGCCTTGACATTTATAATACTGCTTTCTTCCGAATGCTTGAATGGTCTCGCGATTCTTGTTCATGAAGACCTTAACCAATCGACTATTGATCTGGGCCGGCTTCACAGCAGAGGTGCGAAGGTCAGCCTCCAATCAGGACATCCGTTAATTAACCGCTGGAGGCCATCTCAACTTGACTTCCTGTGACACCTGGTGTGCCGTTTGGTAATCCTTGGAGTGAGCCTCTCGCTGGCTGATCAACAGACCTTTCGTCCCCTCGAGGCCTCTTTGACAACTGTGACAAGTCACTAATCCAGGCACCACACCAGCCGCCTCTTCGGCGTAAATGATGGGCGCTGCAATGGCAGCTGCTGTCATTTGTAAAGTCTGTTATCTGAAAGGTTCTCCGTGTTTGTCACTTATGGTTTTGCCCACGCATGGTTAACCTCCAAAGCGCTCCACGCTTGAACGAATGGGTCCTTCACTCTGGTCAGAAACTCCAGCTCCACCCACTGGTGGAGTTGGAGTTTTCCCCTTCATGCCAAAGCGCATACTTAAAACTTCACCACAACCATATTCGAAATAGTAGTGTCAACGTCGTTTGGGGGCGATGGTGTCTAACTAAAAACACCGGGAGGAAGGCAGCAGAAAACTACCGCTTTAAAGCTTCCCGGGCACACAGACAATGGCAAAAGAAAAGATGCAAGACAACAACGTGAAAGGTTCGATCCAGCCATTTACGGAGACAGCCGCGTTTGGCAGGGGAGGAAACAAGGCCTCTTCTGTCATCCAGTTAAATCATTGTAAAAATTAAACAAAGCTCAGAATAGGGACGTTGAATGTGAGAACAATGTTGAGATCGGGAAAGTTATCAGAGAGATGAGCAGAACAGATTTGGATATGCTTGGAACGGTCAGAGGTGAGATGGAAGGAGGGTGGTGACTTTATGAGTGACGGAATTAGGGTGATATACACAGACGGACAGGGAGGCCAAAATAGTGTCCATCCTATTAGAAGACAGGGTTGCCAAGCGAGTCACCAGAATAGGAAAGTATAAAGACAGACTGTTGAGGGTGGCAATTAAAGCCTACCCAGTTGACATTGTGGTGATACAAATCTATATACCCACCACGGCCCATGAAGAGGAAGAAGTAGATAATATATATGAAGTGATAGAAGAAAAATTAGGGAACATAAAAGGAATAGAATATACAGTGGTTATGGGAGACTTAAACTCATCGGTTGGAGAAAGGGCCGAAGAAAGCCTTGTCAAAAAGTATAGACTGGGAGAAAGAAATGACAGAGGATAAAACTCATGGATTTCTGTAGAAGGCAAAAGTTAATTATAGCGAATAACTGGTTCCAACAAGAAAAACGACAAAGGTATACATGGAAGGCCCACGGGGATGCTGCCCGATACCAAACTGGACTACATCATGGTTAAACAAATATATAGAAACAGCGTAGAGAACTCTAGAGCTCTACTGGGAGTGGATGCAGATAAGGATCACAACTTGGTAGCCATGACGGTGGGATATCTAAGAGGACAATCTCCTCAAAAGCCATGGTTCACGACGGAAAAGCTTCAGAATATGGAAGAGAGGTGAAATGAAAGCATCCTTCCAGAATTTCTTCCTCCAGCATCCTCGACAATACTCAAAATACTGACAACAGCCGCTTCTTAGTTTGCACGCTAAATATTCGATCATTACTACATCCTGCACATTCCCAAGAAATCAGTGATATAGCCTTCTCTTCTCACCCGCCTGACATATTTGCCTTATCTGAAACCTGGTTTAATTTAAACACCACTCTTGCTCAATATGAAGACTGTATTCCTCCTTGCTACCATCTTTACAGTACACCTCGTTCCTGCAAACCATCTAGCCCTTCTCATAAAAATCCAACTGGCGGTGGTATTGCCTTTCTCACGCGAGAACCTGCCACAGTTTTAGACTCACCTGGTTACTGTTTCCACTCTTTTGAATGTGCATCAATTACGCTTAAACTTCCTCACACAAATCTGACTATCTTTAATGTATATCGCCCTCCATCTTCATATTCAAGTCCTCCATCGGTCTTCTTGAAAGAATTTACCACCCTCCTCTCTACTGCCGCCACTACACCTCATGAATTTCTGATTACAGGTGACTTCAATATACATGTTGATAACCCCTCTGACACATTTGCTTCTGAATTCCTCACCATATTGTCCTCAACTAATCTGGTTCAACATGTCAAATTCCCCACCCAAATTCACAGTCACACACTTGACCTTATTATCACATCATCATTCTTCACTCTATCACCTGATATATATTTCTCTTTTGACACGCCATCTGATCATTACCCCATCTTTACATATCTTAACATTCTTCCGACATCACGTCCTGATCCTGTCTTTCATTCTTTTCGTCGCATCAGTTCAATAAATATTGAGGCCTTCATACAAGATATTTCCTGTTCTGACCTCGTTTTAAATCCACCCTCCTCCCTGGATGACCTTCTCTCTTCCTATAACACCACTCTTTCCACTATCCTTGACAAGCATGCTCCTATTATTACCAAATCCAGTTCTCACTCTAACAATCCTTGGTTCAATTCCTATCTCCAGGCCTTCAAATCTTTCCGGCGACGCCTTGAGCGTGCCTACAAACGCACCAGGGATCCTCAACTTCTCTCTGCCCTTAAATCTGCCACAAATAAATACCATCGCCTTCTTACTGCAGCTAAACAGAGATTTTACTCCTCACTAGTTCTTTCTCGATCCTCTAGCCCTCGCCTTCTCTGGAAAACCATTAACCAACTCCTCCATCGGAACTCATCTAGCCCACTTCCGAATTCTCTTCCGTCTTCTTCAATAGCCGACTCGTTCTGTTCTTTCTTTTCGAACAAAATTAGTACCACCGTCTCTCTCTTCAATCTCTCCTCCCCAAAGCCACCAATAACCAACCTAATGATGCTCCCTCCCCACTCATGACTCCCCACCCTCTCCACCTCGATCCTCATTATCTGTCTTTCAACCCAATTCAGAGTCTGAAATATTACACCTGTTAAAATCACTTCCAAACAAACAGTGCGAACTTGACCCCATACCCACCACCTTACTGAAAGACTGTGCAGCTGTCCTTGTCCCAATCATTACCAAAATAGTTAATCTCTCCTTATCTACGGGTAATTTCCCCCTCCTATTCAAACACTCTCTTGTCACCCCTCTTCTCAAGAAATCATCTCTCGACTGGGAAATTCTTTCAAACTACCGGCCTGTTTCTAACCTGACTTTCATCTCCAAATTAACTGAACGGATTGTCCTCTCTCGAATCAAAAACTATTTAGCTTCTAACTCACTCATTAACCCACACCAGTCTGGTTTTACTAAACGCCACTCAACCGAAACTCTGCTGACATCTCTCTACAACAAGCTTGTTTCTGCCATTTCTCATCAACAGGTTTCTTGCCTCTGTCTCCTTGATATCTCTGCAGCTTTCGACACCGTAGATCACAATATCTTACTCCACCGACTTTCAACCTGGTTTGTTTTTGCTGACAGTGCTCTCCTATGGATACAGTCTTATCTCTCCTCCCGCTCTTTCTCTGTTAAAACTTCGGAAGCCTCTTCTAAGTCATGCCCTCTCACATGCGGAGTTCCACAAGGCTCCGTTCTTGGACCTCTTCTGTTTATCCTCTACGCTACCTCACTCAGTTCACTCATTAAAGCATCCTCCGTTGACCATCACCTCTATGCTGATGACACCCAACTATTCATCTCTTTCTCTCCAAATTGTTTCAATGAGTCTACAGATCATCTTCTTTATGTGGTTAAACAAACCTCCTCTTGGATGACATCTAATCTCTTATGCCTGAACCCATCTAAAACTGAATTCATACTTATAGGCCTACGTGACCAGCTGAATAAAATTCCTGACCCTTCTATTTCCCTCAGCCTGGACTCTGCCTCCACCCACACCTTTAATACTCCTCTGTCCGTAATTTAGGTGTTATTTTCGACCATAACCTTACTTTTTCTGATCATATCACCCATCTTTCCCGCTCTTGCTTTATGCATATCCGAGACCTTCGCAGAATCCGTCCTATGCTTGACTTCAAAACCGCATCTATCATTGCCACATCCATAGTCCATGCAAAACTTGACTACTGCAATTCACTTTTCCTCAATATTGACACAACCCAGATAAATCGCCTACAAGCTATCCAGAATGCTCTCTCACGTGCTGTCACCAAAACCCCAAACACCATCACATCACCCTGTTCTCAAATCACTGTACTGGCTTAAAATACCAGAACGAGTACAAAGTCTTATCCTCACCTACAACACACTTCAATCCTCCCAACCCTCCTATCTTCGTCAATTATTTTACTATCCAACCACTCCGTTCAACCGCTCCTCATCTGTCCTAACACTTCTTCGCCCTCCCGTCACCTCATCCTTAAAATTTGGAAATCGCTCCATAGCCATATCTGCTTCACCCCTTTGGAATAAACTCCCGCCAGAATTGCGACAGTTGTCTGGTATATCATACGAACTCACCAACACTTCACCTCTTTCAGTTTCTGCGCAGCTCTTTCACTCAAGACTGAAAACACTTCTTTTCCAAAATCTTATCCTGATTCTTCCTCTTCCCCTAATCTCTCTTCTCGTTTCAATTTCAAACATCAGTCCACCGTAGCCGTCGACTGTCTGAGTGCCTGACTCCTGGATCTTGACCTGGAACCGAACACTTTTGCCTATTGATTTTGTTTTGACTGAGCGCCTGTGAATAAGCTGGTTCCCGCGACTTAGCTTTTGTTCAGCGCTGTAGAAATCTCGAGATACGATTACGATTAAGAAAGTTAAAAAGGGAATATGGAAGACTAAATAGCAAACTACGAATAACAACAGAGAAGGTCAGAGAAAAGTGGTGGAAAGAGCAATGTAGGTTTTTGGAAGATTTTAAAAAATCCGGAAGATATGATAAAGTGTACAGAAAAAGCGAAGAAGATGACAAAAGGGCCGATCAGGGGAAGTGGAACAGCGGTAGAAGACAAGAATTCTAGATACTACAAGACCCCGAGGATGTCAGAAGACTGTGGAAGGAATACATAGAGGACCTTCACCAGAGCAAGAACAGACCCTCGCATCTTAACCAGGGCTCATTCCCAGAGGACGGGAGAAGGACCAGATATCTTGCTGGCAACCATCAGCGAAATGAAAAATAACAAGGCCGGTGGAATTGACAACATCCCGGCAGAGATACTCGAAAATCTGGGAGAAAAATATGTTAATGAGATTGCAGCTCTCGTTGCTTCTCTCTGCATTCGTAATCGTAATCGTAATTCCAAGATTTCTACAGCGCCCAACGAAAGCCGCGCCGCGGGGACCAGTTTATTCACAGGTGCTCAGTCAAAACAAAATCGATAGGCAAAAGGGTTAGGTTCCGGGTCAAGATCCAAGAGTCAGGCAGAGAGACAGCGTGGCAGCTACGGTAGGTGATGTTTGTGGTTGGAGAGCAGGGACAGATAAGGAAGAAGGGGTGTCAGGATAGGATCTGTGGAAGAGGAATGTTTTCAGTTTTGAGTGAAAGGCCGAAGTAGGAATTGCAAGCGGTGAAGCATCGGTGAGTTTGGTTGATGGGTCAGAAAACTGTCGCAGTTCTGGGGGGGAGTTTGTATCACCACTTCGACATAGTGTGATTCCATCAAGCCTTAAAGTTGCATGCATGTATGTATGTATGTATGTATGTATGTATGTATGTATGTATATATGCAAGCATTTATATAGTACATTTTATAATCTACAAAAACGTTGCACCTTGATTATCTAACAGATCTGAAAAGGTGCATCTCAAATTAAACAGAGAATGCTTAGTGAATTGTTTTTTTATGAAGAGCTCGAATTTTCAGAGAAGAATTGTTACAGAAGAACAGAAGACAGACCGGTGCATGAGCATGAGACATGATTAAGAAGCTATCTGATATATACTGGGGCTAGCCGACTTTTGAAGCTCGTCCTGTGAGGCTAGCCTTGAATTTAATTAGGCTCTATCTCCTCAACCAGAGGTCAATGCAGTATCTCTCGTATGTAGTTCGAAATTTTCGAAAATTGTGACAGTTTGGCCGCGATGCATGGCGGGACAGTTCAGGACAGACGAATTAGATTCGTCGGCATGTCTGCAAGTATTGCATTACAATTGTGCAAAGCGTCGTGATGAATGAATAAACAATTGTCAAAGGGCGGTCATATGACAAAGTGTACCAAACAGGTTCATATGACAAATTACACCGAATGACCTGTAGATCTGTGAATTTGATGACCTGCAATATGTTCAGTTTCAATTAATTGAAAGCAGAATCAAACGGTTCGCCTCTCAACGCTATATCAAAGACCGCCGTGATGGGTCCAGTGTTAACTCTTTATATCCGTATTGGCCCCGTCAACATGCGTACGTGCCCTGTCATTGACTCCACATTTCAATAATTGCAACTAGCGTCTGCTAATACAGAGCATTTCAGCAGCGCGCTGTTCGTCTTTGTTCACCCTGGAGAGAGCGCATACTGTGGTGCGGATTTTGGCCACTTGTCGACCTGATAACTGCAGTGGGATTCTTCTTATACTAGACAACCTCGTCAGCGAAACAAACCAAATGGTCACTTAGATACTCACAAAGAGTAGCCACTATAGAAAAGCATATGTTATATACCTGACGCAAAACCTGTGTTGATCCGATACCGGACGATATATGTGGATTGAGAACTAACATATTTTCCGCTGAATCCATAATCTGTGTATCAGAAAGCGAGAACACTGAGCCGTCTTGTTCTTCTTTTAAGTGCTCCCCCCCGGCAGGTTTCGAACGGTCCAATGGCGCCATTCTGACGTTGTTGGGGCCTCTTCCTTCAGTTTACCGTATCCGTTATCCATCAACCAGTATATTAGCATTCCTCTTTTCTTCCCTTTCCTGACCCATATGCAGGTTTTTAGCGAGTCTTCTATCCTTCCAGTCAATTCCCAGTTTTCCTGAGTGCATGCATAGGTTTTTCCCCAATCTACTCTAAAATGCCTTCTCGTAATCCACAAAACATATACAAACATCTTGATCATGTTCGAGGCTGCTTTCTGGTCAACACTTTTAGTGCTCTAATGGCATCTCTTGTACCTCTACCCTTCCTGAATCCGAACAGGTCTTCTCCCAAATACTCGGTCCCTTCTGTTTTGGCTTGTAATCTTTTTTATGACGATCTTTAGTATAATCTTGGGAGCATGGGCTAGTAGGCTGATTGTTCGATGATCCTCACAAACCGTTGCTTTATCTTCTTTACATCGGGATCACGACGGACTGTAAGAAGTCCTCTGGCCATACTCCAGTGTTGTATATGTCCTGGCACAGCCATACCAGTCCAGCTATTGATTTATTGCTTTACCATATTGTCCATATTGGCAGATGATCCAACTCACAGTTCTTACCTGGTACATGCACGAAACGGTCAGAGGGTGAAGAAGAGCATCCGTCTGGGACAGGTTGGCTCAGGTGCAATCGATGCTGAAGACCGGACGTGTTCGACTTAGTAATATAGGCGTACTGCTTTAAACAGAATTTAAAAAACAGCAGCTGTCAACATGCTAATTTAAACAAATGATGCCCATTTCTTTATGTAGAACAACAGATAGTGTCTGCCGGAGCTTCTTTTGATTTCTTAGCTATTGTTCACTTTCGCCTCCCACAACCTATTTTTCTCTGCTCGCTAAGTCTGTGCATAGTAGAGTCTATGCACAGTTTGAACCTGCCTGGTCCACTTAAGTCGATCAACCGCTTTTTCGACTAGCAATAATGACGCTTTAGTGCTTCAACTTTCTCGCAGCCGCAATCCATCGTCAAACCATGGGGTAAATCGTTGATATTGTTGATGTACTGTTCGGCGAGGCGCATGTTATTGTAGAGGACAGATAGCGTAGTGTCGGACGTTCTGCAATGCAACAACTCGGGTAACGACAAAATGTTCGTCAATAAATCGGATAATTCGGCTTCGGCGTACCTTCGACATAGCTGACTTGATTGAAGATCCGCACGAAAACGATCAGCATCGAAGTTGTTTAAACGAACGTGTGCAGACATCTGTGAAGTGAAGCAGCGGGTCGCAAGAGCTGGAGGCTGAAGCAAATTAATTACCTGGCACTGACGTCTCTGTATGTTACAAATGACGCTCAAATTGGGCGAGTCGTATCGGGCAGTTACAATTGCCAAAGTATGGCTACATAGTTGCGTTACGCCTGACACCCACTGCGTGAGACAGAGGTGGAGGAGAACGGATACTAGAATGGCATGTGTATCATAAACGTCAGAACCTCCAGTCACTAGTATAGTCTGGTTTTACAAAACGTCACTCGACTGAACCTCTGCTCACATCTCTCTGCAACAAGCTTGTTTCTGCCATCTCTCATCAACAGGCCTCTTGACTCTGTCTTCTGATATATCAGCAGCCTATTACACCATTGATCACAATATCTTACTCCAACGACTTTCAACCTAGTTAGATTTACGTGACACTGCTCTCCTCTGGATACATCTCCTCTGGATCTCAATTCTTATCTTTGTCTCAGTTAAAACTTCGGAAGCCTCTTCTCGATCATACCCTCTCAATTGCGGAGTTCCGCAAAGCTATCCAGAATGCTCTCTCACGTGCTGTCACCAAAATCCACAAACACCATCACATCACCCCTGTTCTCAAATCACTGCACTGGCTTAAAATACCAGAACGAATAGAGTACAAAGTCTTATCCCTCACCTACAACACACTTCAATCCTCCCAACCCTCCTATCTTCGTCAATTATTTACTATCCAACCACTCCGTTCAACCCGCTCCTCATCTGTCCTAACACTTCTTCGCCCTCCCGTCACCTCATCCTTAAAATTTGGAAATCGCTCCATAGCCATAGCTGCCCCACCCCTTTGGAATAAACTCCCGCCAGAATTGCGACAGTTGTCTGGTCTATCATACGAACTCACCAACACTTCACCTCTTTCAGTTTCTGCGCAGGTCTTTCACTCAAGACTGAAAACACTTCTTTTCCCAAAATCTTATCCTGATTCTTCCTCTTCCCCTTATCTCTCTTCTCGTTTCAATTTCAAACATCATCCACCGTAGCCGTCCGACTGTCTGAGTGCCTGACTCCTGGATCTTGACCTGGAACCGAACACTTTTGCCTATTGATTTTGTTTTGACTGAGCGCCTGTGAATAAGCTGGTTCCCGCGACTTAGCTTTTGTTCAGCGCTGTAGAAATCTCGAGATACGATTACGATTAAGAAAGTTAAAAAGGAATATGGAAGACTAAATAGCAAACTACGAATAACAACAGAGAAGGTCAGAGAAAAGTGGTGGAAAGAGCAATGTAGGTTTTTGGAAGATTTTAAAAAATCCGGAAGATATGATAAAGTGTACAGAAAAGCGAAGAAGATGACAAAAGGGCCGATCAGGGGAAGTGGAACAGCGGTAGAAGACAAGAATTCTAGGATACTACAAGACCCCGAGGATGTCAGAAGACTGTGGAAGGAATACATAGAGGACCTTCACCAGAGCAAGAACAGACCCTCGCATCTTAACCAGGGCTCATTCCCAGAGGACGGGGAAGTAGGACCAGATATCTTGCTGGCAACCATCAGCGAAATGAAAAATAACAAGGCCGGTGGAATTGACAACATCCCGGCAGAGATACTCGAAAATCTGGGAGAAAAATATGTTAATGAGATTGCAGCTCTCGTTGCTTCTCTCTGCATTCGTAATCGTAATCGTAATTCCAAGATTTCTACAGCGCCCAACGAAAGCCGCGCCGCGGGGACCAGTTTATTCACAGGTGCTCAGTCAAAACAAAATCGATAGGCAAAAGGGTTAGGTTCCGGGTCAAGATCCAAGAGTCAGGCAGAGAGACAGCGTGGCAGCTACGGTAGGTGATGTTTGTGGTTGGAGAGCAGGGACAGATAAGAGGAAGAAGGGGTGTCAGGATAGGATCTGTGGAAGAGGAATGTTTTCAGTTTTGAGTGAAAGGCCGAAGTAGGAATTGCAAGCGGTGAAGCATCGGTGAGTTTGGTTGATGGGTCAGAAAACTGTCGCAGTTCTGGGGGGGAGTTTGTATCACCACTTCGACATAGTGTGATTCCATCAAGCCTTAAAGTTGCATGCATGTATGTATGTATGTATGTATGTATGTATGTATGTATGTATGTATATATGCAAGCATTTATATAGTACATTTTATAATCTACAAAAACGTTGCACCTTGATTATCTAACAGATCTGAAAAGGTGCATCTCAAATTAAACAGAGAATGCTTAGTGAATTGTTTTTTTATGAAGAGCTCGAATTTTCAGAGAAGAATTGTTACAGAAGAACAGAAGACAGACCGGCTGGCATGAGACATGATTAAGAAGCTATCTGATATATACTGGGGCTAGCCGACTTTTGAAGCTCGTCCTGTGAGGCTAGCCTTGAATTTAATTAGGCTCTATCTCCTCAACCAGAGGTCAATGCAGTATCTCTCGTATGTAGTTCGAAATTTTCGAAAATTGTGACAGTTTGGCCGCGATGCATGGCGGGACAGTTCAGGACAGACGAATTAGATTCGTCGGCATGTCTGCAAGTATTGCATTACAATTGTGCAAAGCGTCGTGATGAATGAATAAACAATTGTCAAAGGGCGGTCATATGACAAAGTGTACCAAACAGGTTCATATGACAAATTACACCGAATGACCTGTAGATCTGTGAATTTGATGACCTGCAATATGTTCAGTTTCAATTAATTGAAAGCAGAA
The DNA here is from genome assembly GCA_964023275.1 of Norana najaformis. Lineage (NCBI taxonomy): Eukaryota > Metazoa > Annelida > Clitellata > Crassiclitellata > Hormogastridae > Norana > Norana najaformis. The sequence goes on from OZ029928.1 coordinate 4,249,854, forward strand.
TCAAACGGTTCGCCTCTCAACGCTATATCAAAGACCGCCTGATGGGTCCAGTGTTAACTCTTTATATCCGTATTGCCCCGTCAACATGCGTACGTGCCCTGTCATTGACTCCACATTTCAATAATTGCAACTAGCGTCTGCTAATACAGAGCATTTCAGCAGCGCGCTGTTCGTCTTTGTTCACCCTGGAGAGAGCGCATACTGTGGTGCGGATTTTGGCCACTTGTCGACCTGATAACTGCAGTGGGATTCTTCTTATACTAGACAACCTCGTCAGCGAAACAAACCAAATGGTCACTTAGATACTCACAAAGAGTAGCCACTATAGAAAAGCATATGTTATATACCTGACGCAAAACCTGTGTTGATCCGATACCGACGATATATGTGGATTGAGAACTAACATATTTTCCGCTGAATCCATAATCTGTGTATCAGAAAGCGAGAACACTGAGCCGTCTTGTTCTTCTTTTAAGTGCTCCCCCCCGGCAGGTTCGAACGTCCAATGGCGCCATTCTGACGTTGTTGGGCCTCTTCCTTCAGTTTACCGTATCCGTTATCCATCAACCAGTATATTAGCATTCCTCTTTTCTTCCCTTTCCTGACCCATATGCAGGTTTTTAGCGAGTCTTCTATCCTTCCAGTCAATTCCCAGTTTCCTGAGTGCATGCATAGGTTTTTCCCCAATCTACTCTAAAATGCCTTCTCGTAATCCACAAAACATATACAAACATCTTGATCATGTTCGAGGCTGCTTTCTGTCAACACTTTTAGTGCTCTAATGGCATCTCTTGTACCTCTACCCTTCCTGAATCCGAACAGGTCTTCTCCCAAATACTCGGTCCCTTCTGTTTTGGCTTGTAATCTTTTTATGACGATCTTTAGTATAATCTTGGGAGCATGGGCTAGTAGGCTGATTGTTCGATGATCCTCACAAACCGTTGCTTTATTCTTCTTTACATCGGGATCACGACGGACTGTAAGAAGTCCTCTGGCCATACTCCAGTGTTGTATATGTCCTGGCACAGCCATACCAGTCCAGCTATTGATTTATTGCTTTACCATATTGTCCATATTGGCAGATGATCCAACTCACAGTTCTTACCTGGTACATGCACGAAACGGTCAGAGGGTGAAGAAGAGCATCCGTCTGGGACAGGTTGGCTCAGGTGCAATCGATGCTGAAGACCGGACGTGTTCGACTTAGTAATATAGGCGTACTGCTTTAAACAGAATTTAAAAAACAGCAGCTGTCAACATGCTAATTTAAACAAATGATGCCCATTTCTTTATGTAGAACAACAGATAGTGTCTGCCGGAGCTTCTTTTGATTTCTTAGCTATTGTTCACTTTCGCCTCCCACAACCTATTTTTCTCTGCTCGCTAAGTCTGTGCATAGTAGAGTCTATGCACAGTTTGAACCTGCCTGGTCCACTTAAGTCGATCAACCGCTTTTTCGACTAGCAATAATGACGCTTTAGTGCTTCAACTTTCTCGCAGCCGCAATCCATCGTCAAACCATGGGGTAAATCGTTGATATTGTTGATGTACTGTTCGGCGAGGCGCATGTTATTGTAGAGGACAGATAGCGTAGTGTCGGACGTTCTGCAATGCAACAACTCGGGTAACGACAAAATGTTCGTCAATAAATCGGATAATTCGGCTTCGGCGTACCTTCGACATAGCTGACTTGATTGAAGATCCGCACGAAAACGATCAGCATCGAATCGTTTAAACGAACGTGTGCAGACATCTGTGAAGTGAAGCAGCGGTCGCAAGAGCTGGAGGCTGAAGCAAATTAATTACCTGGCACTGACGTCTCTGTATGTTACAAATGACGCTCAAATTGGGCGAGTCGTATCGGGCAGTTACAATTGCCAAAGTATGGCTACATAGTTGCGTTACGCCTGACACCCACTGCGTGAGACAGAGGTGGAGGAGAACGGATACTAGAATGGCATGTGTATCATAAACGTCAGAACCTCCAGTCACTAGTATAGTCTGGTTTTACAAAACGTCACTCGACTGAACCTCTGCTCACATCTCTCTGCAACAAGCTTGTTTCTGCCATCTCTCATCAACAGGCCTCTTGACTCTGTCTTCTTGATATATCAGCAGCCTATTACACCATTGATCACAATATCTTACTCCAACGACTTTCAACCTAGTTAGATTTAGCTGACACTGCTCTCCTCTGGATACATCTCCTCTGGATCTCAATTCTTATCTTTGTCTCAGTTAAAACTTCGGAAGCCTCTTCTCGATCATACCCTCTCAATTGCGGAGTTCCGCAAAGCTCCGTTCTTGGACCTATTCGGTTTATCCTCTGCATGCCCCACTCAGTTCACTGGTTAAATCATCTTCAGTTGACCATCACCTGTACGCTAACGACACCCAGTTATTCATCTCTTTCTCTCCGAATTGTTTCAACGACTCTATAGATCATCTTCTTTGTATGATTACAGAAATCTCATCCGGAATGACAGCTAATCTCTTGTGCCTGAATCCGTCTAAAACTTGATTCATTATTTTATTGGCATCACATCACCCCTGTTCTGAAATCACTGCACTGGCTTAAAATACCAGAACGAATAGAGTACAAAGTCTTATCCCTCACCTACAACACACTTCAATCCTCCCAACCCTCCTATCTTCGTCAATTGTTTACTATCCAACCACTCCGTTCAACCCGCTCCTCATCTGTCCTAACACTTCTTCGCCCTCCCGTCACCTCATCCTTAAAATTTGGAAATCGCTCCATAGCCATAGCTGCCCTACCCCTTGACCTGGAACCGAACCCTTTTGCCTATCGATTTTGTTTTGACTGAGCGCCTGTGAATAAGCTGGTTACCGCGACTTAGCTTTCGTTGAGCGCTGTAGAAATCTCGTGATTACGATTAGGATTACGATTATAACGCACTTCAATCCTGCTAAGCCTCCTATCTTCGTCATTTGTTTACAATCCAACCAATCCGTTCAACCCCCTCCTCTTCTGTTCTAGCCCTTCTTCGCCCTTCCGTCACCTCGTCCTTAAAATTTGGAAATCGCTGCGTAGCAATAGCTGTAAGTAAGCAAGTAAGTAAAACAATTGTTAACACGCCATGTGTCCATCGGCTGAGCGAGGAATCGTAGGCGTGGATGAGTCACTTCCGTCAGACAACAAAAGCAAGACGTACAAATAGGTCTTAAGCCGCTTTACGAAAATGTCTAATGAGATGTTGTTGTGAGTAATGTAGACAGGGAGACTGTTCCAGATGACTGGTGCAGAATTGCTGAATCCGCGTCTGGAGAATTCAGACTGATAGTCACGGATGTCAGGAAGAGACAAACAGCTTTATGTAGCCGAACGCAGAGATCTGGATGGCTGATAGCGCTGTAAGGACGATGACAGATAAGCAGGCTGATTGGTTGAGAGAGTCTTACGTGTAAGGAGAGCTGTCTTTTAAGTGATCCTGGAACTGATATGGTATGAGTATGGGAGTGACATGCGGGTTCCTGTCACTAGTCGGGCTAGCGAGTTGTGGATTCGTTGCAGTTTGGCAATGTTGTACTTTGTAATGCCTTACAATAGAGAATTACAGTAGTCGAGTTTTGCCCTCATTACACTACAAGCGACTGTTTTTATCAGTTCCGGTGGCAAGCACGATCGAATATAACGCATGGCTTTACTATGGAAATACGAAGCCTTGTAGACAGCGGTGACATGCTGGTTGAATGTTAGTTTAGAGTCGATTGTGACTCCGAGATTCTTAAATGTTCCTGAAAGTGGGATGTCCGCGCCTGCAATGTTGACTGTTTTAGATCCACATTCGATTTTATTGATGAGGAAGTGCCGAGTACAATGACTTCAGACTTCTTTTGATTTAGACACAGTCCATTAGTTAGAAACCAGCAGCGTACTGCCTCGGTACATCGTGTTAGGTTGCTGGGATCAGAGTCAATGTGATCAAGCGCTATGTATAGTTGGGTGTCATCGGCATACTGGTGGTCATTGATGCCGTGTGTGGAAATGACACCAGCGACTGGAGCCACATACAACGTGAAAAGAATTGGACCAAGAACCGACCCTTGTGGGACACCGTATTCGCAGGTAGTCGGCTGCGACCTTGATGATCCAATGCTGACATGTTGTGGTCGGTCAGACGGATCCAATCTAACGCAACACTGATGATGCCGAATGTCTTCTGCAGCCTAGTGATGAGTGTTGTTTTGTCGATCGTGTCAAAGGCAGCGGAGAGGTCGAGGCCGATAAGTGGGCTGTCGTCGTCCGCAAGCGGTGTAGACATTATCGAGGATCTTCAGTAAGGCCGTTTCAGTCGAGTGATGCCCACGGTAGGCTGACTGATGACTGTTAAAGTTACCGGAACTACTGACATGCGGCAATAGACAAGCCAGAAAGACACGTTCAAAATTTTTCGACAGGGTATGTAGATTTGAGATCGGCCTGTAGTTAGAAGGATCATCAGGATCAAGGCCTTCCTTTTCCAGCAAAGGTGTAACAGAGGCAGGTCTGTAGCAGGCTGGGAACTGTGCGCAACTGAAAGACAAATTGCAGAGACGAACGATGATTGGAGTGAACACGTCCGCACATGACTTTAGCAAAGACGATGGGAAAGCATCCATCGGAGATGGTTTTCCGCCAAGGAAGACAGTAGCTTGAAGATCTCTGCGCCATCCACAGGTCTGAAGTTATCAAGATGTGTAACGACATAGTCTTTATCTGATCCAAGGGGGTCTATGGATTGTCCGGTCAACTGCTTGGCAATTGATGCCTTCACTGACTTTATCTTATTTATGAAGAAGTCTGAGAACGTGGAACAGCGTTTCTGACATTCTTCATTCAGTAACGCATCAGACAGCACTGTGGAGTGCAGTACATCCTTTATTGCTGATCATTGTAGATGACAACCGTTAGGCTTTTCAGATCTGGTATCACAGTAGTATTGTTGGCTTTTCAACCCCTCTGGAATAAACTCTCACCATAATTACGACAAAATTACGATCCATCATATGAACTCACCAGCACTTAATTTCTTGCAATTTCTGCACTGATCTTTCACTGAAAACTGAAGATATTAATTTTCCAGAAATCTCATCCTAATTCTTGCTCTTCCCCTTATCTCTCTTCTGGCTTCGGTCTCCAACCATCACCATCAAAACACCATCCACCGTAACCATCCGACTGTCTGACTGCCTGACTTCTGGATCTTGACCTGGAACCGAACCCTTTGCCTACCGATTTTCTGTTGACTGAGCCCATGTGAACAGGGTATTCCCGCGACTTAGCTTTCGTTGGGCGCTGTAGAAATCTCGAGATTATGATTACGATTACGATCCTCTCGATATTATGATTACGATTACTATCATCTTCTGCCATAAAACTTCCGCGCTCTTGCGTCACCTCATCCTTAAAATTTTGAAATCGTTCCATAGTCACAGGTGATCCACACTCTAGAAAAAACTCACGCCATGATTACCAGAATTATCTGACACATCATACAAACTCACCAACACTGCACTCTGTGTAGGGTTTTAACTGAAAACTGAAAATTCCTCTTCCACAGATCCTATCCTGATTCCTCTTCTTCCCCTCTTCTATCTTGCTCCTCCAATTCCAGCAGCAATTATTTTTAGCACTGTCTATTGATTTTGTTTTGACTGAGCACCTGTGAATAAGCTGGTTCTCACGTTGGGTGCTGTAGAAATCTGGGGTATACGATTGACGACTACAGAAACCGGCGTGGCTATACCAGATTGCATCACGCGTCGTCATTGCCCAGTTTCCGGAATGTTGCGAGAGTGATTAATCTTGTTCCTCTGAGAAATCTTTGGCTGTGATCAAATTTTTTCGCGCGGGTGACCGACATTCCTACCTCTATGATCTTTGGCCGTAACGTTACTACGTAATATTAATTGACCTAATTTAGATATTTCTTTTCGAGTAAGCACCGTTCTTCTATTACCTCGTCGGTAAGCGCAGAAGGGTACAGTACTGATTGATAAGTTAGCGTTCGGAGAGATTACAGCCTGATCAAGTACGGTTTCTTCGGCGGCAGTTTGTATCGTCGTCAGGTGGGTGGTCAAGGATATATGGATAGTTGTTGGGATAAACGTTTAAGAAGAAGCAGCTGTCGTTTCCGATGTAAATATTCAAAAATTGGTGAAAATCCATCGTTAATAGAATGTGTAAAGTTAGAAGTCATATTCACATTCGTCTGCATCAGCCCGATTCGAGGTTCGCCTAAAGGCCACAAATGCACAAGCGTTAACGATATAGTAGCTATAGACATACACGGCCCTCATTAACATAAATTGCTTCGTAAGCCGCGCGACTCTACCAATAATACTCCAACTCAAAAAGCTGGGTACGTGTAGATTTTGCCCCTAATCCCAATTGGCATGAAATTTTACCCGAAGATAGCTCTCCAAATAACTAGTCCAACGCGCATAGGCAGTGCCTTTTGTGAGGTACGAGGTATGTACATACTGCATCTTCCAAGGTTGCTGAATGGTGCCCATGAGTCTAAAGATCATTTTTCTGATCACCATGCCCAACTCTGCTGTCAACTTTGAAACTCTTGGATAACTCCGCTTCCACGCATGCAATGCTGAATATGTTCATGTACAGGGCAGCCAACTAGTGTCAACAAGCAACGCAGTGGAACTGTAAGGTCTACATCATCTGCTTCAAGAATATACTGACCTCAACAAAACAAACCGTGAAGTGTAAAAACTGTTTAGTGACCTCCCATCAGCACCCTGGAACTTGAGATTACAGTTGTGCATTATCACTTGTAGAGCATGGATGTCAGGATGATGGGTCATTGTGGTGAGGATTAGAACTAACACATCCAGGCTGATTTTTTATCACGTGTAGGGATTGAAAGTTTTCATGGAAGTCTAAACTCTCAATCCTGCTGGCAAATCTGGACACTTTGAAGTTTTCTGTAATTACACTAGAACAGTTTTCTGTTTTCTTAGTAGCTGATATGGAGCTGGAATTTGCTGCCCAGTTCTTTCCATTCTGTCAGTTCTTTGGTGTCTTTCCTGTCTAAGCTAAAACCTCACCTGTTTGAACTTCTCTGTTTGCTGTATCCCGCATTCTGTTTCTCCTGCCCAAACAAATTTTGATTGGACTCCTCCAATGGATGATATCTATGGGTTGTATAATTCACTTGAAGTGACTTTCAATTCATATCTTGTTTGTTTTGATGATGGTGTTATGAATGTTGTTAGTTTAGATTAGATTTAGTTTAATTTTATTATATCTGATCAATGGATTTTAGCAACTGACTGTTCTAGTATGTCTTATTTACAGGTTACATGATTATTGAAGATGTCGTTGGAGGCACGTGATAATGCATTTTACCTCTGTGGGAACAAGATAACCATTCTTAGTGGTGCACTCCACTATTTTCGTGTTGTGCCTGAATACTGGGAGGACAGGCTTCTACGACTTAAAGCATGTGGACTCAACTGTGTGGAAACGTAATTATTTTCAGCATTTTCTTCTATTTTAAATTTGTACTGTTGATTCTGTAGTCCAGGTGGGTCTCAGACATCTGGTTGGTGAAAGAGAAAGCCTTAAATGCAATAAAGTAATCCTGTGGAACGTGAGCATCCGTCGTCTGGGAAAAGCATTTTAATCAGCAGTAACTCTTATACCAGACATTGTTAAATTGAATTGTGATGGCCTGTTGTAAACCATAAGAGCGACTAAAGATCATGGTTGATCCACAGCAGTCTGATGTATAATGCCAATTTAACCTTTAAACCTATGTAGCAGGTATATACTGGTTTCGCTCATATACGTTTTATCTGCATTGCTGCACATGTATATATATATATATATATGTATGCAAATTTGATGACCTGCTGGGAGAAAAGACATCAAAGGTGGGGTTTCTGGACTGAAAGAGATGTGTTGTTGTAATTGGGAGAGATGTGCCAATTTTTATCACACTATGTCCCTAGAAACTTCTCAAAGGAAAATTCCAAAGATGAACATTTAAAAACTGCATTTCTGAGAAAATCAACTTTGAAAAATTGCAGATAGTTGAAAACCACTTCTCAGATTATGGATAAGATTTTGTAAATTTGTTATGTAATGAGTTTTTGCATGGTTTGCAAAATTTCATCAGTGACAAATTACAACTTTCAGGGAACGAGTTACTGAATTGTCACATTATCTTTGAATAATAGTGAAAAAACAGCATTGCTTCATATTCAGTAGTTGTTTAATAAGGGTTCGAAGGCTAGGTAATTAGTATTTAATTTAATCTGTCAATGAAATAAACTCATGCCAAGTGCACTGTTAACCACACAAATGGTGGATCATGGTCCAAAGTGGTGACAGGTTTGGAACCGTCTCCTGGGATGACTGAGCAGTTTCTGTTGTATTCACCTGTGGAGCATCTTCATCATTGCTATCATCATTGCTGCAGTCTTCAACAAGTACACTGCCAAGACATTTGACGATCAACAGTGGTGTACAGAGTTGACTTTTTTGTGACATAATGCTGTCTGGACATGAATTTAAAGGACGTGTGCAAAGAGATGACCTACTTTTGAACTCTGCCTTCCCTTGTCTGCATTTGGCGTTGCCCTCCCCTCCTGCAGTGGTGTACTAAGGCCTAGATTTGCCTGCCGTCCGACAGAAGCTGTTTTTTAAGACACAGGCTGTATGTAATGAAATAACTATGTTACAGTGTGGACCCATTAACCCTCAGATTACTGTAATTTTTTGTATTCACCGAGTACCATTGGGATCAAAATGACCCCATCACCATTTTATGTTTGCAGAATTTGTAAATGTAAAATTCTGTTTTGTTTATGTTTTTGTTTCTTAAGCTGGAATAGCATCTTTTCAGATGTATCTATAAACCTGTACAGCTTATTCACAAGCGCTCATTCAGAACAAAATCGTTAGGCAGGAGGGCCAGAAACAGTTCCAGGTCGAGATCTGGGAGTCAGACAGGAAGTTGTTTGACTACGGTGGATGGAGTTTGTAACTGGAGCGATAAGATAGATAAGGGGAAGAGGAGAAATCAGGATAAGGAACGCATTGCTTGAATGGCACTTGCCTACATCAAGTCAGTAATTGTTGATGGGTGCCAGCTTGTCTGCATCATTGAATCTCATGACATGCACTATTTTTGGAAACTATTTCTGACCATACTCTTGTTGAATATCGGACAATCATCTTGCATGTTCCACAGCTGCTGTGTAGCTTCATTTCATGATCTCTTTCAAGAAAGAATTTCTCGTGAGTACCGAGTAAGCTGTGAGAGGAGTATCAACAGTTCAAATGGTGTATCTTGTTGGCCCAGGCGTGGTGTGCATTACGTTCGTAGCTGTCATCCTGTTGTTTATTTGACAGGCCGTTTATGCCGTACACTTTTTCCATCTTTGACGTCGAGGTCTGGTCTTGACACTCATCTCTTCTGTTTCTGGCTGCTGAGGATTGTGATTTAGATGGAACCTTCCTGCCAGTCTTTTCAGTTGCAATGCCAGCATCCCAAGCATCAAGGGATGCAGTGACTTTGTACGGGCTTTTGACCGCCCATATCTGCCAGTTTCCACGTTCCGTGGTAGCTGATGGTAGTGCTGCCACCTTGTCCTTTTCGTTTAACTGTTGCAATATGTTTTGGAATGGATTCCTTGATCTCTGACTCACTATGGCCACTAGATGATCTTCCTTCTGTAACATTGTCAGAGATGTCAATGCCTGGAGACGTTCGTAATCGTAATCGTAATCAAAAACTTATAAAGCGCCACTTCAAGATAAAACTCATCAGAGGCGCTCCCGGCCCAATTTCCCATGACTAATGGGGAATAACACGGTCTTCAAACGCTTGCGGAAAAGAGAGGGAGGAAGAGAGAGGAATTCCCACCTAAGGTCACGAGGCAGGTTGTTCCATGAGGCAGGGCCAACAACGGCGAAGCTGCGACGCTGTGCAGTAGTAGTGTGAGCCATAGGAACTACCAGGTCTCCCTGGACTGCCAATCGCAGCAGTCGGCGGCCAGGGACAGAAGAAATAGGGACACAGAGTTCCCTTAGATAAATAGGTGCACTGCCAACAAGGCAGCTGCACACAAGGGCCAGAATTTTAAACTGGATGCGTTGTGTTTAGCTATCTCAAAATACATACGTATCGCAATTATCACAACAAATAAGCACATTCTGGCTATTGTTGGCTTATGGTTATGCATACTGTGCGGACTATATTATGTTGTTAGACAGATACAATAATATCTAAATCTTCTTGCTTTGGTAATTGGGCTTAATTTTTGTTCAAATGGTATTTATATTTATATATTTATAATGATTTCTGTTAGGTAACTATGGTTCTTATTTAGCATCTTAATTTTGGGGTCAAAGTGACCACAGTGGTACTCGGTGTTGCAGATCGTAGGGTATGCCACCTGGTGAGCGTAAGTGGTACTAATAGTATAGAATTTTGTAAAGAATGGTTATATCTATAAAGTCAGAACATTCATGAAACTGCTATATGTTATGTGAGAGCTGTGATGAATGCAAAATGATTTGGGGTCATTTTGACCCCAGTGGGAATTCCAGGGTTAATGTGAAGCCATCAGAGGACAAGCCATCGAAACAATGTGTAAATCAGACCATGTGTAAAACAGGTTAATGCTGACAACCTAAAACATTTTCTAATGTCCTAAAATATTCTAGAACTAAACCCATACACAGTGCAACAGGCCTATCTACCATCCTTTTGTTTTAGTTTAACAAAATTTAAAATACTTTACACATAGTTTGTGATCTAATTTTGAAAAACACAAATATGCAAAATACTAAAACTTGATAATCATATTAAATGAAATTTAATGGTAAATTTAAATTTAATTGCAAAAATAATATACACAGCAGAATGTTTTGAAAATCGATAAGCACAGACAATAATATGTCTTCTGGGACATGATTTAACATAGTGTCTATATTCCAAGAGTCACACCTAAGTTAAAGTTAGGTTCACCTAGTGCATATGGAGATTTTACAAAGTATTTTATTTCTTCTGTTTTGGCTTTTAGTTCTGTTTCTTCATTGGTCACTAGGGTGGTCCTTATATGGCATAAAAAATGAATGGCCACTTTTTAAATTTCTTACCCCTGGATACTGTTATATGTTATAAAAAAGAACTGAAACTGAGAAAAGTGTAATGTTATGAAATGATTAAGAGGTGCCACGCTCATCATGAAGTTCTTGTTGCACTGTGCAGCAAGTTGACATAGTCTCTTGCAGATGGAAAACAGGTAAATGATGTTAGTTAATAGTTTGAAGTTAATTTATAAACACAAGGAGGCGCATTGCATCCAACATTAGACAATCGTTCAATCATCAGATTCCACTAATGGTCCATTGGGTCGGTAACATTTTACCTAAATTATCTAGAGGCAACAAAGTTGAAAGATTACCAGTGATTATTTCTGGAGCTGGAATAACAAAACTGCTTGGTGTTCCCAAGCTGCCAGCCGGAACAAGTGAGGCAATGGCAGAAGCAGTGGTTGACTGTTTGAAAGACTGGGACATCAAAGACCACGTTCAGGCAATGTCATTTGATACAACCAGTAGCAACACGCATTAATCTTGGAGCTTGTACACTCATCGAGTCAAAGATAGGGAGAAACTTACTCGATATTGCATGCCGCCATCACATAATGGAAATTGTTGCAGGAAAGGCTTTTGATGCATGTGACATGCAGTCAACTGGTCCTGACATTCAGCTGTTTAAGCAACAATGGCAATTTATAGACAGTGAATAATACACAGCTCTTGGTGATTGGGTGGCAGCCAATGAAGATATTAAGTGTTTTGCAAAAAGCAGTTGGCGATGACACAGGCACGTGATGACTATCAGGAGCTGTTAGAACTGACAATCATCTACCTTGGTGGCATCCGTGCAAGAGGAATCCGGTTCTTGCAGCCAGGAGCACTCCATTGAGCCAGGTGGATGGCTCGTGTAATCTATGCAATCAAAATAATTCTAATCCAAGCACAGTAAATGTGAACAAGCTGATATTCAGAGATTTGCTATATTTGTGGTCAAGGTATATGTCTGCCACTGGTTTCTGGCTCCGCTTGCAGCTGCAGCTCCTGCCAACGACTTGGCATTCCTCACCAAGCTTCTTAATTATGGAGACAAAGCTATCTCAAAGGCGGCTAGCAGTGCTTTTTCAAGACACCTTTGGTACCTGAGTGAAACGCTTATATTACTGCCATTTTTTTTACCCTGACATCGCTGTTGCAGTCAAGCATGAGATGGTGAAGGCCTTGGAAAAAGAAGGTTCCAAGTACCCTCCGAAAAAGATACCTCAAGGGTGCTGCAACACCTATCAGCGAAAAGACTTTCTAACTTTGTAATAAAATCTTCACGCCATTTCTTTGAAGTTTTGAGTCTTCCAACAGAGTTTCTGCTAGTTGGTCCACTCAAATGGGAAAAGCGACCTGCCAAGACTGCCAAGGTGCCACAGAGTTTGTTCGAACAATGAAGGTTGTTAACGACTGTGTAGAAAGGGGAGTTGTGCTGATGCAGAATATCAACAGTATTCTCTCAAATAATGAGGACCAAAAACAGTTCCTGCTACAGTTAGTGGAACAACATCAGCAAAAGTATCCAAATGCACTGAAGCAGACAATAACTGAGAACTCAGACTGTAGCAAATATCAATGAGTTTTTGGTTGTAAATCTCTCAGCAGACTGCATATTGTGTTACAGCACAAATTTCTTTGAAATCTATTTTGTATGTAGTCAGTTAGGGAGTTTACAGTTTCTTGTTATGATAAATAACTAATTACCTATTATTAACAGTATTTCTTACAAGGTATATGACTTTTCTTGCTGAAGAAATTACGTTAACGGTGAATGCGAATTTTACTTACACGTACATTCCACAGTTAATTACAACTAGCAGCTTGTGGCACCCTTTTAAAACATCTAATCAGCCCCAAAAAATTATAATATTTTTTCTTAACACAAGCAACAACACAGAGAGGTAAGACTTCCAAGTTTCCAACTTTCACTTTTAAGGACCACCCTATTGGTCACACAGCTTAAGTTTTAAATTTCTGTGTATTTAGTAGTAAACCTAATATAAGCTGAGATGTACTAACCTTTGACAGATGGCAGCAGCAGTTGGTTCTATCTTGGACAATGATTTCTTCACAAAATGGCATGTGTTGTCTCACAAATCCAAATTCTGAATTACCATATTATCTTGTGTATAATGTGCTAATGTGCATCATGTCATGTCATGTAATCATCTCTGGACTGGATCCAGTCGTTGATTTCTCTATGACATCCCTCCACAAATCCCGTCTCCCGGCCATCTCTTCAAGGGTCATTCTCCGTCTGCCCTCCGTTTTCCCATAGATAGTAACTCCGGCACCTTTCAGATCCTCTTCAAGGCAATCTATCCATCTTTTTTTCGGTCTTCCCACTGCTCTCTTTCCGTCCGGTTTGTATTTAAAGATTTTCTTTGGATTGCGGTTCTCCTCCATCCTCAGGACATGTCCTGCCCACTTCATTCTTCTTTTCTTGATCATATTGCTTATCAATGGTTGCTGTGTTCGTTGTCTAATACTCTCATTCGTTACATGGTCCTTATAGCTAACTCTTAGTATTCTTCTGAGCCATTTGTTTTCTGTTGCATTCAGTTTCTTCTCCATTGCTCTTGTAATACTCCATGACTCACATCCATAGATTAGTACTGGGATCACGCATGTGTTGAGGATTTTTAGCTTTATCGCCAGTTTTATATCATGTCGTTTGAAGACCTTTTGTAACCTGTTAAAGGTTGACCCTGCAAGCGCTATTCTCCTTTTGATTTCTGTTTCTGATCCTCCTCCTGCTTTCATTTCACTTCCCAGATAGACAAACTTATTTATTACCTCGTGCTAATGTGCACTCGTGCATAATAGGGTGTCCCTGATTTTCTCGTTTTCAAAATTTGTAGCTCTCACCCTCAGATGGTTTCATTTTAGTAAGAAACATTTTGTGTAAAATTTTGAAGCAGATCTATCTGCATTAATATCTCTTTTGCACATGTTTTTTTGCACGAGTCCTTTGCACTATGCAGCTCTTTTGCACACAGCTCTTTTGCACATAGGTCTTTTGCAAACGCAACCGACTTCCTATTTAGTACGGTTAACTAGCCACAACAGATTAAATGAACGTCCACTCACCAGGAGACAATCGGAACCGAAGAAGACAAACAAAGCCAAAGAAGACAGTTGAAGCCGACACTCACTCACCGAGAATGGATGGAGCAGTAGATGAAGAAGGCAATCGGAGCAGAAGAAGATGGTCAGAGCTGACATTTGCTCACTGAGAACGGTTGGAGCAGCAGACCAAGTAGACGATCAGAGCAGAAGAAGACGATCGGAGCCGACACTCACTGGTAATGGTTGGAATAGCAGATAAAAGAGACAGTTTGAGCAGAAGAATATGCAACGCGTTAGCAAGATTACGTAATTAGCCCTGCAGAAGGGATAGAAAGAAGTGAACTACCGTTGGAGAAGCAGGTCCTTGGCCACTTTATTTGTTGCCACAGTGTACTGAAAGAGGATATCAGAACGGCAATGACCCACACCATACAGCGAGTCAAAGATTTCTGGTTCCATGCTAGAATTCCAACCAAACATTGCCAACACTTGATTAAAAAGTTCTAGCAATTATTCTATGAAAGGCAGGGGCTGAAGTAGAACAAGAGTTGCCAGTCCCAGACTGAAACGGCCAAAGAAGCTATGTTTTTAGACAGGATTGGGGAACTGTTTGACACTGCGCATGCTAACGCCATGGAGCTCATCGAGAATCAAGAAGACAAGCTGTTTTTTGAATCAGAGCGGAAAAAAGGATGTCCAGGCTGCATGACAGGAGTCGACAAGGTGCTGTTCCAACAAGAGCAGAAGCAGATGGAGGAAAGAGGAGATGCTGCAAAGGAGGTGACAGCGATCCCTACTTCAGAGAGACGTCCTTTTGGAGAAAGTTATGTTGGAGAGCAGCACCGACTCCAGAGATTGTCAGTGTGAATGTGAAGATAAGATCCATGTCCCAGTATGAGTACCGCTAACCCGCCATGAAAATGAGAATGCCAAAGTGTTATATAACCAGAACTGGCAGCTGTGCTTGATTGAAATTGACTGAGTGGCAGGGCCGCTATGATGATGGTCTTTGAAGCATCAAGGACTGTCGGACAGAAGCGCTTGCACTTAACAGGCTAACCGCCCAGCTTCAAAGAAACCAAAAAGCAGCAGCTGCTAGCATTGTACAGGCATTCAAACCAAACATGATCCTGCCAGTCCACTGGGATAGCAAGCTGATGTTAGATTTAACAGGGAAAGAGAAAGTGCATAGGCTGCCTATTCTGGTTTCAACGACGGGGCAGAAGAAACTGTTGTAAATTCCAAAGATAACCATAGGGACTGGCCAAGCTGTGGCCAAAGCTGTGCACAATGGACTATGAGAATGGGGCCTGGAAGGCTTTGTCCGGGGCATGTGTTTGGACACAACCAGCTCTAACACTGGCCGACTATCAGGTGCGTGCATCGTTCTGGAGCAGCGACAGGGCTGGCCTCTTCTACACTTCGTCTGTTGACACCATGTCACGAAACTTGTATTGCCTGCCACCTTTGGAGTATGTATGGGGCCTAGCCATGGACCAGAAGTCCTAATCTTCAAAGGTTTAAAGAACGGTGGTCATCCATCGACAAAGAAAGATACGACTATGCCTTCTCTGACAATTTCTGCCTCATCTGAGCTCATTGATGTCCGAGAAGAAGTCGTTGTATTCTGTGAGCAGTAACTGGAGGATCAGCCCCCATGAGGACTGCCACAAACTACTCCAGCTAATGCTTGTCTTGTTGGGAAGAACGCCAAATCATAGGACAAACTTCTGAGCCCCTGGGCTGATGCATCAAGCTCGTTGGATGTCGGTAAGGAGTATACAGTATCTAAGTTTGGCTCTTCAGGTCGCAGTTCAAACTGTTGGCAAGAGAATCTTGGGTTCTGCTACGTGTGAACGTATTTCTCACAAAACTTTATATCAAGTACTGGTTCCTGGCACCTGTGGCTTCCAAAGCAGCTAAGAATTACCTGCTCTTCCTGCAGCAACTTACCCTGATCGTGATATCAGTGCAGCAGCTTCATGCATACTAGCCGGTCACCTATGGTACATTTCCAAGGATTTGATCCTTCTCAGCCTCTTTGATCCGGAGGTGGACTTGACCACAAAACGGGCCATGCTGAAAGCATCAACAGAGAAGAAGCAAATGACTCCCAGTGAAACGCATAGAGGTGGACTTGGCAATGGTACAACAGAAGACTCTTATTGATTTCATAACAGTGTGGAGCAGAAATGTATTTGGAATGCTGGGCTTGCCGGTTGGATTCCTAACCGAAGACCCTGATACATGGAACAGCATGGATGAGTTCAATGCTGCAGAGGCAATCATCAGCACACTAGCAGTCACCAACGATCATGCAGTGCGAGGTGTCGTCATGATCCAAGACATGGCACAGACAGGGCACTTTAAGAGTGAAGAACAGTTGCAGTATGTACTTCAAATTATCGAACAGAGTCGGGGAAAACTTTCACGATACGAGAAAATTAACGCTACTTAAGAAAACATAAAAGCATACTGTATACTATGCACTCAGTATACAGTAGTTTGATTTTAAAAACTGTTCTGTGTTGACTGAGGCTGTTAAATAAACGCTAAAATAGTAGTTTTCATTGCAGCTTGATTTCTTGCAGGGCTTAGTCAAACTGATGGCAAACATTTTTGAATTCTACCGTTTACGCTTATATGGCAAAACATCAGGGTCGTTGAAAGACCTGTAAATATTAAAATTAGGTTTTTATTATTATATTGCAGTACTTTATTATTACTGTATTTTTGCACATATGTGACTGTGCCTTAGAAAACATCACAAAGTTTATATATTGGTTGATACATTGCATGCATTGAATTGGACTGGAAGCGCAGAATATTTAGATGAAAATCAAATGTTTCTTATTACAAACAGTAAAAAACTTACGCTTATTTAGTATGTACATCTCTTTGTGAAAAGTGTTGAAAAATTGCGGGTTAAATCTTACCTAAAATTTTGATGCATGGCATAAAGGGTGCAAATAGATTTCTATGTGCAAAATTAGTTAAGTAGCCTGAAGTTTTACATGTGACCTTTAGAATGATGTAGCGCATCTCTGTTAAAATTATGCACAGAACTATTTCAGACCTGTTTTATGCATAACAGCCTTCCGAGTTGATTTCTCCTGTATTGATTTTTCTGACTTTATAAGGTTTTCTTAGTTACGGTGACATGTATGCGTATTGAGCAGACAGAGATAATATGTATCCAAACCTGAGGACTAGTGTGTTAGAGGAGTAAAGTGAAGTAGCATTTAGTTTACTTTATCATACAATAGAGCAATTTACAATATTAGCTTTATTTTCATCAGTTTTATGTTTTCCAGGTATGTTCCATGGAATTTACATGAGGAAATAAAAGATGAATTTCAGTTTGAAGGGATTTTGAACATCAGGTAAGTAGGATATGTTCATTTTGTATAGAGTCAGTGTGTCCAAAGCAGTTGTAATTAGAAACTTCTATAATGCTGATGTCTAATGCACAAGGCATCAACCGATAGTGTGCCAGAATCAAGCCACAATCAGATCAATATCAAGAAAGTTAGTCCAGTGAATCTGAGAGACAGCTGCTGAACAAGGTGAGTCTTCAGTTGAGACCGAAATGGCACTAGAGACTGAGCAGAATGATCGGATGCAGAAAGAGAATTGCAGAATTTATGTCCATCAACCGAAAAAGCTTGTCCACTAAGAACAGTTCTTTGCTTGGCACAGCCTCAGAAAACCAATCAGATGATCAAGCTGAATAATGGTAAGTCTGGGGAATGAGGATTGATTTTTGTTGTTGGGTAGAGTTTAACGTTTTATAAACTGTAAGACCCAGTTTAAAAAAATCCTTTGGTGAACAGGAAGCTAGTGCAAAGATTTAAGTACGGGGGTTATTTACAATATTAGGTTTTTTATTTGCTAATCTTTTGATGTGTTAGTTATAGCTCTAGCCAAAGAGTTCTGAACTCTTGAGTTTCTGCATGTTTGACTGTGTGAAGTGAGTTACAGTAATCCTGGTGACTGGAGACCATTGCAGTTGCCATAGATATCCTTGAGGAAATAGGGACATAAAGCCTAATTCTTTGTGTATCATGTGTGATGACTTAAAAATACCACTTACCTAGTCAGTGACAGACGCAGTCCTATCAAAAACAACACCAAAGTTGTGAGCAACATCAGTCACTGCAAGAAGTAAGTCACCCAGTTTTAAAGATTGAAACCAGTTTTCAGTTTTAAGCCATTCAAAACTTCTTAAGTTGCTGTGGAATGTCCAGTAGTAGAAATTAAGTTTTTTGATGGGTTAAAGAGGAGTTTATTAGCTGCTGTCCAAGACTGCGCTCCTCAAAGACAGTGGGCAACAACTGCACAGATGAGTGACAGGATAAGCAGTCAGACAAAATGTGAATTTGAGAATCGTCCATACAAAAATGATATCCAAGTGAATGATTGTCCAGCAGTGTACTTAGGGATGTGATGTGGTGTATAACGAAAACCCAGTGAGTGATTTTTTTATTGAGTAATGCATCTAATGTGGTGTTGTATAGTGTAAGCAGAGGAGGACTGAGCATGGAATCCTGCTGAATGTCACATTTTAACAAAGCACTAGATGAGAAATTCCTAATTAAATATGCCGATTGTCTGTGTTGACTGAGATAAGTAGCAAACCAATTTAAGGCAGAACTTTAAATCCCAAACGAGTAATGGAGACAATGGAACAGAAGAGAATGAAATTGCTGGCAGTGGTTTGCTCTTTTGTGAAGAGCTATATCAGATGTCTAGATAGCCAACTAATTAACTTACTAACTAATAGTATCAAAGCACCAGACAAATCAAGAACAAATTCTGTCGCCTGACCCTTATCCACAAAACACGTGATATCATTATGAACAACAGGAAGCTATAATAGTAAAATTTGTTGGTTCTGCTGCATCGAACGAATTTCTTCATCCTAATTTTTTACCTCCTGTCTTAGTCTTGCTTCCAACCAACAACTCTTTAAGAGATTTGCAGTGTTACCTATTCTTCACCTAACAAAAGCTGTCTTCATGACTCCAATCCTGCATCTATTCTGAAAGAGTGCTTGATGTCCTGGGTCCAATCATTACATCAATCATCAGTTTCTCACTTGGTATCTAAAATTCTTGACCGAGTAGTTATGAATTGTATCCAAACTCATCTACCTTCTAACTCACTAATCTTTCAACAGAATCTGCCCTTGTTGCTGTTCAAAATGATGTTATATTCTTAATGGATAAGGGTAGGGTGTCAGCACTTGTTCTTATATAATTTCTATGTGGATAATGGTCAGATCTATATTTCATTGACAGTTTGCCTTGTCAGTCTTCTGTGCAGCTTTTGTTCGATGCTTTTGAGTAGGTGCAGTCTTGGATGGCAGCTATTTTTAAGCTCCTTAATGTGTCACAAACTGGATCTCTACTACAGGGCACTCCACAGTAATTTAGGAGTTTGACTGGCTTAAAAGTGTAAAACGGGCAGCTCACTCGTTGACTGAAAGAGCTCATAATTTGGGCCTTGTTTTTGATTCTATTGTGTCTCTCACTGTCTATATAAATGGTATTTCTAAGTTGTCATATGTGTATATTCATGATATGTGCAGAATTAGGCTTTATGTCCCGATGTCTTCACGAATATCTTTGGCAGATGCATTGGTCTACCAGTAGCCTTGACTACTGTAACTCTATTTTTGTTGATGTTGTAAAATCAAATGTGCAGAAAATCCAAAGAGCTCAGAACTCCTTGGCTAGAGCCATGACTCATGTCATGTCATGTAATCATCTCTGGACTGGATCCAGTCGTTGATTTCTCTATGACACCCCTCCACAAATCTCGTTTCCCGGCCATCTCCTCAAGGGTCATTCTCCGTCTGCCCTCCGTTTTCCCATAGATAGTAACTCCGGCACCTTTCAGATCCTCTTCAAGGCAATCTATCCATCTTCTTTTCGGTCTTCCCACTGCTCTCTTTCCGTCCGGTTTGTATTTAAAGATTTTCTTTGGATTGTGGTTCTCCTCCATCCTCAGGACATGTCCTGCCCACTTCATCCTTCTTTTCTTGATCACATTACTTATCAATGGTTGCTGTGTTCGTTGTCTAATACTTTCATTCGTTACATGGTCCTTATAGCTAACTCTTAGTATTCTTCTGAGCCATTTGTTTTCTGCTGCATTCAGTTTCTTCTCCATTGCTCTTGTAATACTCCATGACTCACATCCATAGATTAGTACTGGGATCACGCATGTGTTGAGGATTTTTAGCTTTATCGCCAGTTTTATATCATGTCGTTTGAAGACCTTTTGTAACCTGTTAAAGGTTGACCCTGCAAGCACTATTCTCCTTTTGATTTCTGTTTCTGATCCTCCCCCTGCTTTCATTTCACTTCCCAGATAGACAAACTTATTTATTACCTCAATTTCCTGTCCCTTAAGCTTAACTATTGGCCTGTTGTATTCCTTTTTTGTTATTGGCATTATTTTAGTTTTGTTATAGTTAATTTTCAGTCCAAGTTTTCCACTTTCCTCTGCTAATGCCTCCAACAACTCCATTACTCTTGTTAGGCATTCTGCAATCATACATGCATCATCTGCATATTCGACATCCTCTGCATTTCTTGGTTGAGATTGTGCTCCCAAATTATGAGTTCTTTCCAGACGTCTCATGATATAGTCCAATACCATATTAAACAAGATTGGTGACAGGATGCACCCCTGTTGGAAACCTGTTTCTATCTTGAACCATTCCGTTTCTTCTCCTTCTAATCGAATGCATGCCATTATTGTGCCATATAGTTTTCTGATGAGTCTGATTAATTTGGCGTGAATGCCATATTTCTCCAAGATCTTCCATGCTCCTGATCTCCAGACTGAGTCGTAGGCCTGGGCAAAGTCAATGAAGCACATAACTGTTTCTTTATTGTATTCAATTCTTTTTTCGATGATTTGTCGGATTACAAAGATCTGATCTGAACATCCTCTCCCTTTTCGAAATCCACTTTGATTTTCCCATAGGATGCCATCCACTCTATCTGCCATTCTATTCAGGATGATTCTGGTGAAAATTTTGCCTGGTACACTTAATAGGCTGATTCCCCTGGAGTTGCCACATTCTTGTCTGTCTCCTTTTTTATATACTGGAATAATGACTGCTTTTCTCCAGTCCATAGGGATTTCCTCTGCTCTCCATACAGATGTTATTACTCGATGCAGCCATTTTACTGTATATGTACCCGTATTCTGCAACATTTCTGCCGTTATCTTACATACTCCTGGGGCCTTGCCTTTTTTCATTTGGTTAACTGCCCTTTCTACTTCCTCTAGGGATACATCTTCTTCCTCATAATCATCCTCCTCCTCATTTAATAACTCGACCTGTTCTATCTTGTTTATTATTTTCTCTATTTCTTTGGGCTCTTCTCTATTCAGTAACTCCTCAAAATGTTCTTTCCAACGCTCCATTATCTTCTTTTTTTCAGTGATTATTTCTCCATTTGTTGTCCTTACTGGTTCTATGTTTATTAGTTTGTTATTAATTTCCCCACTTAGTTTTTTAACGTTGGCAAACAGTTTTTTGCTGTGTCCCCTCTTGTATGCCTCTTCCATCTCTTGTGCCATATCCTCTAACATAATGTTCCTGTCTTTACTTAGATTTTTCTTTAATCGTTTTCTCAGCTCACTCAGCTGCCCACCCTTCTCACTCTTCTCTCTCTTCGTGTTGGACAACATCTCTCCCTTTGTTTTCGTAACCATTCCCATTATATTCTCAGTCTCTTGTGATATCCATTTCCTTGCTTCATTTTTTCTGTGTCCTAGTTCTTCTGTCGCCACTTGATTAATTGTGTTTCTGAAGTTTTCCCACTCTATTTCTGCCTCATGACCTTCATCTGTTAGGTTAGTTAGTGCTTCATATTTGTTCTGTATCTTAATTTGGAATTGGTTACGTATTGCTTCTTCCTTCAGTTTCTCTGTGTCATAACGTGTTGTTTTTGGTGGTTTTTTCCCATGTAGCTTGATCTTGATTTCTGACACCACCAAGTGATGGTCTGAATTGATGTCCGCCGATCTATAGACTCTAGTGTTGGTTATTGATGTCAGCCATTCTTCTCTTGTAATAATGTAATCTATCAAGTTCTCGGTCTTTCCATCCGGCGAGCTCCATGTTGTCTTCCTGCTTGGTTTTTGTATGAAATGTGTGTTGGATATACAGAGATTATTATTGCTACACATTTCTAAGAGCCTGTATCCGTTATCATTCTCATCTGAGTCCACTCCGTGTCTTCCGAGGGTCTTGCCCCACACGTCGAAACTGTTTCCCACCTTGGCGTTAAAATCTCCCATCAGCAGGATTACATCATGTCTGGGTGTCTTGTCCAGGGTCTGTTGTAATTCCGTATAGAATTTTTCTTTATCCTCTGTCTCACTACCCTCCGTTGGTGCATAAGCTTCAATCACAGTTAAATCAGCATGTTTGCATTTCAATCTCAGTTTGATAATCCTTTCATTTATGAAGCTCACGTCTGAAACAGATTTTGTCATCTTTGATTCTAATGCTATAGCAACTCCGTGTTCATGTTTACCGCCGACCTCTGTGCCACTAAACCATATCGTATATCCATTTGCAGACATTCTTCCCCTGCCAGTCCAGTGTGTCTCGCTAACTCCACATATCTTAATTCTTAACCTCGTTAGTTCTCTTGCTAGATGTCTTCACAAATATCTTTGGCAGATGCATTGGTCTCCAGTAGCCTTGACTACTGTAACTCTATTTTTGTTGATGTTGTAAAATCAAATGTGCAGAAAATCCAAAGAGCTCAGAACTCCTTGGCTAGAGCCATAACTAATACATCAAAATGTCAAAATATGAGCATGTGACCCCTGTGCTTAAATCTCTGCTTTGGCCTTCGGTTCAGCAAAGGATTTGCTTTAACTTGGGGCATATAGATTATAAAACATTGATCTCTGTAATTGCATGTAGCGCTGTAATAATTATTAACTAGTTTAGCAAGCCTTCTGTTTCCTTTATTGTTGTCCATCACTTCACTCCCCCCAACTTGTTTACTTTCCCAAACTCCTTTGCGTAAAGCAAGCCACTCTTTTTCTTTATCAGTATTCTAACATAGGTCAACAAATATTCTAGGCCCAGCACTCTTCATTTGTATTATGCTTATGAATTGGCACATAAGCTTAAGATTCTTGACTGATAGGCTCCATCTTTGTACTTGCTGTACATTTCATGTTATTGAGACTGGCTGTTCTGTGCTTTTCAATCAAGGCACGTGTTTCTCTGGTAGTTTTTCATCCACTACAGATTGAAAACTAAGATTGCACTATCAACATCATTTGCTGTGATTCTCATTATTATAGTCCCTGTCTTCTCTTCGCTTTCATGCATTTGTCCTCAGTCTACTCGGCCATTGTCTTATGTGATTGTTTGAACTGATGCCTCTATTTTATTTCACCATGTTATTGAAGCCTTTTCTGTTGACCTTATCCAACCAGTCATGTCAGATATGCAGGCAAGCTTTATCTGTCAGTCTGTTTGCTCATGATACTGTACTTGCATTTCTCATATTATTCTACACCTGGATCGAAAGCACACCGGAATTACTTGTTGCTAGTTTACCTTCTGTTGCTTCTTTCTGGTGTCATTGAGCTTAACCTGGTCCTCACCATCTTGAAATATTAATTTCTGCCACTTTAATGACCATTCCGTCTGGAATAAGGCTTTCCTATCTTCAGAATTACATCTTGGATAATCTGATAGATATTCTTGCTGTCAACAAAACTTGGCTTCAGCAGTCTGACACATCTTCTTTCATTTCCATCCTTTTCTCTCCTAAATGAACCTTGGTTGAATAGAGTTAGTGGTGGAGTTGTCTTCTTTACAAATCACGCCTGAAAACTTGCTCACTTCCCTTCACCTATTCCAACCCCAAAGTCATTTGAAAGCCTTATTGCACCGCTACTGCCCAGTCCAGAAGCTTCGCCTATGTTGGTTCCACTTGTTGGAATCGTCTCCCTCAAGAATTGTGACTTGAGCTCCTTTCTCTCCTCCCTCTCAGTGTTCCGTAGGCGCCTGAAGACTGTACTGTTTAACAGTGATTTTACTCCTTTGGGTCGAAAGCACCTCTGTTGAGTTTATCCTCTAAGAGGTGCTTTATAAATCTCAAATTACGGTTACAATTACAATTACCTTGACTCTGGAAATCAGTGCCCCATTTCTATTAATGTTTACCATCTGCCCTTCCTTTCACTTTGACTTTCTCTCTGAATTCCAGCTGCTGCTTGAATTTGTGGTTTCTTCTCCTTCTGATCTTTCAGTAACTGGTGACTTTAATATGGACATAGATACTATGGTTCATGCTGTTAAAATTATCTCTCCGTTCAAGTCATTTTTTTTAATGAACATAATGCCATTACTGCTCAAGTTTCTTTCCATTACAAGCCGCCTACCTCTTAGTATTTCATCAGTTACCGCCTTGGAAAATGCTCAGCATTTCAAACTTCAAAGCTGACGTCCTACTGTAACTTGTTTCTTGTTGGTACTAGAGCCATAAGTGATACATCAAAATATGAGCATATAACCTCTGTGCTTAAATCATTGCATTGGCTTTCTGTTCAGCAAAGTATTTATTTCAAATTGGGGTTTGTAGTATGTAATACATTGAACTCTGGACGACCACGATACTTAAAATCAGTCCTCATTCCCCAGACTTGTCATTATTAAACCATGTCATCTACTTGTCTTTCTCTGGTGATACCTAAGACTGGAACTGGTGAATGGGCTTTTTCAGTTGCTGGACTTGGACTTTGGAACTCTGTTCTTGTATCTGTTCGTTCTGCTCAGTTGTCTGTGTCATTTTGTTCTCAGCTTAAAAACTTACCTTTTTCAAATTGCTTATTCACCATAGGGTGTCTTTCTGTCTTAGTAGACTGATCTTTTTTTGTTAACCAGATTGCATTTTGGTTTTGGTGCACTATCAGTTGATACCTTGTGCATTAGACACCGTGTTAAGGGGTGATAGGTTCCAATGGTGGCGATACATTTCTGGCGGTACGTTTCTCCTATTTACAGAGGTCAAGCAAACATAACTTACTTGATCAGATTTATAAGATTGAATTGAATAAAAATGTAAATTTTATGAGTTTGAGAGTTTTGAATTAATTCTATTACAGAAAGTTTATTCAAACTGCACACAGTCTGGGGTTGTATGTGATCCTTCGTCCTGGTCCATATATCTGCTCTGAGTGGGATTTTGGTGGCTTGCCAAGGTATGTTTTTTAATTTCCTTCTATTGTAAATGTAAATCTTGTAAAAAATGTACACTTAGGGTGTTCTGCATCAGGAAAGGAAGGTACACATGAATTTAAATATCAGGTAGCAGTACTGAGTTATCTAGTAGTTTCCCTAAAATTCTGAGATGCAGCATTGAAGGTTTGCAATGGCTGACCTATAAGCAAAGACTATATTGCCTAATGATCTAATATAGTATAGCGACTCCTATAGCTCTATTATCATAATGCACAAGGCATCAATTGTTGATGGTTGCTTCAAGTGAAATTGTTGTCAGAATTGTATCCATTGGAGAAGCTGTGTCAAAATCCAACAGATCAGAGAAAACACAAGTCAGGCTACAAGATTAGCAACTTGAAACTGATGAGTCGTAAGTTTAGACCCGAATGACATTGAGGAAGTGATTGGAATGCAGAGAACTGGACAGGGTATTCCCTAGCTTTGGACCTGTTGCCAAAAGCCCAACATGGTCAGAGGTTGTCCGAGGAACATTGTGTAAGGCATAACAAGTGTCAAAGAGTCCATTGATCGAGTTCAATATTCGTTGGATTGAGGGGTTAGCAAGGATCATAGCTATGTTGGCAGATTTATACATAGTGCCTTGTGAACAAATATCCAGATTTTGAACTGAATTCTTTGCTCAAGGGGTAGCTAATGTAATGAATGCAATATTGGCAAAATAATGATGGTGTCTTATTTATGGCTCTAACCTGAGAGTTTGGACCATTTGTAGTTTATTTAGATTTTCTTTAGCCCAGTGAGAAGTTAGTTGCAGAAGCCAAGGCATTTGCTAGTGAAACCAAGACAGTGTGAAGAATATGAGATCTGATTTTACGATTATATGCTGTAAATGAAAGTGAATTGACTAGCACAGGTCAGAAAATGGCTTAGTGGAGTCAAATATTATGCCTAAGCTGTAAGCTTTATTTGCACATGCAGTGCGATTAAGAAGCAAGCCAACCAACTGAACAGACATAAGTAAACCATTTTTGCAAAGTTGTTGACTTTAGTGTAAGAGAAGGAATTAAGCAAAGGATTTAGAAGAAGGCTAGCCATCTGCACTGAATATCACTAGAAGCAGAAGCAAGTAGTTGGAGAGGGTTAGATGTGGAACTGTGACATGAAAGGAATAGCTGGGTATCATCAGCATGCAATTTGTAGTCATTGAGCTGTAGTGTACTGAGTGGAGTGGTGTATAATATAAATATGAAAGTTTTGGTCTTAGTCTTAGTCTTGGTCTTGACGTCACGTCTTTGGCTTTTTGGAAATTGTCTTGAAGCCAAAGGTTTGTTCTGTCTTGAATAAGTGGTCTTGGTAAGTCACACACTGCTTATCTTGGTTTCTTGCACTACAAAATTGGCCTATGGTGTAAATCTCAAAGCTGAAGCTGGATGGATGTCAGTTTTAAAGCGATCATTCTTTCAAGAATCACTTATGCACTACTGGCTTATGCTGGATATCTTACCTGTAGACCGCACAGCTCTCAGGAAATTGCTCCTCTCTCTTGGGTTTTCCAGAGAAGATTGTGGACCTTCTAAGACAGTTTTACACCAACACTGTGAGTGTTATGTGTATTGAGGGTGTGACTTCTGATTGGTTTAGTGTGGAAAGTGGAGTGTGCCATGGCTGCAAACTTGCCGTGACCTGTTCTTGCTGCCAGTGGACCAGACCTTGGAGCAGACTGTTGCCGAATGATACACAGGCACACCCTGTGGATTGGTCTTACTAGGACTTTGCCTATGATGTGGCCCTTCTTGTCGAAATTCTAGAGGCCTTGGTCCTGTCATGGGACCACAAAGCACACCAGTTTGGAATTGAGATCAACAGGATTCAGACAGCACTGGAACCAACCCATTGATGAATTACATACGGATTGCAGAAAGCATAGTGGAACTGGTAGAATGATTCATCTACCTTGGGTCGAACATCGAGGCTGGTGACAGCGGCGAGTCTGAGGTCCAGCGTTGCATAGCTATTACCTGGTACTGTATGAACAGCTTCAGTAGAGCATAAATACCTGGCTGGACACAGAAATCTCCCCGTTTACATCTTAAGTAATACCTTGTGAGGTTGGGAGGTGGATGCTTATGGTGGCCTTAGAGAAGAGGCTTGGATGCCTTACAACATTGGTGCTTGTGGAGAATTATATAAATTCCATATACTGTGCACATCACCAACGTAGAAACACAGGCGCACGAGACCAACCCATCTTGGCGATGATGAGTACAAGAAGACTCCATATGTTTAGGCACTTTGAAAGGTGGCAGGATCATGCTAGGACACTTAGAGCCCTGATTTTTAGGCTCCTGAGAACCTGAGAGAGACTATTCAGATGATCAGGGTACACATGGACCTATATGGTGTTGCAGATCTTCACCCACTGAAATTTGAGGTACACACAGCCTGCAGACGAGCCAGAGAGCACAATGGCTGGCAAAGAGCTGTGAATGTGGCAACGCTTTGCCACTGATGATGATGGTGAGAGAATTCTGACTGCCTCTGTGATGTTGTCCTCTTCTTCTGGTGGCTGCAGCAACTGTTTGATCATTGTTTAATCTAGACGTGCTCAAGTGATTGGGTGTATTATGGCTCTAAGCAAAGATTTCAGCACCCTTAAGAGGCCAGGCAGTGAAAAAGTCCTCAACTCACCTTCTGTAAGTTGATGGCCATTATGGTGTCATCATTATTATCATAATCATTGTCATCATTATTTAAATTAAAATTATTGGTCAACCTTGACTTTGGATTGGTGCATCATGGCCATGGTCTTGACCTTGTAGGTCCTTAGCCTTGTGGGTCTTGGCTTTGTTAGCATCACTGGTATCAATGATATGTATGTAGAAAATGACAGGAGACCAGATGCGTTTATGTGCATTAATTTCCTTTTATGTGTATTTGTGTTTAGTTGGCTTCTTCATGACCCATGCATGAAAGTAAGATCATCGTATCGGCCTTTCCTTGAAGCTGTGGAAAAGTTCTATTCTAAACTGTTGCCACTGGTTGTAGATTTACAGGTTTGATTTTTAAAATGTTTGATTTTGTAAATATTATAAATATTTTGGCATTGGTTGATTGATTAACCTCTTGACTGCTGTTGGCCAGAAATTACTTGTGCCATACCAATTTATCAAAAAATGTGAGAATTTTTAAAGTAAACATATTGATACACAATCAGTGTTTTATTGATTATATCTGAAGTATGAAACAAAATTATGCAAAAATTAGTTTCAGCCAAAAAGCATCCTAAAACCCAAAAAGCATTGTAAAACCCAAAAAACACTCCATAATTAAAGAAAACCCAAAACACAGTTCAGCTGTAACTTCAGTTCTGCAATTATGCAAAACAATTTTAAAAAATGCAAAAATACTTCATAAAATTAAAAGTGGTGTTCAGCTATAAGGCCTACAGCTGTTTAGCAATTACACTGCTTATTGCTGGTGACAGTATCTACTCCCAGTACTTGATTTACTGTGGAACATTCCAAAGCAAGGCACTATGCATAAGCCTGGTTTATTGGGCATCTTGGACAGTATGTGTTCACATCTCTGCACTGACCGTTCTTCGAACACACATGGCAGCGAACCTAAGGTGTGGTACACATTGCAGTTGGCTCCAGGTGATCCAGAAAGTGCCGCTTAGTAAGTTGAATGACAGATTCAACCTTATCCTTTTTTATTTTGTGGTCTTCCAGAAAAAAATTGCTTAATAATAATAATATTAATAATAATGCACAGCAAAAAAACAATGCACAGCAGCTTCACAAACATTCTAAACATCGCTCTTGCATATAGCAATTGGGTTCAAGCCACTTTGCCTATATGGGATGTGGGTCTTGGCATTCAAAGCGTGTTCTCGCTGGTATTACCCCGCTTCTTGGCCTCAGCCATAGGCACTTCATTATTGCAGGCCTCCATCCTGTCTCGCTGTACTGTGCCCCACGATCACTCATTGACACTGGCCCCTGGAACGGTGGTCAGCCGAACTGGGAGTTACCATCCCAGAAAGCTCCCTCTCTCACAAACATATGGGATTGTGCCCTTGTCCAAAGGGACCTGACAGCCGTGTAACATCATCTATAACATCTGAGTACCACCAAGCCAGAATCAGAGCTGCTGCTTCACCCCATTCTTGTGATTGGCTTCTGGCACTCCTCATCAGTACCTGTGGACTGAGGCTTGATGATGAGGCCATCCGCGTAGCTACTGGCCTGCACCTCGGAGTTGATCTTTGTGCCCCACACAAATGCCTTTGTGGTGCATTGGTCACGCCTGACAACTTGCCTGACCTTTCTTGTCCAAGAGCTGCTCAGACTGTTGGGGCTGCCCTTGAGATTGCGGCCAAAAGAAAATAACCAAATATTCCGCAATTTTACCCCCTTATTGCTTTGTGCCGTTGGCATTTGAGACTCTCGGCCCAGTAAACCTAGATGGCCTTGCCCAGGTTATGGAGAACAACAGGGAAACCACTTTTCTCTACCATTGTTTATCGATGGCCATCCAACGTTTCAATGCAATCGCTTTTCACAGCACTTTTGACACTGAGCATGACATCACCAAAGACAAGCCATCCTAGAACAATGCAATCTGTAATTTTTGAAATCCTGAGGGATCATAAGTACCTCGGGTAAAAAAATAATGATTATAACAATAACAACAACAATAATAATAATAATAATCTGAGAACTCTTACAGCGTCATTGTAACAATGGTCAAGGCATCGACTGATGATTGCAACTAATCAAATCATTGTGCAAGCCAAATTCAAGGGCAAGTCCAGTTAAAAAGCCAAGATGGGAGTTCAGGAAGACACAGAAACAGCCTATGGAGGAAATGAGTCCAAAAAGATGAGTTTTTGGTCGAGATCTGAAGGCCAGAACAGACATTTTAGAGTAAATGTTCGCTGGATGAAAGTTCTGAGTCTAGGGCCAGCGACTGAAAAGGCATGCCTGCCAAGAACTGTTATCCACAGGATGGTCAGATTAATTAAGACAGTCAAAAGAATTGGTCAAGTAGAGACAAGTCTTTGGAGTCAGTATAGAGTGAAGATAGCGGGGTTGACTGAAATGTAGAGTCTTGAATACAATTGGCCAACTGCGGCAATGACATCGTGCTCAAACTGTACAAATGTTTGATTTCCACCTTTTTTCTGATGAAGTATGTACTTGTTCTGAATAGCCATTTGCAGTTAGTGGAATGTGAGTTACTTGTACCATTTCATTTATGGTTCCAGCATCTGATCCTATCTATCTGCAGAACCCATGTTACTGTTGTGGTAAAGTATGCAGAGTGGTTTATGCCTGACATCATTGACAGACAGATGACATTTACTATGTGGCACTACCTCCACTGATTCATTGTGCTGAGTTGTCAGCTTTGTTATGTATTTCTTATCCTGAAACTGTCGCAACAACACTACAGAATGCCGCAGTCTGATTGAGTTCAGGCTTTGTGTTGAGTACCTCCAATGGTGCTGTCGATGTTTGTTTTGTTCGATGTGCCATCATTAGTCTGTAGTGCAGTTAGTAGTGTAAATGGCAGGAGGAAAACCAATTGTCCATGAATAATGTATGGCCACTATTAAGAAGAAGGGCGAGATAGACAACTAGTTTTTAAGTAACTCCAAAGTCGTGGCATTTCACTGGCAATACAACAAAAACAGCTGTCTGTTGGTATTCTTTGCGAGTGTATATGCGGAACCTGTACATACATCCTGACTGCTCACTGATACAGAAGATCTTGATGCCGAATCTTGTGCACTCAGTAGGTAATATCGGTTGTGGTAAATTTACTGTTGAGTCGAGTTAAAATAAAGGAAGGAGATCTTTATAGAAGAAAGTGTTATCAAGAATTGCTAGCACTAAATTAATACTGAATTTGAGAAAATGTGTTTTTGTGAATGCAGAAATTAATTTTTTGGCCATCACATTGGATTGAATGCTGTTCAACCTAGGATGTAAAAGATTGGAGTTCTGTTGAACTTTCCTTGGCCACAGAATAATAATAATAATAATTAGCAACTTCTAATGCACCGCTGTCTAATGCACAAGGCATCAACTGATGGTACACCAAAACCAAGCCACAATCAGGTCGATATCCAGAAGGTCAGTCCGCACGGTTGATAAGCAATTTGAAACAGGTAAGTTTTACGTTGAGAACAAAATGACAGAAGCGACTGAGCAGAATGAATGTTTAATGTTTTATAAACTGTAAGTCCTAATTTGAATATATTCCACATTATTCAATGTTCAATTACCTTTAAAATGAGCTATCACTTATCGAAATCGACCGAGTGCTTGAGGAGTTATTAATTTTCTAAACTTTCATCCTGTGCAATATTTATTTTCGGGAAAACAAGATTTTCTAAATTTATCTGATGCATATCAGGTTGGCCTTAGCAACCATAGGTTTGAGTCAACCAAATTACATGAAAATTGGCCCACATGGACCACTGACATTTACAAATAGACCTGCCAAACAGGAGTACAAAATTCTAAAAGATAAAAAAGTTATTCGAGATACAAAGAACACATTTTCTGTGAAGAATGTGACAGCGGTGAATATTCTTTGTTTCTCAGGTTAAATCCTAGTACATCAGTTTCTAATGTCAGATTGTTGGTTACATTCTTCACAGTTTAATTAAACCTGGCATACATAAACTAGTAAGCTAGGCAGGTATTCCTGTCAAATATAAGATAAAAAAACTGCAAAATAAAAAAATTATTCAAGTTGCAAATCACAAGCGTTCTTGAGAAAAATTATGAAATCGCTGAAGATTATGATTTTCTAGTTTTTCTACCAAAATGCAAACCTAAATCTTAAATTCTCTAAAGAACAACAATCAATTAATCACATAAGTTGATAAGAAAAAATTCTATTTATTACGCCCTCGTTTGCTCCGGGTTGGTGTTTTGGTTTGCTTTCTTGTTTCCTGATTGGCTCTCTTGCGCCCGATTGGTTTCTGTGAAGGATAAGGTTCATCCATTTCTTCTTGGTCTTCAGCAGCTTTATCTTCTGCAGCTGTCATTGGTTTTGGACAGGTCACATCTTGAGCATCATCTCGAACAAACTGACGAATCTTCTGGTACAGATACCATTGTTGAGCTAACGGCAATCCAGGTGGTTTCGGTGGTAGAGGGCCATCACCGCTCGGTAACTGGTCTAAACTTTTCAGAAGTTGCACTGACTGCTCTTGACAGGTTGGTGTCACTCGATAGTGGATAATACCAGGAGTTACCTGTGAAAACCGAAAATGATGGAGGCCTTTGATCCCAGGGAGCAGCTTGAAGAATGGCTCTAGAAATGATTGCCAATCATATGTCGGTACAAACACAGTACCATCTTCAGAGCCGATCAGCTGAGGTTTGTTGACTCCCTTTACAGTGCTTAGGTTAACAACTTCCTCTATGTCAGCTAGAGTCGAGACTGGTGTTCGTCGGAATCTTTGTTTTAGCAAACCAAAACACCAATCCGGAGAAAACTTAGTGTGTCCTGAAATCATGAAATGTAAATGTACATTGGTATGGAGACCATAAATCACCCTCCACATAAAGTACCAAAGCATGTATTTGTTCTTATTTTGGCCAGAACAGCTATCGCAGTGCAAATGCACTTCAGTTTCACCCAATCCCCACATACTAAAAAAATGGTGCAAATAACTGATCACAGAATTTGAACCTTTACTTTCACACATCCCCTCGTCAATCAAATAATTTATTTGCTGTGGTATAGCTTCACAGCAAACTCCAAAAATGCCACATTTCCTTGGAACCAAAAAATACATTGGACCAGGCTGTAATGGGTCACTAGGATAATGCACCTGTTGTGCAAAGTCAAAGCTGTAATGCATTGTAATGTTATTTCCACAAGCACCATTCTTTCCGAGAGTGGAAATATTTTTTGCAGCTGCAACCAACTTAGATTCATGGACCAAGTTGTTGTACAAGCTCCTCTCTTGATGTAAAATAAACAAATGTTGTTCCTGTTTTTTAACCTTCTCAGACTTCAGGCTGTCTGGCATGTTGGCAGTGCGGTAGAGAGCGAAGTTGTTTCTCTGGCATTCCCAGCACAGATCCGTCATAGGTTTAGTCCGGACAATGTAGGGCACCAGTTGGTTCCACAATTCTTTGAATGTCGATAATTTGACAGCTCGTAGATCTAAGGAAAAAATGAAATCTCAAAATATATATTAAAAAGCTCATTGTAGCTTCAGCAGTGTGTAATTGCTTAAATAAAATTATGCTTAAGTAAAAAACCAAGTATACTCAGGTTAATAAAGATTTTAAATCTTCAAAATTATAGTAATAATTATTATTTTTATTAATGCATCTTTATTTTAATGGTAACCTTTAAAATCAGTACTAATTTAAAAAATCATTTTAAAGGAATACAGAATTACAGATAGAATAAATGTAACTGAAGGAAATTTAGAAACACTTTCTTTAGTGTATAGTAATAAAAAGGTGTTCCCATTACATTAAATTTGATACTTTACCTAGAGTTGCCATTGCAGTCTCATATTTTCTCCAAATCGAGGCTTTAGTTTCACTGGATGGCAACAGACGAATGTCGCTACGTTTAAATCCCGGGACTCGTCCCGGTAAAAGAAGAGCATGCTGTTCGGCGAAGTTTGTTACGAATGACACAACAGCCTTATGTCCTCGAAACTTAAACTCTGCGTGTTGTTCTTTCTTCCTCCAGATTTCTTTTTCCTTTCCTGCTGACATTGTTATTTTTTACAGAGGAATAATATCAGACCATGCCTCCTCGTACTTGAAAACAAAAATGTCCGTCGTAGGCTTTGTGCGCACGCGCGACCTATAAACTGTCCAATAGCCTTGCGCAATTCAATCATGTGATCACGGTTGCTAGCCTGGGTATTTAAATTTGTTTACCCTGATCCAGTTTAAGGCTCATGAAGAAAGCATCTTATTGGTTAATTAGTAAGGTCGGGTCAAATAAATAATTTATTCATGCCATAGAGCTATGATTAAGCTTTCCAACAATGTATTACAACCTTGATATCTTTCGCCAGATGGACACAGTCAATACTTGAAAATCGTACAAAAACGATTTCGTAGAGAGGTTTTATATCTTATAGGTCATTTATTTTGTACCAATAACACATTAAAAACAACAGAATAAATTACAATTTAATATTTTATTGATGTATTATATAATGTAGATTCCAAAAATGTAAAATTCACAAAATCAATAATTTGAAGGCAAAACACCTTTAGAAGCGATTTGCAGCGTTCTGCTTTGTGCGACTTCCGACTCATTTTGTCATGGTGGGTCACAAATCCTTTGCTGAACAGGAAGCCAATGTAAAGATTTAAGTACAGGGGTTATATGCTCATATTTAGAAGTATTTGTTATGGCTCTAGCCAAGGAGTTCTGAACTCTTTGGAGCTTCTGCATGTTTGACTTAGTGATACCAGCAAGAATGGAGTTACAGTAGTCAAGGCGACTGGAGACCAATGCGTTAGCTAAGGATATTCTGGAAGACATGGGACATAATGCCTAATTCTGAGTATGTCACGAATATACAGTACATGTATGATGACTTACAAATACCATTTACATAGTTTGTGAGAGACGTGGTAGAATCAAAAACAACACCCAAGTCGCGAGCAGTATCAGTCAACTCAATGAGTGAATCACCCAGTTTACGGATTTAAGCCATTCGAACTTCTTAAGTTGCTGAGGAGTGCCAAGTAGTTGAAATTCAGTTTTCGAGGGGTTAAGGAGAAGTTTATTTGCTGCCATACAAGACTGCAGCTCTTCAAAGGCATCAGACAACAGCTGCACAGACGAGTGACAAGTCAAACTGTCAAATGAGATGTAGATTTGGGTGTCATCAGCATAAAAATGATATCCCAGTGAGTGATTGTCTAGCAGAGTACCTAGAGGTGTGGTGTATAATGTAAACAAAAGAGGACCAAGTACAGAACCCTGCGGAATGCCAGAAGTCGACGAGGCACTAGCTGAATAATGTCCATTTAAATATACGGATTGAGTGCGAGGGCTGAGGTAAGTAGCAAACCAGTGTAGGGCAGGACCAGAAACCCCAAACCAGTGCTGAAGACTATGCAAAAGGAGAGAATGGTCAACAGTATCAAAGGCAGTAGACAAATCAAGGAGAACAAGTGCTGTCACCTTACCCCTTATCCATGGAGCACATGATGTCGTTATGAACAGCAAGCAGGGCAGATTCTATTGAATGAAATTTACGGCATGCAGACTGAAATGGAGAAATTAGTGGGTTGGAAGAAAGGTGAGCTTGCATACGATTCAAAACTACCCATTCAAGAATTTTAGATATAAAATTCAAAGTTGAGATGGGTCTGTAATTAAACAGGTCACCCGGGTCGAGAGGAGGTTTCTTTAGCAGAGGATGAACTATGGCATGAGCAAAAGCACATGAGAAGGATCCCTCAAGCAATGAGAAATTGATCATTGATGTAATTATTGGACCCAGGACATTAAAACATTCTTTTAGGTAAAAAGTGGGAATAGTGTCTAAGAGAGAGGTTTTGTCAGGTGAAGAAAATATGAGTCTGCAAACCTCCGCAAGAGTTGTTGGCAGAAAGTAATCCAAGATTGGAGGAGAAGAACTAGGAAGAAGATATTTATCATATACCGAAAAACCAATAAATTTCAGCCTTATACCAGAAATATTAACAGCAAAAAAGGTCAGAAATTTACTGGCTAGCTCTTGGGTATCAGAGAACACACCAAAAGATAAATTTAACTTCTCTCTGTGTAGTAATTTATTCAAAGCCATCTACAGAGTTTTTGGAAATGTGGAACTTTCAGCAATCAAATTAGTTAAATATTCTGATTTTGCCGAATAAGAAGCAAGTGCAATCATTGTTGGTACTTGTTGGATAATGCTGTAGGTATTTGCCCCATTATTTGGAAGTTTTTGGATACATGCATACATTCATTACCTTCTTTTTGCC
This sequence comes from Norana najaformis, assembly GCA_964023275.1. Lineage (NCBI taxonomy): Eukaryota > Metazoa > Annelida > Clitellata > Crassiclitellata > Hormogastridae > Norana > Norana najaformis. The sequence goes on from OZ029928.1 coordinate 4,286,278, forward strand.
AGATGTGCTGCAAAGATTCAGTACGTAATCACCCTTATGACCTTTCAATGTACTTAATCATCCTTATAAAATTTCAAGTCAGTTCAGTGGTTTTGGATTTACACTTGAGTAAGAACTCATTTCCTGTGCTTAAGCCAGGTGATCATTAACACTGACTGCATTTATATACTGTAACATTTGTTTCTGTATTATTTTTTACCAGTGTCACAAAGGAGGACCAATCATTGCTGTTCAGATTGAAAATGAATATGGTTCATATGGAGATGACGTGGAATATTTAAGATTTCTTAAGCACGTATGTTGCACATTGATGTTTTATGTTGCCTGTAGTGGATGTGTTTAATATTGTAACAGACAGTTAGACTGTCATAGACGTGTAATATCATTGACTTATGGGCAAACCTAAATAAGTCCATTTTTGGACCAAAATTGAGGTATGGTGTACTGGTTCGTTGTTAACACAAAATGCTTATGAAGTAGTCACAATTATTTGTAAATCTCATGTGTTCAGCGAGTGTAATTTCCAGTTTGTGCCTTGGCTTGTAAACATCGAATTCTGTTATGTTGTTGGTTACATTTGTTTTTGCAGAGAGTCTCCATAACATAGTGTTCAATAAAGCTATTTTGCACTTTGGACGTCATTTGACATATTTTGCTGATGCAGTTTTTAAAATGTTATCGATTGTTCACCAATCACTATATTGATGACAGTCTTGACCCATGTGCACATGCACACTGTTGCAGTTACAGGCATACTGGGCTCACTGTGCCTTGATGCATACAAAGTACTATCTTTAGGCTGCACTTAGGGCGGTCCGCTTGTGTCTGGGCAGTTGATGTCTCCTTGGTGCACTTGGCTTAGCCTACTTCTGCAACTGCCATTCAATCAGAATCTTCATGGACAAAAGCCTCTGGCTGTGGTGGATGTTGTCTGCGACTGGCTGCATGGAATGGTTGATCGTTTCGTAATAAGTTCCATGAATTGCTAAAATCAATGTCGCTCATGACATGAACATTTTGGTTAATTTGGGTTAGATTGGCTGTAAAGGATGTGGAGGATTAGCCCGTTGAAAAGAACAGACACTCAATTTGAACAGTCTGAAATGCCCATGACCTTGGAGCACATGATGTCATTATGAACAGCAAGAAGAGCAGATTCCGTTGAATGAAACTAACAGTATGGAGATTAGCGAGTTGGATGACAAGCGAGGTTGCATGTGATTCATAACTACCCTTTCAAAAATTTTAGGTACTTTGACAAACGCATACTTTTATTTTGACTGAACCTGCCTGGTTCAGTCCACCTGAGCTCATTTACTAAGATGACACCAAAGATTGCTGGATCCCAGGGCAGTGCAACGACCCATTGGCCAATGCATTTTGGCGATTGACTTTTGGCGCTGCCCATCAGTGCCTTTGGTCTGAGGCTTGATGAGGCTGTCAGCATATCAACTGGCTTGTGCCTTGAGTTTGATCTGTATGCCCCACATGAATGCTGCTGTGTTGCATCGGCCACTCAAGATTGCTCACGTGGTCTTTCATGCCACCATAGGCCTGGTTGGACTACAAGATACGCCCTTATAAATGACATCATTTGATGTGGCCTCGTCAAAGCTGATTTTCCTGCAACTAAGGAGCCAGCTAGTCATTTCAAAATAATCTAATTGTAATTGTAATTGTAATTGTAATTGTAATCTGACATTTATAAAGCGCCACTTCAAGAATAGACTCATCAGAAGCGCTCCCGACCTGAACCAGTGAGACCACTGGCAAATAATACAGACTTCAGGCGCTTGCGAAACTGCGGAAGGGACAAACTGAGGAATACTAGCCGGAGCTCTCGGGAAAGGCGATTCCAGCTATTGGGTCCTACATAGGCAAAGCTTCTAGACTGCGCTGTAGCAGTGCGCATACGAAGGACAGTCAGAAGTCCAAGGGAGGCCTACCGGAAAGTGCTACGGCCTGGAACCAAGGAGACCGAAATGCAGAAGTCCTTAAGATATGATGGAGCAGAGCCAACGAGACAATTACGCATAAGCGTTAGGATCTTGAACTGGATACGCTGCTGAATGGGAAGCCAGTGTAGAGTGTCCCGTATAAAGGAAGTTATATGGCCATACCTGGGGACGCCTCCAATAAGACGGGCAGAAGCATTGAGAACAGATTGAAGCTTGGAAATATTGGCAAGTGAGAGTCCAGCAAAGATAGCGTTTCCAAAGTCCACCCTGGTGCAGATAAGGGCATGAATTAGAGTAGTAACGGCATGAAAGGAGAGGGAGCGGCGGATGGTACGAAGCTGACGAAGGTGGTAGAAGCATGAGCGGGAGACACTGTTAACATGATCGGTCAAGGAGAGTTCCCGGTCCAGAACAACCCCAAGATCACAGACTTTGGAACAGAATTGAATGTCCGGAAACCTCTGGCGTAAGGATTATGAATCTATCTTTGCCAGCTGAGCACGACCACCAAGCCAGATGAACTGGGTCTTAGCAGAGTTCAGTCGGAGGCGATTGGAGGACATCCAGAGACCAAGGGCAGATGTTGCGTCAAGAATACTCTCAACCAGAGAGGAAGCCGCTTCAGTTCACAAGGCCACATTAGATTATTTTGAAATGGCCAGTCATCTACTCCACACTTTCCTGGCGAGTGGTTGGAGGAATCTCTTTACCGATTAGTTTTCCTTGATGTGCAGTCAAAAATCTTTTATACCACTTTGCTGTCTGTGCAAGTTTCTAAGGAGTGCACATCCTGCTTTAGCTCCACTGGCCAGGTGTGTTAAGTGGGCTATGGTGGGTGGACCAACCGGGGCAGTTGCCCTTGCAGACCACTCCGGGCGGAGAGCTGGAATATGAGGTCTCTGACATGACCTGGCGCTGCTCGCCTGTTGATTAGGGAGCTGGTTGGGGTAATCTGAGAACCTGTTGGGGAGATTTAGGGTATGATAGGCTATCGGAGGAAGGAACGCTGGAAAACTTAAGTCTTATGATGAAGGTCTTGTCAAAAAAGAATTGAAGGACCCTGTCAGCAAGAGAAGAGTGCGATGAAGATCTTGCATTTGTTGTGGTGTAAGACCTTGTTCACCACCTGCCATAATAATAACCTTGGGGAAGAGGAGCTCTCAGAGACCGGATAAAACAACATGACTGACAAATTTGAGGAATGAAAAGGTTAATCAGAGTGTCTCCAGCACCTTTCAAGCCAGCTGCACAGCTCCTGGCAACAGCAATACCCGAGTTTTACCAGGGTTGGGAAGGGCATGCTGCAACCCTCTTTGACTTAGCAGGAATGTGTTTTTTCCAGAATTTTTGATAAAGTTGAATTTAAGCAACTTATATTGATTAACAATGTCAAAATCTTTAAGCATAAAAGGCTCTGCCTCTGCAGCACCTATCATTACAGCCGAAGGAGCAGCAAGTGAGGTACCTAGGTTAGTTACATGTTCCAAGTGCCATAGAGGCTTCAAGGGGAAGGCAAGGCTTTTGCTCTGTGAACGAAAGGCCCACCCAGAGGAGTATCATGCAGGATCTTCTTCTGTCTTCTCTTCCGCCATTTATGGCGATGAGGCCTTTATGAAACTTCTCCAAACTTCTCTGTTCCTGATTGTTTCTCTAACTCCAATCAAGCTTGTGCCTCTTTCTCTCAGATCTTCTTTGACATTATCTATCCAGGTCTTTCGTTGTCCTCCTCTGCTCCTCTTTCCTTCTATGTGTCCGTGCAATGCAGCGTTTGGTAGTCTTTGTTGCGTCATTCTGATCACATGCCCAAACCATCTGAGTCTTCTCTTTGTGATTGTTTCTACTATTGTTTCATCAACTCCCAGTTCTTCTCGTGTTTTTTCATTTCTGATCTTTTCTCTTCTGCTTCTGCCTATTATTCTTCTTAGCCAGCCCATCTCTGCCACCAATAGTCTCCGTTCGTCTTCTTTTCTCAAGCACCAGCACTCTGATCCGTATAGTAATATCGGTTCTACTAAGGTATGATAGAGTTTCATCTTTGTTCTGATGGAGATGTTTCTTGCCTTCCACATTTTTCCTAGTTTTCCGAATGCTGTACACGCCAATCCAATTCTTCGTTTGATGTCCTCTTCACATTTTCCATCTTCTGTTATTAGTCCTCCAAGATAGACGAATCTGGTAACCTGCTCTAATATTCCTTTTTCTATTCTTATCTGTAAATCCTCATGATGTTTTCCAATTACCATTGTTTTTGTTTTTTCCACGTTGATTTTGAGACCCATTCTCTTGCTGCTGCCATCCACCCTGTTTGTTATGTCTTGTAGCTTCCCTTGTGTGTCAGCTATCAGGTCTATGTCATCTGCGAAGCGGAGGTTACTCAGTGGTCGTCCATTTAGGTTTATCCCGTGTTCTTCTTCTCCTTTGGCAAGTCTCATCACTATTTCTAGCAACATATTGAACAGATCCGATGACATTCCACATCCTTGTCTTACCCCTACTTTTATCGTAAACCATTCCGTTAGCTCCCCCTCTACTCTTACTGCGCTTTTCGATTTGCTGTATATATCTTCTATTAACATCACTAACTCCTCTGGTACTCCACAGTGTCTCAGTACTTTCCATAAACCTTCTTGCCACACGCTGTCAAACGCCTGTTTGTAGTCAATAAAGTTGTTATATAGTGTTCTATTCATTTCGACGTACTTTTCTGACAGTTGCCTGATTACAAATATCTGGTCCATTGTTCCTCGTTCTTTCCTGAATCCTGCTTGTTCCTCGCTCATCGCTTCCTCTGCATACCTTCTCAATCTTCTCTGTAATACTCCAGTATAAACCTTTCCTGGTATGCTCAAAAGGCTGATTGCTCTGTAGTTGCTGCATTCTGTCTTGTCTCCTTTTTTGTATATTGGTACTATTATGGCTTTGCACCAATCCTTGGGGCATTCCTTGTCGTAGTAAATTTTATTGCACAGTTTATGTAGCATTTCTACCGAGCAACTCCCTCCTGCCTGGATCATTTCCGCTGTGATGTTGTCCTCGCCTGGTGCTTTTTTCTTTTTTAGCCTATTGACTGTTGTTTCTACCTCCGCTTTCAGTATGTCCAGCATTTGTTCTTGGCCGTTGTTTTCTGGTAGCTCTTCAAGCACTATTCTGTCTACTGGGTTCTCACTGTTATATAACTCTTCGTAATGTTGTTTCCATCGTTGCTTGATCTCTGCTTTGTCTTCCAGTATTTTTCCTTCCTTGTTCTTTACTGTGGCTAGTTTTACGTTGGGTGATCCACATATTTCTCTTGCTACTTGAAATAGTTTCCCCGTGTTTAATGCTCCTGGTGTGCTCTCCAGTTCTTGACATTTCTCGATGATCCATTCTTCTTTACATCTTTTCGCCTTTTTTCTGATTTCTTTCGTAATTTCTTTATAGCTTTCCATGTTCGTCTCGCTGTGTGTTTTTGTCTTTCTCATGTCTCTTCTTTTGTCGCTCAAATCCAGTACTGCTCTGGTGATCCATGGTTTTTTCTTCTTCCTTTTTTCATGTCCCAATACTTGCTGTGCCGTCTCAGTATATATGTTCTTTATTTCTGTCCACGTTTCTTCCACTGTGTTCATGCTTCTTTTCTTGCTCTGTCTCCATCTGCCTTCCAGTTGCGATCTGAATTGGTTTCTGGTTACATCATCCCTCAGTTTCTCCATGTCGTATCTTCTGTTTGTTCCTCTTCTGTCCATTTTTCTTAGTTTTATTCTGATCCCTGCTAGTACTAGTCTATGATCGGATGCAATGTCCGGTCCTGCAAATGTGCGACATTTTGTTACTGCACTCCTCCATCTATTGTTTACCATGATGAAATCTATCATGTTTTTTGTCTTGTGGTCTGGTGACTCCCAGGTCCACTTTCTACTATCCTTCTTCTGAAAGAACGCTGTGTTCATTATTCGCAGGTCATTGTTTAGGCAAAAGCTCAACAATCTCTCTCCTCTCTCGTTTTCTTCTCCGTACCCGTGTTTCCCTAGTGCTCCCTTCCATGTTTTCCAGTCCTTCCCCACCTTGGCATTGAAGTCTCCCATTACAATAATCACGTCCTGACTCGATATTCCCTGCATCGTCTGTTGTAACGTCTCATAAAATTCGTTTATCTCTTGGTCTGTCGCACTGCTTGTTGGTGCATACACTTGCACTATTGTGGTCTTCCCGCATGTTGTACGAAATCTTGCCTTCATTATTCTTGGTCCGATCGTTCTGTACCCAATGAGGGCTTTTGATGCCTCTTTTCCCAGGACCAGCGCCACTCCCTGTTGGTGTCCTCCGTCCTTCCTTTCTGAGTATATTATCTTATATCCTTCTTTGTTGATTTCTCCTTCTCCCGGCCATCTTACCTCCGCTAGTCCCATCACACTCCACCTGATTCTTTTTAGTTGGTGTAGAAGCACATCTAGCTGTCCCGCTGCGTACAGAGTCCTGACGTTCCAGGTTCCAATGCATACCTCCTCTTTTCCATTAAACAGGTGCTCCTCGCGCCTAGTACAGGGTTTTCTCAGGTTTACGACCTGGGTGGCCCTGTGTTCTCCACCCCTGCCGGACGCAGATCCTCCCTTCATTTGAACGGAGGCCCCGTTAACGTCGTTGCCCACTTTTCTGTTTGGTTTCATTTTCATAAGGTTTCTTGGTCTCTTTGCCGAGTGATGACCAGTTCTCTCTCGGTAGGGTAAGGAAGCCGGTGGGCCTTTTTGGCCTCTTTCGCCCAAAGGTGTCCTTCCAACACCTGCCGCCTGCGTTAGCCAGCACTCTTCGGGGTTCCTGGTGAGCCTGTCCACCTCGCGTAACGCCCTAGGAGGTTCTTCGGCCAATGGCTTTCTCCTCTGATGGCATAGCCTCACCAGGCTATCCCCTACTTGGCTGTTCACCCCCCCACCGCGGTGAGGTGCAGGTCGGTCTTTGGGGGGGTTTCATGCAGGATACCAGGTTTCGGACAGGAACAGGAACGGATGGCCTGCTTGGAGGCTGGGGTAAAGCCAGCCTCGTCAACAGTCATCTAATGGAGGTCTTCAGGGACAGAACTTGTGAGGCGATAAAAGGAATCCAATGAAAACAAGACTACAAGGATGAGGGCAAACACCTTGTAGTCCGTGCTCAAGCACTTAACTGCGAAGCAAAGTTTGATGACTCGTCAAGTGAGTGCTCCATTGAAAGCTGCTCCAGCTCAAACTAGAGAAGATGGGTCCTCAATTCTGCCAACGAGGACCTTCAAGAAGACAGAGGGGAGCCGGGCAGCAATCCGCTTGTTGAGACTGTCTTTGAGGCTGTTGTGAAGACGCTACTCGATAGTTGTGCTGTGCAATTAACCATCTTTCTCAGGTCAGTCTCACAGAGGACTGAGAGAAGTAAAACTCGAAAAGGAAACAAGGGCAAAAGGCTGCCAGGCCTTGACAGGCCGAAGACTGGCAAAACAAAAAGGAGGCTGAACCTGAAACGTATTGGCTGCCAAATTTTTAAGCATCTTTAAGTGTATACTAGGGTACAAAAAGCCTTCTGATCGAACTGTAAGAGGTGTGCAGAGATGGTCCTAGAGCTGGCCTGAGAGCGGGAAGAGACAACGTTGACGTTGGAGGAACAAGATGGATTTTGGCGGCCGATTTTCTCTTCTCCTTCAGTGGTTGATGAAAGACCAGTGCCAAAGGCCTGAGAGGACTGGTCCATTGTTGAACCTGTTACCCATGAGGAGGTGGTGAAAGCATGGTGCCAGGTCTGAAGAAAGTGCACTGGGACCAGATGGAGTTACCCTTGGAGAGATGAAGTTGGTCTTGCCGTTATTCTTAGCTGCATAATACAACCTGTGGCTCGTGCTGGGATTCACTCCCAGGCAGATTCTTGATGGTGAGACCATGCTGATTCCAAAAGGAGGAGATCCAAAGGACTCGGCAAACTATAGGCCTATCACCATGGCATCACGTGTGATGAGGGTCTTTCATAAGATTGTGGCCGCTTGTCTGGTCGAGAAAGTTTGCTTGACCCCAAGCAGAAAGCATTTATACCGGTTGACGGATGCACTGATAACATCTTCCTTCTTGATACCATCATCAGGGTGGCCCAGCGGCAGAGAAAACTGGTATGCCTGGCCTTCATGGACGTAGCCAAAGCTTTTGATTGTGTCTCCCACGGGACACTGGCAAATTCAGTAAAGAGGCTGGGTGTGCCATCGCCGCTGGTACATTACGTTACAATGATATATGCTAAGACATCAATGGTGCTGAAGATATGTGGTAGAAAAAGTGGACCGATTCTGTGCGGCCGTGACGTAAGTCAAGGTGATGCCCTGTCGGCCATCTCGTTCAGCTGTGTGATGGATAAAGTGTTGTTGGCCCTGAACCTGGTCATTGGTTACTTCCTGAACAAGGATTACCAGGTTCGATGTTCGGCTTTTGTCGACAACCTTGTCCTCATTGCTTCAACTGCCGAGGGCATGTGGGAACAGGTGGAGAAGGTGAAACGTGCGCTGAAGTACAGTGGACTAAAACAACCCAACAATGTTTCTCTGTACGCATTTACATTGATGGAAAGGCTAAACACTGGGTTGTTAATCCTTCAGTGATGATTATTATCAAAGGTAAATCAGTGAAATCTCTAACTGTAGTGCAGACCTACAAATACCTGGAACTGCAGGCAGGAGCATCTGGTGTGAGGAGGGCACATTGTGACTTCCACATTGTGGGACTGGATCGATTAACATGTGTTCCTGTAAAACTCCAGCAATGCATGTGCATCTTGTGCTGCCATTTATTGCCGAAAATGTATCATGGAGTCGTTCTCGGGGAGTTAATGTCAAAGTCGCTGGAATGACGTGACTGTTTCATGGGGGCGACAGTATGCAGATAGCTGTGGCTGCTGCACGATGCTTCCATGGCGTATTTCCATGCCAGTACAGCTGACAGTGGACTGGAAGTGCCTGCCTGTGTTACCTGATTCCGCCTATGAAGGCCTGCTGCATGGCCAAGATGGAGGAGTCTTAGGACCCTATAATGCAGAGCGTGGCTACAGGTCCAATCTCCCTGGGAGCTAGGATGAAGTGTGCGTGGATTGCGAGTGTGGCTAATCAAGAGCTGAGCAATAGCAAATATTTGAAGTAACTCTTAGCGACCCAGCTCCATGCATTGGCTGATGGTCAGGGACTGAAACAGCAGGGACGAACTCCTCATGTGAACAGCTGGGTGACCGATGGGTCTTTGTTGCTTTTGGGCAGAAACTTCATCCGGTGTGTTAAAAGTTCAGGGCAACTTGCTGTCGTTTGGGGAACATAACTCACGCAGACGGTGGACAAGTCCAGTATAGTTTGACGCTGGGTGCGTTGCTCAAAGCACACTGGCTCATTTCTCCCAAAGCTGCGTAAGGACTCACTGTCTCTGGTGCAATAGACATAGTTTGATTCTCGACTTCATTGTCAGGAAGATCAAGTCCAAGGGTCACGATATTGAACCATGAGCCGAGTATTCTCACTGGAGCTGGGAGGTGCAAGCCTGACCTGGTGACCCGGGTGGATGGGGTGGCCCATGTCGTTGATGTCACCATTATTATGCTCACTTCTTGTATGGTAAGTATTATACTTAATCAATGGACACCGTGATTCTTGCGGTGCCTTGCGCTAAAACAAGGTTGAGTTCTTAGGCCTTCTCGGTAGCTGGTTGTAGACTTTAGAATTTGCTGCCAGATTCGTCTCGTTCTGTCACTTCTTTGATATCCTTCAGGTCTGAACTTAGATTTGTTTTAACTTGCTTACCCACCCTAGCCTAACTTCTGGTTCTCTGACCTACTGGAATTCGACATGGGTTCTTCAGTAGACTATGATCTTTCATTACTATTTTGCCTGCAGTGACCATCGATTAATGCCTAGGACAGTATAACAGTAGCACTATAAAAGTCATTGGATTAGATTAGACAGATTTAACCAGTGCAGTCATAGTGTGTGTTGTGTTAGTGAATGCTAACATAGAAATCTCTGAATGAGATTATGCTAGATTTAGTTTGATTGTTTTCTTGTAGACATTAGAGGTGAATGGTATCAGTGAATTCCTCTTCACCTCAGACAATGGAACTGGTATACAAGGTGTCAGGTTACCAGAAGGTTTGTATTTTCTCTGTGTTTTTTCAGAGCTGTTCTTCATCTTGCTTCAAAGGCTGGTTAAAAGTGTAGCTGAAATTAGGTTTTTTATGTAGCTATGTTTTTTATTTCATATCAATAGATTGTGATGAGCTCGCTTCTTTGTTACTGGAGCTTTCAGGTTCCAATTCCCTCTGAGTGGCATGCAGAACAGGACCCACTTGCCAAGATGATGCCGAAGACCTGTGCACCCCAGAGAAATCTGGTGACCCATGGCTAATGGGTCAAAGTCCAACTTGGTGGAGCTTGGCCCTATTCTCTGCAAATCTGTCTCGTGACCTCTTACGGAAATTATCCTGGTTAAAAGGGGACACATCTTTAGATTATGTACTATGGATATGTTAGAATAGAATAGGTGTAATGCTTTATACAGACTAAGTTACGCACTACAGTCAGGCAGTACACACTGTACCTTTCAAGATTGTAAACCCGTGCCTTATTTGGGGATAGGGGCCGTTAACGGAATCAGTTAATCTATTGCCACTCAGATGACACTCGAAAGACTGTTGGTCCCTTGAGCTCGGACGAAATGGACAAATACTTCCCTGGACACTGTTTGTTACTTGGCTGCTGTCCCTGTTCCTGTCTCTGCAAGGCAGCAACTTCTGAGGGAGTCCGAGCGACTGCCAGATGGTTTCTAGTTGCTATTTAACGATGCTGTGTCATAACGAAGAAGATGATTAGCTTTGCCCTCTTTCTTTATTCAGGCTTGGGACTGGCACTGCCCAAGTACGGCAATGGCAGAGTTAACTGCCAAATAGGCCTTCCATTTTCCTTATATACAGGCCTGCTACTCTGACGCCTACTAGTGGCCCTTTCCAGGCTGGTCTCCCCAGCCTATACTACTTGGCCTTCATGGCCAAGTAGTAATGGTTGGGGAGTTGTTGAGAACTGTTGGCAGGCCTGATCAGCCAGCCCCTCCTAGCAGGCCGTGCCTGTCTTACTCTCCAGGCCGACAGAGGGACCTAAACTGGTTCTAACCAGATCTTCTGTCCACCTAGCCTGCCCGAATTAATTTTTCTTAGCAGGGGATCTCCCCTTATTTGCATGTTCATTTATCCAATGTCAGGTATCTAACATCAGTGTCACTTAGCAGAGCTAATCGTAATCGTAATCGTAATCTTGAGATTTCTACAGCACCCAACAAAAGCTAAGTCGTCAGAACCAGCTTATTCACAGGCGCTCAGTCAAAACAAAATCGATAGGCGAAAGAGTTGGGTTCCAGGTCAAGATCCAGGAGTCAGGCAGTCAGACAGTCGGACGGCTACGGTGGATGGTGTTTGAAATTGAAGCGAGAAGACAGATAAGGGGAAGAGGAAGAATCAGGATAAGATTTTTGGAAAAGAAATGTTTTCAGTCTTGAGTGAAAGACCAGTGCAGAAACTGAAAGAGGTGAAGTTTTTGGTGAGTTCGTATGTGTAGATAACCTCCATTTATTGCGCATTTGATTAGTATTATCTTGTGTTCTGTAGGCATACTTATTAGTGTTAAGTTTAGTGTACAGACTAGATAGAGTAGCTGATTAAGATTTTAGACTTAAGATTAGCTGGCCAGCTATAGTGTAGGTAGGATTTTATTATTAATAAATGGCCAGCTGAGGTAAATAATTATATTTTAGTTAGTTTAGCTGGGCATTTATATTGTATTGACTGAGCGTTTCTGTGCAAGTCAAGCATTCAATGGGGAAACTATAGACAGTGAATCTGCAGAATTGACGAATGCCATTGATTTCAAAAACAGCTGTTTACCATGGAAATGAGATCGGGGGTGATCGCGTTTTCATCACATATGATGTACACGTCACGCTTCGAGCAGACGATCTATGGCAGGTATTTAAATGAAAGAACGTTGAAAACCAACAGTCTTATGTTGAGCAACAGAGGTGTTAAGACCGTTTGAACTGTCTGCACATTAGTCATGTGGAAAAGTTGAGTTCTTCAGTGATTTAAGGGTAACTAATTGCTGTATAACTCGCAGATAATCGAGTCTTAATTGCAGCAAATATCTACTGGAGTCTATGTAGTACATATAAATTATAAATGCTACACCTTATATTCTCTTCTACACTAAAAGTATTTTTCCACAAATGCAAGAGCATTCTGTTGATGGTTCCAGGACAATTCTGCGCACAACAATTTGGTGCAGGGACAAATCGTACAAGTAGGCTACACAGCTTACTGCATATTACAAGAATTTTTGTATATTTTGTCAATACTGTAACTATCATAGTGCTAAATGCCATTACAGATATTTTAACAAATTTAAGATCTTTTTGCACAGTGTTTTTGACCTATCTATTACCTTTCCTGTCGTGAACAATTCAGTTCACTTTCTGCACTGAGTGACACTTAAACATAGGAAGGTAACTATTGCAGCTGACTTATACTATTATATCTTTCTGTCATGTAAAATGCCTCTAGAATTCATGCAGTCAGAGAAAGATAATGATTATTAATACATCACCTTGTCACCTTGTGCTGTCAGCTCTTTGAGCTGTAGCGACCGTCATGATCAATCTTCTCCATTTCTTTCTTTCCAATGTCGCGTCCCTTAGTTGTGCCAAGTTCATTCCAGTTGCTTCGTGTATCTTGTCCATCCATTTTTTCCTTGGTCTCCCTTGTTTTCTCTTTCCCTCTCCACAAGCCAGCATCATTTCTTTTTCCAATCCATCTGACCTCATAACATGTCCAAAGAACCTCAGCTTTGATTTTAGCACTGTTTGTTGTAACGTCTCATCTTGCTCAATTCCAATCGCCCTGCGTACCCATTCATTAGTCCTTTTCTCCGTCCATGATGTTCTCAGCATCTTCCTCCATATCCACATTTCACAAGCATTGATTTTTTTCTCTATTTTCTTGGTCATTGTCCACGTCTCACTGCCGTATGTTACTGTTGGTATAATCAAGGCCCTCACCAATCTTTTTTTCGTGTCTGTGCTCACATGTTTGTCTTTCCATATTTTTTCTAGTCCATTCATTGCGGCTTTTCCAATCGCCACCCTTCGGTTTATTTCCATATCGCACTTTCCTTCTCTTTCTACTACTGATCCCAAGAATGTAAAGCTTGTTACCGTCTCTAATTCCTCTCCATCCACCATAAAACTGCCCACCTCAGCTGTTGTCATGATCTTCGTTTTCTTTATATTGAAGTATAGACCTGCTTTCTCGCTCTCTCTCTTCAGCCTTCTTATCAGTTCTACCAGATCTGTTTTTTTACCTGCTAATAGTGTTGTGTCATCTGCGTATCTCAGATTATTCAGTGTTCTTCCCACTATCTTTACTCCCTCTTTTGCTCCATCCATTTCCGCCATCCTCATTATCCTTTCTGCATATAGGTTAAATAGGAATGGGGACAGAATGCATCCCTGCCTCACTCCTTTCTTTATTTTGATTCTTTCAGTATCTCCAAATTCAGTTCTTATTACCGCAATCTGTTCTTCGTACAATCCCTTAAGAAGTTGTATCAAGTGCCTTGGTATTCCCATTTCTATTAAGGTTTTCCACATCAACTCATGATCAATGCAATCGAATGCCTTACTATAGTCAATGAAGCATATGTATAATTTTTGTCCATACTCCTTTTGTCTCTCCATTATCCACCACATGTTGGCGATATGATCACGAGTTCCGCGGGATTTCCTAAATCCTGCTTGGTTATCTGGAAGCTCCCTCTCTATTATGTTCTCCATTCTTTTATGTATTATTTTAAGTAGTATTTTACTTATGTGCGATATCATTGCTATGGTCCTGTAGTTTTCACACTCTCTCGCATCTCGTTTTTTGAATATAGGGATAAAGATTGAGCTCTTCCAATCCTCTGGCCATTTTCCGGTTGTCCATATGATATTGCACATTTTTGTTATTGTCTTTGTCATTGCGCCATCTCCTGCTTTTACCATTTCTATGGGTATCCCATCCGGACCCGGTGCTTTATTAGTACATACAAGACATATATATCAATGCAAAAGGAAAACTGCACAGATAGAAATCTGGAGATCTAACAATCATTCATGTAAAAGTCGCTGTCACACAGCCAATGGAAATTTCATCAAAGACCCTTCCAAACATTCTGATGCAGCATCTAATTTAATTTAAAGCAACTTCAAAGATTCTTTGCAATTGTGCTCTGCTTTGTAAATTAAAATCAGTCGCTCTGATGCTGATTTGTCCTGCGCTGAATTGTCTTGCACCAAAATGTCGGGTAACCCTAATGATTTTGTGAGCTGGTGAGGTTCTGAATGATTTAGGTCAAAATGTAACAACGTTATAATGAATGTCTCAACCGATGCACAGAACCATATGTGCAACTTGAAACGAAATATGATCATTTCAGATTGGATAAGCAGAATCACATGGAATGACATGGCTAAAACAGTGGCACGTGCACTTGTTGGTTCTCGATTAGACTATACAAATGCAGTGTTATATGGTATATCCTCTTTTCATGTAAAAAAGCTCCAGAGGGTTCAAACGTCTCTTTCTAGGGTTGTTACATGTTCTTTTCCATCAAATGCATTAGATTGCCTTCGTGAACTTCATTGGCTTCCTGTTGAGTGGCGTATTAATTTTAAAATTGCATGCTTGACCTTTAAGGCTCAGAACACTGGCCTTGCATCATATCATAATATTTTGAAGGCTCCATATCGCCCTCCTAGATTCTTGCATTCTTCTGATAATGGTTTGTTGTAAGAACCTAGGTTCAGGACAGTTGTAGGATCACATCCTTTAGCTGAGCACTATGCTCCTCGCATTTGGATTCGTCTTCCACAAAAGGCCCGACTTGCAAACTCGCTGTCATCATTTAAATTACTTGTTAAGACTCACTACTTCATCCTGGCTTTTGCGTGACTCCATCTTGCCTCCTAGCGAACATACGTCTGCGCCTCAGATTCAGGTTTACTGACATTGCGCATGTTACAAGTGCTTTAAATAAACAAATAAATAGTGTGCATACCGTAAGTTTCATTCAACAGAATCTGTTTTCTTGCTGCTCTTAATGACATCATGTGCTTCATGACTGAGGCTAGGGTGACAGCACTTGTTCTATATGACTTGTCTGCTGCTTTTGATATTATGGACCATTCTGTTGTTTTACATCTTCTTCAGCACTGGTTTGGTGTTTCTGGTCTTGCTCTGCATTTGCTTGCTACTTATCTTAGCCCAAGCACTCGGTAAGTATATAAGAAAGGTATTTCTTTGTCTAATACTATATTGACATGTGGCATCCTGCAGGGTTCTTTGCTTGGTCCTCTTGTTTACATTATATACCACACCACTAAGTTCACTGCTTGACAGTCATTTGCTAGGATATCATGTCTATGCTGATGATACTCAAATCTACATTTCATTTCACTCATCTGTGCAGCTGTTTTCCAGTGCCTTTGAGCAGGTGATGTCTTAGGTGGCAGCTAATAAACTCCTCCTTAATCTGTCAAAAACCGAATTTCTACTATTGGGAACTCCAAACAGCTTAAGAAGTTTGAACGGCTTAAATGCATGAAACTGAGTGACTCAATTATTTAGTTGTCTGAATGCTGTTTGTAATCTGGGCATTGCTTTTGATTCTACTATATCTTTCACCAACTAAGTGGTATCTGTAAGTCATCATTCATGTGTATTCATGACATACTCAGAATTAGGCATTATGTCACCATGTTTTCTAGAATATCTTTGGCAAATGCACTGGTCTCCTGTCATCTTTTTTACTATCACTCACTTCTTACCGATATCAAAAAGTCAACCATGCAGAAATTCCAAAGAGTTCAGAACTCTTTGGCTAGGGCCATAACTTATATGTCCAAGTATGAACTAAGCTCTATACCATAATCTGTGCTTTGGCTTCCTGTTCAGCAAATAATTTGGCTGTATTTGGCCCACTTCTGTTTAAATTATCCACTTGGTTCGCTACTTACTCAGTTTGTCTCTTCCGCAGTTTCGCAAGCGCCTGAAGTCTGTATTATTTGCCAGTGGTCTCACTGGTTCGGGTCGGGAGCGCTTCTGATGAGTCTATTCTTGAAGTGGCGCTTTATAAATGTCAGATTACAATTACAATTACTTACTGATAGCTTTCGTGGTTACCATTTGTATGCTGATGATACCGAACTCTTCCTTTCATTTGATAGCTCCATATCTAATCCTGCTTTCCAACTTCTTGCTTTTGTTTTTGATGATGTTCAATCTTGGATGGCTAGCAATAAACTTCTGAATTCTTCTAAAACTTAAGTACATACAAGCCAAATTTTATTGCCTTAAGTCTGTTCAGTTGGGTGGTTTACTTATTAATTGTACTAAATGTGCCAGCAATTTAAGTGTGATGTTTGATTCTGCCATGTCATTTTCCAGCCATGTTCAGGCTATTTGCAGATCAACTCAATGTCACACACAAGATTTTCATAGAATCAAATCTGTTTTGCCTAATCCAACTAGGTAATGCATTGGCTTCGAGTAGACTTGAGTACTGTAACTCACTTCTTATTGGTATTACTAAGGGAGATCTGCACAAAGTGCAAATTGTCCAAAACTCTCTTGTGAGAGCCATAACAAAGACCCCTAAATGTCAGCTTATAAGCCAATATTACATTAATTGCACTGCCTGCATATTGAACAAAGAATTCAGTTCAAAATCTGTCTTATAGTTCACAAAAACTTAAATCAGCGGCCTATGTACATTCCATGCTCACCCCAATACTAGTAGACATTGCACTTGAGCAATGGACACTGACTCTTGCTGTGTGCTCTATACCCAAACAGTGTTTGGCTCTTGGGCCTTCTCAGTAGCTGGTTCAAAGTTTCAGAATTCACTGCCCAGTTCAGTTTGTTCTCCCAATTCTTTAGTGTCATTCTGGTCTAAACCTAAGACACATCTCTTCCAACTTGCTTATCCACAGTAACCTGGCTTCTGGTTTCTGGGACCCATTGGAATTCCACCCAGCTTCTTCAATGGTTCATGATTTTTGACTACAATTTTGATTTAGAGCAACCATCAGCTGATGCCTTGGGCATCATGATAATGGTGCTATAGAAGTCTTTTAGATTAGATTGGACACACCATTTACAGAACTTGTAGAAGTTTGTGTTTACAACATTTTAAATACAAATAATATTATGAATGTTTCTTCTGTATTTCAACTGATTCTTGTTAACTTTTATATTTGAATGTTTAGTGTTAATGACTGCCAACTTTCAAGAAAAAGACCATGGTTTCATAATGTTTGAATATCTGAAAAATATCAAGCAGCCTAAAATGCCTCTTATGGCTATGGAATTTTGGACTGGGTGGTTTGATCATTGGGGAGAAAAGCACCATGTTGTCTCAAATGAACGTGAGTTTTTCATTATTGTTAATAATTTTTTTTATCGTAATCAATAAGTACCATCTAATGTGTCAGTATCTAATGCACAAGGCATCAACCGATGGCGCACCAAAGCCAAATTGCAATTAGGTTAATATCCAGAAGGTCAGTCCACAAGATAAGAGAGGTAGCGTTGTTTGGATAAGAATTTGAAAAAGTAAGTTTTAAGCTGAGAACGAAATGACACAAGCAACTGTGTTAATGAGGAACGAATAAACACAGGGAGGGAGTTAATTTAGGTCCAGCAACTGAAAAAAGCCTGTTCAGCAAGAACAGCTCTAGTCTTAGATATGACCAGAGAAAGACAGTCAGATGACCTTGTAGAATAATGACAAGTCTGAGAAAAAAGGATTGGTTTTAAGTATTGTGGCTGACCAGAATTCAATTTTTACAAGCCCCAATTTGAAACAAATCATTTGCTGAACAGGAAGCCAGTGCAAAGATTTAAGCACAGGAGTTATATGCTCATATTTTGACATGCTTGTTGTGGAATTTCTGCTACCAGGCACTTCACAACAGCTCAAGAAGTTTGAATGGCTGAAGTCTTTAACATTGTGTGACTCACTTGTTGAGTTGGCAGGTTCTGCTCATAATTTGGGCATTGTCTTTATTTATGTTATGTCCCTCACTGACTTTCTGAATGGAATTTGTAAATTGTCATACAGGCATATTCGTGACAAATGTGGAATTAGGCAGTACATCCCGTTGTCGTCAAGGATGTCTCTGGCATATGAATCGGTTTCTATTTGCATAGATTACTGTAACTCACTTCATACTGGTATCACAAAGTGAAACTTGCAGAAACTCCAGGGAGTTCGAAACTCTTTAGCTAGAGTCACAACTTATATGATCATATAACATCTGCATTTAATTAATTGCATTTGCTTCCTGTTCTGCAAAGAATTCGTTTTAAATGGGGCCTGTTGTTTATAAAACACTGAACTTTAGCCAACCACAGTATTTCTTATTCCCCAGTCTTATCATCTTGTCATCGTATTGCCTATACCTGGTCATACCTAAAACTAGAACTGTTCTTGGTGAACGAACTTCTTCAGTTGCTGGAATTTTGCACTTTTGGAACTCTCTTCCTGCATCTATTCGTTCTGCTCAATCTCTTGTGTTATTTCATTCTCAACTTAAGACTTACCTTTTGAAAATTGCTTATCCACCATACTCACTTTTTTGCATTTTACTGTATTCTCTTAATTTTTGTTGATATTCTTTGTTGCTTTATCTTTTAATGATTTTTTTTCAGAATTTGAAAAAGTTCTAACATGGATTTTGGAACAAGGTGCTTCAGTTAACTTTTACATGTTCCATGGTGGAACAAACTTTGGCTTTATGGCTGGAGCAAATGAAGATCCTGGAACAGGAAGTGAAGATGGAAATGCTGAACCATATGCATCAGATATTACCAGTTATGGTAATTATAATTTACTCGCTTTATTACTTAGAACGTGTGATTTAAATAAAATTCTTTTTGGATGATTTTCTAATCTAATAGCACCCTCCGTTTGGCCACCCATGATCTCTTGTTTGTACCTTGCATGCGAACTGGTACCGCCCGGTCCAGGAGCTTTGCGTATGTTGGTCCCACCTGCTGGATCCATCGCTTTCTCTTGAGCTCTGCGACTTGAGTTCCTCTCTCTTCCACTCTCAGGGTCGCAGGTGCCTGAAGACTGTACTGTTTAGCAATGATTTTACTTGTTAGGGTCGGAAGCACCTCTGCTGAGTTTAGTCTATAAGAGACGCTTTATAAATCTTAAATTACAATTACAGTGCACTTTTAATGATTGGCATGATAGCTCATTGGTTGATCGCTGTCCTTGTATGATATATGGCATGCTCCTCTCTGGAGTGTTGACCATATCCACCAACACTGCCAGCGTCTCTATTCTGGACGTGTTTTCACACCATGTTTAGTCCGAAATTGATAGGCATAGGTTGGACTCCACCACTCCTATCTGTGTGTGGTGAGGGCATCCAGCTGGTCTTTTCCAACGTCTTGGGGGCCAAATATCATGGCTTGTTGAGCTCGGCACAGCACTATTCTCTGTTGCAACATGTGATGTATCCAAACAGCCAGAGACTCCTCATGTTGATCATCTCCGACACAGGCCTTTACTTCATGCATTGATAGACCTCCGCATTGGTGATGTGAGCCATATAGGGAATATGGAGGATTCTCCTCAGGCACCTCTGATTAAAGGCATTGAGCTTTGCCTCCAGGTCCTTGGTAACAAGATGACATTAACTCCACATCAAATACAGGAAATCGCTTGATAACTGTTGCACGTTAAGTTGATGGGGGTGAGTGATAGTCTAATGGTTATGATGCTGGACTGCCTATTATAAGATGTCAGAGGGGTTCAGATCAATGTTCCCGCTTTTTTTGCTATGCATGCTGGACTGGTCTATTGTGTGGGCAGTAACAGTTGGGATATGATCTGTGCAAGCTATGGTCTGTGCAAGATTACACACCTCTTAGGCCTACACTGCAAGTCTATAAAATCATGCTTTATGTGACAAGGTAAAGGTAGACCCGTGAAACTTTTTTAAAACTGTCTCTCATTGGTTTTTCTGCGATTTCCAGTGTGTGTAGACTACATATGATCAAGGTTGATTTCTTGCAGTGCACATCTATTAGGCTATAAAAGATGGATCGTTGATTATTTGAGCAGCTTCAGCATGTCTCTTTTTTCTGTATTCGATTGTTTTGTGACGGAGCTGATATGAATTTTGTGCATCAGGTGTCACTTTAAATAATACAATACATTCATCCTATTTTTCACCCTAGTTTTACCATTCTGTTTTTAGTATTGGTATTTCCAGTTGCAAAATATATTTTTGGTCATTTGAATATATTTTCTTGAACCCTAAAAATGTCAAATTCTTCAAAGAAACATTGTTCCAGAGCAGCTTTAGCTGAAGATTCATCTGATGAATTGGACTTATCAAAACTTAAGACTTATTGGACTGTTTCTTTGGAGCCAGAGGAAAGCACTAAAGACAGCCCCCCCCCGTCTGAGTCATAACCTAATGCGGTATATAACTGAAAGAAAAATTACTTGTTATCAAATTTTCATATAACTTGTTTCAGAAAATTTATTTTAAGGTACATTTCGTTTGCATTGTGACCAGAGACAAATGTCTTGTACAAATAACAACAAAAACTTTTTTTGCATTTTATTTTCAACCAATTATTATAAACCAGTCAGCAATGTTTAAACCTGAAAACAGCTTGTTTATGCAAAATTAAGGAAACAACAACATCGGAATGTTAAAATTTTAAAATAAACTGCTTTGTACACAGTTTTGGCCTTCTGAACATAGTGGGCTAAATATGCCAGCAGCTGTAACAGTTAAATTTAACTTTAGAATAAACGAATATTCAAAAAATCTATGCATTCTGAGAAAATGGTTGTACACGCGATCCTCAAATGATGTGCACGCACACAAGTGCAGCTTAGAGGAAACATTGGTTCAGACGCTGCCAAGTCAGTAAGATGTTTTTAAATTTCTGCTCCACTTGTGTGTTATAGCAAACTCAGGTATAAAATGAGTAAGTACACTGACCATACACTCTTGGTAGGCAGATAAAGGGTAAGGAATAGAACTGGCCAACTGCCCTCTTTTGCTGAGACTAAGAAATGAATTTGCTAACATTTAATGCTTCTTCTATGGTTAGCTTAAGGGACCGCTCTTCTTCTGCAGATTGCTTTTGTGTCCTATACTGCATTCTGAAGTAATTCTTTAACTTTGCCTCAGCTTTTGTTAGTTATTCAAAGGCCTTTGGTCTGGGAGTCAACAGATATTGCACACTCTCTTTCATTGTCCCTATTTTCCTAATTCTTGCCATGGTTTTTCTTAGCTCTTTCTAGTAGCCCCTGTGACATGAATACCTCAGTTTATCTTCTATTTTGGTGAGTTTGTTCCATGTCTTTCTTACACTATGTAGTGGCTCTTTGGCCTAATAGTCATCTATCTCCTGCCTATGGCCATAGTAGTTTTCATCACACATGCCATCTTGAACTGCATCGCATAATAATTATCAATAATAAATGTCATTAATTCTTTTCTGCAGCCTATACTGTATTACTGCCTTTCATATTTGTTGCTACTCCTTCCACTCTGGGATGCCATGTATAACTGCCACAGGTGAACACTAACTCCTTATTTATACCACTGTGGTATATCTTTATATTAGTTCATGTCAACTTCTCTAAGAAATTACTTCTTTCTCTCCTCCTTGTTTGGCATCTGAGGACATTCACCCAAAACCAGGCCCTATAGTTTCATCTTCCTTCCATCTCTGGATGCTTATCAGCCATTCACTTCTATATGATACACGTTGTAACAGCCACGACTTCTTTTCCTCTTCTAAACACATTCCTGCTGTAATCGCCGTCACAGAAACATGGGTTGCTCTCTCGGCAACTCTATCGCAAGTAGTCAAGCTGTTATTCACTGTTTATTCGCTTATTAGTTCACGCCACCAGCCAAAATCTTCAACAAAAAGTTCGTCCTCCAATCTTGGGGTGGCACAGCCTTCCTTTTTCGTAAACCAGCCACTGTCTGCTTCTCTCAGCCATGCATTCCCTTCATTGTAATCAACACCAAACCCTTCTTGCCTGTTGATTTTGTTTTGACTGAGCACCTGTGAATAAGCTGGTTTCCATGACTTGGCTTTTGTTGGGTGCTGTAGAAATCTTGAGTTTATGATTATAATGTATACAGGCTGCAAGCCTTCTACCCAATCATGCTCCAGAGTCTAACATCCCCATCCATACGTACACATATATAGTACATCCATGCAAGTGTTTTTTAGATTATAATGCACCTGTTGCTGAGAATGGAGATTTGACTGAGAAATATTTCATTATTCAGAAGGTTATAAAGCAGAGAATGCCTGAACAAAGTGAGTTATTTCATTTTAGCAATGTTTACATTTACTTATTTTTCTTGTGTCTTCTGTTTCTGTGATTTGCTAATAGCTGCCCGATCACGTTATTTGCTTTTGTATTGTATTGTTTCTGCTGCTTGCCAAAACTGGTAGAGACAGGTCTGTCATAGAATTCACATCTGCATCAAAGTGGTCTGGTTTGTTTTTGAACCATTACTATTACTGGGTTCCTGGTGCTGCCTCTTCAGTTCAGTCATATTTTAGCATCTCCACTGTGGTGATTTCCAGTGCACACTGTTAATGAGCTGGCAGTGCAGTTTCAGTCTGCTTTAACTGAGCTCCTTGACAGGCAAATTCCTTTTAGAACTGAGAGAATTGTAGAGCACACACCACAGCCTTGGTTTAAATGAAGCCATTTCCAAAGCTAGATGTTGCAGGAGTTAGTTTGTGGGATCATTTTTGGTTCTTCCCACATATCGTTAACATATCTGATAGGGCAACACCCAATATTGTCATCTCTGGTACCCTGGTTAAACTGGGGATCAGTTTAGGTAAAATTATTGGCTGATAGTGTTAGCAGTTTTGTCGGAGTTGACTATAATAATGATAAAATGCAGCAATATCAAATCTAGCCTAGCCATTTTTAATGTGATGAAAACATAAAGGCATTTTTTATTGGAAAAGTGAAATGCTGTTTTGATGTAGATTATTAAACTCGTGTGTGATCTTGTTAAATATTAAAACATGCTTTTATCAGTAATTATATGTATAATATATTTTGGTGTTTTTTCTGTTGGTAGTTCCTTCTGACATTCAGGTGTCACCAACTGTGGACATGATTGCTTATGGTTAGTGAAAAGTATTTTGGTTAAGACATCTTTGGGCACAGCAGTACACAGGGAGTTAAAATTATACCACTTGTCGTGTGTGAAGGCTCAACTCCTGAAGTGCTAAGGCGAAAACTTCTGTTGTTGTTTTGCTAATCAAACCCCTGTTGCTGTTTAAAGGTTCAAACCTCTGTTGTTGCTTTGTGGCTCAAACCCATAGTGACTTGACAGTTACTTTTTGGGAATAGATTTGACTAAAATCCAGCAAAGAACCTCCTACATTTTCTGCGAATGCTTTAATCATTGAAGTTCATTGGCCAACACAATGCTGTTTTGATCTCTGCACTTGCAGATAAGCCTCACCAATGTGGAGGACAACGGGGATAATGACAGCAAAAATTTCTGCTGGTTCTACAGACGGTGTAGTTTTGCATTGTACAAAAAATCTTTTTTTCTATAACACCACAAACAGAAACACAGAGTATCTCTTAGCAGGTCTAGCATAGACAGGATTTTCATCCTACACATGTCTGGGAAGATGTTGTACAATGGTAGGACATGGAATGGCAAATGCTGCAGCATTCAAGATCAGCAGAACCTGCAAAGAAAGTTGCTGTATTAGCCGGCCAGTGTTGTGGTGGTTGATGTTTAATGAAGGTTGAGCAGAAAGAAAAAGAGAGTGACATGATAGGGGTGGTCAGGGAGTGTTTCACAAAGGGGGTTATCAAAATAGAGCAGGGATAGCAAGGAAGATTTGTTGTAAATATTGGTGAATACATATAGTGAAGTAACAACAGAATAAGAACAGAACATGTTAACGATGACAAAGCTTGAGTTTTCCGCTCATACTTTACAAGTTTGTTGAGACTTGAAGGATACTTTACATGGTACATAGAGAGGTTCTCTGTAATGTAATGTAATTCAAAGGAGCCCAGTGCAATAGAAAACCAGTTTCAAGGGCACTTTACAGAGTCTTGAAAATGATGCATATGTCAGCTGTCATATTATAAATGGAAAAAAGGGAAGTTTTTAGAAGACTCTTAACCAAACCAGAGACTCTGCTCACAGAATCTTGATCAGAAGACAGTCAAAGGCTCAGGGTCGCAATGAAGTCATGGTCACTGTAGTGTTTTTGGATTGCCTGAGCCAGCACATTTTCAGCACTTGGGATGAATGCATTTGCTGATTAGATGGTATTCCAGCATTTTGCATGATGTTTATGTTGGATATGAAGGTCCAAAATGTCTGAGACATCAGCTTCATGAAGCAGTGTTTGTATTCCACCCATTCTGGAAGCTGTAGCAGCCTGTAGCCAATGTAGTCACTCACATAGAAATGGTGTAATGTGATCATATTTACTGGCTTTGCAAATGAGCCATGCAGCAGCGTTCAAGATCAACAGAACCTGCCAAGAAAGTTGCTGTATTAGCCAACCAGTGTTGTGGTAGTTGATGTACTGAAACTGTTAATAAGAAGCTTTATTGTCTCGGGCAGCAGGTAGCTTTTGGCAGACTTCAGCAGGTGCTACATGTTGAAGCAACTACTGACAAAAATGCATGTACAATTCATTGTCAGTTAATATTGTTATTATTAATAAAATTTGCAACACATGTAAAGATAATGTCTTGTCATGTTAGTGACCATAGCATGCTAAGGCCAAATGTCTTCTGTAGCCTAGTGATGAATGTCGCTTTGTCAATCATGACATGACACCATTCCAGGTGGGTGATAGCGCTTGCAAACAAGTCCTCCAAGTGGCCGAGCGTTTATTATTTCTGCATGCTATTCGTGTGCGAATTTGAGGTAAGCATAGATTGACAAAGCAACATTCATTGCTAGGCTACAGAAGACATTTGGCATTAGCAGCGCTGCACTGTGTTGGATCCGCTGTTACCTGATGGACTGATTACAACACTTTGGCATTGGATCGTGAAGGTCATTGTCATCTTCCTATGCAAATGATGTCCCATAAGTGTCAGTCCTTTCCTTTAAAATTTCACTTGCTTTTATTTCGATCTGTACTTCCTGTAGCACCACCAATGTCTTTTGAGGTGATGATTGCTAATTTGAACTCTGGTAACAAACACATCACACTTAAATTGTTTCTGACCGTTACTTTACTAAAAAAACAAATTTCACAAAATTTTATGCATTTTTGGAGGCTTCAGTTTGTTTTCCAACTAGCCTGATCATAACTTGTGACTTTAACATTCATGTGGATACGTGATCATACATCTACTACCATCCATGAACTTTTAACTTTTTCCAATCTAAAGCAGCATGTCACCTTGCCAACACTTGCTTAAAGGCCGCACTCTTGACCTGGTGATAAGATCTGATTGTAACATTATTCTAAGTGCCACTATCTAATGACTAAGCATCAATCAGTGGCACTGAGCATTTGAGTAAAGGACTTGCCCAAGATCCCTGTACAGTAACTGCCTCATGGGAAGCTGGAGCAATAAACTGGTTGGGCAACATCAGGGCATGGACTGGGCTAACAATGGAGGAGATGCTCAGGCTGGTGGAGGACAGAGGACACTGGAGGAACATTGTGCATGATGCGGCCGAATCTCGGAACGAGGAAGGCTGAGAATGAAATGGAATGGGAAGCTGGAGCACATACTCTGTATGTTGCAAGCTGAATGCTGTAACCATTTAGATATCATGCTCCACTTATCTTTTGAGCCATCGAGCTATTGCCACTTCCTTTGCCTTTCCTGACAGACCACCACTGGATACAGTTGTCAATTTCTGTGCTTTGCTAAACTAGATGTATGAACTTTAAAAAAATAATATTTGCTTATTACTTCCTTCTTCTGATCTATTGTTGGATGGCCTCTCTTACCAACTCCAATCCACTCTTACTGAATTGCTCAGTAAACACATTCCTCTTAAATCCAAGAAGGCAGTCATTCATTATCTGAAGCCTAGGTATAATTCTGAAATTGCCGATATGTGATGTCTCTGTAGCCAACGTGAAAGCTCATGGCGTCTTTCTCAACTTCCTCTCTTACACACATTTTAGGGAACAGTGCAGAATCGTTTGAAGTTTGATTTTCAAAACGAAATCCTCTTATCTTACAAATCTGATGTCAGAAAACTCGTCTTTCTCTAGGTCTTTTTGGAAGACCCTTGATAAGGTACTCCATAGGTACACACCATCCTCACTAGCTAAAATTTTCTCACCATATGCTCTGGAATATGGTTTCTTTAACTTCTTTGGTGACAAGATCTCCAGTATTAGGCTTTTCATCTCCTGACTCTATGCCAGCTGCTTTTTTCCCCCTATTTCTGCAACTTCAGATGAAATCCATTCCCTTATTTTCTCTTTTCTTGACAGACAATGCTGTACTTGATGCAATTCCAATATACCTTCTTACAGGCTGTTTTGATATGTTTGGTACCATCGTCTTTACATTAATTGTTGTCTCTGGCTAATGGCTGTTTTCCTTCTTGTTTCTCCTATGTGTTGGTCTGTCCTTTGTTGAAAAAGCTGTCTATGGATGGTGATTGCTTTCAGCCTACAACTCTTGCAAAGGTTCGCATATTTATCTTTTCTTCTCTGAACAAAAGTTGCCTCCTTGATTCGACTTTCACATCTCTGTTGAAGGAATGCTTTGATGTTCTCGGCCCAACCATTACATCAATTGTCAATTTCTCACTGCGTGATGGTCCCTTTCCATCTGTGTTTGTTCATGCCATGGTTCATCCTCTGCTAAAGGAACTCTCTGTTGACCCAAGTGAGCAGTCTATTTACACACCCATCTCAACTTTGAATTTTGTATTTAAAATTCTTGAACGAATAGTTTTGAAGCGTATGCAAACTCATCTATATACCAACTCACTATTATCCCCCTTTAAGTCTGCATACCTTAAGTTTCATTCAATAGAATCTGCACTTCTTGCTGTTCATGATGACATCATGTGCTCTACGGATAAGGGTAGGGTGACAGCACTTGTTGTTCTTCATGATAACATGCTACAAAAACTACCTGAAATGCAGTAAATCTGTGTTGGAAATGAAAATAATTTTGACATGCAGACTCAGCAACAGTAAAAGTAAATTGCCAGAATTATCAAGAAAATTTAACTTTTAGACAATATAATCCAACAGAATGACTCGAAAAAAAGCCAACGACTGATATGGCCATAGACAATTGCTGTACCAAATTTATTGTCCAGATGGTTTATAATGGCTGTCTGGTTTTGACAGTGGGATTATCCAAATGATATCCAAAACATGATAAAATCTAGGAAATAATTTCAGAGTGTGGCTGTGGCATTACACTTATCTTTTGTCAAAATAGGCTGTGAAAAATATAATCTGCATTAAGAGTAATTATATTCTTGATGATTTCAGTCTTTAGACAGAGCTTGAGAAATTCTTAACAAGGTTAAATATACATAAACCGCGATTGATAGATCGGGGTCACTACTAGGGTCTAGATTAGGGTCACTGTTTGGCACCAGTTAAACTAAATATACTGTTTTCTTGCCTCTCTTGTTCAAGGACAGTAATTCAATTGCCCTTCACAAGAGATTGTGTTACAAGAAGATTTCTTGCATCGGATGTGAAAAAGTCCAAACTGGATTTGGAATTCTTTAAGTTGCATTCACCTTTCAGCAAACTTCGATATCACAGGAGCTTCATCTACGCATCTCTGTGATACAACACAGCTGTTCAGCCCACAGTTTTGGTGTTGTATTTGACTCCAACCTGTCATCCAGTCAGCACTTTAATTCTATATGTAGGTCGATCCGCCACTACATCCATGATATCCACATGATTAGGCACCATGTTCCCTTTCCTGTCCTTGTTTGTTTGGCTAATGCCCTGGTCTCCAGCCGTCTTGACTACTGCAACTCGCCTCTCACTGGAATTTTAATGCCTAATTTGATAAAGCTTCAGAAGAGTCCAAATTTACATCAGCAAGAGCTATCACTAAGGTTCCAAAACATGAACATATATCACTGATTCTAAAATTGTTGCATTGGCTGCCCAAAGAAAAGCGAATAATGTTCAAGACTGGACTAATTGTATAAGAGACTCTCATTTCAGCCAACCTCATTGTCTTCACTCTGTACCAAGACTTGTCTCTACTTAATAAGGTCTTCTGGCTGTCCAATTCTGACAGTTCCGTGGACAAGAAGAGCTCTCGGCAGCCATGTCTTTTCTGTCGCTGGCCCTAAACTCTGAAACTCTCTTCCGGCAAAGGTTCACTCTGTAATGACTGTTTTGACTTTCAGATCTTTACTAAATGTTAATTTCTTCCTGGACTCATTTCTTCCTTAGGCTGTTTCTGTGTCTGCTCGGATTCCCTTGTTGGCTTTCGACCAGACTCACCATAGAATTTGGCTTGTACAACGATTTCACTTAGCATTGACCATCGACTGATGCCTTGGCTATTATTAATTTGGTGTTACAGAAGTTCTTGAATTAGATTGCTTTAGATGGCTTCAAGTGAATTGGAATTGTCTGTTTTAGGTGAAGTGAACATCACAAAATATCTTACCTTGGAAGATATGTTAAAGGAAATAGAGGTACATTTTGTGTTGTCATCATTGCCATTGTGTCATCATTATCAACATCGTCAGCAGCAATTTAATATGCTTTGGCATTCAGCAAACTTTGGGGCATGGCTGGTAAATGCTAACATCAGAGAGATGCACCAGATCTGTTAGATGATGTTTTCTTACTCTTTTCTGCATGTATTAACTGTCTGAATCTATATCTGGTCTGTGTATTTGGTCTTTGTGTGGCTAGACAAATGGCCTTTCAGTGGATTAATGACCAGCTTGCTCTCCCATGGTCTGTTTACAGTGATGGAGCATGACCTGATTATTTACAGAAAAGTAGACATGGACCCATGTCATGAGTTCACTTAGCTTTATGAGCTTACATATTTTGTCTATGACCTTGAAATCACAGATTTTATTCTGCGTAGGCAATTCATAGTCTTTGGAGTGACATTAACCATCCACCATGAGAGGTCTCTATGATATCTTGTTCATTTTACATGCATAATTCACTCAATAGTTCTGGAAGTTTTAGGTTTCTGCTGTGACCAAGTCTGCGTTTTGGAGAAGTGTTTCATTTTAATGAAGGGTTTCGTATTGTCAGTGTTTGGCCTGAGTGACCATATCTACTTCTTCGTAGTTCACTAAGTTCATCAGCTTTCCTTCATACATTTAATTGCATATGATGAATGGATAACCCAAATCTTCTCATATCAACCAGCTGTTGTATAGAGGCCTTGCTGATATGGTTAACGCTCACTGTTCAGAGTTGGGGTCAAGCATCCTTACCGGTCTGAGATGGGGGGCCTGGGTATACATTGCACTTTCTTGCTGGCACTTTCTGCCTTCTTGACTTCAGCTGCAGGCACCACAATGTACAACCTGCCATGCTTTTCTCCTGCAACCTACCCTGGATAGCCTTTTGGCCATGTCATAACCAGAGCCAAATCTAGGGTCCCCAAGCTTGAAGCTTTCATAAACTATAAGCAGACAGATTGTGGCCATCCAGACCTATCCAGGAGGATAGTCCACAGTCATGATCCACTCAGCTTGTCTGACATCGGCTGACAAACTAGACCATTATGAACAGTTCTCTGGGTCATCAGACATTGGCACTGTCCTTAAGTGCTTGTGGTTTGAGGCTGGACAATGCTATATGTACAGGTCTAAGACTCATTGTTGAATTGTGCACTGCTCATGAACATTCCTGCAAAAACGGGTAAACGGCAGGAGTAACTATGACTCTATCACGTGTGTGAGTTCGTTGGTCTATTCCCGGTGAGTCTACCCCGCAGAGCAATGCTCAGCTGGATGAGTGGTGACCACTGGAGGCTATGGTCGTTGCAGTAATATCTGGCGGCAGCTTCACGGGCTTTAACGGTACCACTCAGATACATAGTGGCTACCCTAGAGTACCGGCCGGTTCGCTCTTCGTACGCTTCGCGGCTTGGGGCGGCCGGTCAATCGTTAGATGGCAAATGAGGCATCCAGCCTTCGCAGAGGCTGATTGGTTGGATACCATGAGCGGAAAGGCTTAGTAGCTAGTAGCCGTGTGTTCTCGTCGCGGCGAAAACGAAAGGCTTGGATACGAGTGGTGAGATCAGCTTCGACTCCGGAGCGGGGTGCCGCAACACCCTTAGCTCCACCGTCTTGACAGGCAATCATGGGCTCGCTTGTTGGCCCTGCCTGCGACCGGTGCTCTGAGCAGAACAAAATCCCGTCAAGGACAGCGTTCTGCGAGGGGACAATCACCGTTCAGGACGGAAGGGGAATGGGCCCACCGCTGCCCACTTAATGCGGAAATGTTAAAAGAGTTGGGTCGAGTGCCAACCGGTCGGTGCAGTAGTGATTGCACCTTCCTCACTGGTCGTCACTGGGACAGGGCGCGTAACTCGGGGCGGTATAACTTCACGTACCATGGTCGTGGGGGCTGCACAGTGGTGCCCGTCTGGGGATCGGTGCCTGGTGGCCCCTGGTCGAACTGGATGGTGTCGGAGCGGCCGCCTGTAAAGCCAATGTTGGGCTCGAGGGGAGCCACCCTGTTGCGTGCAGGGTGAAAGGCCGGAACCTCCGACCCAGGGGTTCGGGCGAGTGCGCTACAGCCCGCTCTGAACTGGTGATGGAAACTGTATCGACACACTTGATTGATGAGTGCCTCGTGCACGAATCTGCCTCCGGGCCACTCCCGAGAGGGAGGAGGTTTTGCCCAGTGCTAACTGAATAAGTCAAAGTGAAGAAATTCAAAAAGCGACGGGCAACGACCTGGAGTGACTAGTACTTGCCACAGATAGATGTTGAAACTGGAATGAAGTCTCTCTTTTATCTCCCAAAACTTGGGTTAGACAGTGACCAAGATGAGGGCAAAAGTGTTAAGCCAAAAAACCATTATCTGATTTGTATTCTAGTCCAAGTGGTTGTTGGTTTTCCATGTGGTCTGTTCTAGTTTTCCAAAATATTCAAAATTTATGTTTCTTTGAGACAGTTTCTTTCTTCAATTTCTCTGCCCCAGGCAGGTTTGAACATATAGTTATAGCTCCTAAATCAGTCCCACTGCTGACGTAGTTGGGCCTACTCCTTCAGTGTGTACTTTAACCGTCCTTCATCATCCAGTCTAGTAGCATTTGTCTAGGTCTTCCTCTTTTCTTTCCTTCCATTCTTCCCTCTATTATATTTCTCAGAAGAGAATCACCTCTCAGTATGTGTCCAATCCATTTCCTCTGTCTCGTTGTTATTGTAGCCGTCGGAGATCTGTTCTCTTCCTCCTCTTGAAGCACCTCTTTGTTTTGTGTTCTGTCCAGCTAACCTTCTCCATCCTGCACGATACCCATAACTCAAATGCCTCCAGTCTTCTGATGTCTTCTTTTCTGATGGTCCATGTTTCCAATCCATATAAGAACACGCTCCATATCAGTGTTTTGACCATTCTCTTCTTTAGGTTCCTGTTCAGTCCTCCTCTCATTAATTCTTTCCTCTTCATAACAGCATCTTTTTCTAGTGCTATCCTTTTTATTTCATTATGACATTTTGCATCTGTTGTAATCATACGTCCAAAGTAGCAGAACTGCCTGACCTGTTCCAACTCTTCATCATTTACTATTCTTACTATTGTTTCTTCCTTTCTGCTTGTCTTCTTAACCTTTGTGTTTTTAATATTTATTTTCATCCCATATTCTATCGAAATTAGGGCTGAGACAAATTAGAGAAGTTAAATACAGTTCCATTAGAGTCTGCTCACTATCCAGATTTCTTCTAGGTAGAAATATATCTCTTTCCACTTAATCCATTAAGATTTTTTGTGGGTAACTCAGTTACCTGCTGCAAATTAAGACATGGAACAACCTCAGAATATATGAACTTTTATTGGTATGTTTCTGTTTGTCACTTTGACAGGCTGTCCACATTCAGGAATTGAAGACCATGGAACAACTGTTTATTAACAATGGTGGAGGCCAAGGTTACGGTTTTATATTATACCAGAAAGTTATTGGAGAAGTGAAAAAAGTTCTGTTGCCTGGGAAAGTCAGAGATAGAGCTATTGTAAGTCAAACTGACCTTTTAAAGTAACAATACTGAAACTGATTACATATTTGAAACTCTGTGTTAACCATCTTACCAGTGTCTTGATAAGTTTTAAAAAAGTTGTATGTAAAGGTGTTTATAGCTCCTATATCGGTCCCACCTGCTGGAACTGTCTCTTGAGATCTGCGACTTGAGCTCCTCTCTCTTCCCCGCTCAGGGTTTCACAGGCGCCTGAAGACTGTACTATTTAACAGTGGTTATACTTGTTCGGGTCGGGAGCACCCCTGTTGAGTGTTTTCTGTAAGAGGCGCTCTATTAATCTTAAATTACAATTACAAGTACAACAGTAAGAAAATCACCCAGACATTTTGATATGCCTGATTTGTATATTTGCAATTTGTGTACTATATACAGCTTTAGTTAAACTGAGATGGTGAAAACTTGTGCGTTTGCAGATACCTCTGTAGAAATGGCTGAGTAGTGTAGTCCAAAGATAGAAGGATCGTTCTTTTGAGGTGCAATGTATGATGACCATGGCAGTCTAGCAAAAGAACAGCTTTTTGATATCCAAACATATGTTGGTACTTATTTACCAAATGCAAAAGTATGTAGGGCTGGGTTGGCACTAGGTGGCATGTTGTTCAGCAGATAATGACCAATCCAAGTGGGTCACCATCATTATTGGTGGCATCACTGGCAAGTTTATACCCACCATGGACATTTTGTGGTGGTTTTCACTGTTCTGGATTTCTCAACGAAAAAATTAGTGCTACTGCAAAGATTTTCTGGGTTGTAAAGTACTCAGAACATACTGAAAATAATATTTTGTTCGGTTGTTTTGCATTTAATTTGTAGAAAGGATGGTGTTTAATGATGTAGTATGGCTGCTGCGACCTTTGAATAAGAAGAAGAGGAAGAAGAGCAGAGCATTAAGCCAAGCCCAAGAGGCAGCCATGGGTAGTCTTCCAAAATGTTAATGAATCCTTGGTACGTTATCTTTCCTGTCAAAGCGACTTGTGAAGTCATTGACACTTATCTTCATCCTGGTTCTTCTCTAATAATAATTGTAATCATAATCTTAAACTCTGGATTTCTACATTTGCAAAGCTGTTGGAACCAGCTTATTCATAGGCACTCAGTCAAAGCAAAATCGGTAGGCAGGAAGGGTTAGATTTGGTTCCAGGTCATGATCCAGGAGTAAGGCAGGCAGACAGTTACAGACGGCTATAGTGGATGGTGTTTGGAATTGAAGCGACTGGCTGGTTAATTAACTCTTCTGCCAGCTTGATCCTGTTGTGTTATTCTCTACGCTCATATGTTCAGTTTGTCTTGTCACTTGTTTGTGCAGCTGTTGTCCACTGCCTTTGAGGAAGTGCAGTCTTGTTGGCAGCTAATAAATGCCTCCTTACCCAGCGAATCACCAGCATTGGTTGAGACAGTACATCACTGTGCCTACATATACTCATGGTGGTCGGCTTGATCTGGTTTTCACAGAAGGTGATGACCAGATCGCATAAGTTTGCAGCCCAGACATAGTTGCACTGGTTTCTGATCATGGCCTGCTGACACTGACCTACAACATTCTGCTCATCCACTCACTGGCTGAGGTTGGAGATCATCTTCGTCAGCTCTGCACCATTCGCCGTACTCTTTCCTTTTATGCTATCTCCACTCTGGTCCATGCCCTCATTTGCACTAGGGTTGACTTTGGTAATGCCATCTTAACCGGCCTATTGCTAGCCCACACCGCTAAGCTGCAGTCTGTGCTTAACTTTGCTGCTTGTCTCATTCGGTCATTCCAAGATCTGGCAACATCTCATCTTATATTCCTAACACTCTTCACTTGCTCTCCGTCCAGCAGCATGTCCACTTTAAGATCCTGTCTCATGCGCAATTGTGTTGTTGGCTCTGCTTCCCTTTGCCTCATTGACTTCTGCACTTTGGTCTCCTTGTTGCCAGGGCATAGCACCCTTCGCTCGGCCATTCAGGATCTCCTGTTTGTCCCTCGTCTGCGAACCACTGCAGCCCAGTCCAGAAGCTTTGCCTACGTTGGTCCCACTTGCTGGAATCGTCTTCCTCGAGAATTGTGACTTGAGCTCCTTTCTCTCCCTTTCTCAGTGTTCCACAGGCGCCTGAAGACTGTACTGTTCAACAGTGATTTTACTATTTCGGGTTGGAAGCACCTCTGTTGAGTTTATCCTCTAATAGGCGCTTTATAAATCTCAAATTACAATTACAGTTACCTGACCTGGAAGCTTTCTGCCTCCTGTACAGTCATCTTTGCCAGCTATCTTCAGAAGCCAATCATTCCTGCACAGTCATATTTGAACCCATGACTCTACACTTGCTTCCATCACTTGGCACCTCAGATGGAACCATTTTATCAAGTGGTTTGACTCCAAGTGCTATGTGATGCAGAGGACAATTAGGCTATGAGCACCACTTCAAGAAAACAGGGCTAGCCAGAGACCATAGCAAATGCTAGATCCTGTTTTTCTGTTCAGTGCACTTCTCTTCATACTGTTGGTTCATATGATTGTTTGGGTTAAATTGGTATGAAGTTGATCTAAATGGGTTTGGTTTTAGGTTTGTGATGCTCCTGCAGTTGAGAGTGTGTGTATCTGATCATTTATTTGGTACCTTTTAAGAACCTCACAAATGCACTGGAGAATGATGAGGGATCATGCATGCAAAAGACATTTTGAGCTCATCACTTAGCATTGCGCGTTTATAGTGTACAATATTTTTGCAGGTGATGTTAAATAGTAAAGAGTTGGAAACTGTTGATAGCAGTAAACATGATAATGTCATATGCTTACCTACGATGCCAGGAAGAAATGTTCTGGATATTCTGGTAGAAAATTTGGGTCGTGTTAACTATGCCAGTTTCAAAAGCTCTGTCCTTAATGAGCAACACAAAGGTCTGAATTTCTCTTAGTTGTCTGCATTGTATATTTCTTGTTCTGATGCATTGACTATATCTGACCGATGTTCACGTCATTTTTTATTGTTTCATTTTATTGGTAGGATGCTGTCTCTGGGATTTAAAATATTGTTGTTCATTTTATGAAATTTATTTCAGCCACTTATTCCATGTGTGTGATATCTAACTCAGAGCTGGGACAGCTGGCCATAATCACGCAGAGATTTTATGTACCTGACTGTCTACTGACAAATGCCTGACCTGGACAGATCTTTTGGCTTGAGGAAGCCGTGTCTTCTACCACCTGCAATGGAGTACCATGCTGGCTCTTGTCATTCTTTGTCTTGAAAGCAGCACGGACCAAACAGGGACTCTGAACATGTCAACTCTCGATGAGTCTCCGTTGGCTGGGTTGACATGTATGCAGGAACCTACTCTGTGTCTCTTTCTCTCTCTCTCGTTCTTTTTCTTTCTCTGTCTCCTTCTCTCGCACACACTGTTTCTCAATGGGGCAAACTGGATGAATGTATCTGTACTAACAATGTTTAACCATGCCTTCCTGTCCTGGGCCTTCTTTCATGCAGTATGCAGGCCAAAACCATTTTGTCCAGATCCTTTTCAGCTGTTCTGGTACACGTAGTTCTGGGTCTACCATGTTGCCTCTTCCAATTCCTAAGGGTTTGATTTATCGCCACCCACAGAGCCCATGTATGGTCCTCCCCGGGCGGAGCCCGTACGATGTGTCCAAATAATCTCAATCTGTGTTCTTGAATGATGACAGGTTCTGGCACAATAGCGGTCCTAGCTCTGATCTCCCTGTTGGACAGGTGGTCTCTATAGGGAATCTTGAGAATCTTTCTGAGGCACCACTTGTCAAAGGCCTCAGTGGTTTTCCAAGACTCACAGCCGTAGAGCAGAACAGGTAGCACATACAATCTATAAAGTTTGAGCTTGGTTTTAAGCTTACTGCTTGAATGCCAAATTCCCTTTTCAAGAGAGGCCATGAGCAGCTTGGCGACCTTTATTGACTGCTGAATTTCTGGATCAGAGGAACAATTGGCAATGGTCTGGCTTCCAAGGTGGGTGAAACTGTCCACAATCTTCACTGTGTCCCCATGGCAGTTGATACATTCACCTCTGGGGTGCTGTTTGTGGTGGTCTGGATCTAGGCCTTATCCCAGTTTATTACCAGAATAATTGCATTAGCCATCTTCAGAACTAAATTCATTCAATTACTGACTGGAATGGTGAAAGAATCTTAAAAATCGGACAACGGACTGCAAAAATCGAAAAAGCCGTCCTTCCCTGTAACCTTCAGTTCTGCATTTTAGAAAATCTCATTCCTTTTTACTGAGAAACTGCTATATAAAATTTCTAGTTATATTATATTACATGATTTGCTTGCAGATGAATTCTAACATCATTTAGACTAGTGGGGCATGCCATCAAGAGGTGGAAATTTGTATAGCCTTTTAAGAATCGCATAAGGGTACTGGAACGGGGCTGTCTGACAACAGGTTTGAATAGATGCAGTTTTAAGAGTAGCTTAAATTGTTTCTTGTGTCTTAGCCAGAATGACAGAGATTTTTATCAGAATATTGTTCTAGAAAGATGGTACAGTGCACAGGAAATTAATTAATTAATTATTATTAGTAATAATTTATATCGTGAGATCTCTAATGCACAGGGCATCAACCACATGGTGCACCAAAACCAAGGGAAATTAGACCATGTACAATTCACCATGCAGGAGCATAGGACAAGGAGGTCCACCAGACTGCAGTCTGTAGCATTTGTCAACCTGGATAACTGAAAACTGGAACAAAGACCTCTCTGATGTACCGGAGAACCAATCCCACTGTCGCAGCTTGTCCAAAGAAGAGAATCCTGAATTTAATTATATCTTCAAGGTAGTCAGAATGTGCTACAAAATGTTCAGCTACATTACGTGCTTGCTTTGAAACTTTGTCATGCGTTGCATATTGTACTTTAGGTCTGAAAGCTGTGCACTTAGATGGAAGGATTTCCAAGGACTGGTTGATATATCCTATGGAATTTAAGAAGTCATTTATTGAGAGGTGAATTTTGTGTTGTTTTAGTAGCTCTGACTGCCCTAGTACAGATTATTCTAATATAATCTTAGAACTTATATAGCATCATTATAATAATGCACTAAGCATCAGTCAATAGTACTGTAAAACAGAATTGAAATCTGGCTAGTTCCAAGTGTCAGTTCAATGAGCCAGAAAGACAGCCTAAAGAGGAGAAGCGCACTGAAACAAAATTCTTAAGTGAAGAGTGACTTTGGAGATATGCTTGTTTGTGCACAATCCAAAAATCCATTTGTACACTTCTAAAATGTGTGGGTGCTGCTTCATCCTATGAACCACAATACATTAGAGTCTGTACTATATCCATTGAAATCATTGGGCAGTTGATTAGAGAATTTAAAGAGACAGGTGAGCTTTTGAGAGAGAGATTGACAGAGAATAAAGAGACCTCTTACTATTGGATGTCCAATTCGCAAATCCAGCAAGAACTTTGCCAAGAAGGTTCAGAAACTTTCTCATTTGTGTGAAAAATTTGTGATTCTTTATGTTCTCCAGCTGGGGAAGTTGGTCAATGGATTTACCTAGCTTGCTAAGCCATCTTAAGAATACTGCCAATCAGTCAAGCCACAGCATTTATGTAAATTGCAACTGGCTAATGCAGGAAATTTCTGCATAGATAACATTGCCATAATCAACCATAGTGATGAGTTGATATGAATGAAGTTGTAGTGGCTTGAGTTGTAAGTGAGCAGTGAACTGTGCATATCTGATGCAGGTGGTTAAAACATGTTCAGTGTACACTTTTCATATGCTCTGAGGTTAATTCCTGGTCCAAGGTCACACATATGTTAATCACAGCAGTGGAGAAAGAGACATCAGTAAAACAATGCTGCATTTTAGGCAAATCAGTCTGATCCATTGGTATGCATCCTCATTTGCTGATCCAGGAAAGACTTGAACCTGTTTAGGGGTTGACCACCGATTCTGCATGAGATGTACAATAGCATGATCACCATGTCAGATGCCGCACTTACATTGAGCTGAGCATGACATGTCCAGAATAAGTAGCGTTGCAGATGTCCAAGGTCAGTCTGATCAGGCTTGTCTCTGTTGTAGTAGTAGTACTTTCTGTTTAACAACACTGTGTCATAATGAAGACAATTAGCATCACTCTCCTTTTTTATCTAGATTGGGACTGGCACCATCTGAGTATGGCAGTGGCAGAAGTAGACTATCCCTTTCTGAAACCTGATTGTAACTTTGGCATAAGATTACTTGCTTCAAAGACAGAGCAGCATCTATAAAAAATGACCATTGTCTCAAAAACTTTCTATAAAAATGTTAGGTTTGAGATTGGCCAGTGGTTGGTGATGCTGTCTGGATCCAGCCCTGGCTTCTTCAGCAAAGGTAGATTGTGTGCTTTCGACCTGTTGGAAGAATCTTTCAGCCAGTGACAATTTGCATATCTGCACAAGGAAAGAGAGCAGCTCATCAACAAAATTATACAGGAGGAATGTTGGAATAGGGTCAAACATGCACGTTTTTGGCAGAAAAGATAACAGAAGCGCTTTCAGATCTTTACCATTCACCATTTCTAATGTATCTCGTTGGCACAGTGTTGATTAAATGTGAATGTAGCTGCATTCTCTTTTTGAACATCTAAGACTTTCTTACATATTTAGTGCAGGTGATGCTCTGCTCTCAGGTTACTCTGTGAGGCAAATCAGCTAAAGGAAACCATACAGATTATCAACCTCGTGGAGTGGCTGACATGCATTAGTTGTATACAAGTCATTCTACTGAAAGTTGGTTTGGCATACCATGAAATTACATGTTTAAGTGTAGAACAAGTGTTCTGGTAGAACAAGTGTTCTTTCCTTGGAACCCAAATCCATTTACTGTGGTCCATGTCCAGCCCCGTTCTCTTAAAATGGTGCTTGGCTTACGTAACTGTCCTGCCCATTGCTTTGCACACCAAGTTAGACCATCATGGACTGAGGCTGTTGCATTTGGTGGACGTGTGCCTGAGTGTTGTCAGCATACTTGGAGAGCCACAAGACCCGAAGAGGAAAGGACCAGCCTTAGATCCACAAAGATGTGGAGGTGAGGCCTCAGGATGGAACTCCCTGGGAGACCAAGTGAGACCAAGATTGATAACTGGACAACAAATTTTTACAAAAGTCATGTTACTGAAATGAAATTAGTCAGTTCTTATCAATTTGTATGTGCTGAACACGAATATGACAGTGAAAATGCCGAATTGGCTCTAGTTTTTTTGTAATCTGAAATGAAGTAATTTTATATCGCACAATGCATGCCAATAGTGATACACTTACAGTTAATATTTGTAAAAACCAGGTCATAGACTAGTTCTTAGATTTTTTTGCCTGTCTCTTGTACAGCTGTTCGGGAGCATCTCTGCGGAGTGTCCAGCAGTAGTCAGCCAACATTGTAGTGGACCATTTTCTCTGGTACCTTTGCTCCATTGTTGCGATATCTTGATGAAAACGTTCGCCATGTTCGTCACTAACCATACCACAGTTGTCAGGGAAGAAATCCAGATGAGAATGAAGGAAATGCATCTTCAGAGACATATTGCAGCGAAATTTCTGGTACTGCTTGAGCATGTCTTCTACTAGTTCCTTGTAGTTTTCTGCCCTAACATTCTCCAGAAAGTCTGTAGACACTAGACGAAAAGCATTCCATGCTTGTTTCGCATCACCCTCCAGCAAGTTGTTGAAGCGGTCATCTTTGAAGAGTTCTCTAATCTGAGGACCCACAAAAACTCCCTCTTTAATCTTTGCTTCGCTGAGTCGAGGGAATTTTTCATGCAGGTATCGGAAAGCTGTCGAAGTGCGGTCCATGGCTTTCACGAAGTTCTTCACCAAACCTAGTTTGATGTGAAGGGGTGGTAGTAGGATTTTGTGAGCGTCGACCAGAGCTGGGTGCTGGATATTCTTCTGTCCAACTGCCATGTTTTGTCTGGGAGTCCATTCCTTCCGCACGTAGTGCAACTCTCTTGCTCGGCTATCCCACTCACACAAGAAACACATATATTTTGTATATCCTTGCTGCAGTCCCATTAAAATGGCAACTACCTTCAAATCACCACACAGGTGCCATTTGTACCTGTTATAGTCAATGGAATGCAGTAGCTGTTTTAGGTTATCGTATGTCTCTTTCATGTGGACAGCATGCGCTAATGGAATAGATGGAAGACGGTTTCCATTGTGCGAAAGCACAGCCTTAAGACTCAGTGTTGAAGAGTCTACAAAGAGTCTCCATTCTTGTGGGTCATGAGTGATCTGTAAGGCATTCATGAGGTCGTCAATATTGGAACAGAATACCAGATTACCTTCCTTCATAAAGAAAGGTTCCAACTGCTGATGGCGCTTTCTATATGAAGTAATTGTGACATCTTCTTCTAGAAGATTCCATTGTTGGAGTCTTGATCCTAGCAATTCTGCCTTGTTTTTGGATAAGTCCAAATCACGAACAAGGTCATTTAGTTCTTCCTGTGTTATTCTGTGTGGGGTTGATGATGCACCACAGTGAAAATCGGGATCACTGCACGCTGACGGACCAGGAGAAGAACATTTCGGCTCACCCTTGTCCTCATCAGATGAATCAAGGAAAATATATTCTGCTGGAGGTTCTGGAATAGGAAGTCCATCACCATGTGAAACTGGTCTCAATGCTGACGGAATGTTTGGGTAGACTATTGTCGACTTCTTTTGCTTCGTTATTCCACCGGAAAGAGGAGGAACCAAGCAGAAGTAGCAGTCATCTACGTGGTTGCTTTGCTCTCTCCACACCATGGGAACTGCAAACGGCATTGGTGGTCTTTTGCCATTCAACCACTGTGAAAGCTGTGTTGTACATGTAGCACAGCATATATGCGGGGCCCATGGCTTGTCTTGGTCACCAACCTTGCATTCGAAGTAAGCATGATATGCCTTCTTGACTTGATAAGTGATACTTTTCTTCTGGTTGGCAAATGTCACTTCCCCACAAATGTAACAAAAGTTGTCCACAGTATTTACGCACTTCCGAGGCATTACTGTTCTGTATTGTATCTAAATGGATAAAGTAATAATAGTTTTATAAAACAGTAACTTAAACTGTCTCGCACAAAGTCTGTAATATTGTAAATGCTCAACCGTTCCGACTCGCTTTATATAGTACACTGCTGACGTCATCTTACGTCAGCAGCCGACTGGCTGTAGTTTTACATTGCATCAGAAAATGACGTAATCAACTGTGCATGATGTGTCCATGATGGGATTATGCAATGAGGTGGAATATTACATCATTCTAGACTTATTTAGGATATTGTCGCAGTCCTACTGCATAAATTTACATGGTGAAAAATAAAAAATGAACTATATGAAATATTTTCAAAACGAGAGCCAATAAAAATTTTTTATGGTTATATTCGTGTTCAGCACACCAAGATGCTACACATTAGGGCCTTTTCCAGTCAGTAACGATTTCTATGTTGACCATAATTATATGATGTTCTGGTAAAAGATGAGCAGCATCAGTGGACCATGGGCAGCAGCAAACAATAGGTCTACTGCCTCCAGGGTCTTTGGCCAGTGTGGTAAAGCATGACCTTGACCCTGAGGTGTCAGAAATATACTACATTACCTCCGTGGTTCTGAACTGCGATCTGTGGCACAAGGCAGACCACAGTATGAGTAGCCCAGCAGCACAGCTCATCTAATCCGGATACTGACTCTAGCACTGTTGTTGTAACTGTATATATTTTAATTTAAGATTACTATGTAATGTAATATATATGTAATATAATTGATTTAAAGTTTAAATCAGTTGTATAAATGTGTAAGTAGACAATCTACATTTGGGGAAGGAAAACAGCTAATGTTATTGTAAAAACTGCATAGTTTAAGAATAAGTTTTGAAGGTGACACTGTTGAAATGGCATTTTTAAAAGAGCAAAATTAAGTGCCATTATTTTCCAACCTTACATCTAGAGCAAGTGACCAGCAATAACATTTGGAGGTATCTTCATATAGTTTTTGCTGTTTTGCTTGTGTCATTCCAAACGTGTAAGTTTTTTTCAGTGAATTCTTATACTGCCTATAATGGACAATTTTTTGCTTTAGGTTGGTGCAGAGTGACAGATGGACCGAACAAAGAATAAATACTGCATCACCTTGCATGTGTCAAGCCAGTTTTAAAATATCAGGAAAACCCAAGGATACATTTGTTGATATGACTGTAAGTGATCTATTTAAGTGGTGTTTTAATATCCATAGAATTTTAAGAACCGTTTTACAAGTGTGCAGCTTAGCTAGTTTAGTAAGTTAAGAACTTGGGCCATTTGTATGTGCAAAGGACTTCTCATAATTTTGTGGGTGTTTTTCATGAGCGACCATTGCGCGATAATAACTCCGACTAATTCACCTGTAGAAGGGGGACTCGTTCTGACCCATACGTTGTTGAACCTGTATTCTGTCTGCGGCCAGAAAATCTTGGATTTGGTGAAGGGATGGTGAGAAGTATCTGGAGTCGTGTTGTGTTGTCCATCAGTCTTGGAGAGGTCTGTATGCAAAAACCAATTAGTTGGTCATTGATGAATGCCTGCCCTGCAAGACCTCCTGCTTTGACGGATATCTGAATGCTGTTTAATTCATTACGAGGGTACTGCTGGGCCCTCGGCAGCAAACCAAATCACCTGTTGTCGTTGCTCATCTTTGATGCTACGGAAGTTGTGATGATGGTGTCAACTATTACTCTGGTTGAGAATTTGTTGGTTGGGCTTCACTTGTGGGGCCCGCCATTGGTGACTTCTAGTTATCTGAGCATTGTTTTGCTTATTGGTGAACTTTTGTTGTTAATGAACTTTAGCATCATTTGGACTAGCATTTAGGGTGCCTCTGACTTGTTTCTCTTGAAGTGGTGCTATGCAAACTTCTGATTACAATTACAGTATAAGTGCCGAAACACTCACCCCTGTTTCTATCAGGTCAAGCTTACAGTCAGCTTCCTCTGGCCAGTTGTTTGTCAGTGCCATAGTGCTTGTGCAGGTGAAGATTTGAGAAGTTGGAACATTTAATTGTAGCTGTTTTATGAGTCATTTCTGTTGCATTGTCCATGACATTCTTTCTTAAACTGAAGTTTTTCACATTAATTTCTACCATTTATTATCAGATGCTCCAAAGAATGAAAGATGTTGATGCAAATAATTGTAATTATTTTGTTTTTATTTCAGGGCTGGAGAAAGGGAGTTGTTTTTGTCAATGGCTTCAACTTAGGTCGATACTGGGAAATAGGACCTCAAACTACTCTTTACTTACCAGCTCCTTTGCTGAAGGAGGGTGAAAACCAGGCAAGTACTGTTTTATTATGTAATATAATGTAATGACGACAATTTTTATAGCATCATATGTAGCAGGCTACTTCTAGGATGCTTTACATTGTCAAAAGTCAGCCCAAGTTCTAAGAGTTATGCAATAAATAGAATTTCAGCTGTTTTTTAAAGAGCTTACCACTTTTGGACTCCTGTATGGATGCTGGAAGACTGTTCCAGGCACGCAGCGAAGGCAACATTACCGGCTTAGGACCATAGTACGAGTAGGCAAGTGTCTCAAGATGGCGTCCTGTAATATGTCAGAGAGATCTGTCAAGCACGAACCTCAGTTGTGGCTGAACAGCGCATTCACCGGTGACAAAAGGGCTGGTGTCTGATTTGTCCGCCCTATGTGAGGATGAGCACCAGAGAAATTCTAACTTAGATGAATTGAGCTGGATCCAGTTGCATTTCATCCAGTGGGCAATGTCATTAATGCAGCTCACTGAGATGGCCCTTGGGTTGTTATGGTTGTTACAGTCTTATTGTAGATGAAGTAATTGAGGCTTTGGTGTTTTTTGCGATGTTTACTTCCAATGTTTCTCATTTTAGATTTTAGATTTTGAGTTTTTTGATGAATTTGTGGATTGCTGCTGTAGCGATGGTCAATTAGCCGTGATTCCCAAATTCCTGTGCATATTGCCATCTCTCATATCAATTCTGGTATTGCCACTGGATTTCTGTTTTGTGTCTCAGCATGTAATCACCGAACTCTGTTGATGCGATAGTTACAACTGTGTTTGAGGAAAGAGACTGATTAAATCACATTTAACTGCTACATGATATAAGTTGCTTCACTTTTTCGACACTTTTGTCGTCTGTTTAATGGTTGTGACATTGCCTGTGGATACACCCTGTTCTCTGTATAGACACCATGGCAGCTACAGGAATTCATTCATCCTGGTCTAGTAGTACGTTGTAGCACACCTAAAACTATCGTCAGGCTACTTTATGGAGCCAGCAGGTGCTTCCTTATTGCAAGCAACCCAGGCTACTCTGTGTGGGCAAGGCCTTCAGCCATGATGGAAGAGGTCTGCAGCTGGCCATGTGGAATGTTCGATTGCTTCATAATAAATTCCTTGACATCACCTATACCACTGTTACCTTGACATTCTTGCTTTCACTGAATTGTGACATTCCTGCTCTTCCAATGTCCCAGCATGTAGAGTGGCACCACTGGGCTATTCACACTGCAGTCTACCTCATGTGACAGATACTCAAC
This sequence comes from Norana najaformis, assembly GCA_964023275.1. Lineage (NCBI taxonomy): Eukaryota > Metazoa > Annelida > Clitellata > Crassiclitellata > Hormogastridae > Norana > Norana najaformis. Next base: position 4,331,074 of record OZ029928.1, read on the forward strand.
AAGAAGATGGAGTTTGGGACCACACAGGTATCTTAATATATTTCCAAAACACTTTTAGGGCCAAGGTCACTACCTTACTAGAGTTCCAAAGACCTTCAGGGCTATGATTACTGACTGTGGTCTACTGACACTGCTTGCCCCGATTCCTCACTTATCTTGTCATGTCTTCATCCATCCTTGAGCCGAGGATTGGCTGCAACAAGGACAGTTTTGTGCCATCTGCTTCTGTCCCTTGTCTCCTGTAATAACTGGTCAAACGATAGTTCAGTCCACGACTTGATGTTATTGATCCATGCATATCATCTGGGGTCTTCCCTGAAACGTGGGATCCAGGAGTTGTGCACTGAATGATCTCTTTCTCTAAGCAGTCTCCACTCTTTCATAGCACATGCCCGAATTATGAAAGCTTTCTCTTTTTGATTAATCCGAGCAGACTCCTCTCTACTCCTGCCGTCTCTAGGATCCACTCAGTTGTCTTCTTAGCAGTCCATGGTACTCTAAGAATCTGCCACAGACACTTCATTTCAAATGCATTGATTCTTGCCTCTTCATCTTTCCACTGGCCATACAAGAGCTTTCAGAGGTCATATCTTTGTTGCAAGCAATATGCCATGTATTTTCCATACATTCTTTAATGCTGCCTTGTCCTTTGCCAGTCTCGATCGAATCTGTTTACTGCATTCAGAGTCTTCAGTTTATAAGTGAGCCAAGATATGGAAATGTGTCAACCTACTCAAGTTGACACTTTTACTTGTACTATGATGTTGCAGGCTGTACCATTTGTTGCCATTATCTAGGATTTGTCCACATTAATCAACAGACCCTGTTTGCTGCTTGCCTGGTCCACTATGATCCACTATCCCCTGTGGCTCTGCTTCCAAGGTTGCCAATAGAACAATGTTATTAGCATATCACAGATTTGTGACTCTCCTCCCTCCTATTTGAATTCCACCATCATAACCATCCAGTGCTTCCCTCATGACCTTCTCTGCCAGGATGTTGAATAGCCCTGTCAAACCTCTTTTGTGACACTGAACCCTCATAATAGTATGCCGGCTGCTCATACTCTAGCTTGCTGTTTACAGGCTAGTCCAGAATGCAGGTTGACGATATGAATAGGGTAACCCATGTCTATCATGGAGAGCTTTGTGTGTGAGACAAAAGCCTTCATAAAATCAACAATGCACACATAGAGGGGCTGCTGATGCTCTAGTTTTCTGCATAATGATTCTAAGAGTTATGACTTGATCTTGTGTTCCCCTTTCTCTGAGAAATCCAGCTTGTTCGTTCATCTGCCACCTCAGATTCTGTCTTCATCCTAATCCTTTCCAGAATAATCTTTAGGGTGATTTACTGGCTTGCGAGACCAGGGCTGTAGTCTGGTAATTCATGCATTGTCTCATACTGGTTTTGTTTGGAAGAGGAATAAAAATCAAGTTTGTCCAATCTGCTGGCCATTCCCCAGTCACTCGTAATGCCTCACATATTCGATGCATCCTTTCCGCTGTTGTTTTTCCACAATGCTTGTCTGGATTGGTGCTCTTGCCACTAGCTGTCTCACCAATTGCATGAGCCACCTCAGATTTTAGTGGAGCTGGTTCACGTGTAAGCTGCCTGTTGATATGTTTTACCTCACTGTCCTTTTATGATGCTTCACTGATATGCTACACTAAGTTCACTTCCATGCTGGAGGTGTTTGCAACTTACAGTAGTCAGCTGGTGATCACTGGTGACCTGAACATCCATTTCATGGACCCTTGTTCTCCAGACACAGTCCAGTTCAACGACCTCACCCAGCAGTTTGGCTTGACTGAGCACATCTCAGAGCCCATGCTTGAATTGAGAAGCTGGCTGGATGTGGTTACAACTGACTGTGTTGTTCAAGGTCTCAGGATGGAGCCGCCACCCCTCTAAGATCACAATCTTTTACTCTTCACTGCTTCTTATCTACACTTGTAGCCAGTCTATGCAGTCAGTTCTGTGTGGGGCTGGAAAAACCTGGACTGAAAGGTCTTCTAAGCTGACCTGTCCACTCTGTAAAGACCTGTCAACCATGGATGCTGTTCCTCAGACAAACTTCACTATCTACAAGTCTTCATCTGCATGGTGTGTGATGAACTTTTGGGATATGGGATACTTTACTTTTTTACTAAGTTATGGTGTTGACGGTTACTTTTTTTATGTCTGACATTCAAGCTGATTAGAAAGACACAAACAACTGATTAATAGTTGCTGATATACCGGTAGCTTTTCAGTTTCAGACATGCATAACAAATAAATTTTTATAATTCTGTTTATTTTTAAACACTTTATTCATAAGTTCATGGTATCCCAAATCAACTTTCAGCAGAATGACTTATATACATCTAATGCATGTCAGCCACTCCACGAGGTTGATAATCTTTGTGGTTTCCTTTAGCTGATTTGCCTCACAGAGTAACCCAATCAACAGAAGGCCTAGCCAGGTTACATTTTCCGGGTTTTGAATGTGTTTGAGAGATACTTAATAGGTGCTGTTTAAGTGTCTTCATATGTACCTGTACTTGTTTGTACATACTGTTAGGTGGTGATTTCCTCTTCTACTGTGTTGTAGTATAGCCAGCATCATTTGCTGATGTCAGTTTGTACTTGCAATCATGTTGTCTACATAACATACAGTCTAACTGGAGCACTTCTAGTGTGCTTCTGTTTGTGATTGGGTGCTGTATGGTCATAAAATATTGATTATTATTTTAAAGGTGCTGATATTTGAACTGCACCAGCCAGCTGATGTGCTCAGATTTGTTGCACAGCCGCAGCTTGGAGAAGTTATCCTGCACAAGACTGCTGTTCCAGCATGGGCTAAATCATTACTATTTATCTTGAAGAACAGCCTACGACTGGGACCTTGGGTATGGACTGTACTGAAACCGTTTGTTAAATAGTATTGTTTTCAGTATCCCACAGACTTGCATTTTTGCAACATGAAGACATGATTATATAGTTACAAATATTTTAAATGTATAGTGACATTCTGGCATTAGCTTGCATTAGAGTTGTAATAATAATTTGCTGTATTAATGAACAGATTAATGGATGTGTTCTTGCAATGAAAAGACATTTATTGTTATGACAATTTTTTAAATTTGTCAAATTGTTCTTGATGATCAGATTATTAATGTTGTGGGCAAAAACTTTATATCATGAGTCTTTCCCTAATTCTGGAAAGCTACAAGTATTGCAAACAATGACTGATGATTGTCTTTCTCAATAAACATGTGGAAAGTCTGATTTGTTATCTGTTTGTACAGCTTTGAAGGAAAATATTCTTATTTCAAAAATAGAAATAGTTTTGGAAAAAATATTTTCATGCTGATGAAATATCTATAAACTATGGTATAAGCTTAGCTACAGTCAGTAATTCAATAATAGTTTGGCTTTGCAACTACTGAAACAATTAACTCCTGCCATCTTAACATCCATTCTGTTTAGCACAAGTCTCTTTTTTCATAATTATATGAAGATCCTTGATGTATTTTGGGCAGTGGTGACAAATGAATCACTTCACAGGAGAAGAATCTTTAATTTGATTCCTTCTGCGGCAAGAAGCCAGTAAAGTGCAGTGGTAATGTATTCTGAAGTATGCAAAAATTTGGCTTGTTAACTTCAGCTTAAGCAGCATAGTTAAGGATGGACTGGAGCTGATGTAATCAGAACTTTGGGAGACAATTGCATGCCAAGGTGAATGAGTGGACCAGGGTAACTGTGGCACTAAGCCATGGGATGTGCCCTTTTGACCCATGTCTGACAGGACCCACAGATGGAGTTCACTTGGTCAGCCATGGATAGTTCTCAGTCTAGAAGAAGCACAGCTAGAGTGCAGATGGCCAGTTGGTGATTCCCTTCAGAGAATCAAAACTTTGTTGATCCTTCATTGATCTAACAATGTACCTGGCATTTGCTCAACCACAATACAAATCCATGCCAAGACAGGTAGGGGCATTTTCACACCAGCCATATGGCAAATAACTAGTTATCACTGATATACACTGGAAGTATAATTTCTTCACTCTTGGCGGTATCTAACATAATTAATTGGGATAAAGTTGGACTTCACTGTCACCAGTCAGTATTACCTGGTCCCTCCAAAAACATGCTCTCAAAGGTGAGTAATACTTGTGGCACAGCCTTATCATGATTACTGTGATGGCCATTAAATTTACAGTGATTAAAAAAAATCTATGGTAACTAATTTTGCAGTAGGCCAGTGGGTCATTCCAGCTCAACTCAATCAATTTTGAGAAAGGTTCCCACCCGACCATCTCAGAATTGGCTGAAATTTTAACAACGTTGCAAGATGTATTGGATGGAAAAGCCCAAAATTTTTATGCAATATTTAAGATACTTTCCAAGATATCGTTGATTCCGTGACCCCACCCTCTGAAGGCATTTCGCAAAACTTTGAGATGTCCACTTTTTGAGAATTGATATCTCTAGAGCTGTTGAACCAATTTAGATGATTTTTCTTCCTACACAGTTTCTTGTGCAGATTACAAAAATATAATTATTATTATTGTGTGTCCTATGATTTCAGCTGTATTAAATGTCAAACGTGCCTTCATATTCATTTTATTTCTAAATTTTGCACTATTCAGTGATCAATATCTTCACATGTACCAGGTACAAAGCAGCCAATTTTTATAAGTAGTCTGTGTGGCTGGCAATTACTTGGCAAAGTTTGACTTGATTACTTGTTCACATCTGTTGGATATAGGAGGTCAAAGTTCACCAAATCTGACAAGGGGGGTTCAAAGAAAAAAAATATTCCCAAAAAGGCCCATAAAAATATTATTTTTTATTGCATTTTCTGATAGAGCATAGATCAATTGATAAGTGTTCCAAAAATCCCAATGGTGTTTTATGTTTTAAGGATTTTACAAGAGTGTCAGATATGGTAGTTTTTTGGTATCGCCGATGCTCACACAAGTTTTGGCTCTGTGACGCCGAGGCAGGAGCATGCTCACACAACTTTTTTGGCCAACGGAGATATCTACCTATTCTTGTAGATTATATTGAATATAATTTATAATTTTATCCACTTTAGTACTGTACTGTACTGAGGTTGGCTCACACATAATTTTATCCACTTTAGTACTGTACTGTACTGAGGTTGGCTCACACATAACACTGGCCAACAGAAAAAATTTTTTTTCTTGTTGCCTTCGGTTTTAGACCTGTTCTTGGGGTAATTTTGGGCACTGATTCAGAAAATGTCATTGGATTGAGTGCATCAGGTCTAGTTTCTGAGATATCGTCGATTTTGTAAAGAAAACCCAGTCCACTCTTTAAACGATGTCTTTGACAAAACTAAAATGTCATAATAAGCTTTATTTATGGCTAATTATAATTCTTGCTGATTCATATAATCCCTACATCCTTATAATGTAAAATCAGCATATCTTGCCGCGTGCTGAGATATTGCTGATTCAACGAAATAACTATTCCGTAGCCTACAGCTTACTCAGCACTAAATTCATGGCCTCATTTAGAATTTATTTGTGCTTATACAGCGTTTCATGGTTTCGAACTATGTAAATAGATTATGCTGAAGTCAGCATTTATAGCCTATATAAACCGCCTCCTGAAAGCTAGAGCAGCCGCAGTCGTCTTAGGGCATATTAAGAGTTGGTCGCAAGAACAATCTGTGAATGTGAACATTAAATAACTACATGTTCTTACTATTTTTTAGGTTAGTCACTTAATTCCTCAGATGCGAACATCCTTAAGGTTATGGCTACTTCCAGACGGAGCTGCATTAACCATCCAGACATATTCTGCTACATTTGTGGGGAATACACACTAAAAGCAAACAGGAAACCGATTTCTGAGTTTGTAAAAAGAGCATATGTAGGTTATTTTGGTGTCAAACTTGGAGATCAAGATAAGCAATGGGCTCCTCATACAGTATGCAAAACTTGTATTGAACAATTGCGCCACTGGACAACTGAAAAGAGAAGCTGCCTGAAATTTGGTGTACCGATGGTTTGGAGGGAACAGATAAACCACTTCGACGACTGTTACTTTTGTATGGTTAATATCATAGGCATCAATCGAATTAATCGTCACAAGTTGTCTTACCCTGATATACCTTCAGCCAGGAGACCTGTTCCGCATTCGGATATTGTACCAGTTCCACCTTTTCACGAACTACCTCAGCTCTCAGACGATGAGACTTGCATGTCCAATATCGGACAAGATGACGAAAGTGAAGAAAGTGGGGGCAGTGACAGTGATTTCCAATCAACTTCACACAGTGAACGTTTTGACCAAAAAGAGTTGAGTGATCTGATCAGGGACTTAAATCTTTCCAAAGAGTCCTCTGAATTGCTTGCGTCCAGACTAAAGGAAAAGAATGCACTTCAGCCTGGAACGAAAATTACAATTTATAGAAACAGAGGAAAGGATTTGCTGCCATTCTTTACCGAAGACAACAACCTAGTATTCTGTAATGACATCAGCAACTTATTGAAGAAAATTGGTCTGTCGGATTACAGCCCAGATGAGTGGCGTCTTTTTATCGACAGTTCAAAACGTAGTCTGAAATGTGTGCTTTTAAATAACGGCAACAAATTTGGTTCTATTCCAATCGGTCTCTCCACCAGGATGAAAGAAGAGTACAATGCCATCTCTTTAGTACTGGAAAAGATAAAATACAAAGAACATCAATGGGTAATTTGTGTAGACTTGAAGATGGTAAATTTCCTCCTTGGTCAACAAAGTGGCTACACAAAGTATCCCTGCTTTTTGTGTCTTTGGGACAGTAGAGCCAAGCATGAACATTGGACAAGAAAAGATTGGCCTTCGAGGAAAGACATGGTGGTTGGAGCTCAAAATGTAATCAAGGAATCTTTGGTGGCACGAGATAGGATCATACTGCCACCACTACATATAAAGCTAGGCCTGATGAAACAATTTGTCAGGGCTTTGAATAAAGAAGGTTCATGCTTCGAATACATAGTACACAAGTTACCAGGAATTACAATGGAAAAATTGAAGGCTGGAATCTTCGATGGTCCACAGATCAGGCAACTTATGAATGACCCACTTTTCATACCATCAATGAATGAAATCGAATCTTGTGCCTGGTCTTCCTTTGTTCTTGTAACTAAAAATTTTCTTGGCAACAAGAAGGCAGACAATTATGCACAACTAGTAGAGGATATGCTTCTTCATTTCAACAAGCTTGGCTGCATCATGAGCATTAAAGTCCATTATCTCCACAGTCACTTAGATCGCTTTCCAGAGAATCTTGGTGACTTCAGCAAAGAGCAAGGTGAAAGATTTCACCAAGACATCAAAACAGTGGAAAATCGATATCAAGGAAGATGGGATGCACACATGATGGCAGACTATTGCTGGAATATTATGCGCGATTGTTCTGGCAGATGCCACACTCGGAAATCGTACAAAAGGAGCTTCTTCGGTGTCGAATGACTTGAAATTCTTATAACAAACTTGTTCTGTTTGGTATCATATAAGTACAGTTTCAGGTACTACCATTTTCTTTTAAGTATTTGTATTATTATGTTTATTAAGTGTATCACATAATAAATTGAGCACTACATAATTATAGCTATAGCCTTATGTCTTATGGGCGAGCAGAGGCAAGGACTGGTATATGGCATAATGTTCCATATATCTCGAAAACTAGACCTGCTGGGAGAAAACTGGTGCCTTTTCTGGAATCAGCAGGTCAAATATACCCAGAAACAGTTCTAACATTTGAGGCAACAAATTATGTGTTGGCCAGTGTAATCACACACCGAGCGGAGTTTGCTGCTTGACGGTCTCAAGTTTTGAACGCTATAACAACGAAGAAGCTTTCGTGTATAGCGGAGATAACGTGATGGACGCATTTTTTAATCATATAAAGAACGAACAGGACAGAATTAACAGCATTTTGTCGTTGAACGTGAAAATGAGGCCTCTGACGAGGTTGGAACAAGAAACTTATAATTCGAGTAAAAAGTGTCCTTGCGATACTGACTTGAATAGGAAAAATAAAGTCAGACATCACTGCCATGTGACGGGCAACTTTTTAGAGGCCGTTTGTTCAAATTGTAATCTACAACTGAAATTTCGAAAACCCACAAAATCGAAAAACTTCCTGATACCCATTGTTTTCCATAATTTGAAAGGATACGATTCGCACTTGATATTGAAGCTTTTATCACGCGAATACGCGCCAAACGAGATATTCGTTATTGCTACAAATATGGAAAAGTATTTGGCGTTTGAAATTGAAGGTCTTCGGTTTTTGGATTCGCTGCAATTTCTAAATTGTAGTTTAGACGTTTTGGTGAAAAATCTGGCAAAAGATGGAAATTCAAATTTTAAGCACCTGCGCCGTCATTACAGCGACGATGAGCAATTTAAATTACTTTTACGCAAAGGCGTGTATCCATACGAATACATGGATTCCGATACCAAAATGAAGGAAAATTCTTTACCAGCAAAATCCGAATTTTTTAGCAATCTCACAGACGAAAATATCGGCGACGACGACTACGCGCATGCCCAGTCTGTTTGGCGTAAATTTGAAATGCAATCTCTTCGCGATTATCACGATTTATACGTTAAAACTGACGTTATATTGCTCGCAGATGTTTTTGAGGAATTTAGAAAGATGACGATGTCTAACTATGGGTTAGACCCGCTGCATTACTTTTCTAGCCCCGGTCTGAGCTTTGACGCCTGCCTCAAAATGACAAAGGTATCGCTGGAACTCTTAACCGATCCCGATCAATTTCTGTTCATCGAAAACGGCTTGCGCGGCGGTGTCTCCATGATTAGCAATCGTTATGCCAGAGCTAATAGTCCGTATCTGATGGACGATTACGATAGAAATGTGGAAAACAGTTACATTTTATATCTCGATTGTAACAATTTGTACGGATTTGCCATGAGCGAACCATTGCCTACGGGGAAATTTAGGTTTATGGATCCCGACGAAATTGAATATTTTGACTTGGAAACGAAATCGGCTGACGACGTAGAGGGTTTTATTCTGGAAGTAGATTTAGAATACCCGCAAGAACTACACGTTAAGCATAACGACTATCCTTTGGCTCCGGAAAAGCAGACCATTAATTCAAGCATGTTGTCACCGTATGCACGCGAACTGTCTGAAAAGTTAGGTCTCAAACAGGGAAACGACGTGAAAAAATTAGTGCCAAACTTTAACGTCAAGACAAACTACGTCGTCCACTATCGGAATTTACAATTTTATCTGAAAATGGGAATGAAATTGACAAAAATTCACAAAATTTTGCAATTCGAACAATCAAAGTGGCTTAAGACTTATATAGATTTCAACACTAGCAAGCGTCAGGCTGCCACGTCTTCTTTCGAGAAAGATCTGTTTAAGCTTTTCAATAATTCGGTCTATGGGAAGACTCTCGAACAGACGCGCCATCATCTGAACGTGCGCATCGTAACCAATGCAAGATCGGCAAAGCGATATATCGCTCGTCCGACTTTTATGTCGTTTCACATTATAAACGAAGATGTAACGGTTATTCAGCTAACCAAGTCTTCCATCTTGCAAAATAAACCAGTATACGTTGGCATGTCTATTTTGGATATTTCAAAATTACAAATGTACAGTTTTCATTACGAACATATTTTGAACGTGTACGGCGAAAGAGCCAAATTGTTGTTTACGGATACCGATAGTTTGTGCTACCACATTCGTACGGACGATGTCTATTCCGATATGAGAAATCATATTTCCCATTACGACACGTCGGATTATCCTCCCGATCACATTCTTTACAGCCGCGATAACGCTAAAGTAATTGGCAAATTTAAAGACGAAACCAATTCCATACCTCCAATCGAATTTGTAGGTTTGCGCTCAAAAATGTATAGCCTGTTGCTTCCCGACGATAAGGAAAAGAAAACTGCAAAAGGTATCAAGAAATCGTTTGTGAAGAAAAATATTCGTCACGAACATTATAAGAGCTGCCTGTTCGAAGAACGACCTACGTCGTCTAGGTTTTTCGCCATTCGCAGTCTTAAACACGATTTGCACACTATAGAGATCCGTAAAACGGCTCTTTCTCCTTTCGACGATAAGCGTTTTCTGCTTAACAGCATCGACTCTTTAGCCTACGGACACGTGCGTATACCCGTTGATGCTGCTTAATCTTTTGTATTCGCGTTTGTCTGTTATTAACTCGTAGACTGTTTAGTTTGTCAACGGTAATTTGCTCATCCTTATTGATTCTAGAGTAATATATGATTATTTTTACATTTCTATTGCTAATAAAATTTCAGTTTCATCACTTTCTGGTTGTGGATTTTTGAATATCTATAAGATTCCATTAACCAGCCTCTACAGTGGCTCCTTTCTCTGCTGATGGAAGGTCTTCCAGATTCGATCATAATCTAAGCTAATCAAACGACTTTTAGAGCATCGTTAACATAGTGTCCAAGGCCTCAATTAAATCCTATAATAAACACTCAGAAATACGGCTAGACAGAATCACACAGATACACTGCCAGAGGGAAACGCATAGATATACAGACAGACGGGAACGCGCAGATACTTAGAGAGACGGAAGAAACACAGAGATACACCGACAGAAACGCATAGATACACGGTAAGACAAAAAAAATACACAGAGACCGACGGATAGAAATACGCAGATTTGTAGCCATACAGAAACGCGGAGAGAGAAGAATAAAGACATACAGACGCTTTGAAATACACAGATATACTGAAACGCACGGATAGACTGACGGATGCATGCAAACACAGATACACAGACAGAAACGCACAGATACACAGACAGAAACGCGCAGAAACATTCAGAAACACGGCCAGACGGAGCCACACAGCTACGCAGACGGCTTCCCCTCTCATCTTAAGACTCCTCCTCCTCTTCTTCCATAACGATCTATAGGACTTTCGTTCTTCTATCTAATTACATATATAGGGCCTATATATTTATAACGTTTATACTACTATATACCACTTATGATAAAACTTAATATATTTAAACAATGACATACGATCTTCTTTATATATTTATAACGGTTATTCCGATATATACAGCTTATAATAAAATTTAGTATATTTAAGCATTGACACGCAATCTTTTATTAAAATATTTTATTAAATAATATTTATTATAAATGCACTTTTGGAGTTGAAACTCCTCTTCTTTTGGAACTGAGTTTAAACTTGTGGTCTTTTGGAAGTGAGTTTAAAGCGGCCCTTGTTTCGAGATGAGTTTAAACCCGTCCTTGTTTCGAGGTGAGTTGATACCCGTCCTTGTTTTGAGGTGAGTTGATACCCGTCCTTGTTTGGAGGTGAGTTCATACCCGTCCCCTCCTTACTACTCACGATCGTCTTCCATATCAGGTGTCAACCTTCCACCCCGGCTTGCCCTTCATAACTCTAACGACCAAGATTTTAAATCCGCCCAATTTGGCCTTGTAACAACGCAGTATGGACATCTGTTCTTCGTGTTCTTATCGTTCTTCCTAACCTCATCCCTCAGGCGGCCACCACAGCACCTCATCCGCCATATTGCCTTCAATAATATACATTAATCCTAATCTCTGGTGACATCCGCCCAAATACTGGCACACAGGATCTTCATTCCTCTCCTCCTCCGCCTTCTGCAACTTATCCTCCTGTCCCATATTTTCACCCTCCAGCATCTTCGACAGTGCTGTGGAACCGAACCCTTCTGCCTATCGATTTTCTTTTGACAGCGCATGTGAATAGGATTTCCCCCGACTTGGCTTTCGTTGGGCGATGTAGAAATCTCGAGATTACGATTACAATTGCGATTATCAACCGCGTTCACTGTCAGTCTGGTTAAGAAATGATTACGCTACGATAATCGACAACATCAGCGACAGTAGATTAGCTCAATAACTCAACGCAATGCTAACGTAACTTTTTCAGTCGCTTGTCACTACCTCTTCGTTTCTGTCTCCCTTCTTTCTTCTCTCCTTTTCCTTCTTGTCGCTGCCTCTTCGTTTGTTTATCCTGTCCTCTTCCTTTCTTCTTTTACAAGTTCGGTTTGAAAACATTTATTTAACTACGCCGTCATAACGAGATGACTGACGTTATTCGGAAAATAAAGTACAGAGACCAGTGTGCGTTAAACTATGGGTTCCAAGAAAGATAAGCTGGCGGCAGGCTACCCAACCAAAAAACTCAGGTGGGGAGACTGGAGGTAGGATTTTTTCAATGCTCGCGCAGTGAAGATGGGTTTACTCTCATCCCCTTTCTTGATTGCCCTTCCCATCCTTTTTATACATGACAAAGGCACGGAAGGTATGAAAGGCACGTGGCGAGGCTTCGCTACGCTAATCTAAATACACGCAACAACTGCTTCTTAATTTGCACGCTAAATATTTTATTATTTCTTCATCCCGTGCACTCAAAAAGTTTCAAGATTTAGCCCTGCCTACACTCGCCTCACATATTTTCCTTATCTGAAACCGGGCTAAGTTTAAACACAACTCTCGCATAATATCTGGCTACAAGTGGCGGATTTTAACTATAGGCGTGGGGGCGGTTCAGACCTATGCATGGTGGACTGCCAGAATATGGTGCCCCTCTGGAAATGCTCTTCACCCCTCACGCAAGCAATCCTGGAGTCGCCACTGCTGTCTAATCGTAATCGTAATCTCGAGATTTCTACAGCGCTCAACAAAAGCTAAGTCGCGGGAACCAGCATATTCACAGGCGCTCAGTCAAAACAAAATCGATAGGCAAAAGGGTTCGGTTCCAGGTCAAGATCCAGGAGTCAGGCACTCAGACAGTCGGACGGCTACGGTGGATGATGTTTGAAATTGAAGCGAGAAGAGAGATAAGGGGAAGAGGAAGAATCAGGATAAGATTTTTGGAAAAGAAGTGTTTTCAGTCTTGAGTGAAAGACCTGCGCAGAAACTGAAAGAGGCGAAGTGTTGGTGAGTTCGTATGATTGACCAGACAACTGTCGCAATTCGGGCAGGAGTTTATTCCAAAGGGGTGGGGCAGCTATGGCTATGGAGCGATTTCCAAATTTTAAGGGAGGGCGAAGAAGTGTTAGGACAGATGAGGAGCGGGTTGAACGGAATGGTTGGATAGTAAATAATTGACGAAGATAGGAGGGTTGGGAGGATTGAAGTGTGTTGTAGGATTTTTTCAATGCTCGCGCAGTTCACCTTGCCCTTGCAGATCATTAACCTCTTCCAACATAACTGCCGTTCTCACCCGGGAACCTACCACCCTTCTAGATTCACCTGGTTATTCTTTCCGCTAGTTCGATTGTGCATCAATAACACTGGTCAACATAGAAATCGTTACTGACTGGAAAAGGCCCTAATGTGTAGCATCTTGGTGTGCTGAACACGAATATAACCATAAAAAATTTTTATTGGCTCTCGTTTTGAAAATATTTCATATAGTTCATTTTTTATGTTTCACCATGTAAATTTATGCAGTAGGACTGCGACAATATCCTAAATAAGTCTAGAATGATGTAATATTCCACCTTATTGCATAATCCCATCATGGACACATCATGCACAGTTGATTACGTCATTTTCTGATGCAATGTAAAACTACAGCCAGTCGGCTGCTGACGTAAGATGACGTCAGCAGTGTACTATATAAAGCGAGTCGGAACGGTTGAGCATTTACAATATTACAGACTTTGTGCGAGACAGTTTAAGTTACTGTTTTATAAAACTATTATTACTTTATCCATTTAGATACAATACAGAACAGTAATGCCTCGGAAGTGCGTAAATACTGTGGACAACTTTTGTTACATTTGTGGGGAAGTGACATTTGCCAACCAGAAGAAAAGTATCACTTATCAAGTCAAGAAGGCATATCATGCTTACTTCGAATGCAAGGTTGGTGACCAAGACAAGCCATGGGCCCCGTATATATGCTGTGCTACATGTACAACACAGCTTTCACAGTGGTTGAATGGCAAAAGACCATCAATGCCGTTTGCAGTTCCCATGGTGTGGAGAGAGCAAAGCAACCACGTAGATGACTGTTACTTCTGCTTGGTTCCTCCTCTTTCCGGTGGAATAACGAAGCAAAAGAAGTCGACAATAGTCTACCCAAACATTCCGTCAGCATTGAGACCAGTTCCACATGGTGATGGACTTCCTATTCCAGAACCTCCAGCAGAATATATTTTCCTTGATTCATCTGATGAGGACAAGGGTGAGCCGACATGTTCTTCTCCTGGTCCGTCAGCGTGCAGTGATCCCGATTTTCGCTGTGGTGCATCATCAACCCCACACAGAATAACACAGGAAGAACTAAATGACCTTGTTCGTGATTTGGACTTATCCAAAAACAAGGCAGAATTGCTAGGATCAAGACTCCAACAATGGAATCTTCTAGAAGATGTCACAATTACTTCATATAGAAAGCGCCATCAGCAGTTGGAACCTTTCTTTATGAAGGAAGGTAATCTGGTATTCTGTTCCAATATTGACGACCTCATGAATGCCTTACAGATCACTCATGACCCACAAGAATGGAGACTCTTTGTAGACTCTTCAACACTGAGTCTTAAGGCTGTGCTTTTGCACAATGGAAACCGTCTTCCATCTATTCCATTAGCGCATGCTGTCCACTTGAAAGAGACTTACGATAACCTAAAACAGCTACTGCATTCCATTGACTATAACAGGTACAAATGGCACCTGTGTGGTGATTTGAAGGTAGTTGCCATTTTAATGGGACTGCAGCAAGGATATACAAAATATATGTGCTTCTTGTGTGAGTGGGATAGCCGAGCAAGAGAGTTGCACTACGTGCGGAAGGAATGGACTCCCAGACAAAACATGGCAGTTGGACAGAAGAATATCCAGCACCCAGCTCTGGTCGAGGCTCACAAAATCCTACTACCACCCCTTCACATCAAACTAGGTTTGGTGAAGAACTTCGTGAAAGCCATGGACCGCACTTCGCCAGCTTTCCGATACCTGCATGAAAAATTCCCTCGACTCAGCGAAGCAAAGATTAAAGAGGGAGTTTTTGTGGGTCCTCAGATTAGACAACTCTTCAAAGATGACCGCTTCAACAACTTGCTGGAGGGTGATGCGAAACAAGCATGGAATGCTTTTCGTCTAGTGTCTACAGACTTTCTGGGGAATGTTAGGGCAGAAAACTACAAGGAACTAGTAGAAGACATGCTCAAGCAGTACCAGAAATTTCGCTGAAATATGTCTCTGAAGATGCATTTCCTTCATTCCCATCTGGATTTCTTCCCTGACAACTGTGGTATGGTTAGTGACGAACATGGCGAACGTTTTCATCAAGATATCGCAACAATGGAGCAAAGGTACCAGGGAAAATGGTCCACTACAATGTTGGCTGACTACTGCTGGACACTCCGCAGAGATGCTCCCGAACAGCTGTACAAGAGACAGGCAAAAAAATCTAAGAACTAGTCTATGACCTGGTTTTACAAATATTAACTGTAAGTGTATCACTATTGGCATGCATTGTGCGATATAAAATTACTTCATTTCAGATTACAAAAAAACTAGAGCCAATTCGGCATTTTCCCTGTCATATTCGTGTTTAGCACATACAAATTGATAAGAACTGACTAATTTCATTTCAGTAACATGACTTTTGTAAAAATTTGTTGTCCAGTGTAATCGTAATCGTAATCTCGAGAATTCTACAGCCTTCAACAAAAGCTAAGTCGCGGGAACCAGCTTATTCACAGGCGCTCAGTCAAAACAAAATCGATAGGCAAAAGGGTTCGGTTCCAGGTCAAGATCCAGGAGTCAGGCACTCAGACAGTCGGACGGCTACGGTGGATGATGTTTGAAATTGAAGCGAGAAGAGAGATAAGGGGAAGAGGAAGAATCAGGATAAGATTTTTGGAAAAGAAGTGTTTTCAGTCTTGAGTGAAAGACCTGCGCAGAAACTGAAAGAGGCGAAGTGTTGGTGAGTTCGTATGATTGACCAGACAACTGTCGCAATTCGGGCAGGAGTTTATTCCAAAGGGGTGGGGCAGCTATGGCTATGGAGCGATTTCCAAATTTTAAGGGAGGGCGAAGAAGTGTTAGGACAGATGAGGAGCGGGTTGAACGGAATGGTTGGATAGTAAATAATTGACGAAGATAGGAGGGTTGGGAGGATTGAAGTGTGTTGTAGGATTTTTTCAATGCTCGCGCAGTTCACCTTGCCCTTGCAGATCATTAACCTCTTCCAACATAACTGCCGTTCTCACCCGGGAACCTACCACCCTTCTAGATTCACCTGGTTATTCTTTCCGCTAGTTCGATTGTGCATCAATAATCGTAATCGTAATCTCGAGAATTCTACAGCCTTCAACAAAAGCTAAGTCGCGGGAACCAGCTTATTCACAGGCGCTCAGTCAAAACAAAATCGATAGGCAAAAGGGTTCGGTTCCAGGTCAAGATCCAAGAGTCAGGCACTCAGACAGTCGGACGGCTACGGTGGATGATGTTTGAAATTGAAGCGAGAAGAGAGATAAGAGGAAGAATCAGGATAAGATTTTTGGAAAAGAAGTGTTTTCAGTCTTGAGTGAAAGACCTGCGCAGAAACTGAAAGAGGTGAAGTGTTGGTGAGTTCGTATGATTGACCAGACAACTGTCGCAATTCGGGCAGGAGTTTATTCCAAAGCGGTGGGGCAGTTACACCTCACACGAGTCTGACTATCTTTAATATATATCGCCCTCGTCCTAATACTCAAGTCCCCTATCGACCTTCTTGGAAGAATTCATCACACTCCTTTCCACTGCCACCACTACACTTTATAAATTCCTGATTACAGCGACTTTACTATACATGCCGATAATCGTTCTTACACATTTGCTTCAGATTTCCTCAACTTATTATCATCAACTAACCTGGTCCAATAGCCTATGTAAAATTTCCCACCCAAATTCACAGTCACATTAACTCATTAACTTCCCATTAAGGCATCAACTCACTCTCTTCTCTATCGCCTGAAATCTCTTTCTATGCTTACACGCCTTAATAGTACACGTCCTGATCTTGTCTTTCATTCTTTTCTTCACATATTAGTTCAAAAAACATTTGAGCCTTTATACAATAAATCTCCTGCGCAGACCTTGTTTTAATTCCCTTGATGACCTTTTGTCTCCCTAGAACACAACTCTTTCCACGATTCGTTTTCTCATTCTAAAGACTGTCAGCATGGTTGTTTTACTGACACTGCATGCTCTCTTCTGGAGACAGTTCTGTCTCTCCTATCGCTCTTTCTTTGTGAAAACATCGGAAGCCTCTTCCCAGTCATGTCCTCGGACTTGTGGAGTTCCACGAGGCTCCATTCTTGGACCCAGTGGCGTCGATCCTATGGGTGCCCCTGGGGCCCGGGCCCCGGCAATATTTTGAGCCTGGGGGCCCAGCCATTAGTTGGGCCCCGGCAATATTTTAGCTGTTAAATCAGTACAAGGCAGCTCTGGAGTGACAATTTTAGTTGTCAGTCTTCACTTTAAGACGTTAGTAAACAATGCCAGTCCGTAATTTCCGATTGTACCTCTCTAGGTATTGCTGTCTATGCCTAGCTTAGGTGGACAGACAGAAATATAGATACATGAATATGTACTACAACGGTACATATGTATTTATAATTATATGCAGGTTGACCAAGCCAACTGAGTCACAGGCAGTTGGACATACAGACTTTAAGCCATACAGGTCGCCAATCTATAGCAATGTTTGACAGGACCCTGAAAAATTAATGGCATGCAGGTCAAACAACTGGTCCTCACATCAAGGCCATCGCCATCTGGATGTCATCTTCGACCAGTCAGGCAGTAGGGATGTGAGCCGACCCCCTAAATTAGTCTCTTCAGTTACAAAACCATATACATGTACCTTATGTACATATGGTTTTCTAAATATGAGGTGGATACATATATACCCGCATTCGTATAGTCGCCCTTTATAATTATAATCCCCACACAGTCTCTGCATCGCTAGCCGAAGAAAGCGCCCTCTGTTAAGTATATGGATATAAGATTTCGTTAATTCTGAACAAGTAAAACTTAGGCACATTGCGTTTGAATTTGGTGATACGAAAATAGATAAATTTGGTATAAAACGTAAACGACTAGATGACAGTATTGATGGTGAAATTGCAGTTGTGAAGGTAGGCTCATCAGCTTTTCATCACTGTTTGGTGTAGATGCAGTGAGGTGAAATTGAAAGCCAGTAACTTAGTTTCCCAAAGTTCAACTCCAGGTATAGAAAATTTTCCTAGTTGACTCAACTATCCCTCCCATCTGTATAGGAACAAGAAAAGAATCACGTAAGCGGATTATATAGTGCCTCTTTGTGTTGACATCCGGTTATAAATGAGTAATTAATAAATTTAGTGAGCTTTTGAGAGGTTATGCGAGGTGCTATACAAATGCTGTATTACTGTACAACAATATGAAATGTAAAATATGAATTTGTTTTCACTTACACAATCTGCATTAAGGCAAGTGACTCAACTCTCTGTTCTGACACTAAAGCCTTAAACCAAGTTCAGTCATGGATGGCAGAAAATGGATTGCTGTTAAACCCATCCAAAACTGAGTTTCTCCTTTTTGGAACCTCACAGCAACTGACTAAATTTAATTCTTTGACTTCGCCCATATAGGCATCTGTGTCGTACAACGCAACTGTTCAACCCGCAATTTGGGTGTTGTATTTGACTCCAACCTGTCATTCAATGAACATATTAATTCTATATGTAGGTCTGCCCACTTCCACATTCGTGATATCCGTAGGATTAGGCACCACATTCGCTTCTGTGCCCTGGTTTGTTTGGCTAATGCTCTAGTCTCCAGCCGTCTTGACTACTGCAACTCGTTCTTACTGGCATTTCTAAAGCTAATTTGTTGAAGCTTCAAAGAGTCCAAAATACATTGGCAAGAGCTATCACTAAAACTCCAAAATAATCATACATCACCAATCTTAAATGCGTTGCATTGGTTGCCCGTAGAAAAGGGCATATTGTTCAAGACTGGACTAATTGTATTCAAGACTCTACATTTCAGCCAACCTCACTATCTTCGCTCTGCCTGCACTGACTCCCAAGACTTATCTCTACTCGACCAGGTCTTCTAGCTATGTAAATCTGACTATTCCGTGGACAAGAACAGCTCTTGGCAGGCGTGCCTTATCTGTCGCTGGTCCTAGACTCTGTAACTCTCTTCCGGCAAATGTTCGCTCGGCAAAGTCTGTTTCGGCCTTCAGACCTCGACTAAAGCTCACCTCTTCCTGAACTCATTTCCCCCTTAGGCTGTCTCTGTGTCTTCTGGACTCGTCTTAGGGTTTTCGACCCTGACTCACCATGGAATTTGACTTGGACAATGATTTTTTTAGCAGCAACCATCGAATGATGCCTTGAGCATTATTATAGTGGCGCTATAGAAGTTCTTAGATTAGATTAGAGTGATAAAAACTGAAGTAAATGACAGGTAATCTGAAACCTACACTAGCGGCTAAGTTTGCTAGAAGAAGCACAATCAGGGAGAACATTTTCGGCAAGTTCATTGTCGAATAAATAATTATGTGCTCATATTGCGCTGCTTTAGCATTACTGCCATAAAACTGCTGTGTATACTTCAGTTGACATTCCACTGTAAAAAATATTAGCGACATTTCTCATCTTTTGTCTTCCCAGCTTTGGGCTTTGTGTCTGTCTGCATTAGGCCTATTTCGATCTTGACCCCATACCAGAGGTTTTGCCCCTGAAACCCAATAGGGCTTCGCATCCAGACCCCATTATAGGCCCGGGCCCCCCAATGTTTACGACGGATCGACGCCTCTGCTTGGACCTCTTCTGTTTATCCAGTACACTACCCCACTTAGTTCACTCACTAAAGCATCCTCAGTTGACTATCACCTCTATGCTAATGACACCCAGTTATTCATCTCTTTCCGAACTGTTTCGCCGACTCCATAGAACATCTTCATCGCGTGGTTACACAAATCTCCTCCTAATCTTTTGTGCCTGAACCCATCTAAAACTCAATTCATACTTACAGGTCTGCGTGACTAGCTTAATAAAATTCCCGAAACCTCTATTTTCTTCGGCGTGGACTCTGCCTGTCTTCACACATTTAACACTACATCTTCTGTCCGCAAAGTAGTCTTTTTTCTCTATCATATCACTCATCTTTCCCGCTTGTGCTTCATGCATGTCAGTGACCTTAGAATCCGTCCTATGCTTGATTGAAAAACTGCATCTACCATCGCCATATCCACGGTCCATGCAAGACTACTGCAATTCACTTTTCCTCCTGTCACTTAGATACAACACAGTTCAATCCTTCCAACAATCCTATCTTCGTCAGTTATTTACAATCCAACCACTCTGTTCAATCTGCTTGTGATCCGCCCTAACAATTCTCTGCTCTTCCGTCACCTCGTCCCTAAAATTTGCAAATCGCTCCATAGTCATAACTGCCCCATCCCCTTTGGAATGAACTCCCGCCAGAATTACTACAATTATCTGATCCATCATGCGAACTCATCAATACTTCTGCCCTTGCAGTTTTGGCGCAGGCCTTTCACTCAAAACTGAAAACATTATTATTCCATAAATCCTATCCTGATTCCACCTCTTCCCTTTATCTCTTATCTTCAATACCAAACACCATCCACCTTAGCCTTCTGACCGCCTGCCTACCCGATTCTTGACCTGAGATCGAACCTTTCCTGCCTATATACTTTGCTTTGACTGAGCGCCTGTGAATAAGCTGGGTCCAGCAACTTAACTTTCTTTGGTTGCTTTACAGATCTCGAGCTTACGATTACGGTCCAACCCTCCTATCTTCGCCAGTTATCCAACCACTCCGTTCAACCCGCTCCTATTCTGCCCTTCTCCGCCCTCCCGTCACCTCATCCTTAAAATTTGGAAATTGAGCCATAGCCATAGTTGCTCCACCCCACTGGAATAAACTTCCCCAGAATTACGACAATTATCAGATCCATCTTACGAACTCACCATCACTTCAATCCTTTAATCTCTTCGCAGGTCTTCCACTCAAAATTGAAAACACCTTCTGTTTCGTAGATTCTATCCTAATTCCTTTTCTTCTTATCTACATTGCAGATCCCATTCCAAACACTACCCACCTTAGCCGTCTGACTGCCTGGCTGCCAGCCTGACTCTCGGATCTTGACCTAGAACCGAACCCACCTTGCCTATCGATTTTGTTTTGACTGAGCGCCTGTGAATAAGCTGGTTCCCGCGACTTAGCTTTCGTTGGGCGCTGTAGAAATCTCGAGATTACGATTACGATTACGAGACAGTTGAGGTACCTTTAGCCATTGTAGCTAACAGTTGTTTGGGAATTTGAAGTTTTATAGAATCAGTTTTGGGAGAGAAAGGAATTTCATAATTTGACACAGGTAATTTTGCTATGAAGGCCAGAAGTAACAATGCATGCCATGAAAAATGAGCTGGGTCGAGGCCAAGACGGTCGTTATAGAAAAACGCGCACAATTACATTTGACAGTATGCTGAAGACGTCACTTAGTTCGATTATGATTATGAGCATTGCCTTCATGTACTGGTTCATTCACTTATACTATCCAGAATTGATTATTGCAATTCAGTGCTTTATGCTTTACCTAAATCTACCCTCTCACCGCTTACCTCTGTTATTCATGCTGCAGCTCGACTAGTTAAAAGCCTTGGCCCTCGAGATCACATTACTCATTCTTTACAACAACTTCATTGGTAACCCATTCAGGCCCGCATATCTTTCAAAATCTGTCTATTTATGTTCAAAATTATGTCAGGCTCTGCCCCGTCCTATCTGTCCTCTCTAGTTAAACCTTGTACTTCCACTGAGTCCAGAAGAAGATTGCGTTCGGCTTCAAAAGGGGACTTTGAAGTCAGGAGAGTTAACCTACAATTTGGTAAAAGAATGTTTAAAGTAGCTGGTCCAGGCGAGTGGAACTCTTTACCTGAATCTATTCGAAGATGCTCTTCAATAGATAATTTTAAATTAAAACTTAAGACTCATTTATTCTCTCAGTACAATAACTAATTATTATGTTGTAACGCGTCCTTTGAGTAAGACGTTGTTTTATTAAGGCTTGTTATAAATATAAGTTGTATTGTATTATGAAAACAGAATGAATCTGAACATATAAACCAACTTGACGGACATCTTGCAGCTGTGGACGGTTCTTCCAAAACGACATCTATCGTTGACTGTCTGTGTATTGTTGAATTTGTGGTCCTTGTTACGGAAGTTTCGTTGATGAACTGAGTTCATCTGGTTTATCGAATTCACAATGCTTAAAAGTAACGTAATTCGCAGGTAGGTGAAGTGATATTCGAATATATATATAGTAATTTTAATGAATAGGTTAGTCACGTAATGAAGCCTTTCAGATGCCCTTGACCATCGCGAGTTCGTTTTTCTGTGTTTTGGTTGTCTCGTTAGAAACTATCAGAATTCATAATCAGAGTTAGTATTTTTAAATTTACGCCAATAAAATGTAAGCAAAATACAACGCCTGTTCAAATGTATACGTTGGTATGGTTGCCAAATCTGGAAAACCCAAATCCAGGATAAACTACTAATCGCTGTATTGTAGCCCAACCATTGAAACTGCAGCTGGAGGCTGAAACAGGCAGGCCCGGCAGCAGCAGCAGTCCCGGCCTAGAGACTTGATTAAAACCACGGCCATTTGCCGGACAAAAGAGCGGTCCCCAGTACTATAAGTGTGCTGGACTTGCTCAGTTTGTACACAGTAACTGGGCATACTTGTAGTATCGGGGACCACTCTGTTTTGGGCTATTTTGGGCATGGCTTTCGGCCATTAAGCTTAGTTGCCGCTAAGATGAATCTTTTCAAGCTAAACACTATTTGCAAAGATCAGTTAAGCGTTATTCAATATTTACAAAGCCAAACCAAACCTGACTTTAACCGTGAACCTTATTTGATAGCAGACATTAGAATACATGTCTATTTATTTTAATCAATGACGGGACATTTACAGAAGCCACGCCTATAATTAACGTCACTGCAGCGGGTGACGCCGAAAAGCAACGACCAAAACAGAGCAGTTCCCGATACTATAAGTATGCCCAGTAACTGTTGCATGAGAGGCTCGAACCCATACTATTTGAGTAGATGTAAAACAGGGGTTTGGGCCACTTACTGCATGCCACATCTTGCCATCACCCCCACACATCACCTTCTAGCCCCAGTTTGGTGCCACGTCTGTGTTAAGTCCTCCTTTGCGCAGCAGAGGGCTGTTGCTGTTGTTGACCCATCTCTATAGAATGGACTTCAGCCTTTGTTTCGTGCAAAAGTCTCTGTTGGTGATAGAGCTGAGTCAGCTTATTGTTTAAAGAATGTTCTTATTTCCTCCGGGTTCTCATGCTGGAAGCACCTCTGAGTAGTTTGTTCTGTAAGAAGTGCTATATAAGTTACCAAATAAAATGTAATACAATACACAGCCCACATGAAGGGCATGGGCCAGCCACCCAGTTTGCTGGCCCAAACCCCACTCTGCCAAGGCTGGGGGTTAATGCTTTGCCCACACTTGAACTTTCAGGAAATAAAAACTGTCGGCTTCCGGTTGACTTGACGAAACAAATTTACCTCATTGACTTCTGCACTTTGGTCTTCTCGTTGCTGGGCCATAGACCCTTCGCTCGGCCACTCAGGATCTCCTGTTTGTCCCTCGAATGCGAACCGCTACTGCCCAGTCCAGAAGCTTTGCATACATTGGTCCCACTTGCTGGAATCGTCTCCCTCGAGAATTGCGATTTGAGCTCCTTTCTCTCCTCCTTTCAGCGTTCCGCAGGCGCCTGAAGGCTGTACTGTTTAACAGTGATTTTACTGCTTTGGGTCGGAAGTATCTCTGTTGAGTTTATCCTCTAAGAGGCGCTTTATAAATCTCATTCTACAATTACATTACATGTGGACTTTCTCAGGTATCTGGTCTTTCATGGCTTGACAGTTCTCAACTTCATTAAGGACAGGCTTCTTATGTCATCGCATTCTCGAGGGCTTTCAAAATGTGGCTGTGGATGGTGTAGAATTTGTTGCTGGCCAGCACATGGATTGTTTCATGTCTTGCCACTTGACTGAGTAATTACGGGAGCAGACGATGCTTAGGGAGCAGGCAATGCTTACAATTGTAATTTTGTAATCTGACATTTATTAAGCGCCACTTCAAGAATAGACTCATCAGAAGCGCTCCCGACCCGAACCAGTGAGACCACTGGCAAATAATACAGACTTCAGGCGCTTGCGAAACTGCGGAAGAGACAAACTGAGGAATACTAGCCGGAGCTCTCGGGAAAGGCGATTCCAGCTATTGGGTCCAACATAGGCAAAGCTTCTAGACTGCGCTGTAGCAGTGCGCATACGAGGGACAGTCAGAAGTCCAAGGGAGGCCGACCGGAGAGTGCTACGGCCTGGAACCAAGGAGACCGAAACGCAGAAGTCCCTAAGATATGATGGAGCAGAGCCAACGAGACAATTACGCATAAGCGTTAAGATCTTGAACTGGATACGCTGCTGAACGGGTAGAGTGTCCCTTATAAAGGAAGTTATATGGCCATAGCTGGGGACGCCTCCAATAAGACGGGCAGAAGCATTGAGAACAGATTGAAGCTTGGAAATATTGAGAGTCCAGCAAAGATAACGTTACCAAAGTCCACCCTGGTGCAGATAAGGGCATGAATTAGAGTAGTAACGGCATGAAAGGAGAGGGAGGAGCGGATGGTACGAAGCTGACGAAGGTGGTAAAAGCATGAGTGGGAGACACTGTTAACATGATCGGTCAAGGAGAGTTCCCGGTCCAGAACAACCCCAAGATCACGGACTTTGGAACAGAATAGAATGTCCGGAAACCTCTGGCGTAAGGATGATAAATCAATCTTTACCAGCTAGGCATGACCACCAAGCCAGATGAACTAGGACTTAGCAGAGTTCAGTCGGAGGCGATTAGAGGACATCCAGAGACCAAGGGCAGATGTTGCGTCAAGAATACTCTCAACCAGAGAGGAAGCCGCTTCCGCCGGGCCATGAACGAAGACCTGAGTGTCGTCTGCATACTGATGGACAGCAACACCCTTGGGAAGGAGAACCCGTGCCAGGTCGGCAGTGTACAGAATGTAGAGGAGAGGGGCCAGAACAGAACCCTGAGGAAGGCCAAAAGGTATAAGGGACCAGGCGGAACGTGTAGGCCCAAAGATAACAGAATGAGAGCGGTCTGAGAGGAATGACTGAAACCAAAGAAGGGCCGTATCAGTAATGCCAAAAGATATTTCTAGACGCTTCAAAAGGATAGAGTGATCCACAGTGTCAAAAGCAGCACTAACATCATAGAGGGCAAGAAGAGTAACATGTCCACGGTCAAAAGCTCCAAAGACGTCAGCCAGGAGACGGGTAATAAGTGATTCAGTAGAGTGGAACTTCCTAAATCCGGATTGAAGAGGAGGCATGAGGGAGTTAGAGTCAAGGTAGTCGACCAGTTGGACGGACAGACATCTTTCAAGAAGCTTGAGAGAGGAAGGAAAGGTTAGAGATAGGTCGGTAGTTAGAGATATCATTGGGGTCAAGTCCCTGGTGCTTGAGAGAGGGAAAGACTACAGCGTGTTTGTGAGAAGCCAGGAGTGAACCCTGACCCCTTCCAGGTATTACATAGCAAGTGTAAGAACGGAATTAAGTCATCTATAAAATCCTTGATTAAAAATGGTGGTAATAAGTCCAGTTCACAGGACTTAGCAGGTGACTCCAGCAGGAGCTGACGAAGGACGTCCAAAGGCAGAGGCTTCCAGCATGAAAGCCTAGATGATGTAGGAGGAAAGGAAGGAGGAGGGGAACCATCAGTGGATTGGCGGATCGAGTCGATCTTCCCGCGCATGTAGTCGAGGTAGTCGTTCGCTGTGAACGGAGGCTGGGCCGGAGAGTTAGAATCGGTAGAATGGCCGAGGACACCGGAGAGCGAAGACCAGAGCCGACGCGGATTGCTCCTCTCCCGCTCAATCAATGACTCCCAGTATGCCATTTCTTTGGCTCGAAACTCCCGGTGCATTAAGCGAAGATGGTGGATCCAGTCGAGACAATCGGCAGGATCACGTGTTCGTCGATACCTTCGCTCGTGCCGCCTGACATCACGACGTAAAGTACGGCAGGATCGGTCAAACCAAGGTGCTAACGGTCTCCGACGAACCCGCTGCGGACGAAGCGGGAGGAGGTGATCGATGAGGAGGCGAACTGAAGAGTCAAAGAGAGCAAAGAGCTCTTCAGACGAGCGACCAGCGAGGGAGGAGAGGTCTCCGCAGAGAGGACTATTGTTCAGACCAGCACGGAATGCCTCACGGTCCAAGTTGTTCCAACCACTTACAAGCCGAAGCGTGTATGTTGGCTGGGTACATAGAAAAGGAACCTTGTATAGAAGAAGTCCATGATCTGGAGGTTCTACTATAACATCTGAGATGTTACAGTCATCACGGGTGATAATGACATCAAGCCAGCCTCCCAGCACATGAGTAGATTCAGCGACATGCTGAATGAAGCCAAATTGGAAAAGCAGATCGTTGAAGCGGACAGACTCTGGAAGATCTGGGTTCTCGAGGTGAATGTTCAGGTCCCCGGTTGTGATTAGCTGGCAGTTGAAGGTGGCGTTGAGCAGTACAATGTTGAGCAGCTGGTGCCTGCAAGGATGGCATACACACAATCCAATGCATTTACAGCCCTTCGGTACTTCTCGTGTAGGAGGCTGTGAACTTCGACTTCAGACCAAGGGAAGACCTTGAGCTTGCCGTTTTTGTGTAGGCTGAAATTTAATCTAATCTAATGATTTCTATAGCGCTGTTATCATAATACCCAAGGCATCAAGTGAAATTGTAATCAAAATCCAATGGAGAAGCCAGGTTGAATTTTGATAGGTCAGAGTAACCAGAAGGTGGTAAGCAAGTTGAAACAAATGAGTCTTAAGTTTAGACCAGAATGATGTCAAAGAACTGACAGAACGAATAGAATTTGGCAGCATATTCCAAACCAAGAGTGCTCTAGGATCCAAAACTGTTCTGGTATGAAGAAGGACAACAGGAGTCATAGTTCATTGAGCAAGTGCAATGTTTATTGGTAAGACGACTGAGCATGGAACAGAGGTGGGTCAGGTCGGCTGATTTAAATGTAGTACTTTGTGATCTATAAGGCAGATTTTAAACTGGATTCTTTGTTCAGTGGACAACCAGTGTAATGAATGCAATATTGGTGTAATATGCTGATTCTTAGGTGTTTATGTGAAATTGAACTGATTTGCATACAGCGCCAATATGGTTAGAAAATGACAGCAGAGTCAGGTATTATGCCTAGACTACGTATGCATTCAGTACGATGGACAAGCAAGCGGCCAAAATGAATAGATGTAAGGTAATCAAATTTACAGAATTGTTGGCTTATGCCTAGAAGGAATTCAGTTTATAGAAGATTCAGAAGTTTATTACTAGCCATCCAAGATGCATCACCAAAAACTGAAGCAAGTGGTTTGAGAGTATGTAACTGTTGATTGAGAGGAATAGTCGATTGAGAGGAATAGCTGAGTATCATCAGTGTACAAGTGGTAGTCAAGAGAAGTAGTGCACTGAGTGGAGTCATGTACAATGTGCACAGGTAGGCACAGAAGCTAGTTGGAGGGCTGTTATGTGGGCAGTGCCGTCATAGTTATACATGATCATTAATAACAGTTGCTTCTAGGTTCAGGTAGTTCCACTATCCACCCTGGATATATATACTGAACTTCAGCTTGCCTGCGATAGGGTATTCACTTAATGGGGGTGAAATTAAGCTCATACACAGCTACCACAACAGAATGCATCGGTGTGTTGTCAGCAGTAAAGTGGAAGGTACACCTTTGTGCTTACTCACAAAGACTAGCTTGTACAGCCCCGGGTCAAGCAAGACACCATGCAAAGCTTGGAGATTGCTGGCGCCTGTACAGTCATGAATGGTAAAACCATGGCCTGGCTCACAGCTGGTGCGACTACCCTATAAACATCATGAGAGTTGGCGGTTTCTGACTTACAGATGAGGCTTTGCTGGGGACCGTGCTAGGTGGCTAGCTGTGCAGCAATCCGCGTCAGGAGGTTCTCACACTGCTATTCCCCAGTCACTGTTCCACCAGTCCTGGTGGTACTTACTCATGTCCGTTTTTCCATGCTGCCTGAGATACCCCAGGAAGTGTGGACCCCATGGGCCTGGTTTATGTTATAGCCACTTGCATCCTAGGCCAGCTGCCAGCATGCCTCATTATCTGACTGTAGGAGTTGCACACCGTAACTGGGTGCACCTGCCGACGACATGCTGTTCTGGAGGATGTCAACCTCTGTGCTACTCCCACTTGTTAACCACCAGACCTTTTATGGCTGGTATTGCAACCCCACGATGGTTGACTGTGCTGTTGACTTGGATCTGGAAGCTGTACGATGACAGCAATGTAATTGTGGTGGCAGGCCCCATCGTTCATGTGGGCTGGCCTGCAGAAAGGGCAAACTGGTCCCTGTTTAGCAGGATGAGGGAGTTAAGACATACCAATGTTCTCTGAGCAGATTCGTAAAATAGTCAAGAGAAGTTTATTCTGCTTGCTCATTGTTCAATGGTCTTGGCAGTGATCTTTTGTTTTGCTTTAACTAAGGTGAGAGGTCAGAGTTGAAGCCAGAAATTCAATGAGAACTTGAGAACAACCAAGAGACAGTAATAGTTCTTACTAGCTAGACCGCAATTGACTGTAACGTTTTGCTGTGTTTATCTACAAGATATAAATAAATATTATTTCTGAGTGAAATTGTTGTGTTGTTTTTGCAAGGAGAGAGTAGAATGAAGGTGCTATCTATATTAAGTATTTGATACATATATTCAAATATTCTGTTAGGCATGAAGGCCACTTGGGTAAGATGATCATCTCCAGTAAGCCACCTGTGCCCAGTTATTGAGCTTCTTTCTCAACTGGCATGAGAGCCCCTTTGGTATAAAAAAAGTCATTTGTTATGCACAATGGACCATTTGTTTAAATATTTATACAGATTCATGAATGCAGTGAGGGAAGCACGGATGCATGTGAGTGGCAGTGGGACGCATGCCGAATAAAGAAGAAGCATGTACATCATATGTTAGCTTGTATAAGATCAGAAACAAAAATGTAATGGAAATCTTATTAAATTAACCCTTTACCCGTTCATTAAAAATTTTCAAATCTTGCCCTCACCGTTCAATTATTTTTGTATAAACATGCCGTTTTCAAGTTTGAACAATGCTCACTGGTTTTAACAGAAAAAATAATATGCACAAATTTTCTTTGTTGTTGTTTATATATGGCACTTGTCTCTGACCATACTGGAAATAAATATCCATGAAAATAAGTCATTAGTAATGTTTCTTTGTATGATAAATCTCAAAAAATGGAACCACGCAGAGAGCATCAACGTCACCATCAGGCTCTGAATCTGACTTGGAGCTGTCTTGAGTGTCATTCTCTGGCTCAGAAAAACTGTCGGATAAATCATCCGAATCGTCTAGCTCTGAAAAGTCCGATTCATCGAACGAATCGTCGCCTAAAACTTGTTCTAGAACGACGTTCACGTCACGCGTCCGAAAGCTGCGTTTCCTAACAGAGTTAGACATTTCCAGTGTCTCGAACAGTCGCAAATTTCAATCCAAAATACCGATAGAAATATAAACAAACACCTAGAAAGACGCCATTTATATTCATAGACAATATAACACTGGACAACAAATTTTTACAAAAGTCATGTTACTGAAATGAAATTAGTCAGTTCTTATCAATTTGTATGTGCTGAACACGAATATGACAGTGAAAATGCCGAATTGGCTCTAGTTTTTTTGTAATCTGAAATGAAGTAATTTTATATCGCACAATGCATGCCAATAGTGATACACTTACAGTTAATATTTGTAAAAACCAGGTCATAGACTAGTTCTTACATGTTTTTGCCTGTCTCTTGTACAGCTGTTCGGGAGCATCTCTGCGGAGTGTCCAGCAGTAGTCAGCCAACATTGTAGTGGACCATTTTCCCTGGTACCTTTGCTCCATTGTTGCGATATCTTGATGAAAACGTTCGCCATGTTCGTCACTAACCATACCACAGTTGTCAGGGAAGAAATCCAGATGGGAATGAAGGAAATGCATCTTCAGAGACATATTGCAGCGAAATTTCTGGTACTGCCTGAGCATGTCTTCTACTAGTTCCTTGTAGTTTTCTGCCCTAACATTCCCCAGAAAGTCTGTAGACACTAGACGAAAAGCATTCCATGCTTGTTTCGCATCACCCTCCAGCAAGTTGTTGAAGCGGTCATCTTTGAAGAGTTCTCTAATCTGAGGACCCACAAAAACTCCCTCTTTAATCTTTGCTTCGCTGAGTCGAGGGAATTTTTCATGCAGGTATCGGAAAGCTGGCGAAGTGCGGTCCATGGCTTTCACGAAGTTCTTCACCAAACCTAGTTTGATGTGAAGGGGTGGTAGTAGGATTTTGTGAGCCTCGACCAGAGCTGGGTGCTGGATATTCTTCTGTCCAACTGCCATGTTTTGTCTGGGAGTCCATTCCTTCCGCACGTAGTGCAACTCTCTTGCTCGGCTATCCCACTCACACAAGAAACACATATATTTTGTATATCCTTGCTGCAGTCCCATTACAATGGCAACTACCTTCAAATCACCACACAGGTGCCATTTGTACCTGTTATAGTCAATGGAATGCAGTAGCTGTTTTAGGTTATCGTATGTCTCTTTCATGTGGACAGCATGCGCTAATGGAATAGATGGAAGACGGTTTCCATTGTGCAAAAGCACAGCCTTAAGACTCAGTGTTGAAGAGTCTACAAAGAGTCTCCATTCTTGTGGGTCATGAGTGATCTGTAAGGCATTCATGAGGTCGTCAATATTGGAACAGAATACCAGATTACCTTCCTTCATAAAGAAAGGTTCCAACTGCTGATGGCGCTTTCTATGTGAAGTAATTGTGACATCTTCTTCTAGAAGATTCCATTGTTGGAGTCTTGATCCTAGCAATTCTGCCTTGTTTTTTGGATAAGTCCAAATCACGAACAAGGTCATTTAGTTCTTCCTGTTATTCTGTGTGGGGTTGATGATGCACCACAGTGAAAATCGGGATCACTGCACGCTGACGGACCAGGAGAAGAACATGTCGGCTCACCCTTGTCCTCATCAGATGAATCAAGGAAAATATATTCTGCTGGAGGTTCTGGAATAGGAAGTCCATCACCATGTGGAACTGGTCTCAATGCTGACGGAATGTTTGGGTAGACTATTGTCGACTTCTTTTGCTTCGTTATTCCACCGGAAAGAGGAGGAACCAAGCAGAAGTAACAGTCATCTACGTGGTTGCTTTGCTCTCTCCACACCATGGGAACTGCAAACGGCATTGATGGTCTTTTGCCATTCAACCACTGTGAAAGCTGTGTTGTACATGTAGCACAGCATATATGCGGGGCCCATGGCTTGTCTTGGTCACCAACCTTGCATTCGAAGTAAGCATGATATGCCTTCTTGACTTGATAAGTGATACTTTTCTTCTGGTTGGCAAATGTCACTTCCCCACAAATGTAACAAAAGTTGTCCACAGTATTTACGCACTTCCGAGGCATTACTGTTCTGTATTGTATCTAAATGGATAAAGTAATAATAGTTTTATAAAACAGTAACTTAAACTGTCTCGCACAAAGTCTGTAATATTGTAAATGCTCAACCGTTCCGACTCGCTTTATATAGTACACTGCTGACGTCATCTTACGTCAGCAGCCGACTGGCTGTAGTTATACATTGCATCAGAAAATGACGTAATCAACTGTGCATGATGTGTCCATGATGGGATTATGCAATGAGGTGGAATATTACATCATTCTAGACTTATTTAGGATATTGTCGCAGTCCTACTGCATAAATTTACATGGTGAAACATAAAAAATGAACTAGGGCCTATATGAAATATTTTCAAAACGAGAGCCAATAAAATTTTTTTATGGTTATATTCGTGTTCAGCACACCAAGATGCTACACATTAGGGCCTTTTCCAGTCAGTAACGATTTCTATGTTGACCAGTGTAATTGATAGAGCAATACCATAAACTAATAATATAACGAGATAATTCGTTGTAAACTACAAGCGTAAGGTTAGAAGTATGATCCGCGAGTTATCTCGGGGTAAACGCTGTAGACGCGATTGCCGCTGGCGAGTATACTCGGGGCAAACGGGTAATGGGTTAAAGATGCATGCATCTTTCACAACCAGAATTCAGCAGACATTTCAGTTATCTTTTTTAGCTGCTGAAAATAATGTTGGAGGGTAGTTTGCTGGCTGAAGGTGCAAGCCAACACATCCTTTCAGTGGCCATGGTGAAATTTGGCAGCCGAGGAGTCTTGTTAGCCAGCAAATGGAGTCAGACAGTTAGTGAAATTGATGATCTTAGTGCAGGACTTGTTCCAGTTATATTAAAATTATATGTGGTTTTTATTGCTTTTAGTTTGATCTCAAGAAAAATGGCTGGAGTTGGTGCACTGTCTGTTCGCACTAAGCACCAGCTCCCTGGTCTCCCATATGACTTCAATGCTTTAGAGCCATATATATCAGCAGAAATAATGAAAATTCACTATGAAAAGCATCATGCAGCCTATGTCAACAATCTGAATGTGGCTGAAGAAAAGCTTGCTGAAGCTCAAGCCAAAGGTACATGTTTTACCTGTTCTTGTTTTTAGGGTTCACTGAAGTGTGTTAGGTATTGTTTATCATATCTTTTGTTATTTTTAATCAAAGTTTTGAGAAATAAGGGATAGGCCTGTTGGCCTGGAGACTCAGGTACCCATCCTAAGGGTGGCATGCTGTGAAGGCATCTATACAGCCCGGATGAAGAAGGATTATGATTTAAGCAGATTGCTGTACTAGTTGTGTACACATGGCTTAATATTGTGAAACCATGGTGTGGGAAGTGTCTGGTTGCAAACAACAGTTACCAATCACTGAAGCATCTAGAATAAAAATTTCTTCAGTCTCTAGGAGTTGATAGGAACTAGTCGTGGGCATTGGTGGGCTGAAATGTCACTATATTCTTCATGGTCTCTTACTTCAACTGTATTAACCTGAATTATTTGAGTTAATCTGTTTTTCTTGTCTGTAAATGTAAACATCTGTTGTAAATGTAAGTTTAATTTGCAAACGATAGTTGAGTGGCAGATAGTGTTTCAGTGAAATATATATATGTTCTCACTCTTGTGATGCTTAATATATAACATCCTTTGTTTTAAAAGTTAACTTGATTCAATATTGTTTTTCTTCTTGCTTTAAGTGAAACATTAGTCAAAAACTTGTAATCCATTTGAGAGGTTTAGTTGAAGTCCAGGAGGTCAGGAAAATCAAAAGTGAGGCTGTGGTGGGTAACTAAGCTGAAGCAGGTGAGTCATAAGCTTAAATTTGAATAGCACTAAAGACCAAACAGAAAGCACATCATTGAACAGCAGTTTCAAAAGCTGTGCTCCTAGCACCAGAATGGCTAAGAGCCTAACACAGCAAGAGTCAAAGTCTTTGTACAAGTATGATTCAAATCTCTGCCTAGCAGGGCTTGTATTGAGGACATAAGGTCTTGGAATGGATTTAACTATGAGTCTGTTACTGAGGGCAACTGAAGACAGAAACATCTGGAGATGGACAGTTCATGGCTTCGGATCAAAGATGGCTAAAGAAAAGACAAGACAAGCACAGTTTGGACATAGGAACCTTAAATTGCATGGCGCACATTCAAATGAGCAGCGGTGGTTAAGGATCTCACCCGATCAATTCAGTGGTGCAAAATGAGCAGGGTTGAGACCATACAGTCGTTATATAAAACCATGTAAATTTACGTTCAAAATATTTATTGGCATGATAGTTGGGCAAGGAGTAGGGGTGGATTGGCTGTTTTAAAAGTCACACCTTGTCACCTTGTGCTGTCAGCTCTTTGAGCTCTAGCGACCGTCATGATCAATCTTCTCCATTTCTTTCTTTCCAATGTCGCGTCCCTTAGTTGTGCCAAGTTCATTCCAGTTGCTTCGTGTATCTTGTCCATCCATTTTTTCCTTGGTCTCCCTTGTTTTCTCTTTCCCTCTCCACAAGCCAGCATCATTTCTTTTTCCAATCCATCTGATCTCATAACATGTCCAAAGAACCTCAGCTTTGATTTTAGCACTGTTTGTTGTAATGTCTCATCTTGCTCAATTCCAATCGCCTTGCGTACCCATTCATTAGTCCTTTTCTCCGTCCATGATGTTCTCAGCATCTTCCTCCATATCCACATTTCACAAGCATTGATTTTTTTCTCTATTTTCTTGGTCATTGTCCACGTCTCACTGCCGTATGTTACTGTTGGTATAATCAAGGCCCTCACCAATCTTTTTTTTTTTTTTTTTTTTTTAAAGTAATACCTTGTAAACTACAGGAGAGAACTTAAACTGGATTCTTTGCTCGACAGGCAACCAGTGTAGTGAATGGGATATTTAAGGGTCTCTATTATGGCTTTGGCCAGAGAATTCTGAACCTTTTGTAGTTCCTGCGAGTCTTAATAATGCCAGTGAGTAGTAAAATAAGGTAGCCAAGATGATTTGAAACTAGGCCATTTGCTACTGAAACTAAGCCGGTTAATTTTATGGTAGGCAGATTGGGGGGAGGCACAGGGTATGGAGCCACAGTCCCAATGATTCACAACTACCTTCTCCAAAATATTTGGAAATGAAAAAATTAAGAGAAGATAGAATAAATCTTCTGGAGATAGAGGTGGATTCTTAAGGAGGATAAACTAGGGCATCTGCAGAAATTGAGATTTTAAATATATGTCAGAATAAGGAATAGTGAATGTAAATGCTGTCATGATTTAGGTGACATCAGTGCCATCATAAACTTGATGCCAGCCTTGAGATTCAATGGTGGAGGACACATCAATCATTCTATATTTTGGCAGAATCTTGGTCCTAAAACTGAAGAAGAACCTACAGGTGAGTCATCAGCTGCGTTGTATGTTCATGCAATGATGCTAACACTGCCATTCTGCCAATTCCTGAGTTACCTCAAAATTACCATTCACTGTTAAGGTGAAGTTTATAAGCTGCCATTCAAAGATTCAGATTAGGTCAACATCCGTATTGCATGCCTTAAAGCAAGTATTAGCTGTTGAATTTTCTTTGTCTTCTCTAGTTGCATTTTCTTTTACTGCTTTGGCCATATAACTTGAGTTTTTGTTTTTCCATTCTATATATTTTCTACATTCTTTCTTTACATGGTTAGGTTTCTTACAGAAATAGCAGGTAATGTGTTTTTGGTTTACTTTCTTCTGTCATTATCTTCAAAGCCTTTAGCTCATGATTATTGGATGTCAACCTGTTTCAGATCTGCTTTTGAACTCTTCAAGAAGCTTATTTTCACTAATTTCTTTGTCAGATCTTCTTTGGGTCTTGCTTTGAGTGCTGTAATTAAAGTTCCGTAACTATCTGGTAAGCTACTGAAGAATAGTGCTACAGCCAGCAGTTCACCTATAGTTGTTTGCTTGCCAGTCAAATTTAAAGTTTCTTTAATAAATTCACCTTACTTGTTAGGGCTGACTTTTCAGGGTGTTTCTGTAGTGTCTGCCACTAACCATTTGCTGTTGTCTGTTTCCTGATGAGCTGAAGTTGATTGTCTTCAACCAGTAGACCAATTGTTGTCCTTGCTTTCCTGTCTTTAATTTGCCATACCGCAGTTCCAGGATCTGGGGCATCCTTGTTGAACGTTTTGCACAAAAGTTCCACCTTGAATTTCCAGGTCTGATATGTTTGATTATTAGGCTTTGCGATCTGACTGTGTCTTTCATCCACCATTTTTCTTTGTCTCTTTAACCCAATACAGACGAGTAGGTAGTGATTGGTAGTGTAGGTATCACGACGAGCAGGTAGTAATTGGTAGTGGGCATGTAATATTATCTAGACCACTCTCAGCCTATCGCAGACGTTATATTTTTGAAACCTTACATCAATTAGGCCAAGATATTATAATTAAGTACAGAAATAAGTGGAAGATATTTTTAGGATTCGGTTATAAACATAAAAATCGACCAATCAAATGGGACATTTAAATCACGAATTTAAATAACCCAAAATGGCGGCGTGTTGTTTTTGTGGCCTTACTGACGACGAAATTCGGCAAATTCTTGATGAATTTGCATCAGATGATGACAGTTTTGACTCATCTGACAATAAAAGCCTGTCTTTTGCTACCAGTGAAGAAGATAAAGTGGTTTTGGCTAAAGAACATTCTGACATCGACACCGAATTAGACGGCTACGTATACACGCTAGCGGACTGTCAAACTGGGTCAGGCGGATGACTTGGGCGAGATAGACAGGACTGAACAAGTAGCAGATTTTCCCATTTGACCCCTAACTGTTCCATTTACAAACGTCTGTGGCGGACCAGCCTCTGATGCACCATTTTTGAAATTTTTCTAACTGCTTTTGGATAAGCTTTTTGATGTGCTAGTTGAACAGACCAGGCCTGCATGGTGAGTAGAGTAGGTCAAATGCACAGAAGGCAGGTAAACCCCACAGAATAAAATGGAAACCTACTTCTCCTCTAGCATCTTATTTTAGAGAACAAGATCAAGAATCCCAAAGGCTGCCCCAAGAAGGCTCAATATGAATGTGAAGCATGTAAAGTTGCTTTGTGCAAAGTTTTATGCTTCCACATTTGCAACGAGCAAAATCAGATAGTGGTTCTGTGGAGTGTAAGGAAGGTAAGCAATATAGCACATCGATACAAATTTTAAAATTTCCATTCTAAATTGTCCTCTTAGAACTGTTCAGTGCTGCCTATTGAGAAAGAGGAGTCGATTCAGGAGCTTCATCCATCTTCAAGGTGACCATCCAGTGCACTCAGGCATTCATAAAAATGGCCCTTTTGAGAGCTACCAAATATTTGAAAAGGAAACAAACTTCAGTGTGTTTGCCTTTCTGTGTGCCTGGCTTGTTGTAATGTTACTGTTGTCCTGTTGGTGTGCATGCTGCAGTGTTTTTGATGTCGTGGTTGTATTACTATGTATGTGTTTGGGAGGTGATAGGGTGAGTAGGCAACATGAGTGCCCCAAAATTTTTCTATCAAAAACTGGACTGAAGGATTGAAAGAGTAGATAAAAAGCTAAAGAATGATGTTAACCTCAACTCTGTATGCCAAAAATTACCAAGATCTGATAAGTTAAAAATTTCTTACTTTTTAGGCATTTCTTGTTACTCCTCTGGTACGACTACTGTCTGCATACTAAAAATATTATATCTCCTTCATTTATGAAAATATTTTCAAACTTTTTGGAGGTTTTGTCTGATATTAATTGCTGCACAGTTCGTGTGCTGACATTACATGAGTTGTCGCTGAAAATGTTTTCTATAGGGGTTTGAACATGAAAAAAGTTTTCAAATGGGGTGGGTACAGTTTGGGGCAACTATGAGTACCTCCAAAGATTTTTCTCAAAAACTGGAAACATGGTTTGAAAGAGGAAATAAAATGCTAAAGAATGATATTAACCTCAACTCTGTGTGTCAAAGAATGACCAAGATCTGATAAGTTAGACATTTCTTACTTTTCAGGTGTTTTCTTATATTTCCTTCAAATTGTACGACTTCATCTTACATACTAAAAATACTGTATCTCCTTCATTTATGAAAATATTTTCAAAATTCTTGTGAGGTTTTGTCTGGTATTGATTTCTGCACGATTTTTGTGCTGACACTACATATGTTGTCACTGAAATTTATTTTCCATAGGAGCCTGAACATGAAAAAAGTTTTAAACATGGGGTGGGGTACGGTTTGGGGCAACTTTGGGTACCCCGAAATTTGTTGTATCAAAAACTAGACGAATGGATGGGAAGAGGAGATAAAATGCTAAAGATTGATGGTAACCTCATGTCTGTAGGTCAAGAACTGACTGAGATACAACAAGTTGAAAACTATTTAATTAATAGGCGTTTTCCGGTAAAAATCGCTCGTCGTCAGGGCCTAGGCGGAAAAATTTCTCTCGTCAGTTAAGGGTTAAGCCATGCGATGAAAAAACTGAATGTGCAAGTTACAGTTCAACAAAGTTCTTCAGTTTTTGATCGCTAAATGTCACTTTACTAATACTTCTGCTTATTGACGCATCCCATGTGTTCTGGGTCCATAACCTGATAAATTGAATCTTTGAATGTACAAGTAAAGTTCTGTTCTTTTCTACTAATAACACAGGTCTGCGATGAAATTTTTTTCTTCAAAGTAAATGGTGCTTCTTATAGATTTTTACACGGTCATTTCTGGAAAAATATTGTAAAAATTCTAACACATACTGTTTTGACACAAATTGGGATTTTTTGTTGGAAAGTTCAATTTTTCCGCAGAAATGCTATTTTACATTGAAAACACAATTACAAATACATGCACATAATGAAAAATATATTTTATTATAATATAGTAATGAAGACACCCGAATTCTTGTTATGTTTTCATAAATGCGAAATTGAACCTCGGCCTGAAAGGGTTAAGTCCGGTTTTTACATTAACGACGTGAAAGGGTTAAGTCTGGTGTATACATTTATGACTGTCATGGCTTCAAGAGGATGTGTTAATTCTCCTGACAGGTTTTGTTATATCTGTGGCGAACTGTTAGTGAAAAAGCAAGAGCGGAAGGTCACGGACTTTGTTGAGAAAGTGTATTTTGCATACTTCGGTGTAAGGCTTGGAGACCAGGACAAGGCATGGGCCCCACATCGAGTTTGTTCCAGTTGCGTGGAAGGACTGCGCATGTGGTCTAAGGGTAAGGTGAAATCTTTTCGTTTCGGAGTGCCTATGATATGGAGGGAGCCCCGAAACCACAGCGATGACTGTTACTTTTGCTCGTGCAACATACAGGGATACAGCTTAAAAAACAAAGACAAAATCTGCTACCCGAACCTGGAATCTGCACTGCGCCCTGTGTCTCATGGACCTGGCATTCCCATACCTTTGCCTCCAGAAAGCCTAAGCGATGTGAGTGGGCCATCGGGGAGTGAGTCAGATGGCAATTCTGATGAGGAATTTCCACACGACAGCAGTGAGCCCGAACTGTTTTCACAATCACAATTGAACGACTTGATTCGAGATCTGGCTCTTTCGAAAGATTCCGCTCAGTTGCTAGGTTCTAGGCTCCAGGAGAAGAACTTGTTGACTCCTGGAACTTCTTTTAGTTGGTTTAGAAACCGAGAGAAAGACTACGTGCCTTACTTTTCTCAAGACGGTGAACTTGTTTACTGTTCCGATGTTACCGGTCTGATGCAAATGTTCAGAGTTCAGCATGAGGCTCACGATTGGAGACTCTTCATTGACTCATCACAAAGAAGTCTAAAAGCTGTCCTTCTTCACAATGGCAACAAATACGCCTCTATACCGGTTGGACATTCCGTTCATTTGAAAGAGAAGTATGACAATTTAGCCTTCATCCTGACCAAACTGAACTACAAGAAATACGAATGGACCATCTGTGGCAATCTTAAAGTGATCTCTATGATCCTTGGTCAACAGGGCGGCTACACCAAGTACCCCTGTTTCCTCTGCGAATGGGATAGCCGTGCTAAAGCCAAGCACTGGACTGAGAAGGTGTGGCCAAGCAGGACACTAAAAGTAGGAGAAAAGAACGTGCACTTCGAATCTTTGGTGGAGCCAAGAAAAGTACTCTTACCTCCACTTCACATCAAACTTGGCATCATGAAGCAGTTTGTGAAAGCCCTTCCAAAAGATGGTGATACTTTCAAGTATCTTGCAAGCAAGTTTCCACGGTTGTCAGAAGCGAAGCTGAAAGAAGGGGTTTTCGTCGGTCCTGACATTCGAAAACTCATGAGGGACGAGATATTTGATACCAAAATGAAAGAAATTGAGAGATCGGCTTGGCAATCCTTTAAAGAAGTGGTAAAGAAGTTTCTTGGCAACTATAGAGACAGTGACTTCGAGAACATCGTAGGAAACATGATGAAGAACTTGAAAGCCTTGGGCTGCTCAATGAGCTTGAAGCTCCACTTTTTGAACTCCCATCTAAGCTATTTCCCAGAAAATCTAGGTGCTGTCAGTGAAGAACAAGGAGAGAGATTCCACCAGGACATAAAGGAAATGGAACAGAGGTATCAGGGTCAGTGGAACGTTAACATGATAGCAGACTACTGCTGGATGTTGCATAGGGAAGAACCGCAAGCAGTGTACAAGAGAAACAGTTCTAAAAGGAGCTTTGAAGGGAAGAAGAAAAGATATTATAAAGATTTCTGACTTCTCGGCACCTGTGACAAACATTTACAAATGAATGAATGAAAAATCCAGCTGAGTTCATTGTAACAATTTTTAAGTTCTTTGTAAATAAGCGTTTTCCACTCTGCTAGGTCTTCCTGGATGTTTTTCTTCACTTGTGGAAAAAACCGTACGTGATAGAGGAAAAACCCGTGCATGTTTGAATTCAGCTAACTGAATACCAATGAAAACACCTAAAACGGTGAAGAAAAAAATTGGAAACCATTAATATGCAGGCCTGTGTAATTAATCAAAATAAAGTTTGGACTGTCTCATCAACTACGTCTAAACACAGATGGACTAAACATTTAACCAAATCCTCTAGCAAACAGACTAAAAAGTTCTTGACTGTTACTGCCATCAGTTGAACAACAGTGATAGTCATTATAATGTTTAACAAAATTTTATTACAAATGTGTCATCCCTAAACTCTTCAGTCCAGTCTGCTTCTGTGTCAGTCCAATCGGGCAATGTCCAGCCTTCTCCAAGACAATCGCCTAAAGTCAATCAAGAAAGCTGTCGTCTGAAAGCTTCTTTAATCTACAGAACTGCTCACTTCTTACAAAATGAGTGAACTCAGTGACAGAAGAGAAAAATCTAAAACTTTCCATGTCGGTCTGTTTCTGCTGATGTGGTAAACTACAGCTATCTAAAGGATCATCTGTTGGCAGCTAGATTTAACTTCAAATTGGCTCATATCTTATATAAGTAAACAAACTAAACAAACTGACAGAGAACAAACAGTACTGTTGGATTATGTTCATCTTGCATAGTAGCCCTACAAGAGATTTGACAACTTGGAAGTGTACAATTTTCTGTTTATGCTTGTTTCACAGCTGCAGTCTAAACAATAAATATTTTTATAATTTTAAAAAGTTTGTCTGGTAATAATTTCTGTACATATTTTGTGTTCATACAACATATTTTTTTCACTAAAACTGTTAGGGAGCAAGTACAATTTTAGGTAATTTACGAAAACATTTATTTTAAAAGGAACGGATGGGCAGAGCATATACAATGCTGAGGAATGGTATTTACTTCATGTCCATATGTCAAAAAATGACAGAGATATCACACGTTCAAAACATTTTATTTTTCGGTCTTTTTGCCAAAATGTGCAGTCATGAGGTGAAAAAAAATCAGCAGTCATTAAATGGTTAATGCGGTTTAGGCTAGCATAGGCAGGGCTTTTGTGAGGTACTTAAAAGGCACTGTAATAAATGTGTAGATGAATACATACAAACAAACAAACATACAAATGTTAACATTGATGATATGATGTCAAGTTAAGGGGTATGTTTGCAGGTGATCTGAAAATAGCTATTCAACAAGATTTTGGATCATTTGAGAACCTTAAAAATCAGCTAAGCACAGCAAGTGTTGCCGTACAAGGTTCTGGATGGGGATGGCTTGCATACAACAAACAGACAAGCAGGCTTCAGGTGGCTACATGTCCTAATCAGGATCCTTTGGAAGCCACAACAGGTAGAAAATTATGGTTTTTGGCAATAGTATTGGCAGGCAGTAGTAAGTAAGGCTATACTGTATTTTATGTGGATATAGAGTAAAAGTGATCCTTGTTGGCATGCCTATACAGAAGGTCCTCAAAAGCATGATTCTGAGGTCAGTGTAAACATGACACTGTAATATAACAGCACGGTTTTTGATCTCCCAGCCGATTATTATTATTGTTATTATTATATTGGATTTCTTATGCATGCAAGGTCAGTCAATCGGAATCTGAGACGCGAAGCAGTTGTGAGTGAAAGACTTGCCAGGGACCCTATACAGTAACCATCTTACGGAAGGCTTGAAATCTCTGCATTACAAGCCTAGCGCTTTAACCAATTGGATACCTTGTCCCACAGGTACTCATTTATTAGCACCAGAAGGATGGAGGTTGTCCCAGGTAACATATGCCGTGCCACCTGGAATGGCTTTAAATTTATACATATATATACAATGTTTAGATGCTTCTGTTCTGAGTTTCATGTTTATACTTGACTGTGTTCTTTTTTTGGTGGTTCAACGCTGTTCTAAAATCCATTTACTTTTGCACACTCAATATACATGACTGTATGGGCATAACTCATGGAAAAGAGTAACTGTAAATGCTACATGAGTCCTTGAAAATAAAACTAACAGAAGTTTAGCACTGGTGTTGGATGTAGGTGTAGTATTGGTTAACCTCCTGTGCCACACTGCAGGGGAAGTCATATAAAATGGAAATATACAGGCTTTTTGAATAAGTGATGAAGCACTTACTCACTGATTATCCATCTCATTTGTCGTATCTGGCAAGCTAATTGACTGGCTTTGCTCTGTTTTGCTTGGGCACACTTCCTGCACTCTTTTTGTGTCTACTCGATTCTTTGGCCTGCTGCAGGGCTTCT
The DNA here is from genome assembly GCA_964023275.1 of Norana najaformis. NCBI lineage: Eukaryota > Metazoa > Annelida > Clitellata > Crassiclitellata > Hormogastridae > Norana > Norana najaformis. The sequence continues at coordinate 4,373,832 of OZ029928.1, forward strand.
GAGCCCTTGGCCCACTGCTCTACATCTTGTACACTGTAGAGCAGTGGGCCAACTGTCCTGGCCTCCAGTGGTGTTATGAACCAGCTGTATGCCGATGCTATTCAGGCTCATCTGCACTGCCAGGCGTCTGATGCCCTTACGGCAGTGGCAAAAATGCAGTGGGCTAAAGATGTTGGAGCTTGGATGTTGTCCAACCATCTGCACCCCAATCCATCCAGAATGCAGTTTATGTGGCTGGGCAGCAGCTGAGGAAAATAGATTCTGTGACAGTAACTGCTGACTACCCCCACTTTGTCTTCTCTACTTCCATTTGCAAACTTTGGGTTGTCCTTGACTAAGAACTAACTCTTTCTGAGCAAGTAATTCTTGTTTGTTGCGGTTTCTTTTATCAGCTGCATCAACTATCGCCCAGTGCTGCGATTACCCTTGTCCATGCTTGCATTAGCAACAGGATTGACTACTGTAAACCATTTATGCTGGGCTACCTTTGTGGAGCATTGGGGCAGCTTGAATGTGTGCTGCATGCAGCTGCAAGGCTTGTTGGTAGCATTTCCAAGTATGTATTGTATGTATGACCATGTATCGCATTATATGCTTATTTGCTTCATTGGCTGCCAATTTTGCAGCAAATCAAATTTAAGATTTGATGTGGGTTTAGCGATGCCACTTGGGCTTTGTTGCCCTGTTTAGAGTTTTTATTGGACAATTCCTGCTGGGCTTGCAGCACTCCATTTCTCTCTTAATCTGGGGAGGCCACACTGTTTATAAATTTTCCTTTTCAAAAAATAAGTTTTTACACATCTGATTTTTATGTAGTCCTTAAGCTACCTTTTGCAAAACAAATTTTTTATTATGAATTTGTGAACTCAATAAAAAATACCATCACAAACTTTTTCATATATTTGGGTATTGATCTTTCATTGCTACATGCTTAATCAACATCATGAAACAATTTGTGCAATAACAGCAAAAAAGTACAACTTGCTGTGCTGCGTGCGCTTGCTGAAGATGCAGCATAACATTGGATGTCGTTCCATGCTTCTCAACAATCATCATATTTGTACTGCAATACATGCAGTCGGCCTCATGATGCTTACACTGGTTTTGTATCGTTGAAACACAGCTTTTGGCTTCAGTACCTCAGACATAATTTGAATTATAACAATTACGATTTCCAGAAATGAATGCTTCAAGCTCTTTTGCTTCAAACTTGCCTGAGTGAGCCTACAAATCATTTGCTGTTGTGTTATTGATGCAACTAGTTTCTGAAATATTGTGACTCGGAAGATGACCCACTGAGTCCGATTCAAGTCCGAGTCATGGCAGCCCTAGTCAGAGTCCACAAAAATGGACACAATTCCTAGGCCAGACTTGAGTACTATATCACTGGCACTTAAAAACTGAGTGTATTTTGGCAATGTGCTCGAGGGTTCAAATACGTTGATACTAGAGCAGATGACAGACTTGTGTAACAATCTAGAAGTGTCTTACTAACCACTCACTAAGCGGCATAAACAGGCACTATTGCTGTTTGTTTCTGATGCATGTATTTGGTGTATTATTATTTTCAGGATTGGTGCCATTGTTTGGTATTGATGTGTGGGAACATGCCTACTATCTGCAGTACAAGAACGTGCGCCCTGATTATGTTAAAGCAATTTGGAATGTTGCCAACTGGAAGGATATTTCCAAGAGATTTGCTGCAGCAAAGTCTGGATAGATAAAGCAATTCTGAAAGAGTAATTTTTCCACTGGGAACTTTAAATTGCTCTTCAACAGCACAGTTACATTAGTAAACAGCTTTGTTACTATGGGTGTGCTTTCTTTAATTTGCTGCCTAAAATATTCATTGTACTGTTCTGTTTATTCAGCTCCACTATATCATGATAAGTTTATTTGATTTTACTAGCTACAATATTGCAAGAAACTGCAAGTACATGCATCATTAGCTTGTAAGTTTATGTAGCAACAGCACCGCCACTCTTAAATTGCCAGTGGCAAAGAATGAAGATGCACAGGAAAATATGCAACACAGACAGGTGTAGAGAAAACAACTTATTAAATTTTTTGCATGTGCTGTAGTAAACAAAAATAGATATAAATGCAGGTTGTACTTGTTAACTGTATTTTTTTGTGATTGTAATGAGCAATTTGTTCAGCGCTGCTTTAAGAGAAACAAAAGAGAATCACAGGTGTGCTTTATCCTAACCTAAATGATTTTAAAGCTTGTAAGTACAAAAAGTTCTTCAATAGCTCTACATGTGTTCAGAAGCCTGCCACTGGTGACATTTCTAGTTATCTGAACACTGTTGTTTAGATAACTAGAAATGTCACTAGTGGCAGGCTTCTGAACACATGTAGAGCTCAACCAACAGATTCCCATTGAAAGCTGATAGCTGACATAATTTTCGGAGTTGTATTGCATTGCAAATGAGGAATGATGACCCGCAATGTGGTACGCCACCAGGGGCATATTGACCTCACTGATCATTGCCTCCCTGACCCAAGTCCCTCACAGTTGATAAATGATGCAGGACTGCAGGGTCTGGATATCTATTGTACCACCAGGTCTGTGCAGGACATTCGCCAATGGCTGGCCAGTTGGACATAGAGCCACTCTGTGAATGTTGAATGATGCGATTCCAGATTCCTTGGCCTTCCTGCACCATATCTACGATTTCCTGGTTGTAGATGTCAAACATAAGTCGGAAGGTCAATGCTTCCAGGAGAAAACTTCTCCACCTTTTACAGGTGGACTAGTTCAAAATGACGATCACTTTATAGTTGTTTATGACTAAGCACCATCAAGAAGCACATAAAATTCTTGGCAGAATCAAAAAGAAATTCCAAAATGCAGACTTGGTCACAGTAAATGTCCAAAATAAGTGAATGGAGAAAGGGATGAGATTAACTATTTCGCAAAAAATAAACATAACAGACAAATTGTTAGCCAGCATAGCTGTGGACATGTGCAGTTTAAATGTGAATCAAAAGTTTGGTTGGATAGAAGTGTTATTATCACTTTGTTGCCAGTCATGAATATTAAGTTGTCATTGTTGATTCTTAATCCAAGGTACTCAGAAGGAGCTGCATAAAGTTTGGTCATTGGGAAACAAGTTTCTTGACATTGCTTGTAGCCCACAACCTTGACATTCTAACTGTCGTGGCATTCCTCCTCTTATGATGTTGCAGTGTGCAAAGCAGCACCACTGGCTACTTGTACTGCAGTATACATTGTGCGAGCAGACCGTAATCATAATTGTGAATTTGAGAATTGCTAATGCGTTATTTAAGCCTTAGTGCAGGTCACCTACACTTATGTGTCAAACTGATGCATTCTTGATGTTAACTTGAGGCATACCATAATGTTACTTGAACATTAATGTCACATAAAATTGATGCATTCTTGACAATCATTCGATCACCAAAATACACGAGCCATAATATGAAATTGATAAGAATTTCACATAGGTGTGTTATCTGGTAGCTGAGTAAAAATGTCAGATTTTATTAGGTTGTCCAGTGCATCATCTGAATAAAGCTGCAAAATCTGGATTAGAAGACAATACGAAAACCTAAAAATAATGCAAAGAAAATACCCCAAATCATATATTTTGCGAGAAAACTTGCCTTCAAGGGACAGGGCCCCTGGTGAGGGGTCTTTGCCGCATGAAGCTGACCAGACAGCAAGGACGCCTAACCACTAGGCTATAAGACCAAATATAGGCTCACACTCTGTGCTCGGCATGAGAGAAAATCTAGCTGGGGTAATATAATTTCTAATGACATGTGCTGCATTTTCACTGAACCAAGTTTCAGACAATGCAAGTACATCCAGCAGAAGTAGATCCAGCATCCAGTCAATTAGGTCATGAATCAGTGCCGACTTCTTGACAGCAGAACAAATATTAACATATTCAAACCATATTATTAACATTTCAGTGTATTTCTGAAGGCCTGAATTATGAAATTTAAGTTCATTATTGCCAGTGGTAAGTACTAGAATGGAAAAGTAAAACCTTTTACAAAAGTTAAAGAAAACTCAGCAGGAAAGTGATTGAATTGGTTACTGAAGAGCATGCAGGGTATCTAACAAACTAATTATAACATCTCGACAGCAGTTCTACCGTAACACTGGACAACAAATTTTTACAAAAGTCATGTTACTGAAATGAAATTAGTCAGTTCTTATCAATTTGTATGTGCTGAACACGAATATGACAGTGAAAATGCCGAATTGGCTCTAGTTTTTTTGTAATCTGAAATGAAGTAATTTTATATCGCACAATGCATGCCAATAGTGATACACTTACAGTTAATATTTGTAAAAACCAGGTCATAGACTAGTTCTTAGATTTTTTTGCCTGTCTCTTGTACAGCTGTTCGGGAGCATCTCTGCGGAGTGTCCAGCAGTAGTCAGCCAACATTGTAGTGGAACATTTTCCCTGGTACCTTTGCTCCATTGTTGCGATATCTTGATGAAAACGTTCGCCATGTTCGTCACTAACCATACCACAGTTGTCAGGGAAGAAATCCAGATGGGAATGAAGGAACTGCATCTTCAGAGACATATTGCAGCGAAATTTCTGGTACTGCTTGAGCATGTCTTCTACTAGTTCCTTGTAGTTTTCTGCCCTAACATTCCCCAGAAAGTCTGTAGACACTAGACGAAAAGCATTCCATGCTTGTTTCGCATCACCCTCCAGCAAGTTGTTGAAGCGGTCATCTTTGAAGAGTTCTCTAATCTGAGGACCCACAAAAACTCCCTCTTTAATCTTTGCTTCGCTGAGTCGAGGGAATTTTTCATGCAGGTATCGGAAAGCTGGCGAAGTGCGGTCCATGGCTTTCACGAAGTTCTTCACCAAACCTAGTTTGATGTGAAGGGGTGGTAGTAGGATTTTGTGAGCCTCGACCAGAGCTGGGTGCTGGATATTCTTCTGTCCAACTGCCATGTTTTGTCTGGGAGTCCATTCCTTCCGCACGTAGTGCAACTCTCTTGCTCGGCTATCCCACTCACACAAGAAACACATATATTTTGTATATCCTTGCTGCAGTCCCATTAAAATGGCAACTACCTTCAAATCACCACACAGGTGCCATTTGTACCTGTTATAGTCAATGGAATGCAGTAGCTGTTTTAGGTTATCGTATGTCTCTTTCATGTGGACAGCATGCGCTAATGGAATAGATGGAAGACGGTTTCCATTGTGCAAAAGCACAGCCTTAAGACTCGGTGTTGAAGAGTCTACAAAGAGTCTCCATTCTTGTGGGTCATGAGTGATCTGTAAGGCATTCATGAGGTCATCAATATTGGAACAGAATACCAGATTACCTTCCTTCATAAAGAAAGGTTCCAACTGCTGATGGCGCTTTCTATATGAAGTAATTGTGACATCTTCTTCTAGAAGATTCCATTGTTGGAGTCTTGATCCTAGCAATTCTGCCTTGTTTTTGGATAAGTCCAAATCACGAACAAGGTCATTTAGTTCTTCCTGTGTTATTCTGTGTGGGGTTGATGATGCACCAAAGTGAAAATCGGGATCACTGCACGCTGACGGACCAGGAGAAGAACATGTCGGCTCACCCTTGTCCTCATCAGATGAATCAAGGAAAATATATTCTGCTGGAGGTTCTGGAATAGGAAGTCCATCACCATGTGGAACTGGTCTCAATGCTGACGGAATGTTTGGGTAGACTATTGTCGACTTCTTTTGCTTCGTTATTCCACCGGAAAGAGGAGGAACCAAGCAGAAGTAACAGTCATCTACGTGGTTGCTTTGCTCTCTCCACACCATGGGAACTGCAAACGGCATTGATGGTCTTTTGCCATTCAACCACTGTGAAAGCTGTGTTGTACATGTAGCACAGCATATATGCGGGGCCCATGGCTTGTCTTGGTCACCAACCTTGCATTCGAAGTAAGCATGATATGCCTTCTTGACTTGATAAGTGATACTTTTCTTCTGGTTGGCAAATGTCACTTCCCCACAAATGTAACAAAAGTTGTCCACAGTATTTACGCACTTCCGAGGCATTACTGTTCTGTATTGTATCTAAATGGATAAAGTAATAATAGTTTTATAAAACAGTAACTTAAACTGTCTCGCACAAAGTCTGTAATATTGTAAATGCTCAACCGTTCCGACTCGCTTTATATAGTACACTGCTGACGTCATCTTACGTCAGCAGCCGACTGGCTGTAGTTTTAAATTGCATCAGAAAATGACGTAATCAACTGTGCATGATGTGTCCATGATGGGATTATGCAATGAGGTGGAATATTACATCATTCTAGACTTATTTAGGATATTGTCGCAGTCCTACTGCATAAATTTACATGGTGAAAAATAAAAAATGAACTATATGAAATATTTTCAAAAAACTAATTATAACATCTCAACAGCAGTTCTACCAGTGTAACCAGTTGGGCATTGCCAAAACTTCTAAAGACCAATGGAGCATCATCAAGAAGCTGCTTCACTCCTCAGACAGTGCTGCCAATTTATCTAGTGACGTTGAGGACAAAAAGCTCTGTCTAGGTTTTTCAAAATTTTTGCTGCTAAAATATCTAGCTTAAAATCTGCAATATAAAACCGTAGGTCTGGGTTAAACAGGGCAAAACTGTTTCCTGATGTTAGACTTACTGGTAATGAGTTTTGTACCTTACCTCCCATTACAGGAAGTTGCTAGACATCGGAAATGTCCTATTTAAATCATCACAACTGAACTTCATTTCAACTTCCCTTGTTAAATCTTGTTCAAATGTGTTTTCTATCCTCATTGCTCACCTGGCCAATCTCTCCTTTTGTGAACGACATTTTCCCTCAGCTTTTAAAATTGCTCTTGTGAGACCTCTACTAAAAAAACCTGATCTTGATAAGGATTGTCTGGCTAATTATCGACCTTTTTCCAATCTGAATAATATCTCCAAACTTCTTGAATGCCTGTTTCTCAAACGTCTTCAGGGGCATGTAACATCTTCTCCGAATTTTAGTCCTTTTCAGTCGGCTTATTCGTAAGCATCAGTCAACTGAGACTGCTCTTACTGGCACACAACGATATATTTAATTCAATGGATCCTGGCAAAGCATCTCGTATCTCTTGATTTGAGTGCTGCATTTGATACTGTAGATCATGGTATTTTGCTGTCTTGACTCTATACATCTTTTGGAATTAATGTTTCTGCTCTTCACTGGATATTTTCTTATCTCAGTGATCGTTCTCAACAAGTGGCAATAAATTCATCTCGCTCTGATCCTATTGCCTGTCGTTCAGGTGTACCTCAGGGTCCTATCCTTGGGCCTATCCTATTTTCTATCTTTATTTCACCCATTTGTCAAATTGCACGCATGCTTAATACATTGGTCCAGCAATATGCTGATGGTACTCAACTCTATGCTGCTCTCTCGGCAACAGATCCCTTATCTAAAACTGAACTCGAATACTGTTTGTCCTTTCTTCACATTTGGTTATGCTTTAATGATCTAACTACTTCACCCTGGATTTTGCATGATTCCATCTTGGTCCCTAGCAAACATACATCTGGGTTCCACTGTACTGACACTGTGCACATTACAAGTGCTTTAAATAAATAAATAAATAAACAACATTAAAGGAACGGGTGCCTCATGGTAGGAGGAACGGCAGTGTGCAGTGTGTACATTATAGATGGGAGTTAATGTGTAATGAACTTTGACAAGCCACACAGTTGTGCAACCACGAAACTGCAGCCCTGCCACTATCACCCTCGCCTGTTTGGCCAATCCACCTAAGCTGTCTACACAACCTTGCTCAAATCAGCATAATATTCATAGATACTGCTCTTGCTCATTTGCTGATGAAATCAGGATGCAGCTGCCTGCTAACTAACCCGTGTTTTGACTAATGCCCCCATAATATTATCAGAATTCCTAGGTAATGCAGAGGTGCAGAATGCGAATCCATTGTTTAACTGAATTAACTGAGAAATGCTTGAAGGACAGAGTGACCAGTACACTGAATGAAATGAATGAAGCAAAAGAACAAATGTGAAAGCAAAAACTACAAAGATGGAACCATATCAGTTATGTGTTACACAATTCAACAGAGCTTTTACTGCAGCAAATAATTCTGACACAGTGAATCAATTTCACTTGATCTCTATAAAACAGCCATTTTCCTGTTTTGAATGCCTGCTTTAGCTGCCTTGAGATCTTGATGTTCTACTATTCCATCGCCTGCCATTCCTGCATAGTCATAGTCTTTCACACATTTTCTCTGCGAGGCAAATTTGTCTATGACAAACAGCGGCTGACCAGGGTGATTCTTACGAATGTGTTGGTTGCAGTTCCCTCTTAATGCTGTTGCATGATCACAATAGCCACATTTGTAAGGCTTTACTCCCTGAAAGCACAGAAAATTTAGTTTACTTAGAGTAGTTAACGAAAATGCACACACAATGCAAATTAATTTGTTCACTATGGACAGCCCTACCATTGGACAGCGGTCATGCATGTGTCTGGCTTGCAGTAGGCTACTGCAAAGTCAGTCAGCAGTCAAACCGGAAAGTGTCATTGTGTATTGCTGTAGTTTATCCAGGAGTTACAGTCCTTGAATACATGGTCACATACAATAGCCAGCTGGTTGTGACAGGACACATAGTTATCCACATGGAGGATCTGTGATGTCTTTCAGCAAAGCAGTTTTCATATGAAGCAGCACGTCACAGGCCTGCACGCACCCATGTCGGCTGTCTCAATCTTGTCACCACATGAAATGACTGCAGCCCAGGTGCAGTCCACTTGGAGTCTCCATCAGTTTCCAGTCTGATTTACAACATGTCATTCCTCTACTCCTGCCGTTCATCAAAGAGGTCACAGACCGAAGTTGGAGATCGCAGAACTGGGAAGCCTTCCCCAGAACTTCTTAGACAATCTAACCTTTCCTGTGAAGAACTGTTTGACCTGTACAGTTTTGCACTCAGCTTCATCATCAACTACCTGCTTCCATCATATTCTATTTTCATTAGATGCAACCATTTCAGTCCATGGTTTGACTCTGTACTTTGTCGAAGGCTGAAGGATTTCTATCTGCAGGTCAAACGCATGCATTTTCCTTCCTTTGCTGACAAAACCATGACTGGATCTGGAAAACATCACCGACTACTGGCCAATCTCGAACCTTAAATTGTATCAAAGGTTATTGAGAAACTCGTCACTCAGCACATGTTGTGTTATTTAGAAGCAAGCAACCTAATTCCAAACAAACACTCCAGTTTCAGGAAGGGACATTCTACAGAGACGGTCTTGCTGAGACTCCTCTTGAATAAATGTGATGCTACTGATTCTGGAAGTGTCACACTGCTTGTTCTTCTGTAACGAGTTGACTGGTTCCCATGTGGATTGTGTCAAACCTAGACTTTTGTATGTCATCTGTGACCAGAAAAGCACAAATATGGTTATGTAATGGCAAGCCAGGATCTTTGGAGTGATGTTGACAGTTCACTATGGAGAGATCTTGGTCGTTTGGTAACAAATCAGCCAGCTACCACTAATATTAATTATTAATTAATAACTTCTATCTTGGCAGCTTCTAATGGTCAAGGCATCAACCGATGGCACACAAAATTATGCTGCACTCAGATCAATGTCCTGAATATCAATCAGTCCACTAAAACAGAGAGGCAGCCTATGGTTGATACACAATTCGAAAAAGATAAGTTCTAAGCAGAGAAGAATATGATGCAAGCAACTGAGCCAAATGAACAGCACAAACTAAAGTATACCCATCATGAACAGAGCAGGTGGTCTGACGGATATTCAAACACAGCACCTTCTATCATCAGCTCAGAAAGACCAGTCAGTAAATGTAACCATATGCTGTGAATGCTTCACTTGGCTGTTGTCATTCCTCATCCTTAAAATTAGACCACCTTTTGGGAGCAATGTTCCACACAGCATACTAACTATTTATATACTTTAATGCAACTAAAGAAATATTTTCATTTTATCTTAAAATGCACGTTTTTAGATCTGTCAGTGAGCCATGTTCCATCACCTTCAAGATGTTCTTAAAAGGCTCAACACAAGCATCCAGATATGCAAATACACACGTACAATATTGAGATTTCTTTCATAGACTGGCCAAGTAATGTATATCTGCACAGACAAACCTTTTGAACGTGGATCAGTTTCATGTGATCACTTAGTTTTGAAGTAACTTTAAATGCAGCACCACAAATGCTACACTTGTGAGGTCGTTCTTCGCTGTGATACTTGATGTGGGTCCTCATACCTCGCTTAGTTGTGTATGCCCGACTGCAAAGTGGACATCGATGACTAGTGATGCCTGCAACATACCAAATCAAACTATGATATGTATTATATACTTCTACTGTTCCACCATAAAAAAACATATCCAAACAAAAGCTTATATCAGTGCCTACAATGATACCTTATAAATAAAAATAACTCAGTTGATAAAACTGATCACAAGTTGCAAAATGCAAATTTAACCTAAAATCAGTGTTAAAATCTGAAGTATAAACGAATGTGGTCTATCCAGTTATTTGTTTTCTCCCTTTGCTTTTCTTTCTGTAGATTGCATATATTGACCAGTCTACAGAATCAAAGGCTGCATAGACAAACACAAAGAGTACAGTACAATATGATGGTGTGATGTTGGATTAGCTCAGCTGGAACAGGGCTGCAGACTTCCTTAGACCTGTTCTTATCACCAACTGATCTGATCAAGGGACAGACTGTTGCTGAAGGATAAGCATAAGCATGTCAGGGATGTTCTCTGAACTGGTTTTGACTTCGTTCAGCTGAAGCCGATTTGATGACATCCACGCCTGTACTTCTGAGGCACAGTAGCCAATCAGTTAGAAGTCCCAGCTTGTAACGTGAAGCGTACAGGTTTGATCCTCCTCTGAGATGGTTACAGCATCGGGACATTGAGCAAGTCCTACACTCACAAATACTCAGTGCCATCAATTGATGCTTAGTCGTTAGATAGTGGAGCTTAATAAATGCAGAAATAAAAAAGATGGCTCATGTATTCAACACACAGGCATGTGCATCAGATAGATGGCAGGTTGAACACAGGTGAATATCATCAGCATACTCTCTGCCTGACCCTCAACAACTGTCCAGCTGACTCCTGCACTTCTGACAGAAGGCTTACTCTAGGCTGCTGCTTCATGTTCTTAGTCACAGTGTCAAGCTTTATACAACTGCCTGGCAAAGTCTGCTTTTGTGTCCTTGCCTAGCTGCAGGTCATAATAGGTCGACTGCATGTCCATGCTTAGTTGCATGACTGGGACTGTCTAGTTCTAACAATGTGTCATACACATCACCCATGAAAATAAACTGAATGAAATCAAATGCCACATAAATCAGTTAACATATTCAAGTACTCATTTTGCAGTGACACAAGTCTTCAGATTAAGAGCAATGCCATATACGTAATAAAAATAAAAATAACATTGTAGGGGTGCCAGCAAAAGCAATAAGAGATACAGAGATTCAGGCAGACAGACAGACACAGACCAAGATGTGAGGAATATGCACATCTTAAGAACTGAAAAGGTTTGGTCATTAGGCACTAGAACCGGATTTACTCTTTGTGTAGGCATTCTTAATCTATTACTAGTCAGGCCATGCTAAGCCATATCAATTATAGAAACAGCCAGCTGTCTGTTCCAACATACCAAAAAAGACTTGTGGCTTCCGTGCCTTTTTGGACACTGGTCCTCGTCTATGGAATTCACACCACAGGATTCTTCTCTTTCTCTAATCCCAGTTTGCTAACAACTTATCTTTATCCAGCTGCCTGCACGTTTTATGTGAATTCATAAATTAGCTTATGTAATTATAATTATCTGATTAATTAATTTAAAAAATAGCAGAAAGCCAAATGGCCTGAAGCTGAAAGCCTGCAGTCAAAACTTGAGTCAACCAATGATCAGATGTCTGTCAATGGTCGATAAACAGATGAACTCTGCTGAAATGTTACAAGTCAAATAAACATCTTTATCGTCAACTTAGTTTCAGTTTCATCTATTCTGCCAGCTACCCAATAAGCCATTCTTACACTACAACGTTATTACTCGTAATCAGATATTTTATCATGTCATATAATGAACTTGTCTCAAAAGTGTATGGGAACAGGACTGCCCTAAGTCTTCCTCTTTAAGCTGGTGCTCAATAATGCCATCTGATCTTGGACTTGTGAACAGGCATTACCTGCCTTTTAAGGTAGCCAAATTATTTAGCCCTGTCTTGAAGGGAAAAGGGGTTACCATCAGGTTGAGAGTTTATCCATTTCATCTGAGCTATAGTCTTTCGAGTTCATTCGAATGGGAAGGGGACCATTCGTAAATTTTGGCTAATGACCCTTTGTGCTGTGATTTAGGTTCATTGTTGGTTTCCAGGAGACCGGCCCTAAGCAAGAGGTGGTAATATTTTCTAGGTAAAATGTGTATGTATTGTAGTAATAATCACCTAATTGACTTTAGTGTGTGACTTGGACCAGACAACAGATTAATTTTATTCTTAACATGTGTCTTGCTTATTTGCTGTACATTGTTCGATTTGCTTAAACAACAAAGACATCCTCCTCTTCTAGCTGGAATAATTCTCCAAATGGGTCGTGAGATAGGTATGTATGCCATACAGCAAAGCTCCCCATTGGTCGCCACATTACTCTGGGATACTACATTCGAGGTCATCCTCTGCTCGCTCTGCCTCCATCGTCTGCGTTCATCAAAGAGTTCACAGTCCTCCTTGGGACTTTAGCCACATTTAATAGCCAGGTGGTTTTGACAGGTGATCTCAATGTTCACATGGAGGATCTCAGCTGTCCCTGGGCGGAGCAGCTGAGGCAGCTGTTTGCTGGCTTCGGCTTGAAACAGCATGTTGACATGCCTATGCATACCCATGGTGGCTGGCTCGACCTGGTTGTCACTCGTGATGATTGTGGACTGAATGGAGTCTCTGTGGAGCCTCCATCTGTTTCGGATCATGGTCTTCTGACGTTTACAGTTCCGCATCTTCATTCCAGCCCGCTTATCAAAGAAGTTACCATCAGGAGCTGGAAGTCGCTTGATCGTGATGCATTTCGCCTGCTTGACAGTCGGCTCTGCCAGCTCACCATGGATTCCGACATCTCCTGTCTCGAACTATTCAACCTCTACGATTCCACGCTGTCATCTATCATCAATGATCTCCTGCCATCGCACCTTGCCCGCATCAGATGCAACTACCTGACTCCATGGTTTGACTCCGAATGTCGGACCGTGCATCGCTTGGTAAGGTGGGCGGAACGTCGTTTTAGGAAAACTAGACTTGACGCGGATCGAGCTGAATGGATCAGACTACTGAGGGATAAGCACATCTTCTTCCAACAAAAGGAGCAGTGCTACTGGGAGAGCTTAATCTCCCGTCACTCCAACGACAGTCGGTGGCTCTGGAAAGACCTTTCTCAGTTGCTCGGTAGACCAGTCGGCATGCAGAGCCCATTGTTCTCGGCTGAGGAGTACTTGCTTTATATGACTGAGAAGGTTTCTGGGGTCCGCCGAGCTACTGAGGGTTCACCTCCGCCCTCCTCGTCAGCGTTGTGCCGCTTCGATCACTTTCGGCGGTCACTGAAGTTGAGTTGAGATCACTCCTCCTGTCTTCTCCACCTAAGACATGTGCCCTTGATCCCATTCCATCGTTCCTACTCCGTGATTTTATTGATGAATTACTACCTTTCCTTGTATGGCTGTGCAACAAATCGTTGGCGGATGGATTTCTTCCACCGGACCAAAAATGTGCCATCATCATACCATCCCTGAAAGGCCGGGACTGGACACGGATGTAATAGGCAACTACCGACCGATATCAAAGCTCACATTTTTATCAAAGATCATTGAGAGACTTGTTGTCCAGCAGATTACTAGCTACTTGGAGGCAAACGATCTGATGCCCAAGTTCCAGTCTGGCTTCAGAAAGGGCCATTCCACAGAAACGGTACTCCTGAGGCTGATCTCGGACATCTGTGATGCTATTGACACCGGCTGTGTTACGCTGCTTGCCCTTCTAGACGTGAGTGCAGCGTTTGACACTGTTGACCATGTTATCCTTCTTACACGTCTTAACATCTTGTTTGGCATCTGCGCTTCACCTCTGGCCTGGATCAGTTCCTTCGTGGATGAGCGATCTATGATGGTGGCTCTGGGCTCTGATCGTTCGGCTTGGGCGCCGCTCCCATTCGGCGTCCCACAGGGTTCAGTTCTTGGGCCATTGCTCTTCATTCTGTATACGGCTGACTTGACCCGGCTCATCACCTCCCTGGGAGCTCGGTGCCACCTGTATGCTGACGACGTCCAGCTATATTCCACCTGCCTTCCATCAGATGCGCATGCCTGTGTGTCTAATGTATGTTCTGCCGTGGCGGAAGTTCGGGTTTGAATGGCGTCAAATCGACTTCTGTTAAACGAGGCCAAAACCCAGTACATTTGGCTGGGCACACGTCGGGCGCGTTCCGGGATTGATGCTGAAGCGCTACAGGCTGGATTTCCTGGCTGGGGTGTGTTACCTGTGGTCCGTGACCTGGGTGTCCTCCTCGATGGTGAACTAACTATGGCTGATCATGTCAACTCGCTCTGTAGATCCTGTTTCTATCAGCTGCGGCAGATTCGTGTGTTATGGCGCAACCTGTCCTTCAAAGCTGCTGTTACTCTGGTCCACTCGTTCGTCCTCACACGAATCGACTACTGCAATTCCATCCTGGCGGGTCTCCCGAAGTTCAGACTTGGCCAGCTCCAGTCTGTTTTGAACTGTGCTGCTCGGGTGGTTGCAAATCTCCCAAAGTTTTCTCACATTTCGGACTACATCAGGGAGACGCTACATTGGCTTCCTATTTCGGAACGGATTCGGTTCAAGGTTCTTCTACTTGTCCGTTCTGCTACGATTGGCACTGCGCTGGCTTACATTCGGGAGCTGTGTGTTCCTGTTTCCAGTCGACCTGGTGACCGGTTGTTGCGTTCTGCTGCTCGTGGAGATATGCTGATTCCACGGTACCGCACGTCGTTGCGTGCTCATCGTGCCTTCTCCTGCTTTGGTCCATTGTTCTGGAACAGTCTCCCTTTAAACATTCGTACTTTTCCACTTAGTTTAACTCAGTGTTCATTCTCTGTTAACTTGAAAACGCACTTGTTTAGATCGGTAGGATAGCCGTGTCATCAGCGCTTTTGAGAGGTACTTGAAGAGCGCTATATAAGTGCTTGTTACATTACATTACATACATCCTCCTGGTATGTGAGCCTGATCCTGCAGAGAAGCGGAAACTGGTAAATAAAATCAAAATATAGCTGGGCGCTCTTCACAACAGCATGGTTTGCTGGTAAAAGATGAATGACAAAACACTAAGATAGAAAGAGACGGGTGATGTATAGGTGGAAGCAGTGACACAAACATCTCACACCTAGCATTATCTAGCATTATCTTACCTGTGTGCTTTGCCTCATGCTCCTCAAAACGATTTCGGTCAATGCATTTATAACTGCAGCTGGAACAGCTGTACACTTTGACACCATATGGTGCCCTTCCATGTTGGGACAACATGTGAGCTAGAAGAAAAAGCAAGACTTCAGCAAAAAATACCACCTTAACACCATGCAAATGAAATTCAGTGAAGAAATACATGTCACAGTTAAAAACCAGCCACAATCTGTCAGACAGTTCTTGCATCAGTACCGCACTTGTACCTTTTGAACAAGGCAACTCTGCTCTTATAGATATATTGAACACTTCATTTTATGCTCAAATCTAAAAATTCTATAGAAAATGTCTGAAAATTTTACTATTTCAAAGCTACGCATTGTCAAATTGAAAGGAAGTAAGGTCTTATTTATTGGCTACCCTGATATGAAAATTAATTAGGCAATATGTGGCCCTAAAGCAATAAAATTTTCCACAAATTATGCCCTTTCTAAATGGTTGAAGTCAAAAGCATTAGGCTACTGGACATAAGCGTCTGGCAGCTACATAGATCTGAGGCTCGGCACTCAGGACAAAGAATGACAATAGCTGAGTAAAGAGTTTTTGGACTGTATATTGCATTGATGATGCAACCAGCACCATCCTGCGTCCCTTGTAGATGAAAGAAGACACTGCATCCGGATATCTCATTTCAAGTTCTATGAAGGACAGGCACTTGTTACCAGCTGGCTGATTGGTCATAGGACCACTTCAAGATTGCCGATCGATACCACTCCAAAGATGCAATCGCCATCTGCAACTAGGCAGAATTGGATTCAGGGAGGTAAGGGTGAGGGTCCTTCCCTCCCTGAATCCAATCCACTCGGTTGGAGATGACCTACACAGGTGCACGGCTTGTCATTGAGGGTGAGGAATGATGACAGTTGAGTGAAGTCTGCAGCACCTGGTTACGTTCACCGACTGGCACTTCCTTGCAGTGGTGGAAAACAATCATCCAGATAAACCTTGAGCAACCTGATCTGCACAAGACAGGCAGTTAGTAGCCAGCCAGTTAGTCACAGAACCTCTCTATGAACGACAGGCGACTCCACCCCAAAGACTCTGCCTCGTATTTGCTTCATCAAATCAGAAACTTCCTGGTAACAGACATCATATATAAAAGCTGGGGCTCAACATTCTCCAGATGGGAAACATTCAACCTGTTCCAAGTGAACAAATTCAAATTGGTGGTCAGACTTAAACAATACGTGACCAAATACCATCAAAAAATGCAAAAAATCAATGAAGACTTGAGAAAAAACTCATAAACAAAGTAAAGTCCAACCAAGTCCAACATACAAGAATTTTAGGTCAGTGAACAATCTAAGCACTCCAATAGGCTGTTTAGCTTATTCTGGTAACAGTACTACAGTTAACTTCTGGTAGAGCATTAGTTAAGTCTTTGCTATTCAATGTTGAGGCACCAGCGAGCGGCTTGTTTCTTAGACACGGATGTCCTTTGTCAGCTGTTCACGGATCTAAAGTGCTGTTTCTCTGGGGAGACTTCTACTACACCAATACATCGCATCCAAGATTCATGATGTGACGAGTCTTACTTGAACTGGTTGTGGCTCATTCAGCTTCCTGCCACATATTTGGCGGGCTAATGATATATCCAGTTGTACTATATTTGTGCCCAGTTTGTCTCAACATAAAGCCACAATGACATAACAAATGCAACAGATGTTTTGCAAACTCTCCAGTCTTGTTCCTTCAAAACAGTTGGTACAACTTATCCTCCAGTGGTTTGATTCAAACTTCCACTGTCTTGTTAACAATGTTTTGTAACAAATGGTTCAGTTTCACTAGACCACTTGACAGGTGTGAAAGATTGTCTCCTCAGTAACATGCTCTGTTAGTCAATTTTTCCATTTATTTTTGCTCATATACTGTTGTGCTGTCACCTAGGTTTGTAGATCATCTGTTTACACAAAAAATGACCTATTAATGGAATTTATGAGAAATTTAGTACCAGACATAACAATTCTGTTATTATACCACCATCCCGAACTGGAAATTTTTACGATATACAGTAAATTCACATCAACAAAAACTTAGCTTTCCTAATTATAGTCAACGTTTTCTACAATTGAACTTTAAAATCTATCAGTGTATGCAGTTTTTCTCTTCACATTCATTTGTTGACCTTGCAGGAATCAAATCCCGTTTTCTGACAAAATTAGAACTCGGTGTCACCACTGACAACTCACTCACCATGACTTTACATGTATCTTCTATCCGTCTGTCTTGTTTCTACTGCATCAGGGCATTTTGTCACATCAGGCATTCTCTAACAATGACATGGCCAAGACAGCTACTTGTACACTTGTTGGTTCTTGATACGACTATGCAGATGCAGTGTTATAATCTAAAAAATCTTTTAATCTAAAAAATCTCCAAGTGGTTCAGATGTCCCTTTCTAGGGTTGTTACATCTTCTTCTTCTACTTCTTCTTCAAATGCATTAGATTGTCTTTGTGAGCTTCAATGGCTTCCCGTTGAATGGCGTATTGAGTTTATTAAGATTGCATGCTTGACCTTTACGGCCCAGAACACAAGCTGTTCCATCATATCTTAATACACTACTAATTTCGTATCACCCTCCTAGTCTGTTGCATTCTCTGATAATAATAATAATAATAATAATAATAATAATAAGACAATTTATAAAGCGCCGTAGCACAGCCGAGGCCGAAGAAAAGGGTGCTGAACATGGGTTAAAAAACAAAAATCAACTACAGTCATAAGATATCCTAAAAAGATGTGTTTTGAGTTGTGATTTGAATGTGTCCAAGGACGGGGCATTTGTCACATTGTGAGAAAGACTGTTCCACGCAGTGGGTCCGGTGACAGTGAAGGAACGTTCGCCAAACTTTGTGGAAGACCGCGGGACATGCAGTTGATTCCTCGATGAGGACCGTAGCCGATAGGTGTTCTGGTTGTCGGCTGTTCGAATACAGAAGTCGGACATATAGTCTGGCAGAAGACCATTAAGAGCCTTGTATGTAATTAGGCACAGTTTGTAGGTGATCTGCTGAGGAACGCGCAACCAGTGCAGGTTGTCACGCAGCAGATCAGTGACGTGATTGAATGGTGTCCGACCATAGATGAGGCGTGCAGCAGAGTTTAGCACTGACTGTATCCACTCTAGCGACAAGTCAGCAGACCTGCCAGCAGGCTATTGCAGTAGTCAACCCTGAACACTATGAAGCTGTTGACCAGAGTGACAGCGGTTGAGGTGGGAATGAATCTGCGGATCGATTTAATGCAAAGCAGCTGATAGAAGCAACCTCGTACGAGTTGATTCACATGGGCCGACATGGTCAAGCAGGTGTCAAAGTGGACCCCAAGGCTGCGATGGTGTCAGCTGGTCGAACTTTGGCATCACTGAGGGTGAAGGTACTATCGTCGAGTAGATGGCAACGTCGGAGGGTGGTGCACCATAGGAATTCAGACTTTGATGGATTAAGTCTGAGACAGTTGGACGCCATCCACTCTGAAATGCGCTTGATAAACAGCATCACTCTCTGCTTCAGCTCAGCGGTTTCCGATGGCCCACAGAGGAAGTAAAGCTGTGTATCATCTGCATAGCAGCGATGAAGGAGTCCATGCGCTTGTATAATTCTCTCCACATCAGCCCAGCACTGAGCCTTGTGGAACACCACAGGTGACCAGCCTAGGTGATGTCACCTCATCCGCCATGTGGACAGATTGCGTACGCCCCTTCACGTAGGATTCAAGAAAACTGAGTGCTTTTTCTCTGACTCCAAACGAGCGAGATAGTCGTTGAAGTAAGATGTCGAGGTCGACTGTATCGAATGCAGCCGAAATATCGAGAAGCGACAGAAGCGCTAGTTGGCCTGAATCGATGGCATCGATTATGTCGGAGAAGACTTTGAAGAAGCGCAGTCTCGGTCGAGTGGCCGCGCCTGTAAGCAGATTGAAATGTAGGAAGGAGGCGATATTCAGACAGGTACTCAGTGAGTTGTTGGTTCGCTATGCGCTCAAGCACTTTTGAAACAAAAGTTAGGTTGGAGACCGGTCTGAAGTTCGCAGGTGATGTTTCGTCAATTCCATTTTTCTTAGGGAGTGGAGTGACCAGTGCGTGTTTCCATTTTGACGGAAAACGGCCGGTGGCAAATGAATGGTAAAACACCCGAGCAAAGAAATGCGCCAACAGCGGGGCCGCCTCCTTCATCAGCCACGCTGGAAGAGTGTCAAGAGAGCATTGTTTCGCTGGTGACGAAAGCATTACCTTAATTACGTCCTCCGCTGTAATCGGTCTAAACTCCCAGAATCCTGGGGAAGGACTATCGTTTTGATACTGGTTTGTTGCAAGAACCTAGCTTCAGGACAATTGTAGGATCATGTTCCTTTGGCTGCTGCACTCCTCGTATTTGGAATCACCTACTACATAAGGCTCCATTTGCCAACTCGAAATCAATTGTTAAGACTCACTATTTTACTCTGGCTTTTGCATGACTCCATTTTGGCCTCTGGCGAATATCCATCCGTGCCTCAGATTCAGACTTACTGATATTGCACATGTAACTAATGCCTTAAATGAAATAAGTAAATAAATCTAACTCTTAATTAATTTCCTTTATATTTTGAATTAGTGAAAATGACAACCATGAGTGAATCTTCATCAACACTAATTATCCCACAGAATGGTTGTAGGAGACCAAGATGCTCAACCCATGGACCAGTTCATAAATATTTCTGTTCTCAGCCCTCAGAAACAAAAGAGTTCTTGAAACAAGCATGCAACGAACACCAATTCTTTAGACATAAGAACCAATTGACAGTCTTCCACAACACAGAAATATAAGCCACTAAAAAAGACCTTGATCACTAACTATCTGCAATGGGAAGCCTGAAGTAGGACACTCAAATACGATCAGCTTTCCCGACAACACCTTAGTCAAAGAAAGACTAAACAGTTTCAAAGTTAGATTCACTTGCAAATGCAACAATGACTATCAATCACTAATGATTACCATTGCTTGATGAGCAATGCTTGAAGAGTTATTAACGAAACTGATGACTTCACTTCAAACTGACCATCAACTGATGCCTTGTATATTACGATATCGGCACTACTGAAGTCCTGACTAGTTTACATTAGATAATCATAAGCTCTAAAATACTACCAATGAGATACAAGTAGTTCCCTGATGGGCCTGTTATTCCTTGGGCCAGTAAGTGTCAATGAAGCTTCTCACCTTGAACATCCTTTTTTCGTGGACTTCTGAAACTACAATCTTGACAAGAGAAAAGCTTTCCTTTGCTGTGAACCTTCAGCTGATGTGTCTGGAGTTTGTAGCCACTTTTAAATGATTCTTGACAATACTGGCACTGATGCAAAGAAGTAGACTTAACATTTGTAGAACTTTGCTCTGTATTCATCTGAAGATGCATTCGTTTTCTGTGCCCATTCAGCTGACTGAAAGAAAACTAGAAATGTTAACCATATGGATCAGTGGCAATGTGATATGCATGCATGCATTTCAGGACCTGATGACCACAACTGAAAATCAAGAAGTGATGTCTTTTTGAGAGGCTAACAGCAACAACAACAGTAATAACAGTACAGCCATCCATACTATTGAAGGTGCTTCAGCATATAAAAACAATGCATGGCTGCCTTAGTGCAAACTTTAACTTTATCTGGCTTCCTTGGACAAATTAGTGCCGATACACAACTAACCATACAATGATACCATTATATAATTATATATAACTTTGCATATACACTGTGTCCGGAAAAATTCCAAGGCTTTACGGTAAATATGAAAATAATTAGTAAACATTAATCGATTTTTAAAATTCCAAAAACAGTTTAATCCTGAAATATTATTTGCACTATGATTGTTGTTTAGGCGTAAAAATTTTATAACAATTTTGTCTTCCTCGCTGAACGCCATTTTTCTAGCAACTTTCTTTACAAAATATAAAATTCAAATACGTCACTGTGACGTAATTTTAAACGGGGGCCGTTAATAAATTACAAAGAATTTTGTTGGTAATTATATATTTCAGGATTAAACTGTTTTTGGAATTTTAAAAATCGATTAATGTTTACTAATTATTTTCATATTTACCGTAAAGCCTTGGAATTTTTCCGGACACAGTGTATATAAGGTTCCGCGATACCATGCATGGACAGCGGATTGCTGTTGCTTATGCTTCTTGCTCATTTTGATAAATTAGTTCATCAACTGCAGATAAACATAAAACACAGACTAAATCACTATAAGAAGTATCAAGCTTACCTTACATTCTTAAAAACTTTACCACAAAGATTGCATTGGCATTTGCCACTCTTTATCTGGTCACTGCTTCCTTTTGGCTCTGGACTTGAACTGAGATAGTCTTCCTGGATGTAATTTGTAGTCAAAGCATGTAACGACTCTCTGAGAAATGTCTCATCTGATGATTGAAATGTTGAGACAGAGACTGAAATGTCAGCAACAGATGGGCAAATCTCAATTGGCTGGCTTCTAGTCAGAGTATTTGGAGCAATCCCTTGAGATAGCTCCAAGGTTGAAAAACTCAGGCTCTGTCCATTATCCATGGAAATTGCAGAGCCCACATCCACAGCAGAACTTACAACAAGAGCAGATCTGTTAGCTGCATGTTTTGGAAAAATGCTGTCAAGACTGGTGAAAACCTTTTGCTCACATGTAGGTGTAACATCATGACTTGACACTAGTTCCAGATTTGAAGCCGATTCTTGATTTAACGTGGAAGCTTTACTGCAGGTTGGCTCCAGGATTCCCGCTGGTTCCCAGTTAAATTTCTTTGTATCAGTCAACACATTACTTGGTGCTGTCAAGCATGGCTTCAAAGCAGCAAACCCATCCCTCCAAACAGAGCTATGTGCCTGATGACTTCCTAGAGATTCGAAACTGCTGTTACAAGCATCTTTAGCTGAATTTACATTGATGTAAGAGCTGCTCGAAATAGGACTTTGACTCACTGACAGATTATCAGAAAGACCAGTCACCAACCCAGACAAATGCAGACTATCCTTAATGTTAAATGAAAAATGACTTGGCAAAAGGTCATCACTAAAAATACCACGATTTGAATCTGTCTGAGCACTTTGGTTTTGGCAAAACTGACTTGCACAGGATGTAGAAGAACTGAAAGATCTGCAACCTGGCATTGATTCGTAGTGCATACTCTGATTTTCTATCTGCAATTTTTCTGAATCACAGACCAACTGCATAAATTCAATGTCATTTGTTGGTATATTTTGAGGCTCTGAAACAGTGTTTTCATCAACAGAAATCGATGGTAATGTTTCTGTAAAGTTTCTCTGCAGTGCTGCTTGAATGGGACCAGAGGAACTACAAGTATTTATGGAATTTGAGGAAGCAAAACAGCTCAGTAAATTGAGGTTACAATTACATGCATTGTGATTTGATGTGTCCTTAGAAGAAGCAGATGCATTTCTTTTTGGAATATTCTCAAAATCTGAATCTTCAACCACATTATTTTTTCGAATACAAGGTTGGCCAGTAGACTCTGCTGCTCTGTCATCATCTGGGATTCTTATTGATGATCTTTTGCGCTTTTTCAGAGGAACTGGTACAGTAAAATCATTACTGTGTTCTTCTAATGTTGGTGTCTCATCAAAATCTGACTCGTCACCTGGTAAGCTGGTTTTAAATGTCTCATCAGCCAACTCATTCTCAGCAAGAAAGGAATCCATTGGGTTATCTTCACCCATGATTCCTTTTATATGAGGACACTTAACCCCTGCAGTTAAATCTACAAGTGACACTTGAGTGAACATTGCTGCGTGAATATCATCAGACGGCATTCCATTAAGAATGTCTGGCTGGCTGTTGTCAGTATCTGAAGCTGACGAAGAAACAGAAGGACAACCTACTTTGTCTACAGGGTTCTCGCTAGCTTTCCCATCTGCAACAAGTTCATATCCATTCAGAGGCCAGCAAACAGTGCTATTCACACCTTGTGTGGCATCTACACCCATTCCAGTCTGACTTACCTGGTAAGCACTCTGAGACACAGCCACAGCGAATTCGCATTTCTGACCTTTAGCACCATTCAGACTAGATGGTTGATCCATCTGCCACCGGTAAGAAATCAAATTGTCTTCCCTACTGCTGAATCTTATTGTAGTTAGCAAGGAGTTGTCTTCTTCCTTAGTTCCTGAGGTTTCAACACCAAGTTTTTTAAGTTGATTGCAGCAGTATTCATATGCACCCATAATGCCTAGCTCTTTTGCTCCCACCTGCAGCCTTTCAAAGGCCAGTCGAGTTAAGGGTGTGATGCCATAAATGAAGTTCAGTGTGACCTCAAGTACTTCTGAGGTCACATTCTTCAGAAATACATTTTTCTGGGTCTCTTCACTAGCTCCCGTTTGATTCTGTCTAATAAGTATATCATGAAGAATGTTACTGCTAGCTGCAAGAACTGGAGAGTGTGCCATGAACATTCTGTTGTCCACTGTTACAAGTGACACATCACACAGCTGCCATAGCTGTCGCATTCTGTCCAGTTTCTGCCACATGTCCTTCCAGTAACAGGTGGAATCTGACTTGACAATGGGGCATTCTATGCTATCCATTGTAGCAAACAACTGAATCACAACCAGAAGCGTCTAGTCTGAAGCTTTCATCTAGTAAATTTAAAAAACAAACAAGAAATTAAATATCCTCACAAAAAACAAGAGATTTATTGAAACTGGCATTGCTTATCACACAGAAATTTATAATATCAACAGTGGGGTTTCTAACCCAAGCATTAAAATTAATCAGCAACTTCTACAGGGCTGGCATCTAATGCACAAGGCATCAACTGATGGTGCACCATAATCAAGCAGCAGCCAGAAAGTCAGTTCAGTGAAAGAGAGGCTGCCTATTGCGGATATGCCAACTGGAAAAGTTAAGTCTTAAGCTACGACCAAAATGATGCAGAAGTCTAAACAGAGTGAACTGATACAGAAAATACAGAAAGACGGAGAGTTCAAATATTTTGGCACAACCAGACTAAGGTTGAATAATGATAAGCCCAGGGACGGGGATTGATTTCAAGTACTGGAGTTGGCCAGACAGATTTCAATGTTTTTTAAAATAAACTATGAAGTCCCAATTTAATTTTAAACAAATCCTTTGCTGAACAGGAAGCCAGTCTAAAGACTTAAGTAAAGATTATAGTTCTAACCTATGCAATAAGTGTTCTGAATTATTTTCAGTTTTTGCATGTTTGACTTTGTCACATACATTAATCAAGGTGACTAGAGACCAATGCCAGAGATAGAAATATCCTTGAAGACACATGGACATTTATGATGACTTACAAATAACATTTACACAGTGTTCAGAGATATATTAGAGTCAACAACAGTTATCAACAGCATTGGTCAATTTAACAAGCAAGTCACCCAGGTTGAAAGATTTAAGCCATTCAAACTTCTTGAGTTCCTGTGTTGTACTCACTACTATAAATTACAGATTTCAAGGGATTAAGGAAGAGTTTATTAGCTGCCAATATTAAACTACACCTCCTCAAAGGCAGCTGACAACAGCTGCATAGACGAGTGACAAGATAAATTGTCAAACAAAATATAAATTTGTGCATAATCAGCACAGAAATGATATCCTTTCTAACTACATATCTAGTGGCGTGGTGTATTTTGTAAAATGCAAACAAAAGAGGGACAAGCACAGAATGGGATGCCACCTGTCAACCACGCACTATGAGTAATTACCTATTAAATATACTGACTGAGGGCACAGATCGTGATAAATAGCAAAACTAATTTAGGGCCCACGCACCATATGAGTAATTACCAATTAAATATACTGACTGAAGGCATGGATCGAGATAAATGGCAAAACTAATTTAGGGCAGGACCAGAAGCCCAAAACCAGTGCTGAAGACAATGCAAAAGAAGTTAATGGTCCACAGTATTAAAAGCAGCTCACAAATCAAGAACAAGTACTTTCACCCTACCCTTATCCATAGGCACATGATGTCATTATGAACAGCAAGAAGGACAAATTCCACTGACTGAAACTTACTGTACGCAGACTGAAAGGGGGACAGTAGTGAGTTGGAAGACAGGCGAGTATGCATACGATTCATAAAGTTCTACCAATTGAAGAAATTTAAACACAAAATTTAAGTTGACATGGGTCTGTAAATAGACAGGTCACCAGGTTCAGTTCCAGGCCGAGATCCAAAGGTCAGAAAGGTTGATAGGCTATGCTGGATGGCATCTGGAATTGGTGTGGAAAGAGAGAAAGAAAAGAGGAAGAATCAGGATAGGATTTGTGGAACAGGAGTCTTTTCAGTTTTGAGTGAAAGGCCTGCACAGCAACTGCAAGAGGTCAAGTGTTGGTTGTGTTCATATGATTGGTCAGATAATTATTGTCATAATTCTGGTGGGAATATATACCAGAGGCTTGGGGCAGCTATGGCTATGAAGCGATTTCCAAATTTTAAGGATTAGGTGATGGGAAGGCGCAGAAGCGTTAGAGTGGCAGAGGAGCCGCTTGAACAGAGTGGTTGGATTGTAAAAAACTGACGAAGATAGGAGGGCTGGCAGGACTGAATTAAAAGACTGTCTCAATTCATTTAGGTATTTTAAGCCAGCAAAGTGATTTGAGAACACAAATGATAAGATGGTGTTTGGGGGTTTTCGTGACAGCATGGGTAAGAGCATTCTGGACAGCTTGAAGGCAGTTTATTTGGATGGAGTCTATGTTCAGGAAAAGTGAATTGCAGTAGTCTAGAAAACACACAATAAACAATCGATATGTTGATGGTAGATGCAGTTTTAAAGTCAAGCATAGGGCGGATGCTGTGGAGATCACAAATGTGCATGAAGCAAGAGCGGGAGTGATGGGTGATATGATCAGAAAAGGTGAGGTTTTGTTTAAAGATCACACCTAAGTTGCGGACAGAAGAATTAGTATTAAAGGTGTGGGTGGAGCCAATTTCAGGTCAGTTTCTTCATGGAGTTAACTGCTAGCCTGGGAGTTGCCTGGCCAGATGACCTACCTAGCCAATGACACATCGTCTAAAAGGTGATGTCTTTGATGTTAGATGTTTATATTTCGGACTGATAAATTTTGATGTTTGTTCATATTTGACCAGATGTCATGGTCACTCAACTTCTCAAACTATCTTTGTTCATATTTGACCAGATGTCATGGTCGCTCAACTTCTCAAACTATCCTTCTCTGGTTCCTTAGAATCTCATCTTAAACAATCTTTCCCAGATTCAAGATCTTTAAATCCGTTGGACGTATGTATATCCCAGCAAACAAAAATGCAAATCATTTAATTTAGATTACAGCACGCTGAACAACTCTGAGTCAACACGAAATAAATACCAACCCATAAAAATGTACCACTATCTAAGTGTGTCACATAACCAAAGCAGCTTATCATTTGCAGGAATTAAGAAATAGAATTCTTAAGGTCAATTTTCTTAGGTTTCACTGGGTTTGATGATTCACCTGTTAGGCGTTCAACAGGCTTACAGTAACAGTCCGGCCAAATGGAGTCTGATAACAGTAGCATAGTGGCAGCAGTGTTACCCTATCAGTAAACTGTCAAGTCTTGAGCAACATACAGGATTACTATTCACTCTGCTTCCATTCAAAAGAAATGAATTCACCCCTCACAATAGTCCAACCATTTGGCAGCTCTATGACTACAGCTGCTTAGCATCTAACATTACAACATGCTACCTTACTGCTAGCCTCAATGTCCAGCCATACCTATAGCTGGTGGTCTCCAAAGGCTGGAATGGCAAAGGTTCATAATAAATTTTCCTTGACGAAGAATCAAGAAGAGAACACCAGTCCCTTAAACTAGCCCCAAGAGGCGGCCTTGGGTATGAAGCATATCAGAGGGAGTGGCCAGTCCTCTCCCTTGCTGCCCAATCTTCCCACCAACAGTGTACAGTTAGTGTACTCATTATCTCTGCCATACTATGGCACTCCATAAATTGCTCTATTATTATTATTCATAACTGAGTTTGCTAGGGGTGCAAATGGAGCCTAAACCTCAAAACAAATTTATGCCCTGATAGGGATTTGAACCCCAACCTTTCGATTAAAAGTACAGCACACTAACCACTAGATTATTATGCATCTCAGAACATACTCAAATTTTCACAGGTACCTTGCTGGAAAACATAAATACTTCAAATTGGCAAGTGATCATGTAAAAAAATACTACTTTAATAAAATAAGGAAAGTTGTAGCAAACATTGAAAGTTTCTGTGTTCAGTGCAGCTGTAATGTAAGAGCAAAGCAACAAATTTAGTGGCACTTTAGAATCATGGAAAAAAGCACAAATCAGCCACCAAATGATCTGCAAGATGGAATATCTTAAGAAGATCCTTGAACCACATGATACGACTATGCATGATAAATTTCAATCAGAAGACCATTTCAGCCTTTAGGATCCCATGATGAATGCATGATCACGGACACATATCTGGGTTGCTGGTTGCATTTCAGTGTCTGGCATGAATGCAACCACTGCTGTGCTAGTCTTTTATTTTATCACTGAGACATGTGTTTGTCACTCAGACTGGCAGTATTAAGTATATGTAGACACAGCTTTAAGACCTACATAGGAGTCAGGTTTCAACCACCTGTTCAGTTCAGTTATTTGCTGAAAGAAGTCCATGTTAGCAGTTCTTTCTTAACCATTTAGTAACAAATGTCTGGAGATTTCAGCATTAGTTTACAGGTCTCGTTCATTCATTCATTTATTCATTAAATTTATATAGAAATATCACCAACAAGCCTTGCAGCCTCACACAGCACAGATTTCAGCTGTCTAATCAGCCTATGAGAAGGTCAGCATAGATGGTGCTACAGTAACCAATTCTACTAATAACAAAGACATGGACAAGAGTGACAACAACAGAGAACAAAAGAGAATGGGACATGACCCACCAAAGTTCAAGAAACATTTTCTTACTTAAGACTTAGGTCACAACTTTTAGAGCTGTATTAAGGCTGATCATTTTTAGAGCCTTTCAGAGATATTTGAATGATGTTATACAAAAATCCAGATATACTAAATATCCTGTATAAAGATATGCATAAAATGTGGTCTGTTACTAAGCATAAATACTGTTTTTAGGCACTGTGTTATTTGATTCTAATCTGGATTCTAAATGCAATGAAGACTGCCAATTTGATTATAGCTTCAAATAAAAATCAAATCATCAAAGCGATGATTGAATTCAAGAATCACTTGAAAAGAAAACTAGTCATTTGCATATCACTAGTATCTGGATATTTGTACAGTGCTTCTTAGGAACCTCTCAAAGGCACAGTCAGGCAGAACAGTTGCATGCACTTTCAGTAGAATATTGTTCCAGATAGATGGTCCACTGCACAAGAGAATATGCCGTGCCCAGGCCACTGTACGGGAGCAGTGCATTAGTCCAAGGAAGTACTCCAGGCTGGTTCACAACAAGAAGGCAGGGCTCCCTAATGCATTCTGGTGCCACTCTGACTACAGGTAATAAAGCTCACCCAAACAGGAGGATCTGATTCAAGACTTGACCAGGAGCCAGCGCAGTGTTTCTTGCACACAATTTGACATGCGCAAGAATTTTGGCAGGCTGGTCACAATTTTGGCAGCACAGTTGAGGATGGACTTTATCTGTCGTATGGCAATATGATTCAGTGCATTTCAGATGGTTGAGAAGAGAGATTAAAAGTTGTCATTGGGCAAGATAATAATGAAAAACTAGGAAGTTGCTACATTGAGCAGCATACTGAATGAAGAGAAGGCGGCCAAGAAAAGAATCTTAGCAGCTGTCCATTAAGGAAGTCCTCAAAAATTACCTACTCTAGGGCCTCCCTCACCTTGTGGGCATTTGTTCTCATTGACACTACCTTCACCATCCTCTTCTGCACAAGTCCGGACTCCACAGAAGTGCCTTGAAGTTTTAAGGCACCCATTTGGCTATCCTGTCGATTTTACAGGTTTAATTGTTCTAAAGGATGGGGTACTTTGATAATGTCAGGCCCAGCAAAGACACTAATTAGATCCTACTCAGTACAGGCTGTTTGCTGCTAAGCTGTAGTTGGTGCTTAAGGCACAGGCTGTACTGAAATAGCTGTACATACCAAATTTAAATGTGGATGTCTGCATTGGCATAATCCCCTCCCCTCCCTGTGTCCGCAGTTGGATCACTCCTCCTCCTATTTGCGGATGTCCTTAATGGATGACCCCTTAAAGAAAACTACAGCCAAGAGTATGTGAGTTAAGAGGCATTAACTGAGAAAAAGCAAGAGGGACTGTAGGACTTAAAAAACAGGATGTGGCAATACCTGAGATTCCAAATACCAATGTTACAATTTAAAATGTTTGTCATGGTCATTGTGCAAAATGCAACTGAATATCTCAACAGAAACAGCTGATTTTTTTATGTTGTCTGTCGGCTACCTACAATTTTTGGCAGATTTTGGCAACATATTTTTCAATTTCTGGCAAAACTTGGCTGTGAATCATGGATGATAGTTTATTTCAAAAGCTTAACCTAGAATCACAAGTTTATGTCACAACATAGGGCTGATCCACAGCTTAAGTGACCAAATTATTTGGCTTACAAGATTGTGGTCACTAACTGTTAAACAATGGATCTGTTGCACAGAGTTAGATTTCACCATCGCTGTTGAAGTAGGTCCAATATGCCATAGACGTTAAACTGTACTTTGTGTCATCATAACAACACCCTTGCCTGTTTGTCAAACATGCAACCCATGGTCACAGAAGTACAGCCTTATTTTTGCTGAAGTCAGTCTTCAGTTGCCATTCGAATAGCTTTCAAGATCATCATCCTGAAATCATTCCATGTCAGCTCACCAAGTTTCTAGAAAAATTCCCACTTCACCACACCTGGATTGCCCAATTTTTAGTGCTGCAGCCAATTCAATGACTTGTGTTTTCGAGGCACTGTTCTTTGGCCATGCCATATACAAGTGTAAAATTTTCCACACACTTTTAGTTTTTTGCATAGTTTCACCTTGTCACCTTGTGCTGTCAGCTCTTTGAGCTCTAGCGACCGTCATGATCAATCTTCTCCATTTCTTTCTTTCCAATGTCGCATCCCTTAGTTGTGCCAAGTTCATTCCAGTTGCTTCGTGTATCTTGTCCATCCATTTTTTCCTTGGTCTCCCTTGTTTTCTCTTTCCCTCTCCACAAGCCAGCATCATTTCTTTTTCCAATCCATCTGATCTCATAACATGTCCAAAGAACCTCAGCTTTGATTTTAGCACTGTTTGTTGTAACGTCTCATCTTGCTCAATTCCAATTGCCTTGCGTACCCATTCATTAGTCCTTTTCTCTGTCCATGATGTTCTCAGCATCTTCCTCCATATCCACATTTCACAAGCATTGATTTTTTTCTCTATTTTCTAGGTCATTGTCCACGTCTCACTGCCGTATGTTACTGTTGGTATAATCAAGGCCCTCACCAATCTTTTTTTCGTGTCTGTGCTCACATGTTTGTCTTTCCATATTTTTTCTAGCCCATTCATTGCAGCTTTTCCAATCGCCACCCTTCGGTTTATTTCCATATTGCACTTTCCTTCTCTTTCTACTACTGATCCCAAAAATGTAAAGCTTGTTACCGTCTCTAATTCCTCTCCATCCACCATAAAACTGCCCTCCTCAGCTGTTGTCATGATCTTCGTTTTCTTTATATTGAAGTATAGACCTGCTTTCTCGCTCTCTCTCTTCAGCCTTCTTATCAGTTCTACCAGATCTGTTTTTTTACCTGCTAATAGTGTTGTGTCATCTGCGTATCTCAGATTATTCAGTGTTCTTCCCGCTATCTTTACTCCCTCTTTTGCTCCATCCATTTACGCCATCCTCGTTATCCTTTCTGCATATAGGTTAAATAGGAATGGGGACAGAATGCATCCCTGCCCCACTCCTTTCTTTATTTTGATTCTTTCAGTATCTCCAAATTCAGTTCTTATTACCGCAATCTGTTCTTCGTACAATCCCTTGAGAAGTTGTATCAAGTGCCTTGGTATTCCCATTTCTATTAAGGTTTTCCACATCAACTCATGATCAATGCAATCGAATGCCTTACTATAGTCAATGAAGCATATGTATAATTTTTGTCCATACTCCTTTTGTCTCTCCATTATCCACCGCATGTTGGCGATATGATCACGAGTTCCACGGGATTTCCTAAATCCTGCTTGGTTATCTGGAAGCTCCCTCTCTATTATGTTCTCCATTCTTTTATGTATTATTTTAAGTAGTATTTTACTTATGTGCGATATCATTGCTATGGTCCTGTAGTTTTAACACTCTCTCGCATCTCCTTTTTTGAATATAGGGATAAAGATTGAGCTCTTCCAATCCTCTGGCCATTTTCCGGTTGTCCATATGATATTGCACATTTTTGTTATTGTCTTTGTCATTGTGCCATCTCCTGCTTTTACCATTTCTATTGGTATCCCATCCGGACCCGGTGCTTTATTGTCCTTCAGTTGTCTAATTGCCCATTCCACCTCTGCTTCCAAAACGTCCGGTTCCTTTTCATGTTCTGATGTATCGATTCGTTCTTTCATTACTCTCCTATCTTCACTGTACAGCTCCTCTGTGTATTCTTTCCATCTGTTCTTCATTTCCTCTTCGTCTGCGATTATGTGTCCATCCCTTGACCTCATTGATCCCATTCTTGGTGTGAATTTTCTCGTTATTTCCCTCACTTTTGAAAACATTTCTTTAGTTCTTCCTTTCTTTCCCTCTTCCTCCATTTCCTTGCACATTGCATTTAGATGTTTTTCTTTGTCTATACGTGCTTGCTTTTGGAATGCTCTATTCATTTCTCGTACCTTGTTTTTGTCTCCTTTTTTTGCCTCCTTTCTTTCTACAGCTATGTTGATAGCATCCTTCGAGTTTCAGGAAATGCAAATACTTAGCTCTAACATAAGTTTACATATGTTATGTGCCAACCACACCACATCTTCAACCCACTGTAGCCTATCCCAAAATAATGTGTATTCAGTCATAGCACAGTCACAGTCATGGTTCCTGAATTTTCTAAGAAAAATATTAATTTCTACCACAGCTCATTCTAACATTCAGTTGTTTTCAGTATAACAATAAACTGGCCTTAAATTACATTTGATGCCAATGTTACATTGGCAGCAATTCATATGCTTTTACTAAGTATTTGCATGTTCTCTCCGTATTTCATGACTGATAATATATGTGCTAATAGATTTCTGCCAAAATTGATATCTCCTTCTTACACCAGAGATTTCTGGATATTTCCTTCTCTATTACGGTCCGGGATCTCGGGATTGTGTAGGATTAGGAACTTACCCTGTCTGCTCATGTTACAGCGTCTCTTGCTCTTGTTTTTACCATCTTCGTCAGCTCTGCACCATTCGCCGTACTCTTTCCTTTCACGCTATCTCCACTCTGGTCCATGCCCTCATTTGCACTAGGGTTGACTTTGGTAATGCCATCTTTACCGGCCTACCGCTAGCCAACACCGCTAAGCTGCAATCTGTGCCTAACTTTGCTGTTCGTCTCATTTGGGGCATTCCAAAATATGGCCACATCTCGTCTTTTAGTCATGACACTCTTCAAGGGCTGCCTGTCCAGCAGCATGTCCACTTTAAGATCCTCTCCCTCATGCACAATTGTGTTGTTGTCTCTGCTCCCCTTCACCTCATTCACTTCTGCACTTTGGTCTTCTCGTTGCCGGGCCGTAGCAACCTTCGCTCGGCCACTCAAGATCTCCTGTTTGTCCCTCGCATGCGAACCGCTGAGGCCCAGTCCAGAAGCTTTGCCTACGTTGGTCCCACTTGCTGGAATCGTCTCCCTCAAGAACTGCGACTTGAGCTCCTTTCTCTCCCCCTCTCAGTGTTCTGCAGGTGCTTGAAGACTGTACTGTTTAACTTGATTTTACTTTTTCAGGTCAGAAGCACCTCTGTTGAGTTTATCCTCTAATAGGCGCTTTGTAAATCTCAAATTACAATTACAATTTGATAATGGGACACTATAATGCAAATGTATTTTGCAGGTAAGATTGTAAGTAAAT
Organism: Norana najaformis; assembly: GCA_964023275.1. Taxonomy (NCBI): domain Eukaryota; kingdom Metazoa; phylum Annelida; class Clitellata; order Crassiclitellata; family Hormogastridae; genus Norana; species Norana najaformis. The sequence goes on from OZ029928.1 coordinate 4,407,422, forward strand.
AAAACTCCAAAGCTCATTCTATTAACAATAAATTTGACGCTCTTTCATGTCAAAGACACAACTCCTTAGAAGAGCAGATAAGTGATGCAACACATGCATTAGCTGGCGGCCATGTAGACTACCAATTTCTGAACAAGAAATGCAAGAGATCTGCTAGGGCAGACAAGCAGATGTGGGCCGAGGAAAAGGTGAAACTAGCTGAGAGCAGTTGGAGGTCACATCAGATGCTACTGCAAACTTCAGGCAGATTTGGGCAGCATTCCCTAGGCTGAGCAGCCTCGTGACTGCCAAGGATTGCCCTCCTCTGTACTCAAGAGGCGAACATGGTGTGATGGCAGGAGCATTTCTCTGAGCTCCTTACCACCTCCTGACTGCCATAAGTTCATCATTGCAAGAGAACCCTGAAATGGCGGTGCCTGACCCGGCTGTTAACATTGGGGTGCCTTCCGGGGTCAAGGTTGCAGAGGCTATTTGTCTATTTAAAAATGGAAAAGCTTCAGGCATTTGCAACATCACGCCTGAGATGTTGAAGGAAGCTGGTGGGAGTGGACTACAGTTGCTCACCAGGGTGATCTAGGAGACTTGGCAAACTAGGAATATCCCTGAAGACTAGAGAAAAGGAATAACCCTTCCTTTCTACAAAGGTAAAGGCAGCAGAACAGATTGCAAAAATTATCGAGGCATCACTTTGTTGTTTGTGCCAGGGAAGGTCTTCGCTCGCATAGTTCTGAGTCACGTGAATAGTCTCCTCCTTGAGCGCCGCAGGGTGAGAACAAAGAGGCTTTACTCCAGACAGGTCCACAGTTGACAGGATATTCACCTTGAACACATTCACACAGACCCAACATAAATACCAACAACCACTGCAGATATCATATGTTGATCTGCCTTCGACTCAGTGAACAGAGAGGTTGCTGCATAGTCTAGGACTTCCACAGAAGATAACTGACCTTACACATGCCCTGTATTCTGAGACCATAATTTGTGTACGAGTGAAAGGTGCAGCACCTGATTGGTTTACCATTGCCAGTGGTGTAAGGCAGGGCTGTCATATGGCCCAAGATCTCTTTGCAATAACAATGAACAAAATAATGGAACCAACAGTCCATAGAGGCATGCTAGGTGCAACCTTGGGAGATGAGATTTTTATCAACCTTGACTTTGGTGATGAAGTCACATTACTGGAAGAATTGCTGAAGGCTCTCTGGCTTGCCCTGGAGATCATGTCAGAGGAAGCAAGCGCCTTTGGCCTGGTACCAAACTGGGAAAAGACCAAGATCCAGACCACCACAGAGATCTTCCCAGGGTTGAACATATCAACTGCCCTTGGGGACACAGTGGAGATCGTGGACAGCTTCACCTATCTCGGAAGCCAAACCGTTGCCAATGGTTCCTCTGACTCAGAGATTCGGCATTGAATATTGATTGCTAAGTCTTCACTGCCTGAATATGGCATTCTATTATTGAGCTTAAAACCAAGCTCAACCTTTATGTGCTGTATGTGCTGCCTGTGCTACTCTACGACTGTAAGACATGAACAACCATGGAGGCCCTGAATAAGAGGCTGAATGTCTTTGACATGTGGTGCCTCATTAAGATTGTCAAGACCCCCTACACAGACCAAGTCACCAACGCAGAGATCAGAGCTAGGACAGCTACTGTACCAGTCTCTGCCATCGTCTGGGAATGTCGACTGCATTTCTTCAGACACATTGCATGGTCCCTACCTGGAGGACCATTTGAGAGCTCTATAAGCAGCGATGAATAAAGTCCTTAGGGACCGGAAGAGGCCACATGGTAGACCCAGAGCTATACCATAGCAGTTGAAAAGGATCGCCATGTTTGGGCCCTTCTGAGGCCCCTTACACAACAGCAGAAAGCAGTTTGAGAAATTCTGGTGATTGCCAAGGTGGATAACTCATGATAGGAAGCTTAAAAACCTTAGGTGAACATTTACCAGCATACTTATAGTATTGGGGACCGCTCTGTTTTGGCCGTTGCTTTTTGGTGTTGCCTGCCGAAGTGACATTAATTATAGGCATGGCTTCATAAGTGTCCCCTCGCTGATAGAAGTAAATAAACATGGATTCTAATGCCTGCTGTTGAATAAGGGTTAGCGTTAAAGTTAGAGTTAGCTCTTTTTAATAAATATTGAATAACACCTAACTGATAATTGCAAATAGTGTTTTAGTTCAGAGATTCATCTTAGCGGCAACTACAACCAATCACAGTAGGCAGAAGTCAGGCCGAAAGCCAGGCCCAAAATACAGCAGTCCCCAATACAGTAAGTATGCCTTGAAAGTTACCTTACACTTATAGTGAGAAATGTGTGAAAATAGGGCTTATCCTCGTTTGGGCCCTTCTGAGCCTCCTTACACACGAGACGGCAGCAGTTTAAGATCTTCTGGTGATTGCCTGGGAAAATAACTCTTGGTGATTGTTGTTTTTGCTAGATAATTTTGCAAAGAAATAATTATGACAGTATGACAATTATAAAACAATTTTTACCTGTGACTTTCTATACCGTGTATCAACTGTGTGAATGCGAATATCGTAATCGTAATCTCGAGATTTCTACAGCACCCAACGAAAGCTAAGTCGTGGGAACTAGCTTATTCACAGGCGCTGTGAATGCGAATATCAACCAGTTGACGGAGGTACCCTTGCCTGCCTCTTGGTTAGCTTAAGGGACTGCTCTTCTATCGTAAGATTTCGTGAATTCGAGATTTCTACAGCACCCAAAGAGCTAAGTCGTGGCCACCAGCTTATTCGCTCATAATAATAATAATACTACTACTACTACTAATAATAATAATATACCATATAAGGGAAGATGGCAAACGACCGGATGGTGTGACTCTTATCCCGTGGTCTCGCGGAAGGTGTCTTACATGGGATGTGACAGTTTCTGACACATTTGCAGCGTCACATCTAGGTTTTACTTCAACCGGACCAAGTGAAGCTGCAAACCGGGCAGTCTCAGCCAAAAGGCTAAAATACGCCACTATAGCCCAAACCCACTCTTTTGTGGCGGTCGCACTGGAGACCAGCGGCGCACGGAGTACGGAAGGATTGGATTTTGTGCGGGAGTTAGGACGAAGGATGACAATGGCAACCCACGATCCACTGGAGACCAGCTACCTGCCTCAAAGACTCTCAGTGGCTGTCCAGCGTGGGAACGCCATCTGCTTCTCCGGAACTCTAATATGAACATATAGGACGATGATGATGATGATGATGATGATAATAATAACAATAATAATAATAATGACTCATGAAATGAGTTTTCTTACATTACAGATCAGAAAGACATATCTACCGAATCACAGCCTTCAAATTACGAATCCGGTGGAATAACCATAAAGTTATAATGTATTTATTACACAGAAAAGTTTATAGGTTACAACTGCTCACTGTGCTTATAATGAGGGGTATAATAGTCCAGGTCTTATGACTATGTAAATATCAAGACTTTTATAGCGCTATTTGTAATTGTACGAACGACTCACCTACATGTAGGGCACCCATTTCACAAAACAGTTCACAACCCTTTGCACATATTTCACAGTACAAGTCTCTATTTTCATTTATTCTTATCACTCAGGAAAATTGATAAACCAAATTAAAATTTCACATTTTTTTACACTATAAAGAAATCATTTTACTCACAGTTTGCTCGAAATTATTCCAAACACAATCTTCACATATACCTACATGACAAATTCATCAATTGCGAAAGTGTATTCAACTTAGTGATTCATCGTGAACCGATTGGGTAATCGGTTTTACTGTGTTGTTATAAACATGAACCGCTACTTTTCTTCTGACTTATCTGAAAGCTATTTCTCGCGGAAATCCCACAACATGCCTGGCTCATAACACTGAAGTGCTCAGGGTCGCAAGCAAACATCCACCAATCTATTAATAGAATAATCAACACGTATCTACGCTTAGCCTTAGCGCATACCATTGCCAAGCGGCAGCCAAAGAATAATAATTATGTTAAAACGACAGGCCACGTGATTCAGCTAGTCACGATCTCTCGACTACCGCGTTGGGAAACCGAGTAACAGTCGAAGAGTTTTAATCCGTGATTGGTTAAGCAAACCACACCCAATTGGCTATCAAAATCACTTGATTATATCAACAGTTTATTAATATTTAATTAGAAACCTCGCATTTTAAGAATTATAATTAACCAGTTATATGTTGAAGACATCGTAATCGTAATCTGAAGATTTCTATAGTGCCCAACGAAAGCTAAGTCGCGGGAACCAGCTTATTCACAGGCGCTCACTCAAAACAAAATTAATAGACAGAAAGGATCAGATCGGTTCCGGATCAAGATCTAAAGGTCAGAAAGGCAGACAGGATATGGTGGATGGTGTTTGGAATTGCAGCGTTAAGATAGATAAGGGGAAGAAGAGGTACCAGGATAGGATCTGTGCTTCCAGTTTTGAGTGAAAGACCTGCGCGGAGAACGCAAGAAGTGCAGTTTTTGTGAGTTCGTGGAATGGGTCAGATAACTGTTGTAATTCTGGCGGGAGTTTCTTCCAGAGAGACGGAGCAGCAATGAAGCGATTCCCAAATTTGAGGGTGAGCTAAAGGAAGAGCGGTAGACTTTTTAGGGCGGAAGAGGAACGGGTTGAACGGAAGGGTTGAATTGCAAATAACACACGAAGCTAGGAGGTTTGGGAGAATTGAATGATGTTGTAGGTAAGCGACAGGACTTTTTGCTCTATTCGTTCAGGTATCTTAAGCCAGTGAAGTGATTAGAGAACAGGAGTGATGGGATGGTGTTTGGGGATTTTCATGACAGCTTTAATGAATAATGAGTGGGGCAGTGTATAGGAGATAGGTGCAGGGTCAAGTTCGCATTGTTTATTTGGAAAAAGTTTTAACAGATGTGATATTTCAGTCTCTTTTCATATGGATTGTTGGTGTTTTGGAAAGTAGAGATTGAAGAGAAACACGGAAGGTAGTAATTTTGCCGATAAAGAAAGAACAGAACGAGTCGGCTATCGAAGAAGACGGAAAAGAATTTGCAAGTGGGCTGGAGGCAATCGGTTGGAGGAGTTGGTTTTTGGTTTTCAAAAGAAGGCTAGGGCTAGAAGATTGGGGAACGAATTAGCGATAAATAAATTCTGTATTTAGCAAAAGTCTTTGCGGTAGATTTAAGAGCAGATAAACGTCTAGGCCTCGCGAGCTTTCTTTAACTGTACGCCATCCTCGACGTCAGCCTTTGTAAGTCCTGGGCCACACAGGCCAGGCCGAACCCACCCACCCCTGTCGAACGAACTATTTTGTGTCATTGGCGCCCAACGTGGGGCTCGAGGAGCGGCAGGAGCAGCTCGTGAAGCCTTCTCGTTAGTACGAAACGAAAGCAGGACGATCCGCTGCATCTCGGAGATGCCGCTTCAGGACCGAAAACTCATATTCAGAAACCAGGATCCAGCAGCTATAAACACTGCTGAGTTCACCCCCCCGGCGGCGGGAGGATGTCACAAAACTGTGACTGCTACGCCTCGGTGTCGCCACCTGGCGAGTCATTATTTATTACCTGTGCATCAAACTTTCGTCACACCTTTTATTGAGTTGGCAGTGGCGCTTTTTATACCCAAGGAATGACTAAGGCGAGATCGTCTTGTTAAACAATGACTTATGTGTGTGATTTTATCTTCCACGGTCGTCGACTGGGGCGCCGTCTCCGCCTTCGGCACGGTCGTCGCCTGGGTCGCCGTCTCCGCCGGCGGCACGTTCGTCGCCTGGGTCTGCCGTCTACGTTTGCAGCACGGTCGTCGCCTGGGTCTGCCGTCTCCGCTTGCAGCACGGTCTTCGCCAGGGTCGACGGTCTGCGCCTGAGTCGACGGTCTACGCCTCGTTCACCGCCTCCGCCGCTGTATTTGACGGTCTGTGCCTCGCCGTCTTCGCCTCGGTCACCGACTCCGCCTTGACGCTATCATCGACGGTCTGTGCCTCGCCGTCTTCGCCTGAGTCAACGGTTGTACCACGCCGTCCTCGCCTGAGTCGACGGTCTACGCCTCGTTCACCGCCTCCGCCGCTGTATTCGAACGTCTGTGCCTCGCCGTCTTCGCCTCGGTCACCGACTCCGCCTTGACGCTATCATCGACGGTCTGTGCCTCGCCGTCTTCGCCTGAGTCGACGGTCTGTGCCTCGCCGTCTCCGCATGCAGTACGGTCTACGCCTCGTTCACCGTCTCCGCCGCTGTATTCAACGGTCTGTGCCTCGCCGTCTCCGCCTACAGCACGGTCTTCGACGTCTAGGCCTCGCGAGCCTTCTTTAACTGTACGCCATCCTCGACGTCAGCCTTTGTAAGTCCTGGGCCACACAGGTCAGGCCGAACCCACCCACCCCTGTCGAACGAACTATTTTGTGTCAGTACCAAGGATTATAAGGGTCGAATTTAGTAGTACTGTTTTTAAAAATGGAAAAGGTCATGTTGTAGGCAGACACAAGATCATCAAGGAAGCAGGGTGGATTTGAAACAAGGTTTGAACAAAAGATATCTTTTATGAGGGCTTCAGTGTTTACTGTCATCCGGCGAAAAGAATGAAAGACAGGATCAGGACATAGAGTATGTATGTATGTATCACTAAATTTGTAAAGCGCCTTTTAAGTAACTCACAAAGGCGCTGCAGCACGGCTACCTAATGGTCTCTAAATAGGAACGTCTTGAGACGGGCAGAAAATGTTTCTTGAACTGTTGAACAGGGAAGGGATCGGATGTCTAGTGGAAGAGTGTTCCAGAGAGACGGCCCCACAGTGGAGAAGGGACGGCCTGCCCGAGCAGACGTACGAGAACGGAGTACAATTAGTTGACCATGTGTCGCCGATCGTAGTCTCTGTCGACCAGGTTGATCAGCAACTGGCTTGATGAGCTCATTAATATAATCCGGCGCTAAGTCAACGATCGAGGACCTGACCATGAGGGATATTTTGAACTGTATCCTCTTTTCAACTGGAAGCCAATGCAGGATGTCTCGTATGTAGGTGGAAATATGCGAGAATCTGGACGTACCAGCGACGAGCCGAGCAGCACAGTTGAGGACAAACTGGAGCTGACGAATGCGGAATTTAGACAAGCCGACCAGGATGGAGTTGCATTAGTCCAGACGCCTGATGATGAAGGAATGGACGAGTGTGACGGCCGCGCTATAGGACAGGTTTCGATGTACAGTCCTTATCTGACGCAGTTCGTAGTAGCAAGTCCTGCAGAGTGAATTAATATGGCCCGCCATCGACAGCTTTTCGTCCAACAAGACACCCAGATCACGAACCGTTCGCAGCGAGACCGAGTTCGAAGACGTTGCCAGTATCATATCACGATCCACATCCCGAAGCTTGTGCCGAGAGCCGAACCAGGTGAACTGTGTTTTCGCCGGGTTCAGCCGAAGCCGGTTTGAAGACATCCATTTCTGTATATTGGTAACCACCATCTGGATCCTCGAGACACAGGCTGCGGTGTCAGATGGATGGCAAGTCGCACATATCTGCACATCATCGGCATATTGATGAACCAGTGCACCGAGAGCTGTGACGACCTGGGTTAGTTCGGCAGTATAGAGTATGTAGAGGAGTGGCCCGAGAACTGAACCCTGTGGCACGCCACAGAGAACCGGTATCCAGCACGATGCATCTGTCCCGACCTCATAGTCCTCCCATCGAGGAAAGAGCGTATCCATTCGAGTGTCCGGCCCGCAAAACCATACGAGGTTTCGAGACGAGTCAGGAGAATCTGATGATCCACAGTGTCGAATGCTGCGCTTACATCAAGGAGAGCGAGCAGCGTGACCTTCCCTGCGTCGATGGCATCATAGATGTCAGAGACAAGTCGAAGGACCACCGTCTCAGTCGAATGGCCCTTCCTAAAACCAGACTGACGCTTTGGGATGAGATTACTTGAGTCGAGATAGAAGACTGCCTGCTGTGCGACTATTTTCTCGATGATATTTGAGAGAAATGAGAATTTGGAGACTGGGGGGTAGCTACTGACATCTTCAGGATCCAGTCCGAGCTTTTTAAGATGTGGTTTGACGATAGCCAGAGTAGGTAGAATGTTAGCGCGTGAGAAGATAGGGTAATGATCGGATCACCATCCGATCGTTACCCTATCTTCTCACGCGCTAACTACTCTTATCAACAGAAAAAGATATATCAGGAGAATGATAATGCAATAATGTAGGTGGGAAATCTAATATGCTGGACCAGGTTAGTTGGCGATAATAAGGTGAGGAATTCTGAAGCAAATGTATCGAAGGGATTATTACATGTGTATTAAAATCGCCTGTGAACAGAAATTCATGAGGCGTAGTGGCCACAGGGTGGTTAATTCGTTCGATAAGATCGACGGAGGACTCGAATATGAGGAGGGAGATAGAGGCGATATACATTAAAGATAGACAGATTCGTATGAGGAAGTTCAAGAATTATTAATGCGCATTCGAACGATTGAAAAAAGTTATCAGGTGACTCTAGAACGTTGGCAGATAATAACCGGGCGGGAAAGGCAATGCCGCCACCATTTATGTTGGCAGAGGTTGATGATTTGGAGGCGTGAGGTGTAGGCCTACTGTAGACATGGTAGCCTGTAGGAATACAGTTTTGATGTCCGGCAAGAGTTGTGTTTAAATTCAGCCACTTGTTTCAGATAATGTAAATATGTTGAACAAGTTAGAGGAGAGAGCTCTATGTTTAATTTCATGTGAGTGTGCAGGATGGAGAAGCGATCGTATGTTTTCCGTGCAGATTAATCAGCGCTTGCTGTCTGTGTTTAGAGTATTGTCGACGCTACTGGAAGGTGACTTTAGATGAGCAGAAGGAGCAGGATCTGAAGGAGTGCAGATCTTGGGGGCTAAGATGTATGGCCTAGGAGTTTGTCTCCAGAGAGCATGATTAATATGGCGAAGAGAGTATGGCAGGTGGGGGTGCTGCAGTGAAGAGGCTAGGAATAACTCAAAGGAATAAAGAATAGATGTCCATACGTGCGTTGTCACAGTGCCAAATTAAACAGAGTTAGAAAGTTTGGCTGTTGGAGTTATGTAGGGCAAGCAGGGATAAGAGGGTTGCCATCTGATATGGAAGGTAATTATGTAGAGCAGGCTGAAAATGAGAATGATTGATAGGTACATTATGTAGGAAATTTAAAATAGAGTGTGCACTGGTTGGAGTTAATGTTACGGAAGGCGGGGGAAGCAAGGGTGCATGATGGGACGATTATTAGGCAATACAGCTGCTAGAAGTTGCAAAAGATATGAAACTGACTCATCGAAAACAGAAGATAAATCCACGAAGAGAGATGCATTTCCTAGGATATGACGGAAGTTAGGAAATACAGACTATAAAAATACAAGTTATGAAAATAAAGCATGCACAGCGCACCAACTGGATTCCCTTGAAAACAGTAACGTCTTATGTTAAAGACATGGTGAGAAAATGACATTCGGTTTTTTTAGTGACCGTATGGCCTCGACCCTGCTACTTTTTCAATTAATTGATTGGGTGAGATCCTTGAAGAGCGCCGCTCGTTTGAATGGACGCCACGCCATTTAAAGTCTCCGTGCACATACCGTCCTGGCCCGAGATTAAAATCTCTGAAACAAGCCACGATCAGGTTGTGAACAGGCATCCTCAGAGGTGCCGTGACGTACGCTTTTGCCAATGTAGCTAACTAGGCATCTCGAGTCCAAATATGATATCCACACTCAATCTCTCTTGTTGAAGGCTGCTTCCCCGCCAGTTTCGCTCATGCCATAGTTTACCCTCGTTTTAAAAGCCATCTCTTCCTCGTGATGATTTATCAAATTATTGCCCCATCTCTACTCTCAATTTTATTTCCATCAGTTTGGGAAAAGTACAGTAGTTGCCAGTCGTCCGAGTAATCACCTTTCATCGCACAACCTGTACCTTCCATTCCATTTCCTCTACCGCAAATACCATTCCACAGAAACCGCGCTATACACCGTGCACAGTCACATAATCAACTCAATTTAACAATGAAAATTAACTGCTCTTATTCTTTTTAACCTATCTGCCGCTGTTGATACTACTGATCACGGCATAAGTGTACTCCTTCACCGCCTCGAACATTGATCTGCATCTTACCTGCACCTTCATACTCAGTCAGGCCGTATCAACCAATTAACTTCTGCGCCTACTGTCTTGAATCGTGGCATTCCACGCGGTTCTTGACTGGGTCCGTTTCTGTTCACATTGTATGCGACTCCACTCGGTTCATTACTTACTATGACATTTTCTAATCATGTTGCCATCATATGCAAATCAGCTCAATTTCACATACGGGATATTTGTAGATTCAGATCTCTTTTGCCTCATACTGTCTTAATCCTACCAACTAGTGCATTGGTTTCCAGCATGCCTGACTACTGTAACTCACGTATTATTGACAGCATTAAGAGATACTGGTACAAACCACAAATGTTGCATGACTCTTCCGCCAGAGCCATAAGAAAAACACGCAGAGCCATAAGAAAAACAATCAGAATATTTCATCAATATTGCATTCCTTACGCTGGCTGCCCATCGAGCAAAAAATCCAGTTTGAGGTCTGTCTTGTAGTTCATGAAGTATTACATCTAAATCAGCCGATCTACCGCTGTTCCATGCTCAATCGTCATACCAACAAATATTCTTCTTCTTCTTCTTCTGGTTCTCTGCTGTCAGGCAGATTCAAACGTCCGATGACGCCATTCCTTTCGGTGCTGAGCTTCTTCTTTCAGCCTGCTGTAGCCGTCCGTCATCATCCAATCCAGCAGCATCTGTCTGTGTCTTCCTCTTGTTTTCCTCCCCTCCATTCTACCCTCAATTACGGTTCTCAAGAGTGAGTCCCCTCTCAATATGTGACCAATCAATTTTCTCTGTCGTCTCCTTATTGTAGCTATCATAGATCTATAATATAAGTCTTCTCGTCATCTGTAACAGGGTCTTCACACTATCCGTATTAATTGCACTGTTTTATCGTTTATACGATTATATTATCAGCCAACTACGAATGTCTTCAACACAATTGTCTCAAAAAAGGGGCGTGATTCTAGTTCATTCGAGTTACGTTGCAGATGTAGGGAGGACGTTAGCCTTCGATGAACTTAAATCTACGCGCAACGATTGATTGCAGTGTCGGTAGACACTGGACGCTACCCTGTCTACATCTTGACTGCTGCTCAACTTCTAGCAAGCCGTGACGTTTGATTTCTTTTTGGGTAAAATCATGATGGTCTGCAAAAAGTCTTCCGGCCATACTCCAACAGATATTGCAGTCTTTCTTGGAATTTGTTAGCATTTGAAGTCGAACACAGTCTTCTTCCAGTGTCTTGGTAGCGAGCGGCAGACATTCCCACGAGATCCTTTGACGAGACCCGAGATGACCTGCTCCCATATCAAGACGAGATTGAGACGTTCACCCAGAAGTTCGAGGGAGACCGAGATCTTAGGTCTTCATGACGCTTGGGTCTTCGATACGAGACCGAAGCGTCCCAAACGTCCCTTAAAGTTTTTTTATTGTCAGCACCTAGCAGTTTTATTACTGTTTTAATGCAGGCTTATGTTGACTTCCGTTTTAACAGGTTTCGCAACATTTTCAATAATTTTATGATTAGCTCAGTATCTATTTATTGCTGTTTTAATTACGGTTGTATCTATGTTACATCCAGTCTTGTAATGTAGTGAACAACCTAAGTAATACTACTGGATGCAATATGATAGATCAACAGCGGGCAGGCAGATAAACTACTACACTGGTTCTAAGTTGCCTCCTATCATTGGCCTAGGTGTACAAACAAGTCATCCAGCAGTGAAATCAAATAACTGAATTAAACAGAAGATGAATAAGACTGAGGTATGTCAATGTCCCTCTTTTCTACTGGTGTCCTATATCGACATGTAATAGCTAGGCTATAGTCTATAGTCTATATAGGCTATAATGTAGGGCTACAGTTAGCAACTTAGGATCAACAAAATCATTCATTACAAGTTTATAAAAACCTCTGATCCAAAATTTCACATGCCTAGAAGACAGAAGGTATTATTATTATTTTTAACCCAAAGTGCAAATGATCCTTCAGGATTAAAAAAATTAGGGCAAGCGTTATTCTGGGAAGGTTAATCTTCGCTGATGGCTGCTTCGGTGGTAACTGTGCTGCAAAAAGCTAATGATTCCTGTGCAAGGCGATGACCGAGGCGTTTGATGAAAGAGAGGCCATTTTCATTTACTGAGCCCAGAGTTGAAAAAGTCAAGGGCACAAAGCAGTGTAGCCTATTTGGATATTATTCTTTCAGAGCTCTGTTATCTCAGCTGCATCATCCGAGCTGGCACGATATGATTTTGCTACGGTGTCAATAACAGTGGTGTCTCATGTAGAGATGGGCACGGGCCGAAAAATCCCGGCCCGTCCCGGTCCGGTCCGGCCCGCATCGTAAAAATTATTGCTTGGCCTGGTCTGGCCCCGCCCGGCCCAAATCCAGGCCGCTTCGCAGGCTGCAGCCAATAGCTACTCATTGCGTAACAAAAATTAACCATACTTTATATTTATATCAGTGCTTCCAAACCTGTGTCAAACTAAGTCAAACATGCAGAGACTGTGAAGAGTTCAGAACTCCTTGGCTAGAGCCATAACAAATACTTCAAAATATGAACATATAAGTATGAGCATAATTACAGTGGCGCTTTGGAAGTTTTTGGAATAAAATAGACGGTTTCTTGAATTTAAACACAATCAAATTAACAATCGGTATTGTGTGACGTTTTCCTGCTAACAAAAATTAATAATAACGTAGGCCCTACATTGTGTGACATTTTGTTAAACACAATCAAATCAAAAGTCACCATTATGCGACGTTTTCTATAAACACAACCAAATTAAAAATCGCCATTGTGTGAGGTTTTTTAAAACACAATTGAATTAATAATTACCATTGTGTGACTTTTTCTCTCAACACAATCAAATTAATCGCCATTGTGTGATTTTTTCCTTAATGAACACTTTCAAATTAATAATGGCCATTGTGTGACGTTTTCCTAGACACAAAAATTAATAATAGCTATTGTGTGACGTTTTCTTGAAACACAATCAAATTAATAATCGCCATTGTGTGACACTTTCTTTAATTAAACGCATTATTAAATTTAACAATCGCCATTGTGTGACGTATTCATTTAACACAACCAAATTAAAAATCACCATTGTGTGACGTTTTTCAAGATACAAAAAAAATAATCGCTACTCCATTAATAATTGCCAATATGTGACGTTTTGTTTAAACAAACAAATTAATAATCGCCATTGTGCTACCGTTTTCCTAGACACAAAATTAATACCTGCCACTGTGTGACGTTTTCTCTAAACACAATCAAATTAATAAATTCTCCGTTGTGTAACTTTCTAGACAAATAATTAATAATCGCCATTGTGTGACGTTTTCCTTAATTGAACATATTCAAATTAATAATCGCTATTGTGTGACGTTTTCAGACGTCTAAAAATTAATAATCGCAATTTTGTGGCGTTTTTCTAGACACAAAATTAATAATCGCCATCTGTGACGTTTTCTTCAAATACAATCAAATTAATAATCGCCATTGTGTGACGCCATTTAATGCGACTGAAAGTGTACGAAAGGGTGATCGAAGGGCGGGAGCAACGGATGGAATTTTCATACTCAGACAGGTGCAGGAGAAAAGCATTTGGACATGATGGGATCTAATGGCTACATATCATTTTAAAGGACTTTATGAAACAGCAAATGCTGCCAAAAGATCAATCAAGGAGAATGTATACAAAACAATAAGACCAGTGATGATATACGGAGCAGATGCCTGGACATTGACGAAAGAGGAGAAGATGGCGGAGAGAACAGAAATGTGAATTATGCGATGATTCCTTTGTTAAGGAATAAGGTTGAATAACCCTTAATTAATAAGGAATAAGGAATAAGGTCTTGCTGAATCATGTCTCCTTGGGAGACATGATTTAGCAAGACCTAAAGCTTCTCAGACTGAAGAAAGAAGATACTGGAGATCGACACAAATGGAAAAGAAGGATTCTTGTGTCTGATCCTTCCCTTGGAGGGATAAATTTCAGCCATAAGGATTATGATTGTGTGACGTTTTCTTTAAATACATCAAATTATAACATACATTACACAATCAAATAAATAAGCGCCTTTTGTTGGTTTTCTTTAATTACAACGAAATCAACCACTGAGATTTGCTCGTTCAACCTTATTCCTTTCTTATGCGTTTCTCTTTCTCGTCCTCCAGCTCAGCATTCCACCCCTACGTGAACCATGGAGATGAACGTTGAGTCTAAGCCATTCGAAATCAGAGTAGCAAGAGTATCAGGAGATTTTACCTAAAAAATTCGTTAATGGCGATTATTAATTTAATTGTGTTTACAGAAGACTTCACACAATGGTGATTATTACTTTGATTTGTGTTTGCTGAAAACTTTACACAATGGCGATTATTAATTTGCTTGTGCCTATTGAAAAGTCACGCAATGCCGATTACTAATTTGATTGTGTTTGCAAGAAAAGTTACACAATGGCGATTTTTAGTGTGGTTGTGCTGAGTGAAAACGTCGCATAATAGCGATAATTGATTTGAATGTGTTCAATTTAGAAAAACGTCACACAATGACGATTATTATTTTATATGTGTATGAAAACACATAATGGCGATTACACTGGATCACAACGATTTTGCTACTGAAAGTAATGCATGTGCCTTATATTGATTCAAATGTGCTGATTCCAAATACGAAGTCAGAATCTGCCCAGCACGTCTAGATTTTAAGTTATGCATGCATTCAAGTAATGACGCAAGGACTCGTTTTCGGTTATGTCTGTACATTCTGTTGTATGTGTCTCCACGATTGCTGCCAGTGATACGTGCATGCCTGCAAGTGTCGCCTGAAACATTCCTAACAGCAAGCCTGCAGCAGCCGCTAGACATGATTGGGCATGTCAGCGAGCTGACGTCAGCATCAATACCAGTATATAAGGCGAGATTGCGTAGAACGAAGGTGAAGTTTTCTTATATAGCTGTAGCTAGTGTGTGAGATTTAATTTTGAAATGAATAGGCGAGGCTGTGTTAACCATCCAGACAATTTTTGCTATGTTTGTGGTAAATATACTCTTTGTGACCAGCGCAAGAAGTTAACTAAGAGAGTGACGATTGCTTACAAGTATTATTTTGGATGTCAAATCGGAGACCAGGATAAAAGTTGGGCACCTCATGTCTGCTGCACCGTGTGCTACTCTGGGCTTACACAGTGGCAGAATGGCAAAAGGAATTCAATGCCGTTTGCTGTGCCTATGGTGTGGCGCGAGCCAAGAAATCATCATGCAGACTGTTATTTCTGTATTACTAATGTTGCTGGATTTTCAAAGAAAAATAAGTCTAAAATCGTTTATCCTGATTGCGAGTCCGCTCTAAAGCCAGTGCCGCATGATGAAGAGAATCCAGTACCATTTCCGCCTGCTGCGGGTGCTGATGAAACGGACAGTTCTGATGGTAATACAGAAGATGACGTTACTGTTTATGAATCCATTGATCAAGATTTGGAAGAGGGTAGGTCGCATTTGATAAGGCAAGGTGAGTTAGATGATCTGGTGAGGGACCTATCTTTGTCAAAGGAGAAATCTGAACTGTTAGCCGCCAGACTAGGGGAGTGGAACTTGCTTCAAAAAGGTACCACAACATCACACTTCCGTTATCGTCACAAACAGTTAGCTACATATTACAAACTGGGAAATGATATCTGTTTCTGTACTGACGTGAACGGTCTCATGCTGAATTTAGATTGCGAATACGTTCCTGATCAGTGGAGACTGTTCAAAGCGTCTGTTCCTATGGCCCACGCTGTAGGCCTCAAAGAGACATATGATTCAATGAAACTCATTTTGAAAGTGATCAACTACTCAGACCACAAATGGAACATCTGTGCGGACCTCAAAGTGGTAGCACTTATTCTAGGCCTACAGCTGGTGTACACAAAACATATGTGCTTTTTGTGCTTGTGGAACAGTCGTGATGACAGCAACCATTACAAAGTGAAACTGTGGCCTCCTAGATCTGAGCACATTGTTGGTCGGCACAACGTGCACCACGAACCATTGGTTGATCCATTGAAAGTGTACTTACCACCACTTCACATTAAACTGGGCCTCATGAGGAATTTCGTAGTGGCAATGGATCGTACTGGACAAGGCTTCCAGTATCTGAGAGATAAATTTGGAGCTGTCAAAACTGATGCTAAGCTGAAGGCTGGGATTTTTATTGGGCCAGAAATCCGCAAACTAATGCGTGATACTGTATTTAGAACCAAGCTCAGCCCACTGGAATTTGCCGCTTGGGATGCATGTACGTTGGTGGTGCAAAACTCCCTTGGGAATCACCGAGCTGAGAACTATGCTGAACTCGTTAGCAACATGCTAACAGCAAATAAGCAACTCGGCTGCCGGATGTCACTAAAAATACATTTCTTACATTCCCATCTGGATTTGTTCCCACCAAACTTGGGTGATGTAAGCGATGAGCATGGAGAGAGATTCCATCAAGACATCTCCACCTTTGAAGCAAGATATCAGGGCCACTGCAATTCCAACATGATGGGCGATTACTGCTGGTTTCTGCAGCGGGCAACAGCGGCCACTCACAAGCGCAAGAGCAAGTGTCTAAAGCACTTTTGAACTCGTATAGAGTTAAGCTAGAGACAAAATTTCGAAATGTATGCTTTCATCTGAGTAACATACATATATTTATATTACATTTTAAAACATATTTTAATTTCAAGTTATAAAAGAATAACATTTTGTTTCTTGTTATGAATACTCTGAGTTTGCATAATTACACAGCTATAAGGAAATACTAGTTCTGTAAAGAGTTTGCATAATTATTAGCATGTATGCTGCATATCTTAAGACCCTGACGTGCTACACAAAATCTGACTTCAGATTTGGAATCAGCAGATTCGATTTAGTGTAGTACATATAACATATGCCTAGTAGCAGGCGAAAATTTTTTTCGTGTGATCCAGTGTTATTAATTTGATTGTGTTTCAAGAAAACGTCACAATGCTTTTTTATCTAGGAAAAAGTTGCACAATGGAAATTATTAATTTCTTATTTTTAATGAAAACGTTACACAATGGCGACTATTAATTTTTGTACCTAGAAAAACGTCACACAGTGGCGATTTTTAATTTGATTGCGTTGAGAGAAAACGTATAACCATAAAATATCGAGTATTAATTTGCATTCTAATAATTTAGGAAAACGTAACACATTGGCGATTATTAAAAGAAAACGTTACACAACAGCGATTATTAATCTGAATTCTTTTAATTAAGGAAAACGTCACACAATGGCGATAATTAATTTGATTGTGTTTACAGAAAACGTCACACAATGGGATTATTAATTTGAAAGTGTTCAATTAAGAACACTTTACAAAATGGCGATTGTTGTTTTGTGTGTAGGAAAGCGAGACATAATAGCGATTGTTAATTTGAAAGCGCTAAGTTATGGAAAACATCACACAACACATTACTATTTTATGTATATAGGAAAAGGTCACACAATGGCTATTATTGTGCATTATAATTTTGCTCGCGGCCTCTTTGAGAAGTACTGGAGTGTGAAGGTAGAATAAGTTAACAAATATATTTTGGAGCCTGTAAAGACAGAGGAAGAAACAGAACGACGCACAACTCTTGAGTGCCTTAATTTGTAATAACAAGACAGAGTCAAGCTAGAGACATGGTTTGCGCAGCAAAGTTACAGTCAAGAATAACGCCCAGATTACAAATAAGAGACGAAAATACAAAAGAGAGGAAGCAAGAGTAGTCAAGCTGAGCAAGACGGTTTTGGAACCAAACCAGACCAGCTGATTCTTAGCCGGATTAAAGCGAAGACGACTGCAGGTCATTCAATGTTGAATATCATGAGTCGAGGCAAATATTTTACCAACAAGAGCAAGCTGCGCAGACGGAGGTCCCTGCACAAAAGCCTGAACATCGTCTGCATACAAATGACCAAAGCCAAGTGTTTAGCAAAGAGAAGATGGAAGGGTTAGCGGTATACAAAATTTATAAAAAAGAGGACCAATGACCGAGCCCTGGGAAACACCAAGATCAACTTTAACCCAGGACGTACGGGAGTCTCCGAGAATCTGTGTTCGAACGCTAAGATAAGAACGAAAGCAGTGAAGAGGAGGACCGTGGACGCCAAAAGATAGCACAAGATGGCTAAACAAAATATTATGATCGACCGTGTCAAAGGCAGAGGAGACACCAAAAGGAGGGTAAATATGAGACTGACCAATGGCTGAATAAATGTCTGAGAGGAGAGCAAAAGAAAAGATTCAGGAGAGAGACTGGCCAGGAGACATTAGCCCTGAATCTTCAATACATGGTAGCAATTGAAGGGAAACAAGTCAAGAGTTTTGGGAGAGAAAAGAGAGATTGAAAATAGGACGATAATTACCACTGTGCGACGTTTTCATTGAACACAAACAAATTATTAAGCTCCGTTGTGTGACGACTCAGTAAACGCATATTAATAAGCGCCTTTGTGTGACGTTTTACTCTAATTACAATAAAATCAATCAGCTTCTCATAAATACTGATTGGCACAAAATAGCTTTGGTAAAAAGCTTTCTAATTCTACCAAAGGTATGATATTATAATTTAATGTGCATAGTAAGACTTGAAATGAGAACATCTCGGGCATCATTCTTACTACATGACCTCGCATCTAAAAGCATTTATTACAAATATTAATATCCCATGCAAGCAGTTTCCACGATTATACTAACTGGTCTGCTGGATTCGAATGAACTGCTACCAGACTACGACTTGCCAATCATTTACGCACACCAATGGCCATCATCTGATGTCTTGTCCTGTAACGTTGACGCTATAAAAGTTTTCTGGTTACTTTGTCGGTATTATACCTTTCGTCAGGTATTCACCACCCAACCACTAAAATGTACTAGTTCAAACTTATTGCTTTCTTATGCGTTTCTCTTTTTCGTCCTACAACTCTGCTTTCCACTCCTGCATGAACCATGAAGATGAATGTTGAGTCTTAGCAATTCGAAATCAGAATAGTCAAGAGTATCAGGAGATTTTACCACAAAAATTCGTTAATTTGGGTCACCTTCTTGGAATGGCTGAAATTGCGATTAATTTCAGACAGCTGCTTTTCAGAGCTTCTAAGTGATGTCTTGCGTATTGGTAAAGTAGGCCTAATAGATTAGATAAGTAAGTTTTATCATACATTGAATATGAACAATCATACTTTGGCAGATATTGTTGCATGGCCATTTGTTTTACTAAACACTGGTCTTGTAATTCTGTAATTGTGGCCTCTCCTTCAAAGAACACCATATATGGACCATAAGCAATATCCACCAGACACGAATATTGCCCAAAACTTGCGTTGTCATCAAACTGCTTTCTGGAAACACTTTTTCGTAAGTACCGACACAATTCATAACTTTTTTCGTTGAGCTCAAGTGAATATGCAACCAATAGATATTAGGCTCGAAATTAGTTTATTGCTTCTCATATCGCCTTAGGTTTCCAGGTAGGCATATGAATATATTTTCAGTTTCCACAGTGTGAATAATAATATGTGCGTCTTCACTGAACCATGCAATACGCAAAAAATTAATGCATGTGCAAACTGTGTTAATCACAACATGCGATAGCAGATGGTGAACAGCACTTAGCAAATTCCAGGCACAGTCTGACCAAATCTTATAAATGAAGGCAATAAATGCGACAATTACAGATTTCTTAGTGCGGGAAAGGGATAGTAACTGTAATTGTAATTGTAATCTGACATTTATAAAGCGCCACTTCAAGAATAGACTCATCAGAAGCGCTCAATAGACTCATCAGAAGCGCTCAAAACAGTGGAGGCAATGTAGTGCTTGGGTGGTTAATGTACGGTAAGATAATGTTAGGTAGGCCTACATACATAGTTACTGTAATTTAAGATAAGGAATGGTGATCACTCAATTAATAAACAGTTGTTTAATTAATAATATAGGCTGAAAAGGCGTTGTCAAAATTGAACTAATCTAATGACTTTTATAGCGCCGTTATCATAATGCACAATGCATCAATCGACGGTTGCTTTAAATGAAATCGTAATCAAAATCATAATCCATGGGAGAAGCCAGGTCAAATTCAAATAGGTCTGAGAAACCAGAAGTTAAGCTACGGTGGATAAGCGAGTTGAAAGAGATGAGTGAAAGAGATGAGAGCTGAAACACAAACATGCCGACAGCCATCCCGAATCTTACATGCCGAGGGAAAATTGAGTTTATTCGGGCAGACTATAGTAGTACTGTAGTTTTCCTTTTATTTTACTATATTAGAAATTAGTATTCATATAAAGACAAGATCGATTTCAAATTCGTTGTAATATAAAACACCAGTAAGTAACTAAATTTAACGAGGACAGTTACAATTTGGCGAAATGTCTTGCCTAATTATTGCCCCATAAATTGCTATGAAATTGGCATGAAAGTTCTCTCTATTCGCTTTAGCATATTTCGACGTCAATGTGGTCGATCTGCGTAGCAGTGTTCAACTCTCAATAGCTTTAAATGCGGCTCCTGCTGCAGATCTGGCAACGCCGTTGACAGCAACGCCAACCTTATAGCAAGGTCCGCACACGAGGACCTTAAATGGCGTGTCGCCCATTCAAATGGGCAGCGGTGGTGAAGGATCTCACCCGATCAGTTCTTTGCAAAATGCGCAAGGTCGAGGCAATACAGTCTCTATACAAAACATTTACATTTATTCCATCGGGTAATGCTTGTGCTCATGGCAATGACAGAGCAGGCCTCATCTTTGCTCGATTTTTCGAAGTTTTTTAAGATAATTGGCTTTGCTGTGTGACGAGTGGTTGAGCTCTTCTATAAGGTCGCTAGCTGGAATTATTCCCCCCTAGTGGAGGGGTCAGCCACACGGATCCTTCTTTTCCATTTGTTTCTATCTCCAGTATCTTCTCTCTTCGGTCTGAGGAGCTTTAAGTCTTGCTGAATCATGTCTCCCCATCTCTTCTTTTGTCGTCCCCAACTGCATCGTCCGTAAGCACCTGCACTCGTCATTCTTTTAATACAACTTTCCACCTCTCTTCTAATCACATGACCATATCATTTCAACCTGACTTCTCGTACCTTGTCAGATATACACGCCACTCCCAATATCTGTCTGATATACTCATTCCTTTTATTGTCTTTCAGTGAAATTTCAAGAATTCATCGTAGCACTCTCATTTCTGTTCTCTCCAGCAGCTTCTCCTCCTCTTTCGTCAATATCCAGGCTTCTGGTCCGTATATCATCACTGGTCTTATCATTGTTTTGTATTCCTTTCATCTGAGTTGAACCGGCATTTTGACATCGCATAATACAATCGCTAGATCTTTCTATTTTGCCACGTGCCTTAACATCATGTTTGCATCCCCCTTTAGCACTCATTATCGACACAAGATATTTAAAGGTTTCTACTTGTTTCAATGCATTTCCTGCAATGTCCTTGACCACTAGTGTCTTCCAGTTTGGAACATACCATGGTCTCTGTTTTATTGATATTTATTTTAAGACCCTTGCATTGGTCTCTGTTTTATTGATATTTATATTAAGACCCTTGCTCTCCAGTGCCCTCTGCTAATCAGTGAAACGCCCTTGTCGCTGCGTCGTCTGCCACTATGACATCATCAGCATACGACATATCCCATGTTTCTTCACTTCTCACATTGTCCTATATATCATCTATTATTGTAATTGTAATTGTAATTTGAGAATTATAAAGCGCCTCTTAGAGGATAAACTCAACAGAGGTGCTTCCGACCCGAAAAAGTAAAATCACTGTTGAACAGTACAGTCTTCAGGCGCCTGCGGAACACTGAGAGGGGGAGAGAAAGGAGCTCAATTACTTGACGAACAGCAGAGGACTCAGGCAGGATCCCTGATGTTCACCCACTTGAATCTCAAATTTTACTGTGTTTCCTATATTACTCCTCACTGAAGTCTGTGCATCTTCGTACATTGATTTCACCAGTCGCACTATTTTCTCCGATACTCCATTTCCCCTCAGACTTCAATATACAACCTGTCTTGGAACTCTATCAAAAGCCTTCTCTAATTCCACAAAAGTCCAATATCTCTTGTTGTTTCCTTCGAATATTTTTCCTGCACCTGTCTTAATATGAATATTCGTAATCGTAATTCCAAGATTTCTACAGCGCCCAACGAAAGCCGCGCCGCGGGGACCAGCTTATTCACAGGCGCTCAGTCAAAACAAAATCGATAGGCAAAAGGGTTCGGTTCCAGGTCAAGATCCAAGAGTCAGGCAGAGAGACAGCGTGGCAGCTACGGTGGGTGATGTTTGGGGTAGGAGAGGAGAGACAGGTAAGAGTAAGAAGGGGTATCAGGATAGGATCTGTGGAAGAGGAATGTTTTGAGTTTTGAGTGAAAGGCCGAAGAAGAAATTGCAAGCGGTGGAGCATCGGTGAGTTTGTATGATGGGTCAGAAAACTGTCGCAGTTCTGGGGGAGTTTATTCCAGAGTGGTGGGGCAGCTATGGCTATGGAGCGATTACCAAATTTTAAGGATGAGGTGACTGGAGGGCGGAGAAGTGTTAGGGCAGAAGAAGAGCGGGCTGAGCGAAGCGGTTGTGTTGTAAATAACTGACTAAGATAGGAGGGTTGGGAAGATTGAAGTGTGTTGTAGGTAAGTGATAGGACCTTGTACTCGATTCGTTCAGGTATTTTAAGCCAGTGAAGTGATTTAAGAACAGGAGTGATGTGATGGTGTTTGAGGGTTTTGGTGACAGCACGAGCAAGAGCATTCTGTATGGCTTGAAGGCGGCTTATTTGGGTGGACCCTATGTTCAGGAACAGTGAATTGCAATAGTCTAATTTAGCATGGACTATGGATGTGGCGATGGTTGATGCAGTTTTAAAGTCAAGCATAGGGCGGATTCTGCGAAGGTCACGGATATGCATAAAGCAAGAGCGGGAGAAATGGGTAATGTGATCAGAGAAGCTGAGGTTTTGGTCGAAGATCACACCTAGGTTACGGACAGAAGAGTTAGTGTTAAAGGTATGTGTGCAGGCAGAGTCCAGGCTGAAAGAGATAGAGGAATCAGAAATTTTCTTGAGCTGGTCGCGTAGGCCTATAAGTATGAATTCGGTTTTGGATGGGTTCAAGCACAGGAGATTAGATGTCATCCAGGAGGAGATCTGGGTAACCATACGAAGAAGATGATCTATGGAGTCGTTGAAACAGTTCGGAGAAAAAGAGATGAACAGTTGAGTGTCATCAGCATAAAGGTGATGATCGACTTTGGTTGCTTTTATAAGTGAACTGAGTGGAGTAGAGGATAAACAGGAGATGTCCAAGAACAGAGCCCTGTGAGAGCCCACAAGTGAGAGGGCATGATTGGGATGAGGTTTCTGATATTTTGATGGAGAAAGAGGGAGAGGAGAGATAAGATTGTATCCAGGTTAGAGCAGTGTCGGTAAATCCGAACCAGGTTGAAAGTCTTTGGACCAAGATGTTCTGGTCGATGGTGTCAAAGGCTGCTGAAATATCAAGGAGGCAGAGACAAGGGACTTGTTGGTGAGAGATGGCAGAAACAAGGTTGTTGTAGAGGGAAGTGAGTACGGTTTCAGTTGAGTGGCGTTTAATGAAATCGGACTGGCATGGATTAAGGAGTGAATTTGAAGCTAGATAGTCATTGATCCGAAAGAGTACAATCCTTTCAGTTAATTTGGAGATGAAAGACTGGTTCGAAACAGGCCGGTAGTTTGAAAGGATTTCTTTGTCGAGTGATGATTTCTGGAGAAGAGGGGTAACAAGAGAGTGTTTGAAAAAAGGGGAAAATTACCAGCAGAGAGGGAGAGGTTAACTATCTTGGCAATGATTGGAACAAGGACAGATCCACAGTCTTTCAATAAGGAGGTAGGCATAGGGTCAAGTTCATACTGTTTGTTTGGGAGAGATTTTAGCAGATTTAGTATTTCGGTCTCTGATGTGGGTTGAAAAGCAGATAGTGAAGATCGAGGTGGAGAAGGTCGGCGGTCGTAGGTGGGAGAGGAAGCATCAGCAGCTGGATTGTTGGAGGTTTTGGAAAGTAGAGATTGAAGAGAGAGATGGAGGGTACTAATTTTGTCCGAGAAAAAGGAACTAAAGGAGTCGGGTATCGAGGAGGATGGAAGAGAATTTGAAAGCGAGCTGGGGGAGTTCCGATGGAGGAGCTGATTAATGGTTTTCCAGAGAAGGCGCGGGCTAGAGGATCGGGAGCGGACTAGTGATGAGTAAAATGTCTTTTTTAGCTGTAGCTAGGAGATGATGTATAGCCATTCGATCCCATCATGTCCAAGTGCTTTAAACATTTCAGCGGTCTTTGCGGATGGTCCCGATGCTTTATCGTTTTTCATCTTTTCAATTGCTATCTCGATCTCTTTGCGAGGTAATTTCATTTTCCGGTCCTGCCACAGGAGTCGCTTTCTCTAGCGGCTCCCTTGGATTTTCTTCATTTAGTAATTCATCAAAGTATGTCTTCCATCTGACTCTGATAGCATCCTTCTCAGTTAGCATCTTACCGTCTTTTCTATAATTACATTCACTGAATGCTTATCCTGTACTTCCAGCAGTCCTTTGCCCACTTTTCACACAGACCGGGCAATGGTGCGCGTCGTCTCCTGAGAACACTCTAGCTCTGTCTACTAGAACAAGAAGGATCCATTCAGAAATTTTTTGAACAAACGTTTTACGATCTGATGCCCTTCCTGACATCAACCCTATTTTCTGTTGGGGTCCTAGTCTTTGATGCAAGCACCTACTCGCAAGCCAGCGAGGACTATAGGTTTATTTGGATGGCGGCATGTACTCGCCATGTCGCAGGGCTGTCAAGGGACATCTGCGGCTTTTAGCATGAGATGGGTGCCACCCACTTCCCATACCACGCCCTGTTAACCTTGCCGCTGTTTGATCAGCTTATTCGTCAGGATTTAGATGCTTATTGCGCAGCTGGCCTCTATATCTAGAGGTCGTTCCACTATCCGCCACTTGTGGACGCGTGTGATAACAGTACAGCTCTGCCACACATGTTTTCTTTTAACACAATCAAATTAATAATCGCCATTATGTGACGTTTTCCTAGACACAAAAATTAATAATAGCTATTGTGTGACATTTTAAATTAAAACACAATCAAATAATTATTGATCGCCATTGTGTGACGTTTTCTTGAGGCACAGTCAAATTAATAATCGTCATTGCGTTACACCTTTTTAAACTAAACACAATAAAATTAATAATTCACACTGTGTGACGTTTTCCTATCACAAAAAATAAAATCGCTATTGTGTGACGTTTTCTCTCAATATAATCAAATTAATAATCGTCATTGTGTGACGTTTTCCTACATAAAAAATAATAATCGCTAGTGTATGACGTTTTCCTAGACACAAACACGTTTTGTTTAATTAAACACAATCAAATTAGCATTCGCCATTATGTGACGTTTTCTCTCAACACAATGCTGTGTGCACGATTAGCTGCTCTATTGTAGGCATGACTAGCTGATCAAATTAATATTCTCCATTGTGTAACTTTTCCTAGACAAAAATTAATAACCGCCATTGTGTGACATTTTCACACAATGATTAATTCGTCCCTGTTCTTTGTTCTGATGACACCCTGATAGCTCTGCTCGTCAGAGAGACGACGTCGTCTCCGACATCCTGGACCAGTTGGCTCCGCTCAAGAAACTTGCGAAGTGCCCAGGAAGGAGGATCAATCGCTGGCTATCTCCTGAAGCCACAGCTGCAAAAACGACCTCGTAGATGCTTTGAAAGAAGATGGAAGGTTACCGATGATGAATCGCCGTGCGTATCGGTCAGCACGCCGTAACGCCGCCAAGAAACTCATCAGCGAATCACGTCAGCAATACTACAGTGACACCATATCGGAAAAGCCTAACGGATCTCGTCAACAATGGTCATCAGTAAGGATGTACTGTATAATTATACTGATTATACTGTGGAGTCACAGTACTGTCTGAGGTGTTACCGAATGAAGAATGTCAGAAACGCTGTTCCACGTTCTCAGACTTCTTCATCAACAAGATCAAGTCAGTAAAGATATCAATTGTCAAGCAACTGCCCAGACAACGCATAGACCCTCTTGCATCAGATAGGGACCATGTCGGCACACATTTTGATTACCTCAGACCTGTGTATGGTGCAAAAATCTTCAAACTACGGTCTTCCTTATCTGGAAAATAATCTCCGATGGATGCTTTTCCATCGTTTTTGCTAAAGTCCTTTGCCAACATGTGCACTCCAATCATCGTTCGTCTTTGCAATTCGTCTTTCAGCTGCGGACGGTTACAATCCTGCAACAGATCTGCCTCTGTTACACCTCTGCTGAAGAAGGAAGGTCTTGACCCTGATGATCCTTCTAACTGTAGGCCGATCTGAAATCTACATACACTGTCAACAGTTTTTGAACATATCTTTCTGGCTCGTCTACTGCCCCACGTCAGTAGTTCCTGTAATTATAACAGTCATCAGTCAGCTTACCGTGGGCATCACTCGACTGAAACGGCCTTATTGAAGATCCTTGACGATGTCTACACCGCTTCCGGACGACAACAACCCACCCTACTTATCGGCCTCGACCTCTCCGCTGCCTTTGACACGATCGACAAAACAACACTTATCACTAGGATGCAGAAGACATTCGGCATCAGTGGTGTTGCGCTAGATTGGATCCGGTCAGCATGTCAGCATTGGATCATCAAGGTCGCAGCCGTCTACCTGCGAATACGGTGTCCCACAAGGGTCGGGTCTTGGCCCGATCCCTTTCACGTTGTATGTGGCTCTAGTCGCTGGCATCAATCACCACCAGTATGCCGATGACACACAACTATACGTAACGCTTGATCACGTTGACTCTGACACCAGTAATCTAACACGATGTACTTTAACAGTACGCTTGTTGGTTTCTAACTAATGCACTGTGTCTGAATCCAAAGAAGTCTGAAGACATTCTACTTTGCACTTCCTCGTCAATAAAATCGAATGTGGATCTAAAAACAGTCAACATTGCAGGTACGGACATCTCACTATCAGGAATATTTAGGAATCTCGGAGTGATACTCGACTCTAAACTAACATTCAACCAGAATGTCACCGCTGTCTGCAAGACATCGTGTTTTCATATGAAAGCCATGCGTCATATTCGATCGTACTTGCCACCGGAACTTATGAAGACAGTCGCTTGTAGTGTACTCAGGGCAAAACTCTACTGTTAAAACCCTGTTACGGCACTACAAAGTCCAACATTGCCAAAATGCAACGCGTCCAGAACTCGTTAGCGCGACTAGTGACAGGAACCCGCAAGTTTGATCACGTCATCATCATCATCATCATCATCATCATCATCATCATCATGATCCATGGGCCAAGAACCCGTAGGTGTCCACTGCATGCATTGTCACTTGTCTCCACAGTTTTCGATCTTGTGCTGTTCTTATCAAGGCGTGCAAGTCTTGCTTACACCAATCCCTTATATCATCTGTCCACTCCCTATTAGGTCTTCCTCGTCTCCCATTTCCGTCCATAATTCCCATCATCACGCTTTTTATTTTTCTACTGTCATCCATCCTGCATATATGTCCAAACAAGCGTAATTTCCTTCTCATTATTACTTGTATGCTTGTATATAGGCTACTTGTATATACTTGTGTATGCTTGTATATACTTGTATTACTTGTATCTTCTTTTATGCTCAGTCTTCTTCGGACCTCCGTATTTTTTACCTTCATTGTCCAATTCAGATGTAATATTCGTCTATAGCAGTACATTTCAAATGCTAATATCTTATCTTTATCCGTCTTCTTGATTGTCCATGCCTCACATGCATACAGAGCTGTGCTAAACACACATGTTTTCAAGACGTTTAGTTTGGTCTTGTGGCTGATTTTCCTGCTTTTCCAGATGTTGTTTAGCCCTGCTATAACTCCTATTGCCTTTACTATTCTTGCCTTGATGTCTTTTGTGCAATCATTATTCCATGTCATGAGACTCCCTCAGTACACAAACTCCTTTACATTTTCAATCACCTCATCTTGCACTTTAATTTCCATGTCTATTGTCTCCTTGCCAAATACCATTGTTTTTGTTTTATCCACCTTTATTTTTAGTCCAGCACGTTCGGCAAGTAGGTTCAGTCCATACACATTTTCCTGCAGCCTGTCACAGCTGTTCTCCAACAGGTCAATGTCATCTGAAAATCGTAGGTTGTTGATGAGTTCTCCCTGCACTGAGATTCCAGTTCCATTATCTTGTATGTCCTGCATGACTCTTTCCAAGTGATAAATATACTAGGTGTAATTGGATCACCCTGCCTTGTCCGTATTGTGGTTGCAAACCATCTTCCTAGTTCCCGTCCCACTTTCACTGCAGATTTTGATCTCTCTCCAATGTTCTGTAGAATCTGTATCGGTCTGTCGCCTACTCCATATGATTTCAGTATTGCCCAGGTAACATCGTGCTTGATGGAATCGAATGCCTTTTGGAAGTCCACAAAACAGTTGTATACAAGCCTGTTTTTACATTTGGCTTTTTCGGCAATCAATCGTATCATCAGAATTTGTTGGACTGTACTTCTATCCTTTCTAAACCCGGCTTGTTCATCTGACATGTATTCTTCAGTTTTTGCCTTCAAACGTCTCAACAGGATTGTCATAAGCACTTTTCCCATGTGGTTTATTAGCGCAATAGTTCTATAATTCTTACACAATGTTAGGTCTCCTTTTTTGGTATTGTTACAAGTACTGACTTTGTCCATTCCTCCAGTATTCTTCCTTCTTGCCACACCGGCTTGTATATAATGTGTATTTCTTGTATCAGATCCTGCCCTCCAGCTTTTATCATTTCTCCTGTTATTCCATCTGTTCCAGGGCTTTTATTGTTCTTCAGGCGGTTAACCGCTCATTCTACCTCTTCATATAGGATGTTATCATTCTCATCATCTTCAGCTGGTGGCGTCATACCTTGTAATTCTTCGATTAGCTCTTTGTTCTTTTGCTCCTTCACACTGTATAGCTCGCTGCAGTACTCCGTCCATCGTTCTCTAAATTTTTCCTTGTCCATCAGAATATTTCCCTGTTTGTCCCTAATTGCTGTCTGTTTTGGTTGCCAGGGCACTCCTTCGAGCGTTCATCCGACGCTTGTGTACACCTCTACAGACCTGCGAGCCTGTAATCGCCCGGGTCTGATCGTTTCACGCTCGGTACGCAAGATCCTCTTCAATCTACACCTATGGCTACCGGCTCGCGCTAGGACCGCGCTGCTGTCTTCTCGTCGTCAATCTTCTTTTCCGACTCCTGACCCTCCTCGGTCCTCTGTTTCCTTCACATCTGCGGGGACACATGGCGATGGCGGCCTCAGGTTCGGCACTCTCAACGCACGATCGCTGGGTGACAAGTTTTCACAGGTGGCAAACTCGATCTCTCATCACGCCCTGGATCTTCTCGTCGTAACGTAATCCTGGCATTCCTCTTCCTCGGACGACGCTGTCCGTCGTGCTGCTCCTCCGGGCTATTGTTTCCTCGACGCTCCTCGTGCGGTCGACTCTCAGTCTAACCCTCTCGCTCAGAACCACGGTGGTATCGTCGTTTACCATCGTGACCACCTCTCCATTAAGAGGATTCCTCTCCCTCTTCCTCTCTCCTCCTTCGAAGCCTTATGCCTCTCCTGCGCGTCGATTCGTGGACCAGTCACGGTACTTGCCCTATATCGTCCGGGCTCTGCGCCTCTCTCCTCCACCTTCTTCTCCGAACTCTCCGTGCTCCTTGAGACCTTCGCCACCTTCAATTCCCAGCTCGTCATCACCGGCGACCTCAACATTCATCTCGAAAACCCTGATCTTCCGAAGTCCGTTCGCTTCAACGACCTACTCTACCAGTTTGGCTTCACCCAACACGTTGCGGAACCCACCCACATTTTGGGTGGCTGGCTTGACATCGTCATCACCCGTGACGACTGCAACATCTTGGACCTCACAATTGAACCGCCGGCTCTGTCTGATCACAGTCTTCTTCTCTTCAACATACCCTTCTTCTCTTCCCAGCCGTCTTACGCTCTCCGATCCGTACGAGGCTGGAATAATCTGGACCGTGATCTCTTCCGCGCTGGCCTGGCCAACACTCCCCTGTGCGGCGACCTCTCATCCTTGGCCTCCTGTAATACAACCGAGCTCTTCGACCTCTACGACTCCTCCATTCGCCTTCTCATCGATCGCCTTCTCCCGCTGCGAACGTTGCGGGCTCGTCAGAGGCCGCTGGCCCCCTGGTTCGATCGGTCCTGCGGCGCCTTGCGTCGTAGCGTCAGGCGTCTTGAGCGGAGACACCGTCGAACTCATGACCCAGCTGACCGTCTAGAGTGGCTACATCTCCTCCGCGCAATGCATCGGGAGTTCCAAGTCAAGGAGGCGGCCTACTGGGAGTCGCTGATCGATCGAGAGAAGAGTAATCCGCGTTGACTTTGGCGCTCGCTCTCTGCTGTCATTGGTCGCTCCACTGCCTCCGACTTTTCAGCTGAGCCTCAGTTCACCGCCACGGACTACCTTAACTACATGCGCGGGAAGATCGACTCTGTTCGCCAGTCTACTGAGGGCTCGCCTCCTCCCTCTTTCCCTCCCACGTCTTCCAGGCTCAAAAGTTGGAGCCCTTTATCTCTGGATGACGTCCGTCAGCCAATCCTGAACTCACCATCCAAGTCCTGTGAACTGGACACGCTTCATCCATTTTTAATTAAGGAATTTATTGACGATCTTATTCCTTTTTTTCATTTTTTGTGTAACACTTCTTTGGCTGAGGGCTCAATCCCGCCCTCCCACAAACGTGCAGTAGTTTTTCCATCTTTGAAGCGCCAGGGCCTTGACCCTAGTGCCCCCTGTAATTACCGTCCCATTTCTAACCTGTCCTTTCTCTCCAAGCTTCACATTGTCAAGAACTTCAATGTTTCTCTTCTTTACATATTGTTGGCAGGGTATGCACCTCAGCTTTAGCTTCAAGTTGCAGAGCACCAAGTTGTGGTCAGACGATATGACCGCTCCTCGGAATGTTCTGCACAGCTTTACTGATGTTTGCCATCTTCTGTCAATCATCACTAAGTCTATCATGTTGGTGTGTTTTCCATCTGGCGATGTCCATGTATACTTCCTGCAGTCCTTTTGTTTGAATTTGGTGTTGCAAATTATCACTTCATGTTTAGCAGCAAATTCCAGCAGTTTCTCTCCTCTCTCATTCCTTGTTCCGTACCCATATTTCGACATTATGTGTTCCCAACCTGTGTTGTCCTTGCCAATCTTTGCATTCCAATCTCCAGATATGATCTTGATGTCTTTCCTTGGCAAGTCATTCAGGGTGTTCTCCAGGTTCTCATAAAACTCTTCAATATCTTCCTCTGTGCTGTCTGCTGTTGGTGCATATATCTGAATGATTGATATGTTCAGAGGTTGTCCACTGAATCTAGCTGGAGTTTACTGGCTTATACCCTAGTAATGCTGCCCTAGCCCTCGAGTTCAATAGAAATCCCACACCTCTCTGGTGTTTATGTTCCTCCCCTGACCAGATCACTTCTCCGTTGTTTAACTCCCCAGTCCCTGTCCATCTCATTTCCGACATACCCAGAATATCCCATCGATATGCTTCCATTTCTTTCCTCAGCAGCTCCAACTGTCCTGCAGCCCACAATGTCCTCACATTCCATGTTCCAACATGCTTCACAAGTCTCAGTTTCTGTTGATCTCTCCATTCTCCGGTAGCCAACTTTTCGACCCAACCCCAGTCGATCGGTTGGGGACGCGGACCTTGTTTGCCCGGGCGACGTCCGAGCCGGGATCCTCTATCTATGATTGTCATTGCATTGGATTTCCTTCGTCTGTTTCCTTTATGAACGGAGTATCTGCACCCATCCGTTCGACCCTTGCACTTCTCTATGAAATGAGTTCCAGGCTTGGGACTGGCTCTGATATCCTTGTGGCACTAGAGTCGGCGTTGCCGCCCACGTTAGCCAGCTGTCTCAGGGTTCCTGCTGAGCCTGTCCACCTTGCGAAGCGCCCTTGGTGGTACCTCGGCCAAGACCTTCACCACTGATGGCATAGCCTCAGCAGGCATTCCCTTACTTGGCTGTTTTCACCCCCTCACCACGTTGAGGTGTGAGTCGGACTTTGAGGGGGTTGATCACGTCACTCCTATATTTTTAGCCGAGAGAGGTTTCCTCTTCGCACGTCGCTGAGAGTGAACCCCGACTTGCTTGTCCGCTCCCTTTTTATTCTTTCTTCCTGCTCCTGGCAGCAGACTTCAGTCGCATTCCTTCTCCCCTTCCATACCTCGCAGCATTATCACCCTGTGTTCTGCTGGCGGCAGACTTCAATTGCATGCGATCTCTCTTCTTCCTGCCTCGCGGCTTACTCATGGCTTACATGGCGGCAGACTTCAATCGCCTTCCATCAACCCTCTTCTATCGCTGCATCGTCATAGCTCTCATTCCAGTGCTCTGCTGTCTGTCTCGCATATCGCACTCCTTCTTTGGAGCCGTGCTTTGCCACGTCTTCGTATTTGTGTGCCTTTGGATGCCTACTTTCCTCTGTCTGTTCTGTCTGTCGTCCTTTCGTCTTTTGCATCAGTCATGCTTAAATAATCGCCATTGTTTGACGTTCTCTAAGCACAATAAAATTAATAATCGCCATTGTGTGACTTTTTCCTTAATTTTAACTGAACACATTCAAATTAATAATCGCTATTATGCGACGTTTTCCTTAATGAAATACATTCAAATTAATAATCGCCATTGTGTGACGTTTTCATACGCATAAAAATTAATGATCGCATTGTGTGACGTTCTCTTTAAGTACAATCAAATTATTAAGCTCCGTTGTGTGACTTCTGTCTAAAAGCAATCAAATTTATCATCATCATTGTTTGACTTTTTCTTGCAACACAGTCAAAGTAATAATCGCCATTGTGTGACGTTTTCCTAGACACAAAAATTATTAACCTCAGTTATAGTTTGACGTTTTCTTTAAACATATTCAAATTATAATCATAGACATCATGCGCAACCCACTAGATAGGGATGGCTGGGTTAGGTTAATAGTTTTCGGCTGCTCTACTCTCACACCTCCAACAAGAGGAGACAAGAGACATAACCTAACCCACCCCATCAAGAAGAGGATGGACGCCTTTCGGTCTCAGATGCCAGCAGGGGCTCGATTTTCCATCCCCACCACTGAGGCAGGACTGACTTTTAGACACAGATGGCATCGCAAGGGCGGTTTCCGCAGAACTTACAGCGGTTCGAATTCTGTGCTCTGACGATCTTCCCTTTCAGGTTGATTTTGAATCTGCTGAGGAGCTGCGTGCAAAACATCGTCCGCCTCGAACACATTTCCGGGCTAAAGGAATTTTTATGCACTGTAAAACAGCCATGCTAATTCATACACAAAAAATGTGGTCTGCATTTCATCACAGACCACTGATCGACGGTGTTATACAATAGCTCCAGATAGGTGACCAGATGGCTATTCTTTCCCGCTAACCCAGGTTCATTGCCGAAACTGCGCCATTCTATGGTGAGATTTTTACAGCAGGCACGCTACTAAGAACTTGTTCCAGAATTATTATTGCAACCGCCGTACAAGCAGGACAGGCAGTCTTCTTTGCACAGAAGACGTCTGGTTTCACATGGCTGAGCGCCCGTTGCACGCCCTTCAGGTGTCGACCACGCCTCTGCCACGCACAAAGATGAGGGCGACCCAGTCCGTGAAGCCAATCGTAGGTAGGCCTATATCTTGATGCTTCATATTATTCTGCCGTGTGTCGCTAGAGGTGCAACGGGATTAATTGGCCATACGATAAAATGTATTAGACAGACGAGACTAAGAAGAGAGTCAGATTAACAAGTGGATTCGACTACAAAACAGCTCGATGCCTACGGCCAGTATCCGCCCTCGGCCAACCGACCCTCAGCAACAGCTGCGGCCGTCGTCGCGTATAGACCGCCCGATCGCAGAACGATAGCCAATATAGATACCCAAGAGCCAATATATTTTCAAAATCTCTGAAGATCCACTTATACTACTAAATGCAAATACCAGTCAGTTAGAATGTTAGGTTGGAACGAAACTGCCGCAGGTATCACACATCATATAGATCGAGGCTTACTGAGGGACATGGGGTCTATTCGTCTGCTGGTCAACCGCCAGACAATAAACAATCGCTGTGAAGGTCAAGTGTCAGTTGGTTATTCAATTCGGTGATATTAAGAGAGTCTGTGGCTCTGTTTATTTTTCCGGTAGTACGTTGATCTTGTCACTGACCTTGAGTGGGCCAATTAGAGATGGAACAAGATGCCAGACGGCATCGCAGCTAATTCGAACAGAAAGCCACGGCTTCAATAACTTCGTGTGTTCTAGCGTAATGCTCAACTGACTTGTCCACATAGTGCGGCCGCTTAGCCTTTATGGTAAAATGTTCCCGCTTTGGCTAAAAGCGGTTTTATATTGAAAATCTGTTATTGAAGCAAATATTAATGTTTTTGCATAAGGAGACATTATAAAAGATAGGCATTGTCGGAAGGGGTGACCGAGAAACAGTCCATAGGAGATGGCAGGTTACAAGATTGGATGTGTTGTAACTTCGCACTAATTGACATTAAGTGCCAAAGCCATTTCGCCCGCCACCCTGACAAGAGACTCGACGTCTGCCGCCAGTACGAATACTTTCCCACCAAGAGTGAGGTCATCCAAATAGCCAAGACGCAGAGGAGAAGAAAGACCTGTCAGAAGCGGCTGAATGGGGAGACAGAAGAGAAGTGGACCGAAGGGGTCTCCTGCTTGTGGACCTTTTTGTGAGAGTATTGTAAAATCGCCATATTTAAGAGAGGAAGGTCTGGAATAAGCAAAACTGCAGTAGGGATAGAACTCCGAAATGACGTCCGATATCGCCGTCAGCATGTGATTGCGGTTAAGGCAATTAAAGCCATTGCTGAAATCAAGCTTGACTAATACTGAATCGGGGGTAAGTCAGCGAGAAAGCTCCTGGCGGCGTGCACCGCCGCCTCACAGCCCGTTGGAGTCCCAACCCTTAGCTGGAATGGTGCGAAGTAATCAGAAAGCTGAGCAACGGCGAAAGCGTTAGCCAGACGTCGCCAGTAGTAACCAATGGCAATTGGACGAACTCCCCCCATCTCTTCCTGAGGGCGAACAAGGTGCCCCAAACAAATATGGAATAATATCATCTGGACATAACCCTGTCAGCAGAAGGTCAGTAAGGAAAGTGAAAGATGTCACGAGGGTAGGGCCAACCTCTGCAGTTTACTAAGTCGAGGATGTGCTAGGGGGGCCGAATTCAGTCAGGACCCCCGCTGAAGGAACGGACTGCGCACAAGACATCGCTTTCGGTTACATGAAGATGGGACATGTCTGGAGCCGATGGTAATGTCTCTGGCGTGTCTCGGGGCTGATGATGTTTTGCACGCAGTTCCTCAGCAGATTCAAAATTGGCCTGAATAGGAAGATCATCAGAGCATAAAATTCGAACCGCAGGGCGTATGTTACCATACTCCAGTTTTATGGAAACCGCCCTTGAGATGCCATCTATGTCTTATCTCGCAGTTGTACGTCTGAAGGTTAGTTCTCGCTTCATGTTAGAGATGGAAAAGTGAGTCCCTGCTGCCATCTGACTCTCCACCTTCCTTATGAGGTGGTTGGATAGGTTATGTCTTTTGCCCCTTCTTGTTGGAGGTGCGAAAGTAGATGGCCTAAAACTATTCATCTAACCCAGGCGTCGTAATCGTAATCGCAATCGCAATCGTAATCGTAATCAAAAACTTATAAAGCGCCACTTCAAGATAAAACTCATCATAGGCGCTCCCGGCCCAATTTCCCATGACTAATGGGGAATAACACGGTCTTCAAAGGCTTGCGGAAAAGAAATGGAGGAAGAGAGAGGAATTCCTGCCTAAGGTCACCAGGCAGGTTGTTCCATGAGGCAGGGCCAACAACGGCGAAGCTGCGACGCTGTGCAGTAGTAGTGCGAGCCATAGGAACTACCAGGTCTCCCTGGACTGCCGATCGCAGCAGGGGACAGAACAAACAGGGACACAGAGTTCCCTTAGATAGATAGTTGCACTGCCAACAAGCTAGCTGCGCACAAGGGCCAGAATTTTAAACTGGATGCGTTCTCGGTTTGGAAGCCAGTGGAGTTTTTCCAGCATGAATAAGGAGATATGGCCAAACTTTGGAATGCCGCCAATCAAGCGAGCTGCAGTATTTAGGATAGACTGAAGTTGGGAGAGGGAAGAGGATCCAAGACCGGCAAAACCCATGTTTCCAAAGTCAATTCTGGAGCAGATAAATGCGTGGACTAGAGTGATGGAGGCCTGGGTTGAAAGGGAGCGTCGGATAGTGCGTATTTGGCGAAGGTGGCAAAAACATTATTTATGTGCTCCCGCAACGTGAGCTCCCGATCCAGGGTCACTCCCAGGTTACGCACCGAGGAATGAAAAGATACACGAGGAAAGAGCAGAGATAAATTTGCCATGTCAATCTTTGAGAGTTGGATGGAGCCACCGAGCCAGATGAACTGGGTTTTGCTGAGTGCTAGTTGGTTACGAATGATGTTATCGATGATTTTAATCAGCAGATTAGCCATTGCTGGCTTTGCCCATTTAGGAATATGTTTAATGAGGCTGCCCGATTAGCTGTGATGGTCAACGTGGAAATCCGCATACGAAGTGGTTTGATCCGAGCCTACTTTAAGGGAAAGCAGAGATTGAATCGGATCGAGGGTCGAGCCTGACGCCGCTGGTGGAACAAGCACCGAAAGAGGCGGTTTGTGCGACCCGGTATAAAGGTTATCCCGTGGACCATGTTTGTGGACAAGGCAAGGTATAATTGCATAGTAACCTTGCAAATACTGTAGACTCTCTTGGCATTCCTCGTTGCTTGTAATATGGGCCATGGCTGAGAGACGATTTCAGCCATGTGACTGACTAAGCAAAGACACAAAGGCATCACAATGTAATGCTATGAAAGCCTTTGGAAGGCCTGTGAAACATTTCCATGTGCTGCTGTACATGTCAGACAGATGGCCTTAAAAATAGTCGGAGTGACAGGCAGACGATTGACTTTGATCCTTAGGGTGTCCTTGTGGTACACTACTATGTCCCCGTGGTTCTGCACTGAGGCCACACATTGAGAGACAACAGCCGGGGGGGGGGGGAGATTAAGGAAGGAGTAGCCCAGCGGGGCAGCACGGCGAACAGGAACATCTGTGCATGACGAGTGCCATGACTCAGTAACGGCAAATATATCCAGATTGTGAGCAACAAAGGAGTTTGCAATCTTCATAAACTTGTTGCCCAGCTACCGAACATTCCACGTGGCCAGCCTAAGGCCACAGTGACCCCCGCTCGGGAGAACGGACAGAGCAGAGCCCGGAGACATTGTCACAGATGAAGGGGGCGAACGCGGATGTACTGTAGCGAGGCAGCTGGACCTCTCGAGGGCAGGCCACCATAGGTGGAGCCGAAAGAGGGTCTTAGATACACTACGGCGAATGACGAGACGCGGCGGGTCGTATGTGATTGTAATCATAATCTCGAGATTTCTACAGCGCCCAAAGAAAGCCAAGTCGCGGGAACCAGCTGATTCACAGGCGCTCAGTCAAGACAAATTCGATAGGCAAAAGGGTTCGGTTCCAGGTCAAGATCCAGAAGTCAGGCAGTCAGACGGCTAAGGTGGATGATGCTTGAAACTGAAGCGAGAAGAGATAAGGGTAAGAGGAAGAATCAGGATAAGATTTTTGGAAAATAAATGTTTTCAGTTTTGAGTGAAAGACTAGTGCAGAAATTGCAAGAGGTAAGTGTTGGTGAGTTCGTATGATGGATCAGATAATTGTCGTAATTTTGACGGGAGTTTATTCCAGAGAGGTAAGGCAGCTATGGCTATGCAGCGAATTTCCAAATTTTAAGGATGAGGTGACGGGAGGGCGAAGAAGTGTTAGGACAGACGAGGAGCAGGTTGTAAATAGATGACGAAGATAGGCGGGTTTGGAGGTTTGAAGTGTGTTATAAGGTTAGGGATAAGACTTTGTACTCTATTTGTTCTGGTATTTTAAGCCAGAGAAGTTATTTGAGAACAGGAGTTATGTGATGGTGTTTGGGAGATTTGGTGACAGCACGAGCAAGAGCATTCCGGATGGCTTGAAGGCGGTTTATTTGTCTGGTATCTATGTTGAGGAAACGTGAATTGCAGTACTTCTAAACGGGTTAAACCACGTCAATGGCGCATTTAGACATTTCTCAGGCTATTCACAGTACTTAGCCAATGCCTGTGGGAATTTTCCTTGAGTTGGCAAAAGCTTTTGACACCATAGATTATGTGATCTTTATAAGAAAGTTCGAATTCTTCGGAGTACGGGGACTTCCGCTTTGTTGGTTTAGGACTTAGAAGCTACATTCATGACAGGCAACAGCGGATTTCGTGTAATGGAAACCTGTTGAATATCAGATCCGATGGAGTTCCGCAGGGTTCCATTTTAGGCCCACTTTTGTTCTTACCACACACACACGACCCTCCAAACTCATCTGTTTCACTTCATTTTATATTACGTGCTGATGATGCGAATGTTTCATACTTCGCTGGATGTTTGGATTGAGTCTGTGGATAGTGTACTTGTATCAGCTGATAGCTGGTTTTGTGCAAAGAGGTGATCTTTGAATTTATATAAGACTAAATGCATACTATTGTGACGATCCGAGCTACTACTACTTCTATAGACTTGTGCGGGGTTCGACTCTGGTGGTCTACCTAGAGCTTTTCTCAAAGAAGAGGAGGAAGAAGAAGTCGACACCAGCGTTGTAACTCTTTCCAACTTTTATTTCAACCAAATACTTATATCTACCGAACGAGAGCTTGACAACGAAAGTAATTCACAACGACGTAAATAATCCAAAGTGAACAAGAACTTGACGACTAAAGTAATCCAAATAATCCCGAAGACGACAGACAACCGCTCGACGACAGACCGACCGACTCGACGACTGACCGACTGACTACGACAGACGGACTCTCGACGACAGACCGACTCGACGACTCCCCGACCGTTCCGAATGCGTCCTTATATTCGTTCCCTAGGAACCGCTACCAAGGGAACAGTTCCCAACTGTTCCCGCTGGGGAACCGTTGCCATGGAGATTGTTCCGAATGTTTCGTAGCCATGGAGGGGGTCGACTGTTCCGTTGCCATGGAGGCGGTTCCCGACTGTTCCGTTGCCATGGAGACGGTTCTCGACTGTTCCGTTGCCATGGAGACGGTTCTCGACTGTTCCGTTGCCATGGAGGCGGTTCTCGACTCGCCACACTATTTTGATCGCATAAGAAAGTTATTTGTAGCCCTAAATCATTCCTAAATATTTGTATCAACAACCAACTTATCATGCAAGTTAATTTAGGAAAATTTCTTGAAGTTTATACTGACTCTCACCTAATGTGGATAGAGCGTATATCTCATATATCAAGCAAAATTGACAAATACATTGATATATTATCGCGTTTTATAGAGTATTCGATATGTCCTACCCCAACAAACATTAATACTTAATCTGTATTATTTGTTGATCTATCCATACTTGTCGCACTTTGACCTTTTATGGTCTCTAATTATCTTTCTCTTCTAAAAGTCTATCTGTTTACAACGTTGTGCTCTTAGAATTGTTACCAAAACTGTTAAGGGGAGAGTGTCAGTCCCTCCTAATCTCATAGGCTAACATCACTGTCCTAAAACCTACCTATAATCTTTCGCAGGGGATAACATGGCCTATTTCTATATCAAACGCAAACCGTTTCCTTTTTGTGTTAAACTCTACCCTTTTCAAGGAACAAACGTTATAACCTAAATATGCACAGTTTCTGCTTTGACCATTCAACAGGCACCATCTAGAAGACCTAACTACAACTGACTAAACCGAATCCATATTCAAACAGACACACACACATATATGTATATAGGGGCCTAAATAAAAATCATAAACATACAAATACATAGCCCTCGGCCTGCCTATCAACGACTGAACTTCCAAGCCGCACAGACGCTCACACTTCCCCGCGCCATCAACCACATCTTGGATATAATTAATAACGCTGACATTGAGAATATTAAAAATTGTTTCTTCAAGTTAAATATCTAAAAAAATTGACTCCATTAATATGTTTCAAATTCCTGTCTTTGTGCATCGATATCAACATAAACTATTGCCGTTGGTGTTTGGTGGCTATTTCCAAACTTGCATTCACGTTTCACTGGAGCTATAGTGAAATACGAATGCTGGGTCAATACAGGGAGCATGGAGACACGCTCCTTCAGCGATAAGTTGCAACGTCTGGTGACAATTCCAACAAGCTCGTTTGACTTGTCGGCACCTGATTCAGGGAGCTGCAGACTTTGCGTTGAATCTCGTCGCTGGATAGGTCTACTTCTCGGAACTAGGTTTTGCCTGAGATCCACGGTTCAATGGTCAGATGCCCAGATTCAGCGGTGGCGGTCGTCGGCCTATAGCGCGCAAGCGTGAGCACATTCGGCGCCATACGACAGATCGTGTTTGATGTCTGCGGCTCTCTATAAAGAGAATACAGACCATTGTTCAGAACGCCTTCATATCACCATCATTCGTTGTTATTGTTCTGCTCTAATACTGCTTGGTCCACTTCAATAGTTAGTGTGGCAGTCGTCGCCAGTTTAGCTTGGCCTGTAGGCTAAGTTGGTGGGCTGAGTTGGTAGACTGAGTTGGAATATAGGCTAGCTTGGTAGACTCAGATGGAATGTATGCTATAGCTTGGGGTATATATACCGGTGGTGCGTCAAAAAGAAGGAGAGGCGAGAGAGAGGCGAGAGGGTAAAAAGTGTAACCCGAGTAGCAATCGCGTAGTAGCGTGTTTGTGAGTCCGCCGTAGTGAAGAACACTTTAGGGGTGTGCTGTGACCAAATCGTCGGTCGGTCAACTGTTGTAACAGCGTATTGTCCTTGTGTTAATTTGGAAATGTATTTGAGTTAAATGCATATAAATAAATAAAGTACTTTTCGCTGTCTGAATTAAAGAAGAAGTCTCCCGCTAGACTTGGGAAGCCGAACCCAAATGACTTGTGGGTGACATCTGCTGAGTCGGCAGAAACCCCGGCGATCCACATTAAGCCTACTGGATATACTGTAATTTATTTCGATTGCGCGTGCCAATTAGCAACGGTGAAAGGATTCATCCAACGTAGATAGAGCATTTTAGTATCTGCGCCAAATTTCCGAAGGATTTAGTATCTTACAATCATTCAGCAAAAGCGACGGATAGCTTTCGCGAATAGATTGCGTTGAAAACCACTGATGTAGAAAGAAATTATAGCCTACGCGTTATAGGATCTAGCGGGCATCGAGGATAGACGACTCCCTTAGTAGCCTCCGAAATTCCTCCGTGTTTCTTCTGCTTTCTGAGCGCCTTATTCGTTTGTTTAAACGTTCATTAGGTCCATCGTACGCTGAACTTCTCTGCGCGACAAACCCTTGGCCTAACAGTAGGGACATAGGCCTTTCGTACAACGATAGGCCTACCTTATCAGTTTTCAGACTCCTACGTGTACACCTCTTTTCTAATTTCTTTTTGTCAACACTCATCCCTAAACCACACAGCTTCTGCAGTGATGTTTCATGTGTTTCTATGATTTAGGCCTACGTAAGTTCATTTGAGAGAAGTGTGATCGTTGGCGGCGGATAGTGGAATGGCCTCCAATAAGGAGATTAGCTGCGAATAAAAAGCAGTCGCAGACCAACAGCTGCGTTCTCATCAGATGCGGTTTCCGTTTTCTGAATATTGCCATATCGGTTCAGAATCGGTTAAACCGACAGAACACCACCTTAAACCTCTTTATCTACAGCCTTAATTAATCGCAGTGCAACGCAGCAGCAGACTGGTTATTGTTTCAGTAACTGCGATCGGTTTTTTCGCATATGCGTATGAAGTCCCGCATCTGGTAGCGAGACTGTTATTAGGGCCTATAGGCCTACCTATACTCTGTATGTATCGCTACGACAAGGCACCATAGCACCCTTCTTTGGATTCATACACTTTGTTTAGTGCCTGTAAAACCAGCACATTGCCTATTAAATGCTTCTTTCCAGATCTTTGGTCTGTATATGTAATGGGAAACTGGAATGCAGTGGTAGGAGAGGGTGCAGACGGAAGATATATTCGAAAATACGGTCTGGGAAAAGAAACAGCAGAGGAGACAAACTAGTGAAATTCTGCAGGCGAAGAGAACTATTTGTGACAAACACTTGGTTCCAACATGAGAAAAAACGCAAGTACGCGTGGAAGGCACTGGGAGATGTAGCACGCTACCAACTGGACTATATCATGGCTCGACTAAGGTTCAGAAACAGCGTCAAAAACTCTAGAGCAATACCAGGAGCTGAAGCCGACACAGACCACAACTTAACAGCCGTGAAAGTCCACCTCCAACCAGGGCCATTTTAAGGTTCTCTGCACTCAGGCAGCTTCAAGCGTCCCATGACGCCACTCCTAGGCACTCTCGCATTCGCAGGCCCCAACTGTCAACTCTGCTTTAGAGCTAAACACATTGAAAACGACTTAATGCGGGAAATGACATCTGAGGACATTATATGTGATTTTGCTAATGCAAAGAGCTGCAAAGTTAACATAATGTAGCAGCTTAACTTAAACTGCTTCAGTACAAACTTTAAGGTTATTAAATTTGTATTTCCTTTTTCTATTTTCGGGTCAATCAATAGACGGCCCTGCCTCCAACTGAAATTTACTAACAGAAAAAGGAAACCAAAACAAAAATGGAACAAGGAGAAATTAAAAAAAAGAACAACGAACTAATGGAGAAGATAGAAGATAGAACAAGTTAGTTGGATGAAGCACACGACAAACGAGGAGGTACTGAAAAGAGTTGGGGAAGAAAGGTCTACGATAGCTATAATAAAGAGATGACAGAGAAAGTGGATTGGTCACATTCTGAGAGAGGACTAACTCTTGAGAATCGTAATTGAGGGCAGAATGGAGGGGAGGAGGACAAGAGGAAAACCCAGACAGATGCTGGTGGATTGGATGATGACGGACGGATACTGCAGGCTGAAAGAAGCACCGAGAGGAGTGGCGTCATCGGACGTTTGAAGCTGCCTGAGGGCAGAGAACCTGAAGAAGAGAGATCTGATATTTGGGCAGCAAGCAGCCAGCTGTAGCTGGCTGCGTGCTGTATTATTCTTAGTTCAGTGGTCGATGGTGTGATAAAGATGGCGGATTCTAGGAAAGTTTTGCAAAGTAGCCTTAAATTTAGAAACGGACGAAAGGTAAAAATACTGCCAAACATGGAATGACTTACTTTCAATGATTGATATGTTTCTATTATTTTTGTTGGTTGGAATGAAGTTTTTTATGTATGAATAGCATTTGAATTCTTCATGTGACAACATAAATGTAAATTTTTTGCTTTACCGACCGTGTGACTTCGACGTTGCTCATTTTCATTGAATTAATCGCAATCGTAAATTCGGTATTTCTACGGTGCCCAAAGAAAGCTAAGTTGCAAGAACCAGCTTATTCACAGGCGCTTAGTCAAAACAAAATTGATTGGCAGGTAAGGTGAGATTAGGCTCCAGGTCAAGATCCAAGGGCCAGGCAGACTAACAGACAGCTATGATGGTTTGGAGCAGCGAGAGAGATAAATGGAAGCGGAGGAACCAAGATAGGATTTGTGAAAGAGGAATATTTTCAGTTTGAGTGAAAGACCTGCACAGAGATTGCAAGAGGTGCAGTGTTGGTGAGTTCGTTGGATGGGTTAGATAATTGTCCTAATTCTGGCAGGAGTTTATTCCCGAGGAGTGGATCATCTATAGCTATGGAGAAATTTCTAACTTTTAAGAATGAGATAACCTTCCGGAAGGGTGGAGAAATGTTGAGGTGGAAGAGGAGCCGGTTGAGCAGGATGGTAGGATTGTAAATAACTGATGAAAATAGGATTGGGAAGATTGAGGTGTGTTGTAGGTAAGTTATAGGACTTTGTACTCTATGAAGTAACTAAAGTAAAGCTTCCATGTCCCATGAGGAATGTATGAGAAAGACTCATTTTCTTTTCTTAGGCCCTTAACATAGCAGTGGATGAATCCCAAGGTCCTGGACAGAGGCCAGTGCATCGCAGGACTTGCTGTTTACTTCCCAGCTTGTGCTAGTACCAAATTATATTGCTTGGTGACAGAGGCACATGTTTGTGAACAACATGTCCAGGTTCGTTACATGGAGTTGAACTGTATGATCATGATCAAATGTGTTACCAATA
This sequence comes from Norana najaformis, assembly GCA_964023275.1. NCBI lineage: Eukaryota > Metazoa > Annelida > Clitellata > Crassiclitellata > Hormogastridae > Norana > Norana najaformis. The sequence goes on from OZ029928.1 coordinate 4,451,905, forward strand.
GACCACTGTTTATTAGTTTGGGTATTGTAGCTAGTGAAGTGATGTGAGAACAGTAGCGATGTGCTGGTGTTTAGAGGTTGTCAGGCATCGTCTATTTGTACTGCTTCTACCTGACTCACACTAACTAATATTCGTAGCTGAACGTCAGGCGACCTATTGTATATAGTGCCTTTGCTGACTAATATCAGAGATCATTCTACAGCGCCAGTCCCTGTTGTCAGCTCTATTTCCCTGTACTGTGACATGTAATATAAAATCTAATCAATGGTTGCATATAATAATTGCATTCCACATACATAACCTGACCGCTGAGAAGGCTTGACCTTGCACTGGTGAAGTGCTTGCAGAGGATACAGCCAATTCATACTCAGGGTTGTGGAGCTAAAGGATCTGGCCAGCCAAACCTATTAAGGGGTGACAATTAGTTCTTGCAAGTAAGCAGGTCCATTACCCAACTGGCACTGCCAGGCTCCTATCATGTGCAAGACTAATGCCCACAATTGAGGATGAACAATGCTTATAACAGTTGTGGAATATACTGATTAGTTTAAAAAGGGCATATAAAAAATTAATATTCTGTTGTTTCAATAGCTGTTTTGTAGCTTCAACTGTAGTTTGAATGGTGATCTGCTGCTACTAAGAGAACAAAATACTGCTATATGTGATTTCTAAAAATTCATACTTTTCAAATTAAATAACTTTGTGTGAAAATACTCTGAACTGTAGTAAATAAATTTACAAGCAGGTAGGCTGTTGAAGCCGCTGTTCCTGGAGAAATAAAGCATATACCTAAAGGCAATGGACATTTACTTGTTTCAGATAATATCTAGATAAATTTCATGTTTGCAGTTTAGCTTTATCTCAGATTCATGAGATGTTGTTTTTTTATGGTAAAAGGTGAAATATCCATAATTACTCCCAAAAGCATGGTCATGGCCAGAATAATGTCTAAAAATATGTGGTATTTACAGAGTTAACTTTGTGGGAGTAGGTGAGTTATTCAATAATTATTTTGTTTAATCAAAATGATTGATGATGTACCATGTTAAGTTTTGACAGTAAAGACATTCTGGTAGTTGGTACTCTGTGTTCTGGCTCAGAGTGTTTCAATACACGTGTTTACATTGGTGTGTACCATAGTCAACATTTCCTTTTACTAAATATCAATACTAAACACCCGAATAATGGTAGAGTAACATGTCCTTTTGAAATTTCAGTGGAAACAAAGATACTGTGTTTTGCAGAAAATGTCTCCCGTTGCAGGTCAGCTTATTTGATCATTTGCATCATTTTTTTATCTAAGTGCTGTTATTTGTAACCTTTTACAGGATTTTAGTGCAGCAGCCTAATTTTGTAGAACGTAATAACTGATCATGCTGTGGGTAAAAGCACAGAAGTTTGGAAATAAAAGAAACATTATTGTCTTTAAGTACTGGGATGTTCTGAATTTCACATTATGTGTCTGTCTGTATGTATGTATTTTTTATCAAGACATTACAGTGCCTTTTAACCCTTTGCCCGCCAGATATTTTTAGGCCTTATTCTGGCCTCCGCCAGATATTTTTGGGTAAAACGCCCTATAATTAAAATAGTTTTCAACTTGTGATATCTCAGCCAGTTCTTGACCTACAGACATGAGGTTAACATCATTCTTTAGCATTTTATCTCCTCTTTCTATCCATCCATCTAGCTTTTGATACAAAAATTTTGGGGTACTCATAGTTGCCCCAAACTGTATCCCACCCCAATTTTTTACTTTTTTCATGTTCAAGCCACTGTAGAAAAATATTTTCAGTGACAACATATCAAATGTCAGCATATGAACTGTGCAGAAATTAATACCAGGCAAAACCCAAAAGAAATTTTGAAAATATTTTCATAAATGAAAAAGTTACAATATTTTTAGCTTTTAGACCGTAGTCGTAAAAATCGAGGAAAATATAAGAAAGCGCATGAAAAGTAAAATATTTTTAACTTGTCAGATCTTGGTAATTTTTTGACATACAGACTTTAGGTTTATACCATTCTTTAGCATTTTATCTCCTCTTTCTATCTATCTGTCTAGTTTTTGATACAAAATTTTTGGGGGTACTCATAGTTGTCCCCAAACTGTACCCCACAACATTTTTTACTTTTCTCATGTTCAAGCCCCTACAGAAAAATATTTTCAGTGACAACATATCAAATTTCAGCACATAAACTGTGCAGAAATTAATACCAGGCAAAACCCAAAACAAATTTTGAAAATATTTTCATAAATGAAAAAGATACAATATTTTTAGCATATAGACCGTAGTCGTAAAAATCGAGGAAAATATAAGAAAACGTCTGAAAAGTAAGAAATTTTTAACTTGTCAGATCTTGATAAATTTTTGACATACAGACTTTAGGTTTATATCATTCTTTAGCATTTTATCTCCTCTTTCTATCCATTTGTCTAGCTTTTGATACAAAAATTTTGGGGGTACTCATAGTTGCCCCCAAACTGTACCCCATCCCAATTTTTTTACTTCTTTCATGTTCAAGCCCCTATAGAAAAATATTTTCAGTTACAAAATATCAAATGTCACCACATAAACTGTGCAGAAATTAATACCAGACAAAACCCAAAAGAAATTTTGAAAATATTTTCATAAATGAAAAAGATACAATATTTTTAGCATATAGAGCGTAGTCGTAAAAATCTAAGGAAATATACGAAACCATCCGAACAAGTAAGAAATTTGTAACTTATTAGATCTTGATCATTTTTTACATCATTCTTTAGCATTTTTTCTCCTCTATCCATCCATCTAGTTTTTGATATGAAAATTTTGTGGGAACTCATAGTTGCCTATCCACCTGACCACCTCCCAAACACATGCACAGCAGTACAACCACAACATAATAAATATTGCAACATGCATGGCAACAACAAGATTACAACAAGCCAGGCACACACAGGCAAACAGGCCGATGTTTCCTTTTCAAATATTTGGTGGCTCTGAAAAGAACCGTTTTTATGAATGTTTGAGGGTGTGCTGCGTCGACAGCGAATGATGGTCACCTTGAAGACAGCCGAAGCTTCCTAGATCGAATCCTCTTTCTCAACAGACTAGACTGAACAGTGCTATGAGGACAGTTTGTGAAAATCTAGAGTACTTATTGTGTGTGGTACTCTGCGGTACACTTTGCCTTGTAATCCGACAGTGTGTGGTATCGTTCAAAGCAAGGCACTGCACACATTGGTAATGCACATTGTTTGCAACTAGTCTGGTGTCGCTTTACACTCCGATCTCAACAGACTACACAATCCAGGCGTGAGGGTTTTCCACCAGAGGTAGTGCTGGTGATGTTTGCCAAAAAATGTCTTTCGATCAGTCGACTTGGTGGTGGCTGGGATGACCTGCGACCAACTCTGGCAACTGGTCACGCATAGGTAGCTAGCAGCCCTCGTACAACATTCATGCGGAATTTTGTTGGATCACTTTTGACCTGGGTGTCATTGACGATGTATGATGCTGGCGTTAACCACATACACCTCCAGAAGGTACACAAAGAGCTTCTTCCACCACTTCTGTTGTCGATGCCTGCTCAGTATATATGCTGAGATTTGTGTGACCTTTGAAAGCAACCACACTTTCATCCACACTGACTTCACAATTTGGATGGTATGCAGATTTCCAGGTGGTATTGAGGTGAACGAGCAGAGGTCTGACTTTGTACAGACGGTCATAGGCCGGGTTGTCAGAAGGCAACCAGTTGACATTGTTATTGAGGTGAAAATATGTCAGAATCAACTCAAACCTGTTACGTGTCATGATGGATCGAATGCCAGGCATCTCCAAGATGTTGTTGGTCGTCCAGTAGTCTTCATAACTGGGCAGTTTGACTAGTCCCATGTTGAGGATAAGCGCCAAAAACGCCCGCATGTCACCCTCGCTTACATCAATCCATTTGTGAGCACGCGCATGTGGTCGGAGATCTTTGCTTGCAATGCACTCGTTGGCAAAACGATTTGTTTCGCTGACCATGTGGTCCAAAAAGTTGGGTGAGAAGAAGTGCAAGAAATCTCAGATGCAGTCGAATCATTGTTGTGAACAAGCGGGCCCACATGGGTTCCGTAAAGTTTTTCAACCAACTTTTGTCATAGGCCGACGCAACATCAAAGCCTAGACTGGTCGATGAAGCACTACTAACCCTAATTTCGCCCTCCGATTCGCCGGAAAAGTCCGATAAATCGCTAGTATGAACACTACTAATCGTACTACAAGTAGCCGTATCAAAGCCTCCAAAGTCTTCCGAGTCCGAATCTTCGAAAATTGCACGCAAAATGTCGCCCTTGCTCGCCATTATGATCGATAATAAGTCGTAAATAATCGCGATAAAATGTCCGACTTTCATCTCAAATATCTCCGCAACCGTCCCACGTGTGTACAAACATCCAATGGGAAAATCGTAGCCAATTTATCGCCCTATCTAACGGTGCTTTTATTTACATAGGACGAGCGCTGGTTCCCTAACTTCCAGCCGCATTAGTAAACCCACCTATGATGTCGCAAATTTGCGCCTATGGCGCGTGCGGCAAGTTTTCCTATGTCGCAAATTTGCACCTCTGGCGGGCTAAGGGTTAAGTATCTGCATGTGGCTATCTAACTCATCTAAATAAGTGCATTTTATGACTGGCTGAAAATATGTGTTAAGCAGAATCAAGTGAAAACTATGTATTTAGCACTGGAAAACTGGTCCAGGTGGAATGTTCAGCATAGGATAATGAATGATGGGCTGCAGTTTATGTGCAGCAGTGCAGCACCCGCATGTGTCTGCAGGCAGCAGGGCACAATGATCACTGACCGAGCTGACGAGACTGGAACACAGAGCTCCATGATGTACTCTTGAGCTGCACTGACAGGTGAAGGATCTGGTGGAGGATCTTGAATTTTAGTTGTTTGGCAACAGGTTGCCAGCATAGTGTTTTTGCATAATGCATATGTTATGATTTACATTATTGTTATTATTAAGCAGACATTTATAACAATCACAATTAACAACAGCCTCAAAGGCGCATGCATTGACCCTAAAAAAGTCCTACTGAGTAATATCGAGTAATATCATGGTTTATAGATCAATAGGAATGCACAGAAATCAAGGCAGACCTATTAAACAGGTAAGTTTTAAGCTTCTTTTTAAAACTTGTTATTGGAAGAGTGTTATCTTTGATGCTAGTTGGTAAGGCATTCCACACAGTGGGGCAAGAGTAACAAAATCCACGCGAGCCAGATGCGGTGTAAATCTTTGGAACTATGAGATTTCGATTGGTTGCAGAATGTAAACAAGATCGACCAGGAACTGTCACAACCGGAATGCAGAACCTGGATAGGTAGGATGGAGCCAGTCCATGCTGGCATTTGTAGACATTCATAGCTAGTTTATAGTCAACTCTTTGTGGAAAAGACAGCCAATGTAACTGCTGCCTCGTCAGATCTGACACACTGGCTGAACTTGGCAGACGGAGTATGAGTCGCGCGGCAGTACGCAAGACAGATTGAAGTTTGTTGTATAAGTATCGGTGTAAACCTGCTAGAATACCGTTGCAGTAATCAAGTCGACACATAACCAAAGCTCGCCCCAAGGCATGCGCAGTCTCCTAAGTAAGTGAGCGACGAACAGCACGCAGTGTACGAATATGGTAGTAGCAGACGCTGGTTAAGTGATTGTTATGCGAGGTTAGCGATAGGTGGTTGTCAACTAGAACTCCGAGGTCACGTACGCATGTTGACGGGGCAGTATGGACATCAGATAGCAGCACTGGATTAGGCGGGCAATCTTTAAGGTAGTGTTGAGAGACAAGCCAGATTATTTCTGTTTTTGATGGATTTAAGCAGAGTCTTTTGCTGGCCATCCACTTCAATACTTCCTGAACACAGACTGATAGTTGAGGTACTAACGCAGGACTGGATGAAGGGTCCGAATGTTGATAAATCTCCAAATCGTCAGCATATGCATTGACCAAAAACCCCAGATTCATGATGACATCAGAGGTATACAGGACAAATAATACAGGTCCAAGTACGCTGCCCTGGGGTACTCCACAGGTAAGGTGCACAACTTCCGAGGTCAGTCAGCCATACTGTACTCGCTGCGACCTGCCAGTTAAGTAAGAAACGAACCATTGTAACACAGTACCTGTCAGACCAAATCTGTGCTGTAGCCTCTTAAGCAGAATCCGATGATCGATGGTATCGAAGGCAGAATTTAAATCAAGCATGGCGAGTAGTGTTACCTTCTTTCTATTGGCGGCTGAATAGACGTCTGATAAAACCTTCAAGACGGCAGTCTCAGTTGAGTGATAATGTCGATATGCAGATTGTTCAGCAGGTATTAAGTTGTTATGCAGAAGGTAAGTGTTAAGCTGCGAATTGACGCACCGTTCAAGTAGTTTCGATAGATATGACAAGTTCGAAATCGGCCTGTAGTTTGTAGGGTTATGGGGATCCAGATTGGTCTTTTTCAAAACAGATGTAACTACCGTATATATGCGACTATAAGTTGATTCAAGTATAAGTCGAAGTGTACTTTTTTTGAGAAAAAAAGCGTCCAAAATCGACGGCTCGAATATAAGTCGAACCCATATATACAGCCTTATAATATGGGCCATCCATATATTACGTATGCAAAGAAAATTATATTTCATACCCCTCGTATATTTAACAGAGGGAGCATTCTTCGGCTAGCATGCAGAGACTGTGTGGGGAATATAATTATAAAGGGCAACTATACGAATATGGATATATATGTATCCATCTCATATTTACAAAACCATATGTACATAGGGCACATGTATATGGTTTTGTAACTGAAAGAACTAATTTAGCGGGTCGGCTTACACCCCTTAGTACTGCCTGACTGGTCAAAGATGACATCCAGATGGCGATGAAAGTGATGCGAGTTGTCTGACCTGCATTCCTTTAATTTTTCAGGGTTCTGTCAAATCTTGCTATAGTCGCTCCCTCTGGCGACCTGTCTGTATGTCCGACTGCCTGAGACTCAGTTAACTTGTCGACCTGGTTCTCGGCACAGAATAACTGCACATGACTTTTATATAATGTAATAAATTCCATCGGACGACTATAGGATAATACAGTGTTATAAATAGGCTAATGTGGAAATTTATTTTGCGTACGTACACATTTTGTCGAGACCCACCCCCCTCGCCATATGCACCCGTAGGCAAAATCGCCTAAATTTGATCACCCCCTACCCCCTCATTGCGTATGTAATATGCAGTGACTTTCCCCTTTCAAACGGTTTATCAGCTAGGCTCGCAGTCCAACTCCCCCTTTTTGCACACATCTCTACACCAATGTTTTAGGTCTTTCTCTTGCTCGACATTACTGCGCGTATCCATGATTTTTGATTTCTTTTGACGGAGGTCTCAGCAAGCGATAATAAAGGACATCGCTTTCGATGCATGAAATATATCGTAGCAGTATATAATAACATTGTTATAAGAGAAGAATATTTCGTTTTGATCTACATGTAGTCAGTAATTTGTTGAAATGTGATTTTTCTTGAAAAACGATATAAAAACAAAGACAACTAAAATAAACTGAGGGTTTAATGTTTAAGTCCATTTTAGTAATGTTGAATATTCAGTCTGAAAATCTTTCGTCTAATTTGTCTCTCGAGTATAAGTCGAAGACCTTTTTCGTCACCCTGAAATAGACATAAATTTCTCAACTTATATTCGAGTTTATACGGTATTGCACATTTCTGACTTGAAGGAAAGATACCTTGTTGCAGTGATGCATTGCAGAGAAAAGTGATAAAGGGTGCAACTCATTAACAAACTGCTTTACAGTCCATGCTGGTGCAGGATCCAGTTCACAGTTCTTATTTGGTGCATTCAAAATGAGCTGATGAATGGTTGCAACATCAAGTACATTGAACTGATCAAAAGATGAAGAACAGTGGTCATCCTCAAAGGTTGGCTCAGGTGCTGACTTCATCGAAGACCGAACCTGTTCAGTCTTGTCACGAAATGCCCTAGAAAAGTCAGAATTAGTCAATTCTCTAGATGATGCCGACGATACCTTTTCCCTTTGGCTAGGACAGCAGACAGTCTTTCCCATAGCCTCTTTGTGTTTCCAGAGCTATCCTTCACCCTCGCCTCCCAATACTTATTTTGCTTCTGCTTGTGAAGTCTGTGCATAGTTCGTACCTGCTCAATCCAGTCATGTCGATCACCGGCATTTTTAGTTCTGTAGTAATGGCGTTCAAGAGCTCAAGTCCTTCTCCTAGAAGCGGCACATTTGTTGTCAAACAATGGTGGTGTGAGTGGCTGATATTGCTTGTGCACCGTATGACGTGGTGCATGTTTTTCCAGGAGCAAAGACAGTGTAGTATCATAGATGTGCTGCAGCTGATCAACTGATGACTCAGCCTCTGTATGCATCTGACACAACTGGCTTTATAGGAGGTCTGCATGAAATCAATCAGCATCAAATCCTTTCCTTGCACATGTGCTGATGGAGTGGTGGTCACAGAACCGGAGTTGAAAGTGGATAAGTGACTGGTCAGATATAGACAATCCGGCGGTTCAACGATGACGATCGGATGAGGCAAGTCAGACCGAGTAATGACAAGATCTAAGGTATGGCCACATCGATGAGTAGACCCACAGACTGACTAGATGAGTCCAAATGACTGCAGAAGATCAGACAGCTGCATAGGATGTGTATTAGTGATGTCATCCATATGTATATTCAGATCTCCAGTAAGGATAATGTGACCACTGTAAACAGCCAATATTTCCATAATCTTTGCAAGCTCTGTGAAAAATCTCGAAATTTGCCTTCATACACTCTATTCATCAGTGTGGTATATAAACCATCTGATGACCTGAGTCGGTCTATAGCAGCCACATTTAAACTGATTGATTACTTGTACCTTAAAAATCAAAAATTGCATAAAACAATTTTGTTCGTAAGGATACCTCATACGTTTAAGTATCGCCATTTATGCATGTGTTTTGGCATGTTAGTCACAACTCAAGCAGCACCACTGAGAATAGTGGGCCTGCATTGAAAAATTTGTCACTGTTCAATAAGAGGGGTTATGGTTATGGGCATATACTTCTGTTTATGTAAAACAGTTGGTTTACTGTTTTTACTGGTACAGTTGTTTATTTACGATTAGAGTGGCAGTTTCTTGAGTAATATGAAACAACTTAAATTTTTTGATGGGCTTGCTATTGTTGGAGACAACTGTTTGTTAAAACAAGGTATGGATAGATAATTTATTATTCTAGAGTGGGAATTTTGTGTCTTGCTAGATTTCAAGCCAAAGTATTGCAGTGGCCTAATAATGCAAAATTGTTAAGTGCTCTGATATAAGCCATGGTGTCATTGATCGTTATTATAAAATCTTTTGCAGTTTACTTATTTATTTAGTTATTAAAAACACTTATAGTGCATGCAAAGTCAGTAAATCTGAATCTGAGGCATGGATGCACGTTTGCTAGGGGCCAAGTTGGATTTATGCAAAAGACAGAGGAAACTATTGAGTCTTGACAAGTGATTTAAATGATGAAAGTTGAGCCTTTTGTGGGAGACGATTCCAGATATGAGGAGCACAGCAGCTGAAAGCATGTGGTCCTACATTTGTCCAGTTTTGTATCAGTTTTGCACTACCTTCTCTTCGCTTGTTGTGTTTTGATACAGGTGAAGGGACTGAAGACAAATTTGAATGTACACAATGCAAAGTGGTGCACATACTGTTGGTTTGGTAGAATAAGACACTGTTTGAATTAGTGGAAGAAAGAAAGGCTCGAGTTGTGGATGAATCTGATGAGAGTTGTGTTTTGAGTGATATTGAGTCTTGGAGATTTTGAGTTGACAAATGCATTATATACTTACAAGTATATCTTGATGTCAGCTAAATTGGGTCATAGTAAACATGACCTTTTCTTATTATGAACAAATAATTGTGTATGCGTGGTGGATTTTTTGTGTTTTTGTATGTACATATGTATGAAGACACTTAACATAGCACCTTTTAAGTATCTCACAGAAGTACTGTATGCATGACTAGCTGATCTAAAACAAATGTGTTTTAATGCAATTTGAAATGTTTGCGGAACAGAATCAAATGCAACAGTACAGTAAGCAGAAGACTGTTCCTAGAGAAAGGTCCAAGGAAGGAGTACAGGTGATTGACACGAATTGATGTGAGGAAGCACACTACCTGCATGTCTTCTTGAGCAGCAGAATGTAACAGTTGTAGACCCAGTTGACTCGAGACTGGAACACAGAGCTCCCTGAAGTATGTCACTTTGGAGCTGACCAGTGAGGCTTACCCCTGGAGAAGAACCTTGAACTCTATTCTTTCCTTGGCAGGAGCCAGTGCTGTGTATCCCTCATAGAATATAATACTTGGGAGAACTTTGGCAGATTGGCCAGTAATTGGCAGCACAGTAGAGGTCAGACTGAAGCTGATGGATGAATCAGGCTGTGATGCAGGTATGCAAATCTTATTAACTTGTCACTAAAGTATGCACTGTATTCCAACATGCTTGTCCTCCCAAGAGTCAACCAGCAGCTTAAGTTGTGGAAGATTTGTCTCTAATTGTTTATATTTGCAGATGATAAAAACATGTTCTATATACTGTCTTCACATGCCCAGAGAAAATCAATTCTTGGTTCAAGATCACACCCAGGTCATGCATAAAAGTAGCAAAGGCAGCATTGGGAGAGTGGAGCTGTAAGTAACGGAAGTAATCAGACGATCAAATAGATTGGTCTTCAGTCGCTGGCAAAATAGAGGCAGAGAAAGGGCAAGAAGCTCATGTCACAGGTAACATGGCAGACTGCTACAGAATGAAGGGCCAACCATGGTGAAGCTACCATGCTGGAGTGTCAGTACTGTAGTACTGGTAAGTGGGTTGCTTTCAAGCATGGCAATCCATCAGTGATGGTTGCAATTTTTAAGCTGCTGAAAACAGACAAGACCAGCAGGAGAAACTTGACTTAGTAGGTCATGCTCTCAGTGGAGGGCTTCTTAAAAGTCTTCGCTGAGAAAGTTGCATCCGTAATGGTGAGTACGACAGATTATCTGGTACCCGAGGTTGTCATCCACCTGAGGTTGTTGAGCCACAACTATGGAGAATTTCTGCATTTGCCAGCAGATGATATGCATTGGGTCATCATGAAGTGGCCAACTAATTTATACTCCCTTGACTCGATCCCAAAATTTCTGCTAAGGGAATGCACTGAACTTGGTGTCAACAATCTACTCTGGATGGGCATGTGTTGGTTGGGCTCATTGTGTGTGTGGGAACATACCACTGGTGAGCTCTAGTTATCTGAGCATTGCTTGCTAACTTAGTTAAGCCTTCTGTCATTTAGCATTGTTTTACCTAAGATAGAGAGCACCTCTGAATAATTTTTCTAGTGGCGGTACTATATGAATTTCTAATTACAATCACAGTTATCACTGTCACTTGACTCCAAAAAGAATCTCCTTCATGGCATCATTAAGTAGGTGATGGGACTATTATAACAGCCTCTTAGGCTTACAGAAGCTACAGAATGTGCAGAATGCTGCAGCCGAGTTCACTGCAGGATTGCAGAAGTTCGACCGTATCACCTCTGCATTTTGAGATCTGCACTGGCTGCCTGTTCATAAGAGGGTTGCCTTCAAAGTGGGTATACTGGTCTACAGTTGTCTACAAAGAATGGTGTCACCATACTTAGCCAAAGACTGTGTGCCAGCATCTTCAGTTTATAATTGATCTTGGTTGCATTCGGGAAAGAACAACAGCTTGGTATGATCTGGAAAAGCCACTGACGAGTGAAAGAACATTTGGTACAATGGCCCAATGGTCTGGAATGTGCTGCACATTGAACTCTGGGCTCCAGAACTTTCTGTTTAAAGTTTCAGGAAGAAATGGAAGACTCACCTGTTCTTGTAATATGACTAGGCCGAGCTGCTGTTTACACATTTGTGGTGTATTTAGTTACGTTAACTTGAAGTGTATAATTCTTCTTATAGTAATGAACAAAAACAAGTGGCGAGTGTTCCATTTGATAGAAGATTATTTGTGGCAGTTAAGAGATCGATTACTAGATGTACCTCTGGTCTCCTTGTGTGTGAAATCTGACAATGACTTGACAGTGAAAGTGTTTGTCAAATTTTCTGTTGTGGTTTGTGTTGGAAGAAGGGCACAACGATGTCACAGCTTTATTGCTGTAGAAGTTTCTTTCTTATTTTTCAGCCATGGTTTTTCTTGCAAGCCTGCCTGGTGTTAGACTTACTGGAAAAGTTAGCGTTAGTGGACTTAATCCGACCGTCTGAGCCCCATTCATGATTGACTGCATTCAGAGTTTATGTCTGTGCTCTGTTGAGGGTGGAAAATCATGGTAGCCAAAGAAGTGTTCATACCACACGATTATGCTGGCTGCTAAATGATGAAGACCTCTATATAATATATGGCTGATGCTTCTGCGAATTTCCTGGTTGCAGATGTGTAAGTCCTGGCTTGACTGTCCAAATGAAAATTAACGGCACGTTTGCAGTTAGACGATTCAGATTGGCAGGTGATAGAAGGTGTTTAAAAACTATCTGAAATTACATTAAATTTGAGACTGACTTGAGATATTGCTTGCAATACAGACTCAGATATGGATGTCATTTGAGTATGTGAGAATTACTGAGCAAACTCTGAAAATAATGAACTTAGATGATCCGTATGAATGAGTGTGGATGTGACCGATACATCTGTCACCACTTAACAAGTAATGTTTCCAGCTGGTTCAAGTGTGAAGATTTGATTTCCTTGAGTATGGCATGGTATGTTTCTAGCACTCGCTCGTTCTGATGCCCATGACAATGTGAAGTTTGTTGCACTGATTGACTGGCAGATACATTGATTGATTGGTCCATTAAGTGATCTATGTACTGAATCACCAGCAACAGTAAATTATGCACATTTGAATTTTATAAGTAAAACTTATATGCTGCTGCTGGGGTGTCAAAAGATAAACCTAGACCGTTTAATTCTGGTCTGTTCGTGTATGAATGATTGTTGTAATGATGATGATGATGATGAACCATGTCCATTGGCTTTATGCCACCTGGGGATGAGATGAGTAAGGTGGTTTCCCGTTGCCACAGACAGTTGTGGATGAGCAACTTGTACAAGGTCGATACGCATTGGCTTGAAGCAAATTTGAATCTGCAGCTCTCTGGTTGCGAGGCACAGACTATACCACTACATCACCATGTCCTATACCATCGCCGGAACCCACATGATTAAATTGAAATGATTGTCTTATAGGTGGCTTTTGTCTTAAACACGACAAAACAAGAAAAACAGTTTCACAATGCAAAGATTATGAATCCTTACATTCAGTGTTTTAGTGAACTGTACAAATAATGCATAAGTTGAATTTTAAATTGACTTACAGATGTTACAGTAATTAAAGTAACAGGAAGCGAGGCTGATCACTTAATTAGGAAAATCCTTAGATTAAATGTAAAATGTAAATGTACACATTTTCTGTAGTGGCCATGTGGCCTGTATCCTGCTCATTTTTCAATGAATTATTTCACCACCGCTGCCCATTTGAATGGGTGCTGCGCATTTAAGATCCCCATGTATAGACAGATGCAAGCCCTATCAGTTCGATATTTTAGCAAAGACCTTGTGTCATAGCTTCTATAGCCTTGCCTTTGTGAAAATGGTTATCAACTGCTAGTGGCAACTTTTTGTTATGGTGACAAAACCTAAATAAGCCAATTTGATATTTTGTTATGTCAGTCAATTACTAAAGAAATTAATTAATGAAGCACTGAAGAAATTAATAGGAGTAGTAAATAGACTTAATGGTGGTTATGCTTACATATTTTGTAGTAGTTTTACTAATTATATCAATAGTTTATTTATTTTAGCCATTCTTATATAATGTTGTTTGTGCAATGATAGATTTTTTGTGTAATTTTAGATTGTCTTCATATATGTCTCTACAAAGACAAAAATGAGATGCTGAAAAATGTTGGCAAGCCTGGATTTTCTTTAGACACCTTCTTTGGTATTGATTCAGGATTTTATCTGGATAAAGAAAGTTACATAATGGCTGTTATATGCAAGGATTATGTGCTTATGTTTGCATTTGACAGTCAACAAATGTTAGAATGTTGGTTGATTGCCATTCGAACACATCTTGGAGAAGGTAGGTGTGTATATAGTGCCATATTAAATTCTTTAATTGAAATTTGAAGTCGGTTAATATTATGGTCTTTCTTTTATCTTATAAACTTAAGTACAAGTTGCCTTCATGCATAAATTGTCCCCTAATTATGACCTTGGGAAGCAAGAAAATGTATCATGAAGTAAGTCAGAAACACGTTCTTCATCTAGCATACTGTTAAGCCGAGTCGGACTCTAGCACCGTATTGGAATATTTTTCAGACCACAAAATGAAAAGCCTTTTGTATATATCATAATATTAATAAATGATTGGAGGAGTAGTCATTTATTTTTCTAATAAATTTATTATTTGTTTCTTAAGTTTTTACTTTGGGTCTGTTGATTGACTAACATATAGCTGTCCAATAGAATAACTGCTTTATGTCATGTGATGTGTTACTGAGCTGTATATTTAAATGTTTAGGATGACTTATATTCAGAACTCTTAAATAAAGCCTTCCCACTGGCTCTTGCTGAGGAGAATTTATGTCTGTTGAGTGTTTAAAAAGGGCAGACAAAGACCTTTAATTGAGACAAGTTATAATGTGTCTGTGTTATTTGGAAGAGGGGGACAAAATGGTTCTTCAAAGTCAACAAGAAATTAGGATTGAGACATGAATGCAGAACTGTCTGATGTATTTTGGGGCCATGCCAATAAAGAAACTTTTACCATGAGGAGAATCTTGAATATATAATCCTGTCCTCAACCAGTTCAGATGAGGCGAAATCATCAGAGATGTGCAGCAGATCTCACGTATAGCTGATAACATGCGAGCATTTTAGCATGTTGGCAATGAGTTGTGTGGTTCAGTTGAGGATGAACTAAAGCTGTTGTATCCAGGACTTCAGTGGTAGTTACAATATTTCAGGCACGTTGGAATGAAGGAGTGGATGAGAGTTGCAACCGCATTGAAGGATAAGTTTCACTGTATGACTCTGTTCTGATGCATCTGGTAGAACCAGGACATGCAGAAAGAATCAGCATGCTCCTTGATGGACAGATATACATCCAGAAATACTCTGATGTGCTGGACAACCCACTGTGCTTCCCAATCTGGAAGTGCCGCTGCTATCGCTTCTCTGTCAGTCTTTGAACATGCCTTTTTGTGCCTTAGTGCATTACAGTTATTTAACTTAAGCACTTGAAAGCATAAAAAAGTTACGGGAAAGTGAAAACATATAGATTAGGATATATTGGACCAAAATACTTTAGAATTTGAAATGCATGATTTAATCTAAAACACCTTTCTAACCCATTTCTGGAAAATTAAGTGGTGCAGCTTGGGACTAATTCAGCCAGAAGTCACATATGCACCAGGTTTTGACTGTGTTGATGCTATTTATGTGGGCCTTCCTTTCTGTTCATTAACCAACTTCAATCATAATCTGAAGATTTTTTCATTGCCAGGAGAAAGCTGTCACAGGAAGCAGCTTATTCACAGGTGCTCAGTCAAAAAATCGATAGACAGGTAAGGTCAGGTTTGGTTCCAGGTTGAAGTTCAAGGGTCAGGCTGGTAGGCAGTCAGATGGCTATGGTGGATGGTGGATGGTGTTTTAAATGCTGCAGCTCTGCTAATTGGTGGGATTCCAAAGTTTGGTCATATATCTAATTACATACGGGATGAGCTGCATTTGGTTGAAGATACTTTGAGGTTAAAAGACCCCTATGCAGGTGCATAAACTGCCATACATGGCTCTGCGACACAGTGATCTTATTGTTCCTGTGTCTCATACTTCTACAATACAACGTGTAGCCACGCTGTGGTCAGCCCCTCATTATGGAACATTCTGCCATGCAACCTGTGACATGCACTTCATTCTCT
This sequence comes from Norana najaformis, assembly GCA_964023275.1. Taxonomy (NCBI): domain Eukaryota; kingdom Metazoa; phylum Annelida; class Clitellata; order Crassiclitellata; family Hormogastridae; genus Norana; species Norana najaformis. Next base: position 4,467,955 of record OZ029928.1, read on the forward strand.
GCCTCTATTTTGCTAGCGACTATAGAACATTCTGTTTGGTCCTTTGTTGTCAGGTTTGGAGCGCCTCTGAGGAGTTTTCTGTGAATGTGTGCTTACAATTTTAACATATAGATGGTGCTTTGGCGTCTTGTTTTCTTATTTTTTACTATTATATCTAGTTTTAATTCAATTTCTTAGTTAAACTTTAGTCGGAAATTGGATTTACTCTTCGCTGTTGTGTTTATCTACGAGTTTCATCATAGTTACGGGGCTGCTTGCCCTACAATTCGTTCACTTCTACATGGATACGCCCCCTTGTTCGTATTCGCATGACCTAATTTTGGCTTTGCGCTCGCCAGCCTTACACGTCCCACGTTCTACACGAAAGTTATTGTTCTTCTACCATCTCTGGAGTCGCTCGTCTACTACTCGCCGTCCTCATCGTCTTTGTACGGCCTTGCCTGAACGGCCTTCTCCTCGTTCGCTACCAGCGTTAGGGGACGTGTGCCTGCCATTGCAGACTCAGGCTGACTCGTGTTCGTCAGCTCCAACTGATGTCGCAACGGTCTATTCTGCCGGATCTCGCTGACGCCGGCTCACCTGGTCCATTCCAGACTTCGACTGGTTTGCTGCCACCACGATCTTCACCGGCTTCATGTGACCTTCGTCCTCCGTCCGGTACCTGTCCATCGGGTGATGGAGTTCGTCTAGCTACATGGAATGCTCGGTCCATACGAGACAAGTACCTCGCTGTTGCTGACATAATCTCATCAAAGAAATCGATCTATTCATTGTCACTGAATCGTGGCACCGCTCTTCACAGGACAGCTGTTCGTCGCTCAGTGCCCCATGGGTATTCAATTCTCGACTGCCCTCGACTCGCTACCTCTGGTCTTATCCTGTACCACAGAGACGGTTTGCAAAAGCGACGGATTCCTCTGTCCTCATCTCCTACCACATTTGAGGTTCTTGCGGTCTCTGTCTCCTCCCTCTATGGTCCTCTTACTGTTTTGGCCATCTACCGCCCTGGTTCATCGTACCATCATCGCTCTTCTACAGCGAGTTTTCTACCCTCATGGAACAGTTCGCTCTCTACAACACCCAATTGGTGCTCGCCGGAGACCTCAATCTACATCTGGAAAATTCTTCTGAACCTGCCACTCTTCAGTTTCAGGCCATCCTTGATCCGTTTGGCCTCGCACAGCATGTGACATCGTCAACACATCGTGGTGGTGGCTGGCTTGATATCATTCTGACAAGAGATGACTGTATTGTAACTGATCTTCGAGTTCATCCACCTACTCTCTCCGATCATAGTCGGGTAGTCGTCACGGTTCTGTTCCTCCAAGAGGTGCCGCTCTGTACTGCCCGGTGGGTCCGCCGGTGGCGCGACTTAGATTATGATGCCTTCCGTGCTGCTTTGCTCGAAATACCTGCCATCGCTGACCCTTCGACTGTGGCTGAGCTACCGTTGGGTGATTTGTTTGCTGAGTATGATATGGCCATGAAAGACCTTATTGATCGTTTTCTTCCTCTTTGCACCCTTACCGTCCACAGCTCCTCCCTGTCTCCGTGGTTCGACACTGAGTGCCACTCCTGCATCGCGGTGCTCGGCGCTTCGAAAGAATCTACAAGCATTCCGGACTGCTCTCTGATCGATCGGCTTGGGTTCACCACGTCCGAGAGTTACATAGACGCTATAGAGAGAAGGAAAAAGAGTACTGGGAATACAAGACTGCCCACCACACTGGTGATCACAAGCGGCTCTGGTCTACTCTTAACGACATATTGGGTCGTCGACGTTCCTCCACTGGTGCGGTACTACCCTCCTTCACTGCTGCTGACTTCGTTGAGTTCTGTGCGGCCAAGATTCGCTCTGGTCGTGATGCTATTGTTGGGAGTCCTCCGCCTGTCCTGCTACCGACGGCTAAGCGGCTCTCGGTCCTTCATCAAGTCTCTTCAGATGAGTTGCGTCGACTCATCCTTGCCTCTTGACCAAAATCCTGTGAACTAGACTCTCTACCGCCGCTCCTCATTCCTGACCCTCCTCTGCAATCGCTCATTGGCAGAGGGTCTTCTACCTCCGTCTCAGAAGAAGTCCATCATCATTCCGGTTCTCAAGCGTGATGGCCTCGACGTCTCGGACATGTCTAACTTTCGACCAATATCTAATGTTACTTTTTTGTCCAAGGTCATTGAGAAAATTGTATCTAGTCCGTCAGTTACCTATCTCGAAACTAATGATCTACTACCTGTTTCTCAATCTGGCTTTCGTAGATTTCACTCTACTGAGACACTCTTAACTCGACTTCTGTCTGATATATATGGTGCCATAGATCATTCTCAAGTTACCTTACTTGCATTATTTGATGTTATTAGTGCTGCATTTGATTCGGTCGATCATGCTATACTTTTGGAACGTCTGGCTATTTCTTTTGGTTTATCTGGCAACTTTCTCGATTGGTTGGCCTCTTTTCTATCTGAGCGCATGCTCTGTGTGGTTTATGGCCCATCCCGCTCACCTTGGGTTCCTTCCTTGTTGGGATTGCCTCAGGGGTCAGTTTTCGGTCCCTTGCTCTATGTACTGTTTACTGCTGACTTTAGCTCTTTGCTAACCGCGTGCTCGGCTTCAAGCCAGTCTTATGCCGACGATGTGCAGGCCTATGTTCATTGTTTTGCTTCTGATGCCGCAGCTGCTGTTCGAGCTATGTGTTGTGCTTCTGACTCCCTTGTGGCTTGGATGACTTGGGCACTAGGCAGCAATTGGCTAAAATCAATCTACCTGTACTACATTTAGAGTTTCCTCACATCACCTTCTCAGTCACTGTTTATGACCTTGGCATTGAGTTGGATCAGGAGCTCTCTTTTAAGGCTCAGGTGCATCATCTTTGTCGTAGTTGCTACTACCAGCTACGGCAACTTCTTGTTGTCTCACGTTCTCTCTCAGTCACCTCATCTAAGACTCTGGTTCATGCATTTGTCACTAGTCGGTTGGATTACTGCTCTTCTTTATATGTAGGACTCCCTGATGTACGGCTTTTATGCCTGGAGCGTGTGTTGCGGGCGGCTGCACAGCTTATTGGTGGCATTTCTAGGTTTGGTCATGTCTCTGATTTCATGCGAGATGAGTTGCACTGGCTTCCTGTGAGTCAGCGCATCCACTATAGGGTCATCGTCTTTGTTTGGAACTCCTTGTTGGGTATTGCCCCCTCTTACTTGAGGGAGCTTTGCCTACCTGTCCGGTCCAATTTGGGACGTGCTTCTCTTCGCTACGCTGCTAGTGGTAATCTATTAGTGCCTCACGCTCACACCTCGACCATGCAGCGTCGTGCTTTCTCTGTTGCTGGCCCAACCCTCTGGAATGGACTTCCTGTTACTCTGCGTCTTCTACCCCGGGATTTTACTTCTATCTTCTATTCTTCCGTTAAGACTATTCTCTTCCACCGAGGTTGGTTTGGGAGCGCTTCTGAGTAGTTTTCTTGAAGGGGCGCTATTTAAGTGTTCTATGTAAATAAATAAAATAAATGTGCTGTTACAGTGAAACTCTGTTAACTCGCGGTCAATGGGAGGCACGCTGTCGAAACCGCACGTTACGCGTGCGCGGCCTAACGAGTCTACCACCTAGGTATAGCAGTAATATACATGTATGGCCTACCTTTGCACGAATGCGTTGTCAGCGAATCTCGAACTCCAATATTAGCTAAAAATCACCTTTTGATCTGCTGAAGTACCAATATATGTCTATTGTTTCAAATGCAGAAAGAAGCAGAAAGAAACAGTAATTATTTGAAATATATGAAAAGATGAAGCCTAAAATAAAAGTCCACGGTTAGCGGTTTCAACGTTTTATTTACAAAGACTATATATCACGTTCAGAGGTCCATTCACTGTTCTGAAAAAGGCAGTAAGTCCGTTATATGTAAGTGGCTACATAAAGTCAGTTATTTTGCCTTGTTTCATGCTTTCAATCTTTTTCTTTTTAACAAAATCGGCAAGTCGTAGATGTATAAGCTTGATGTATTCGGCACCTTGTTCCTCGAGATACTGAGTCAGCATCTGTGCCGCATTGAGAGCATCTGTATGTGAAACTCAGTGGCGGTTTTCAGCAGCAATCTCGACATCGTCATCGGTCGGTACATTAGCCTCATTATTGCTATCATCATCGTTATTTGCAGTACCTTCGCAAGACACAATTATTTCAGCAGTTGGACAGTCATATTCATCAAATTTCAACCATTCTTCTATGAGTTGTGGAGTAGTGTCTAAAGTAAAAGTTTGAACCATATCATAAAGAAGCTTACGTTTTTCTTCCTTTGTGTTGCCCTTTAGAATGTCTTCTTCAGAAAACCCGTCGAAATCAAGCTCAGAGTCGCTTCTGCGAAGAGATCTTTCAGAGGAAGGGGAGTTGTCTTGATCATCAGAATTTTCAGAGTCAGAGCTGGACGAGTCGTTGGATTTCTCTTTTGGAGCAAAGGCATCTCCAATACCTTTCAACCAGCAATTCTCTATTGACTTTAGTTTAAGCTGATCCCACGCTTTTTGAATTAAATAAATGATTTCCTTTAAATTTGTTACAGCAAAAAAGGAGAGTCAGTCTATTTTTCACTTTTTTAAAACCAGCTGTTTTTTGCAGTTCACAATTAAATGCTAAAGTTTTGTCAGGTAATAACTTTGAAAATAAAGCAGTGTCATCACAATTATAAATCTGCTTATCGTTATAGTTTTCAGACTGTATAATCAGTTTCAATTCAGAAGGAAATGCGCTCGCGGCCGAATTCGTCGGCAGATCGACTTTCGCCTGAAATCGAGACATGAGAAATGCCATGGCATCTCTTGAATCTATTAATAAAACCTCTGCTTGCTTGGAAATTCTCCTCGCCCATTAGATTTCCAAATTTTTAAGCCTGGGCCTGCAATATGGGTCCACTTAAAGGAGTTCCTTTTTGACACTCTTGTGCAAACCAGGAGTGCATGCATTTGTCCAGTGCAGGTACATCGGAATAGTGCACGCGTTTTCGTTCCAAGCCCGCTGAATAAATCAGTGTCACGCACGAAGCCCCTTATAGCTTCGCTTCATTCTTTAGGCAACTGCGAAGAGTGAACTCGTAAAATTTTTCTTACACCTTGTAAGAACGTTGGCGCTTTCCAATTTGTAACATTTCAGCAATTATTAAACACTATAGCACGTTGTATTCGTTAAACTATGCAACTCACTACCGTCGATTCTAAACGGAAAAGGAAGTTCAACAGAGCGGAAACGCTACATAAAATCAGTGCTTCCACTTCACGTAAGTAAGGAGCAATTTCTTCCGCATGTATAGTGTAATCTCTTACTATTTCTCTTCCGCGTGGTAACGATTCCCGCTCATTAATTGCGAGGCGTCGGGAGGCATGGTGGCACCGCGTGTAAACTGGACTTGCAGGTTAATGGTGCGTGCGTTAATGGAGTTTCACTTTATTTTATTTTGAAATGACTGCTGATTGATACCTCTTGTGCTGTGCAGGTGGCACAAGTTTTTAGAATGGATTTTATTAGCTTGGATTGGCTACTGTTTTGTAAATGTTTATTGTCGTCAGAGGTTGTATTGATAAATTGCCTTTCATTTGTAGAAGCAAAATTTCTAGCTTCTTTGGTGAAGTCACCAGTGTCTTTGAAGTTGTCAAATGGTCCGATCAGGATCTTCATACATAGAGAAGCTGTCTGTCTTACTACAGTTGTTTCTAATGGTATACCACCGAAATATCTCACGTCTTGGAAGCTCTCTACAATGAGACGCTTTGGAATTCTTGGTGGACAATACTGCTTTGAAGTTGCTGACCATGCAGGTACTAGGAAAATAAACCTTCAAGTCAGATTAACCCTTTTCCATCTATTCAATGAATTTAAAAAATATTATAAGACTGGTGGCCAGAATATGTAGGGAAGCACTACAACATACATAGGAGAAGGCCACTGTGAAGAGAGACTAGGGTAAGACAGTGACTGAAGATGCTGTTTAATGTAATGATTATGCGATTTTTAGGTAAGATACTGATGAGAAAGGCTACTGTAGCTGTTGATTCATTTAAACTTCAAAAATGTGTTGACAGAATTCTCCAAGTAAGAGCTGTAGTCAGTTCATTCATTCAGTAAATTTTTTTCTTTAAAATATATACTCAGAAGCACTTCCTTCTGAGCCTCAGTGAAAGAGAAACTTTTCAGGCATTGATAATAGGTTCATAACAATCCATTCCAAGCAGATGGACAGTCCACCACTGAGAACATGGACACACAAAGGGAACAACCAATTTGCTTGGGCTGCAGAACCAATGGATCAGCAGCCAGCCAGAGATAGGGTGACAAAGCCTGTGTAAGTAAGCAGGTGCATTAGCCAGCTAGCACTGCCAGATCCAAACTGAAATCTTAAAACAGATGCACTGTTGAACAGGCAACCAACGAAGTACATCACACATGCATTCAGAAATATGACTAAAGTTACAGTGCAATTCACTTAAGACGAAAACGGATAGGACAGAATATCGCTTAGTACGAAATGAAAACTTGGTCCGTGCCGATGTAAATCAATAATAATGTTAAATTATTCTCTTAAGACAAAACTGATAAGACAAAAAGATCGGTTATTACGAAAATAATTTTAGGTCCCGTGCATTTATTTCAATGCAAAGTCCGTCGCATAAAACGAAATGTTGACTGAAACACAACAGCTGCAGCTTTCAATAAACTTTCAGGTTCGCATTTCCGAATGGCCTACGCCTACGATAGTTTGACAGCATCGGTCTTTGAAGAATGTCACCACTCGAGGAATGATATAGCATACATGTTTATACTGTAATTGGGTGATTAACGGTAAGAGATACGCAGACCACAGCATCAGGCTTGTCAAAATGCGTTGATACTGAAACTTTTATAGCTGTCTACAGTAATGTGGCCATTTCATTCGTGGGTATATTTTGTCTAACAATGAAGGACATTAAGCTAGTCATGTGGCACATTATTTTATGGTAGTGAGATATGTAACTACAGTGGAAGTGCCCTACTGCTAAACGCATTAGACAGTTTAAGTGTCTGACTACTCTAGCCAGCTTAGTGCATGCTGTTATCAGACATATGTAACTTTCAGGACTCTTCTCAAGTAACCTAATATCCTCGTTGACAAGTCTTTGCCATACGGAGAAGACATTGGTCAACGGTCAGAATCTCCTAAGCGCCTTGCGAACTACGTAGGCATCCGCCGCAAATCAGTCAGCACATACATTTACATGTACTGTACCCTCGTTCAAAGGCTCCTCTCTGTTCGAGACCGATTCGGATTCGCTGTCAAAATAGCATCGTAATCCATAAAACCTTAAAATACTCCTCTTGCTGCCTCATAGTGAAACAGACTAGTGGTTTACTGAGACTCGCGTCTAAAAATGGCCGCTAAAGTTCGTAGCCTACCGTGATCATCTACGGTTATGCGTTATTTGCTGCTGCATAGTTAGTCATGCAGCCATAAAGCGATTTACGCTTGCATGATGCGCTTACGTTTGCCTAACGGTTAATACAAAATTCGGTTAAAACGAAATGATTACACTGGTATCCTGTCTTTTGTCTTAAACGAACTGCACTGTAAATACCATCGATAAACCTTGCAGCTGTAAACAACGAATGTTCTAGCTGCCCAGTCCTCATGTAAAAGAAGGCCTGCATAGATGGTGCTAGAGCAGTCAGTTTTACTGGCCACAAAGACACGGACCAGACTTAAAGCAGCAGTGAAGGTAAGAGAATGGGAAAATACCTGCTACTGGTGCAGCTGATAAAAACAAGAGTGACAAGAGAGATTTATTTGCTCAGCCATGGTTAATTCCTGGTAAGGTACAACCTCAAGATCCTAAAGTGGAAAAGGTGAATTGAAGCAAGTCAGTGGTTTTAATGTGTGAGTCTTTTTCATTAAGTGCTGCACGTTACCTAGCCATTGGACTGCATTTTTGAGGCAATTAGGCCAACCTGGTTGGCTGACACCCGAGTCCCAAGCATCTGCAAAGCCCACTGAATTGTATGCAGTGCAGCAAGGGCATCAGATATGGGCAGTGCAAGTTGGCCTGGATATCGTCGTTCGAATGACATTTAAATGGCTTAAATAGGAGTGATATCAGACGTGTATATAGTAATGGGCTGAGAAGGCAGTTGAATGGAGACCTTACTCTCCTAAGATTGTTAGCCTAGCATGTGGTGATTGTTTCCTAGTACATGATAATACACTCATAATAACTGGCTTCAAAAAGAAACTCATTTGTTTGCTATGCCTGCATTGGTGTATAGTCTCTCTTGTTTCCATTAAATGACAAAGACATTTTTTAGTTGAGTATTTGAAGGTTTTTGCAGACTGTATTTAATTGTGCTTGTTGAAAATGGCTCCTTTCTCTGAATCTTAAATGCATTTGTTCAGTGAAGTTGACGAAAATGATGATCTTGAACATCTATACATTCTTTCTTGTCATTGAGCCGGGTGACATGAAGTCCAGCATTCTGTGTCAGACCTTGGTGAAAGTTGGCTCTTGTATGCTCTTTATATTAGATTAGGTTTCACAAGGGGTGGGTTCACCTGTAGGTGTCAGGCATTCAAGAGGACACAAGAGTTGTCAGTTTGAATGTGTGCCAGCCAGCAGCTAAATTAGCCTCTTGTCATTGGAATTAATTACCCACCGAACTTGTTTGATTGTTTGACTTCTGAGTACAAAGGCTGAAACTTTAGACCATTTTTAATTGAGTGCCCTAAAAATAATTTGGCCAAGGCCATTTGAGTTGACAATCTTTCTAGGATGAATATTGGCTGAGTTATGGAAAGTACAAAATGATTATGATGTTTTTTCTTTTCATAGAAATGTAAAATCATTAAAACTTTCGATGTCATAATGTAAAATTAAATTGGACTTTATAGGCAGGGCTAAAAAATTAATTAAGACTTGAGAGGGTTAATATTTTTGTTGCTTTTCATTTTTTCTTATTTTTTCTACAGTGTGTGGAATTTTTGTGCTGGACACGAAATATGCAACACAAATGGATTACCTGCTAAAGGAGATGATGCATGCTAAATCTCTGAGAACAAGGAACTCAACTTCAGGCAAGTGACTAATCAGTGACTGACCAAGACTGTGTTATGGTAAGCATCAAGTTGCTGCAGGAAGAGCAGGTCATTCTTAGCTGCTTTGGAAGCCACAGGCGCCAGGAACCAGTAATTCATGTAAAGTTTTACGAGAAATATGTTCACAGATAGCAGTCCCCAAGATTCTTTGGCAAACAGTTTGAACTTGAAGAGCCAAACTTTGATACTGTGTGTTCCTTTCAACGTCCAACAAGCTTGATGCCTAGGGGCTCGGAAGTTTGTCCCATGATTTGGCGTTCTTCCCAACAAGACTAGCATTAGATGGAGTAGTTCGCAGTAGTCCCAATGGGGTTGCTGATCCTGCAGCTGCTACTCACAGAATACAGTGACTTCGTCTTGGACATTGATGAGCTCAGATGAGGTGAAATCATCGGAGAAAGCATCTTCATATATTTCTTTGTTGATGGATGACCACTGTTCTTGAAACCGTTTGAAGACGAGTATACTTGCCCCGGACCTAGCTTTCCAGACCCCATTCTCCATTGTGTACAGCTTTGGCCACAGTTTGGCTAGTCCCTATGGGTATCTTTTTAATTTCTTCTACCCGATTGTTGAAACCAAAATAGGCAGCCTCTGCACTTTCTCTTTCCCTGTTAAATCTAACATCAGCTTGCTATCCCAGTGGACTGTCAGGATCATGTTTGATTTGAATGCCTGTACAATGCTAGCAGCTGCTGCTTTTCGGTTTCTTTGACGTAGATGCTGGACGGTTGACTTGTTAAGTGCTAGCGCTTCTGGATCTTGTCCTAGAGCCCTAGATGCTTCAAAGACCATCATCATGGTGGCCCTGTCACTCAGTCCATTTTGATCAAGCTAGTTCTGGTGATATAACACTTTGGTGTCCTCGTTTTCATAGCGTGTCTTCTTGATTCTTGATGAGCTTCATGGCGTTGGCATGTGCAGTGTCAAGCAGGGACTGACAACTCTTGTTCTTCTTCTGCCCCTGCCATTCATTGAATAGTTGCTTGAATTTTTAATTGAGTGTTGGCGGTGTTTGGTTGGTTGGAATTCTAGCGTGGGACCAGAAATCTTTGACTCACTGTATGGTGTGGGTCGTTGCCGTTCTGATATCCTCTTTCAGTACACTGTGGCAACACATAAAGTGGCCAAGGACCTGCTTCTCCAGTGGTAGTTAACTTCCTTCTATCCCTTCTAATTAGGTAATCTTGCGAATGCATTTCCCTCTTCTTCTGCTCAAACTGTCTCTTTAATCTGCTGTTCCAACTGTTCTCGGTGGGTGAGTGTCGGCTTTGACCGTCTTCTTCAACTCTGTTTGTCTTCTTCGGCTTCGATTTTATCTTGGTGAGTGGACGTTCATCTCGTCTGTTGTGGCTAGGTAACCGTCCTATATAGGAAGTCAGTTGCATGTGCAAAAGACCTGTGTGCAAAAGAACCGTGTGCAACTGTGCATTGTGCAAAGGACTCTTGTGCAAAGAACCATGTGCAAAAGAGCCAAGTGCACTGTGCATAAGAGTTTATGAAAGTTCATACCATGCTGATTACATAGTAAACTTTGGCCCCTGTGAGTAACCTCTAAATGCAAATCAGTCTTCTTCAAATTTTACACAGAATGTTTCAAACTAAATTGAACCCATTTGAGAGGGTGAGAGTTACAAATTTTGAAAACGAGAAAATTAGGGCCACCCTAATGTACTGGCATATGCATGTGATAGATTTGAATCCTCAGTTATGATTCAGGTATTACCCTGGCTCCCAAGAAGTTGGAAGGAACCAGTGGGATGCTCTTGTCACACGTGGACATGAGTGATGGAGTCTGACCTGCTCCCACTGAACATTGGACTAAAGATGGCCTGGAGGTGAGCCCAGAATAGAGATGGCTGGCAGCTTGTTGTAGATATGGCTACATTGTAGAGAGGACATGTGCAAAAGAGCCAAGTGCACTGTGCATAAGAGATGAAGATGATGTTACCCCTTGGAAATCAACAATGTAGCCAATAGGCTTGAACTTCTTTTATTACATTCCCACCATGCCAGCAGTAGCCGAATGGATGGAAGCCCGGTGTTTCCCACATGGAATAAATTCCCCTTCTAAAGTTACTTGGAGCTAGGCAAGCTAGTTGTGAGAAATTTGAGAAAATCATTAGATGAGACCAGACTATTCTTAAAACTGGAGGTTACAAAATCATATGGATTTTTTTTTATTTTTAGGGTCATTTATTAGGTTTTTAGAATTCTTACCACTCTGTTCAGTAATAAATTCCTAACACAACTATTTTCATTACTTACATATTTAAACATTTCATTATAAACTTTAAATATAAAACTGAGAATTCAGTTAGTTTTAGGATAACAGCAGTAATTCCCAATATTTACAAATAAAAGAGGACATATTTGTGACATTTTTATGCTAGAAGAGTCTTTCTAGGTTAATTATTAGTTGGCCAAGTTATGAAAGTACAACACAATAACATTTTTCCTTATCCGTCAAAATGTAAAGTTATTCAGATTTTTGACATCATGGTGTAAAATTAAACTGAACTTTACAAGAAGGTCCTTGCAATTAATTCAGGCTCGATAGGGTTAAATCAGACCACACACACATGCAAAAGACCAGTTCTTGTAAAGAAAAACGTAAACTTAGAGGATTATAGAATTTGCTTGAAGTTTTCTATTAGTTACTTATCATACAATCAATCTGACAAAAAGTCTAAAGACATTTAAAATTAAATGCTAGGACAAACACTTTGTATTCTTGATTTATACTGAAGAATTTCTGTGGTCATTTATGTTATTTGCAATGAGTTGGTGATTTCTATTTTTTTTTTTTGTAGGTTTGTGTTATGATGAAGTGCCTGTGGTGCACATCTCTCCTTTGCCTGTGCTTGTATCATCAGCTTCAAGTGGTGGAAACATTTCTAAGGCGAAAGGAGATTTAGTTTATGCCATGTTGAACTTTGGACGTACTGACAGTCAAAGCAGTGACAGTGATCCAGAATTTGATGTCAAGGCTGTCACAAGGATCAGTGTTAGTGGTGATGAGATAACAGCCTGGAAAGTACCAGCCAAATCAGGAACATGGTTGTCCAACAGACCTTCAGACATGCGCATTCTTAATGCACAAGCTGCTGGCACATCACCATGTTCTAGCTTTCAGCTGAAACCAGTACCAAAGTTGAAATTTGATTGCAAAGCTGGTTCTAGTTCTTCAGGCCATGCAGTCAGTGAGAAGCCATCAAGTGCTTCGAAAAATGCGAGAGATGTCAACGAGTCGGCACAGGATGAGCTGACTGCCAGTCATGTGAATCGGCGGTATTCCTATGGCGATGCTTTTAGTTCATGCATCAAATATGTTATTGGATCCCTAACATCTCACAGCTCACCAAAGTGTTGGCTTCACTTGTCTCGTTCCCTTTCACATATCTGCTGTTCTAATTTGCTTCAAAAGGATTCCGGTTTGCCTGGAAGAAAACATGTGCCACATGTTGAACGATTTCTCAGTTTGTGTGAACGGATGCCCTGTGAGACAAGTCGTGCATCAACTTGTGAATCAGAGATGTTAGACGGGAGAGAAGTTGCTTGTAGATTGAAGAAAACAGGCTATCAGAAGAGAGCACAAAGCATGGAGTTCGTTTGGCCAAAAGTAACAGAAAACACTTTATTAAACATTCCCTTTAGTTTGTGTAATCTTCAAAGTTTTGGAGATGGTAAACCATCCACCAGTCAGTGTAGATCACCGATGAAAGAGGAAAGAAATCAAGACAGTGTTCCTAAACCTTCTGCACATGATCAGTGGGTCCAAACATCTGCCCTTGAAGTCAGACACCCAGCTGATAGTCCTCGTAGCAGTAAGGCAGTGAGTGCTTCGATTGATGCTTTGTATAACGAATCTAAAAGCTTGAATGGTAGTTTAATGTGCAAGAGCCAGGATAAATTGCATATTATAGCTAATTTAAATTCTGAAAATTTATCTGGATCTATTTTGACTTCTGTTGCTCTGTGTAACCCTTCAACAAGTCTAGTCCAATCGAATTTGGCAGCTGATTTGACTGTTACAACCAATGGGTTGGTTGCTGGTCAGCCTGATCACTGTGGTGATAGAAGCTGTAATTTCATGCATGAAAGAAAGAAAAGAACTGACGTATCCAAGGATCTCTTGCTAGTTGCTCATGGCTCATTAACCACTTCAGATTCATATGAAGACCTGTGTCTATTCAGGTCGACTTCTCCTAGATCATGTGGAAGCACCTCAAGCAATCCGGCCTCAGCTGCTCTACCAAGGGATTCCTGCTTGAAGAAATCTGGTTTGTCTGGTGTAGGTTACCCAACGTTGCTTTCGAATGTTGCCCACTTGCCTTCTGTCATCTCACCTCATGTTCAGTCTTCAGGTGCAGAGGTTGCTGTTTATGATTCAACTAATCAGGATGTGAGTTGTCAAGGGATGAGAGTCGTTCAGAATAAGACAACATTCAACACCATTCATAACTCTGGCATTGAAAGTGACAAAAGCATTTGTGCTGGCCAGAGTGCTGAAAGTACCCATTCTAGTCAGCTGTCTGCTAGCAAACAGCCTTTATGTATGGGCGTGACAAATAAAAACAGGTGAGATGCATTTTTTCAGGCATTTTCTTCTGATGTAGGTAAGGTACGGTATGGTAAGGGAAACTAATCAGTGGTTTTTATCAACCGCAATCCAATTATTTTTTCTGTCTTTATAGTTCATCAAATGCAGAATTTGCTTGACATGGTTCATGTTCTGACAATTTACAGTGCAAATCACTTAAGACGAAAACGGATAGGACAAAATATTGCTTAGTACGAAATGAAAACTTGGTCCGTTCCGATGTAAATCGATAATAACATTAAATTATTCTCAAAATCGATAAGATGAAAAGATCGCTGATTACGAAAATGATTCTTAGCCCCGTGAATTTATTTCAGTGCTAAGCCCGTCTGATAAGACTAAATGTTGACTGGGACACAACAGCTGCAGCTTGCAGTAAGGTTTTGGGTTCACACTTCCGCATACACCTCTCTGACGCACCCACCCCTCTCCGAGACCGATTCGGATTCGTGGTCGAAATAGCGTCATAGTGGGATGTATCGGCCTTAGCTCTTCCATAAAACCTTAAAATATCCCTCGCTTGCTGCTCCAGCGTGAAACAGACTAGTGGTTTATTGAGACTCGTGTCTAAAAATGGCCGCTAAAGTTTGTAGCCTACCATGATCAGTACAGTAATGCGTCATTTGCTGCTGCATGGTAAGTCATGCAGCCATAATGAGTTTCTGGTTGGCATGTTGTGCTTATGTTTACCTAACGGTTAATGCGAAATTCGGTTAAGACGAAATGTTTACGCTGGTAACCTGTCTTTCGTCTTAAACGAACTGCAGTGTATGTCTGTGCTCTGGTATTGTATAATTTGGATTTTGTGCAGTTTTGGACAAATTTTATTACTAAAGCCCCCTCACCATTCTGAATGGCTGTTAGTCCTGTGTTGTTCAGCCTGGGTTCTGTTTCTATATTGTTTGCGACTGTGGTGGTAGTAAAGGTGGTGGTTGTATCTGTAGTTATTGCTGTTGTCATCATCTTCATTGTTGCTTTTGTTGCTGTTGTTGTTGTTCTTGCTGTTTCTGTTCTGTTAGCGAACTTATCACATCAGGCCTCAGTCCTCTGGCTGGTTGCGCAGACCTTGTTAACCAGGTGACTTCCAAGGTTTTTGGTGTGGCTTTTTGGGTGTGTTGACCATTTCCTTTGCTTTCTTGGCTTGATATTCATTGGGTACTTGGCCAGTGGTCATCACAGTGATCTGAAAATAAACCTTTAAAAATTCCTCTTAGGTTTACTGTGTATTTAGAATTTAAAAGATGGAGGTAAAAACTGCAATATATTCCTATTTATATGATATTGTAGAATAAATGTGAGCTAGAAGTTGGATTCTGTTTAGGAACAAATGAAATTAGAACCTGGTGTTTTGATATGTTTTAGAATAAATTAAAAAATATTTAGAAGTAGCAGCAAAAGATTTGTTTCAGATTGGGGCTTATAGTTTATAAAACCTTGAACTCTGGCTAAGCACAATATTTGAAATCAGTCCCCATTCCTCAAGCTTATCATTATTCAAACAGGTCATCTGATTGCCTTTCTCTGGTTATACCTACAACAGGATTTTTGTTGCTAGACTTAGATTTTGGGACTCGCCTTCCTGCACCTGTTCATTCTGGTCAGTTGCTTGTGTCATTTCGTTCTCAACTTGAGACTTGCCCTTTTTCAAATTGCTTATCCAACATAGGCTGCATCTGTGCCCTAGTGGACTGATCTTCTGGATATTGACCTGATTTTGGCTTGGTTTTGGTGTGCCATGGGTTGATACTTTATGCATTAGATACTGGCATGACAGAGGTTACTAATTAATTAAAAGACATAGTGTTTTTGAAGCATCTTAGGAACAAAGCCTGTGCAGTTTTGAGCTGGAGTTTTAAACTTTTCTTCTGTAGACAGAATTTGCATATGTGAACTGTAAAAGATGTTATGGATGCACCAGCACCATTCTTACTTTTTACCAATTACTGAATTGCTGCAATACTGAACGGTTTAGCTCTGTAGAAAATACCTGAATGGTTTAGCTCTGTAGAAAATACCTGAATGGTTTAGCTCTGTAGAAAATACCTGAATGGTTTAGCTCTGTAGAAAATACCAGTTTTAAGTTGCATATGCAGTGTGCTTTAATGTGGGAATTTCATGCTGAAATTTGGGGCCTGTACTTCGTGTTCCATATTTTTGCCCAGTGCTAATTATTCTTATTTTGCAACTTGTTTTTTTTCACATCTGTATTATAGAGTTTTGTGCCAAAAGGGAAGCAGGAACATTTAGGAGCCCTAGTTCATTTTCATGTGCCAGTGACATCTGGCTGAACTAGATGTGTCACCAAATTGAAGACTTGTGTCCAAAATGCAAGTATTCTTGATGCAAGTGAAGGTTGGATAGTCATAAAATTAGTTGAGGCTGCATCCAGCTTAACTGGAATTTATATGGCTGGACACATGGCAAGCACATGCTAAGATGGATATGGAGATGATGGCGGCAGCATGCCCTGGTTGGAAAGCACAACACATTTTCCTGGACCTTGGAGTGTTTCTGGATGAACTATCCTTGAAGGAGCATGTCAACTCAGTCTGCTGGTCATGCTTATACCAACTGCCTCAAATCAGACTCATCTGCAAAACTTATTGCCAAAAATTGTCATTTGAAGCTAAATTTGAAACATCCTGCACTGGCTTCTCCAGGTTGCTGACAGTGTTGCTTTAAAATTTCTCTTCATGGTACACGCTTCGCTAGTTGGTGCTGTTGTAAAATGCATCATAGAGCTCCTTTTTCCTGTCTCCATCCAGCTGGGTTCACATTAATTGCTTTCAGCAGCCATCTGGATCTGCATGTCCTGTGCTCCTATGGAATGATGTGATCTCAGTTTGCTTTTTTTGCAGGGGACTGTCCTTGAACAGTCTTCCTCAGAAAATGCATTCTGTTCTGACAGAGGCAGTTCAAGAAACAGTTTAAGTGAACATTAAATTGGACCTTTTTAGATATGTTAGATGGCCATGTTTGACCACCTCTGTGAGGTTCCTAATAGGCACTACATAAATAGCCAGATGCATACATACATGCTCACCTACATTTGAGCTTTTGTGTGAGTCTTTTTTAAATTAAATAAATAATACATGTGTATACATACATACATGCATACATACATACGTACATGCATACACACGTACATGAAATTCAGTGCAAATGCATCATAGAGAAGGGTAAGGAAAATTGATATAGTCTGCAGTCCTCTACTCACAGCTTTAATAAAGAAAAAGAAGATTCAAAGCCTCTCCATAAAAGGAAATAAAAGGCAGAAAATAACTGGTAAAGTATAAATGATTCAGCAGTAGATTTTGCAAAAATTGGGTCTGGTAGAATCAAGATTGTCAAAAACAAATAGGTGTGTGACTGCACGATGCTTCAGTTTTATTGTACAAATTTTCCCCATGAATACATTTGTACTGACAGATATGAGTCGGACGTGGATCTGCTGAAGCTAAAAATGGTCAGTGTGGAGAATGGATCCATAGTCCCATCACTCATCACTGCTTCAAAAGTTGCCAGAATAGTCCGTTCAGAAGAGCCTCACATACCTCGTGAAGATGACTTATGTGAACGAGCAAACTGCTTGTTCCCGGATGATGATAGTCTTTGTAATGTACAAGATCCTTTGTCTGAAAAAGGAGCAAAACGTGACTTAGGGGAAGGATTAATTCATACTGGTACAGACCATTTGGATGAACTATTTCCTGTCTGGACATGCACTTCCCACCGATCACGTTTATTATCAGAATCTTCAGTATCTAGTTCATCCAAGCAGCCAAAGAAGGAAGAACTATCTTTGCATGATGCTAGTGATAGCAAGTCAGTCAAGTTGTCTACTCCAAAAAGGTCCTTCAGTCTGTTTTCAAGATTTTTACGTAACTCTTACTCAAAAGGTTCACCATCATTGCTTCCAGTAGAGTGTAAAGTGTGTGAAAAACAGACTGTGTCTTGCCACCATGATTCTACTGTGGTTGACGGTCCTACCCAGGAAGTCCTTCCTTGTTGTACAGCATGTCGAATTTCTGTAGGCAAGTCGCTTTTTCCAAAGCATGTGAATGACACTGAGTTGATTAGTGCAAGTTCTCCCTGCTTCACAGTGATTAACTCCGTTACCAGATCTCCTTCACTGCTTCCAACATCCTCAAAAGATCATGATGGTACAAAAGTTTCCAACGTGGTTTTGCGGCCAGGGGAAAAAAGCTCTCTGTGTAATGATTCGCCTCCTAGATTACTCAGCATATATGAAGATGACTTGGAGCAGAGCTTGTCACACGAGAATCTGTTGGCTAAGACAAAGTCAGCTGGTCGTCCTAATCAATCTGCTCTTAGAAAATCCATAGAAAACCCAGGCAGAATAAATTTGCAGACCAATGTTAGCCCTAGGCTTTCTTTGCAGGTGGACAGTGATGTAGTACTAGACCAAATATTGACTAGTGCAACTGGAAGCTCAAGCTCACCGAGGTACGAGTGTAAATCCTTCAAGAAAAGTGAAAGTTTGTCAGAACAGCCATTATTGACAGTCATGGTTTCACAGATGAATAATTCTGTCCATGCAACAGAACAGATGATCAAATCTGCTGGAAAAATTCAAGGTTGGTGTAGCTTCTCTGCAAATATTTACAAATAGAAACCCAACAAAATTTTGGTGCATGGAAACAGTGTAAGTTCAGCCCATAAAATGTTTTTGACTTGTGTATTATTTGATACTGCAGATTTCCAAAATGTCACAACACAGCTGACCACTCTGCTTTGCCCGTTTCTTACACCGTCACCAACACACATGTACAAGAACATGTACAGAGTAACAAAGACTTTAATGTATTAGAAATATTGAGATAGGATAATGGAGCAGCATAGTCCTTCCTGTTTGATATAACTCATCATTCGTTTTCATTGCTGCACATGTTGCATGCTAAGCAGTGTATGGTAGGAGATCAGCCTTCCTTTATATGTCTGTATGTATGAGGGCATTTATATAGCACCTTTGCTTAAAATGCCATTTATGAACTTCTCAAAAGCACTGCATGTGTGATCTAAACAGATGCAACTTAAGTTCAGTACAGAATGGATGTTGAGATGTGATAGAAAGTAGCACGAAGCTGAATGTTGTTCCAAGAGGATGGGCCAATGTACAAGAAGGCCCGACATGCATGGTTTGTAAACGATGGTAACAGAGCCTAAAGAAGTAAAAAGCAGAATTAAAAGATGTCTTTAATAAATGACATACAAATCTGTTGAGATGTTTTAGTCCTCACTAAAACTATGTGCTATATAAATGCTGAGAGAAATGCAGTGAGCCAGATTGCAACTGGCACATTTGTCTTCGGTAATGGCAGTTGATTTATTGATAAACACAATTGTGTACTTGTGTAACTATGAGTGCAAAGTTTGATCTCAGATGTGTTCTAATTGAAGACCTGTAGCCAAAGTGAAATACCCAAGTAAAATTAAACTTTTTTATCAACTCACCATGCAATCCGTGCGTTCATATTAACCAATCACAGCAATATTTGGCCATCATCTGATGATGTTACGATGCAGGATGACCAAATGTGATTCTCTTCCACCAAATCTCAAAGTGAACAAGTACACACATGCATTTATATTAACCACTGAAAGCTATATTTAGCTGCATTATTTGGCCATTGCACAATGTTTACACTGCAAAGAAAGATGACCATGTGCAATTTTGCCCCAGAGTCTGCAAACACAACTGTAACTCATTCTGTAGACAGTAGTAGACATGTACAAGCTTATGTACATATATACTAGTTATTTCATGTGTACTTGTCTATCAGGTCTAATTGGAGTACATGCTTCAGCTGCACATACTTATTTATTTCAAATGACTGACCCGGGACTGGAACACAGGTCACAGTGGTGAAAAGCTGATACATTAGCTGCTTGGCTGCTGTGTCACTCCTCCTTATGGGCCCTATAAGGGCTGGCTGTGGCTGAGTTAAAAGCCTGCTGCAGTGGCTATTACAGCCAGGCAGGGAGCGCAAAAAAACTGGTAAACTTATGCTAGCTATACACAAAGTAAATGTTTATTATAGCAACTGTATGACCTAGACCCTGCTCATTTTTCAATGAACTAATCATGTGAGATCCTTCACCACCACTGCCCATTTCAGTGGGCACCACGCCATTTAGGTCCCCTTGTTTGTGCCCCAGACACAATAAAGAAACCACACCCTATTCACTATAAGTACTGATATAAATTATGGTTAATTTTGATCCACTCACTGTGCCAGTCAAAGATGGACTGTGCATCCAGTCCAGCTTTGGGAATTGGCTTCAATTAACATACATGTATTAAATTCATGAAACTGTTCATTTGATTTGAAACTGTTCAACAGCTGAATCAAGTCTAGTGAAAGGCGTGGTGCTTTCTGCAAGGCATTTGGTCGAGCCACATCAAAGGCAGCGATTGAACAGTAATCAGTCTGAGTCAAGTGTCATGTCCTGCTGCAGTGGTAGTAGCTACAACTCCGAGATCCTTGGCTGCAACCAGACAACTAACATCTACCGACCGCGCTCAGGCAAAGAATACGGTCAGATTGACCGGCGAAAGTTGCTTGATGAGAGCCATTCACTATCATCATCAGCCCCTCCAGCTTCATCAGTATTCACTTTTGACATGCATAGTGCTTCTACTTACAATTGCTGGAGCAGTGGGGAAGACTCACCAAAATATCCTCTGAGCTTGTGCTCACAGATCACAAGTGAACGCAGCCGAGCATATGCGAATCTCTCTTTGGGAAGGGATGGCTCCCTGGTTATTATGGATGACCAGTCTTCATGTGAAAATCAGTCACCAGTTGTGAATTATGCAGAGATTGACCTCACGGCCTCTCCATCTGATGCCTCTAGCATCTCAGTCCACATGGCAAAGCCTGGAGTTGAGCATTCTCCAACCATCTATGCCCAGATTGACATGGTGGCAACATGTGCTGCATCCAGAGCTAGTCGAGAACATGCACAACAAAGGAAAGACAAAACAGATCGAGCAGAAAAGAGAGCGAGCCTCAAGTCTACAAGTAACCGTGCAATCTTCCGTAAAGCTTCCATGCCAATGGTAAAGAGAGGAGTCATTGATGCGAAACATGGATTGTGTACGACTGGTAAGGATCGTAAATTTTCCCCGGTGTGATGATTTATTTAAAAGATGTAGCTATACAGAATTTAAACTTACTTCAGGGGTATCCTAAGCATGTCTGCACGTTTATGCCTGCATGGTTTGGAATTACACAAATATGTGAGCTCCAGGTGTTGCTTGTTGGTCAAGAAGTATTAATTCTATTAGGTAATAATATAGGATTCCTTACATTTGTTGGAGTTGGGACTTTTTTAGCCTTCAGATTCTCTTTTAAAGTCTACACAGTGTGGTCATCTGTAGGTCATTAACCTGTTACTGTAAGTGACTCAGCAATGCAGCATTTATGGGCTTGGTGTTTGAACCCCTTGAATTGGTTGGTATGGTTTTTATGTGATACCAGAAATTGAGAGCTTTTAGATTACTTTACCATTCATTAAGTAGTACGTACTGCACTGGTTTCTTCCTCTTCACTGGTTAGATTCACTTGCATTGCATATAATCCAAACTTCTGTGAAATTTCTTTACTGCACATTTCACATTTTTCAGGAAGCATGCTGTCATGTCTTGATTGTTCTTGGGATATGATAGGGTTTTAAATTGCAGAAAATCAGTATCAATAGCCTCTGAGTTCTTAAAAGGTAATGTATTAAAGCTCAGATCTGTTAAGATAACCTGCAAGCAATCAAATGTGACCTGCCATGGGAAAAGGAGATGCTTGTTAAAAGTTTATTGTTCACTGCAGACCAACCATTAAAGTTCAGTTTGTACATTGAATTTTTGACATTCATTTTATGCTGCATTGTAATTTTACAGAATATAGTTTAATAGAAATTCTTGATAAAACAAAAATCTTTACTGACATTTTGATTCTCCCAGCTCTAGTACAGTGCAAGTGTGGGGGGTTATTCTGATTGAGAACATGATCATCAATCTACTCTATTGAACTGAACATCCAGTCACTGGATCTTGCTTGCACTTGGCTCTCTCATTGTACAATTACAAGGCATTAATATTAGTAGTGGATGGTTGCTTCAGGTAAGATCCTAGTAAAAAATCATTATCTGTGTGAGAAGCATGGTCAAGAAATCAGTAGCTGCCAGCTTGTAAACTTATTTACTGCAGTCCAAAAAGTGTTTTCTTTTGATGCCAAATAAGAACTGACCCTTAATATCGCCCTCACTGTTGCTTGAAAAATCCAACAGATCAGTAGTATGGAGTATGACTATACTATCATTAATCTCTGAAAAATTTTTAAACTTTACATCCAAATCAGAAAGGCTCAAAACCAAATGCAAAACCTCTTGTTTGGTGGCCATAACTGTAAAAACATGGGTGTAAAATCAGAAAAATTGTTTATCATTTACTTCAAATATCTCTCATAATTTAGATGTTTAAGTTGTGGTGATTATCTTATAGACAACACAGAATTGATTTTTTTAGCAGAACCCTTTCTGTGCCACTGTGGGTCATGATATAAAAGTGTATTTGCTTTGAACTGCTTCCACACATGCACTGCAGTAAAGAAGTGATTGACTGCCTGTTATGAGGGAATTGAGAATATGAATCCCTCAACTTTTCCTGCTAGTCCTTGAGATATATGTGAAAGTATCAGTTTCTGGGGGTCATTCACTGTCATTCTACAGGCAAAGCAAGGAAGTCAGTACCAAAAGAAAAGGTAAAATAGAGCAAAATTTTAATTGTTTTAAAACTGCACAGTAATGCTGCATACTGAAAAGGTCATCATGTTTATGTCAGAAGTTGTTCCAAGTGTTACCCGTGACGTCTTTTCTGTTTACATTTCTCATGCTATTAATCTAAAAGGCTTGTAGAATAATGTAAAATTTGTCGTTGTCTTTCATGACTTAAGCAGAAGTCATGCAGAGTAAATTTTCTAAATTTACGTAATTGCTATAGATGATTAAAGATCAGATCTGTTTTAGTACATATCGTAACACAGCATTAAAATGTGTTTTATTAAATATAATCATGATTTCTCAGTATAATTAGAGGTGTGCCTAGCATTCCATTCAATGTCTTATGTTTTTATAAATTATTGTTTTAAGTTTTTATGTGCCTTGATGTTGCCCTACATTCCTACTAGCTCAAAACATGTTTTTAATTGTCAGTGAAATTTTATTTCCATTATCTTTTCTGTTGTTTGCTGAAAAGTGCTCAGATCTAAAGTAGAGCTGGTCATTTGGGCCACAGATATGGGTTAAGGTGAAATGTGAAAATAGCAAAGTCAAAGACTTATAGACTTGCATGACTGGTATACCTGCATGCCGAGATGACTGCATCAATGATTTTTTTTATCACAAAACTGATAACACGAAAATATTGCTTAGCATGAAAAATCTGTCGGTCCATTGGAAAGAAATGCAATACAAAACTTTGGATAACACGAAATATTAATTTGTTTTCAACGACTGGCTCCACTTGTCCTTTGCGAAATGGTCATATTTTGTTTAAAGTTGTACTCTCTGGTCTGTGTACTGGTGGCTGTTGAGACATTCGCTAGAAATGTGAAATTTTGGCATATGCCATTTATAACCTTGCCAGCTCACAGCATCACTTGTGACCTTTGCATTCGTGAGAAAACACTTTTAGTGTAGAACAGAATATGAGGTGTAGCATTTATTATTTATACGTACATACATTGACTGGTTTAATCTCGTGAAGGACGTCTTGTCA
Source organism: Norana najaformis (assembly GCA_964023275.1). NCBI lineage: Eukaryota > Metazoa > Annelida > Clitellata > Crassiclitellata > Hormogastridae > Norana > Norana najaformis. Next base: position 4,491,458 of record OZ029928.1, read on the forward strand.
TTGAATCTTGGGTTCAGTACAGCTTGGACAGAACAGCGTGGTGTAGACTGGTAGATATTTGCTTAGTTGCGCTCTTGGGTAGATATACAGTGCAGTTCGTTTAAGACGAAAGACAGGGTACCAGCGTAAATATTTTGTCTTAACCGAATTTTGTATTAGCCTTTAGGCAAACATAAGCGCAGCATGCCAACCAGAAACACGTAATGGGTGCATGACTTGCCATGCAGCAGCAAATGACGCATTACTGCAGATGATCGTAATCGTAATTACGAGATTTCTACAGCGTCCAACGAAAGCCGCACCAGCTTATTCACAGGCGCTCAGTCAAAATAAAATCGAAAGGCAAAAAGGGTTCGGTTCCAGGTCAAGATCCAAAATCAGGCAGAGAGACAGCTGGCAGCTACGGTTGGTGATGTTTGGGATTGGAGCAGAGAGGGAGACAAGAGGAAGAAGGGGTGTCAGGGTAGGATCTTTGAAAGAAGAATGTTTTGAGTGAAAGGCGGCCGATCACCGTAGGCTACGAACTTTAGTGGCCATTTTTTAGACACGAAAGTAAACCACTGGTCTGTTTCACGCTGGACCAGCAAGCGAGGGGTATTTTAAGGTTTTATGAAAGGGCTAAGGCCGACACATTCCATTACGACGCTATTTCGACAGCGAATCCTAATCGTTCGTTCTCGGAGAGGGATGGGCGCGTCAGACAGCAAGAAGCCTTTGAACGAGGGTACATCGCATGTAAATGTACGTGCTGATTGATTTGGGGCGGATGCCTCTGTAGTTTGCAAGGCGCTGACCATTGACGAATGTCTGCGCCATATGGTAAAGGCTTGTCAACGAGGATATTAGGTTACTCGAGAAGAGTTCTGAAAGTTACATATGTCTGATAATAGCAGGCACTAATCTGGCTAAGATATTCGAACTAACTAATGCGTCTAGCTATAGGGGACTTCCACTGTGGTTACATATCTCAATACCATAAATGTGCCACATGAATGGCTTAATGTCTTTCATTGTTAGACAAAATATACCCACGAATGAAATGGCCACATTAGCGAAGACAGCTATAAAAGTTTACTTCCTATACATAGGCATCATTATGGTAATTTTGATATCTATGGTCTCATGCACCAGCGCATTTTGATGCCTCATGCTATTACCTGCGAGTCTCTTACCGGTAATCAATCACCCAGTTACAGTTTAAACATGTACGCTATCTTATTCCTCAAATGGTGACATTCATCAAAGATGGACGCTGTCAAGCTATTTTAGGCGAACCCGAAACCTTGCTGCAGCTGTTGTGTTTCCGTCAACATTTCGTCTTATGCGACGGACTTGGCACTGAAATAAATTCACGGGACCGAAAACCATTTTCGTAATAACCGATCTTTTCGTCTTATCAGTTTTGTCTTAAGAGAATAATTTAACGTTATTATCGATTAATATCGGAACGGACCAATTTGTTATTTCGTACTAAGCGATATTTTATCCTATCCGTTTTCGTCTTAAGTGAATTGCACTGTATATAGGTAACCTGTTGTGGCTGGTGTTAACTGAATCTAGGCTCCAAGATAATCTTACTTTAATCTTCTTTTATTCTGTTCTTCTTCTTTGTTATGACTCATCCTTCAGAGCATAGCAACATTATCAGCTAGGATTTGAACTTTTATTAAACTTGATTTTGCAAACAGTATCTGTAAATTTTTTTGAAGTTTCTATTTTCTTATCTTTTAAAAAAAATTACAACACTGGGATGAATTAAATGAATTTGTGTAATCTTACATAGTTTGTTTGAATGTGTGTAATCCATTACAAGTGCTACATCCTGCAAGCATATTGGCTTAGACTACAGTATCCGCTTTTACTGTGATAGAATTTGCCAGATTTACTTTTAAAGTAAAAAACTTGTATTAGGCTTTGGACTGTTGTCTTAAGCTTAAAAAAGAACTGATCACAGCTTTCCACTTTGATGGATTTTATGGTGTTGATTACTGAAGTTGTGTTCACTATTTGCAGAATTTATCTCTTACTATGTATATGGTGACAGTAAACTGCGGTTTATTAGTAAATAATAAAAAGTACTACGGATCTGTAGTAATTCTTGAATATAGTATGTTAATCTCTGTTTTTAATGCCTGTTTTTCTACTTTAAGAGTACTGAAGACATCAGTTCATGGGAGTTCACGATGGCTTTATGTTTATCTAATTTGATTGGGCTTGCAGGTTGTGATTTAATCTAGTCTTAGAACCTTTACAGCGCCAATCCCACTTCAGTGGCAGTTAAATCGACATCGATTTGCAGTGTGTGGTCACTGCTAGGGGATTAGTCTAATTGGGGCTTGTCTTGAGATGTATCTAACATCTCAGTCTCTCCTTGGACACACTGGCCAACATCTCGGTCTCAATTCTCAAAGCAGGATGTCTTGGTCTCAACAGCTGAGGCAAGTCTCAGGACCTGATGTTTGTAACAAATTTAGAAAATTGCAGAACTGCCCATTGGTACTAACGCACATAGAATATTTATAGCTGAAAATAAGTTTACAACATATGATGCTGCCATAATGATAATAATCTGAGAACTTCTATAGCACCACTATAATAATGCTCAAGCATAAGTCAACGGTTGCTGCTAAACAAAATTGCAAGCCAGATTCCAGGGTTAGGCTGGCTGAAAAGCCAAGAAATGAATCCCAAAAAACACAGAGACAGCCTGCAGAGGAAATGAGAGAAGAGATGATATCTGAAGGCAAAAAACAGACTTTACCGAGCGAACATTTGCCGGAAGAGAGTTCCAGTGCCTAGGGCCAACGACAGAAAAGGCACGCACGTCGAGAGCTGTCCTCAACCACGAAATAGTCGGATTTAGACAGCCGGAAGACCTGGTCGAGTAGATTTATTAAGCACCACGGTCTATTGACCAATGTAGTGATAATAGTGAGGTTGAATGAAATGTAGTCTTGTATACGATTAGCCCAGTCTTGAAGGCACAGAAGGAGACAGAACAAACCTGCCCATGGTAAAGCCAGTTTACATGCTGGTGCCACAGAAGTTACTAATTATATATGTATACATGCAACATATAATGCTTTAAGCATTATATGATGAAAACAAAATATGTTTGGTAAGACGTTGAAAAATTCTGTTTGTAGAGGCTTTTATAGGATGCTGAGTTTATTGTCATAATTGTTGGTGGCAAGGAGGTCCAATTAAGCTTGGTCCTTGTGGGCTAAACAAACACAGCTTAGAAGTTTGAACATTAATTCAAGTAATTCATGTAAAGCAGAAACAGAACAGAGCTGCAGAACATTGTACATTACTGTAAGCTTCTAAGAAACCCATGAAAACATATATACTGTAAACATAAACACTTTATTAGTATTTTGTATGCATTTATTAAGCACCACAATCTAATGACCAAGCATCTATCAATGTCTCTGAGCAATTGTGAGTGGACCTGCTGAAGGTATTGTATTGTATTTGCTAACTTATAGAGCACTTTTTACAGATAAACTACTCAGAGGCATTTCCAGTACAAGAACCCCGGGGAAATAAGAATAATCTTTAAACAGTGAGCTGACTCAGCTCTATCACCAATAGAGACCCTTGACCGAAATGAAGGCAGAAGTCCATTTCATAGAGAAGGGCCAACAACAGCAAAAGCCCTCTGCTGCGCAAACGATGACTTAACATCAGGAACAAATAGATCCAGACGACCTAGAGAACATAGAGGATGGGATGAGGTACTGGAGCGTGGAGGCCGAATAAGATCACAAAGATATTTTGGAACCTGGCCCATGTACCAGAGACAATAGTTTAAACTGAATACAAGATAGGATATGGAGCCAATGAAGTTGCTGAATCCTGTAGTCAGAGATGTGAGAGAAACAGGGAAGACGTGCTATCAACCTGGCAGCAGAATGCAAAAACAATTGAAGTGAGGACATCCGATACATAGGCAAACCAGAGTCGTGATGACAACAGTCATCTGTCACAGTAAATCAATGTGACGGCATATCATGGCAAGGTCCCTACACAGTAACTGTCTCAGGAGGCTTCAGCCTGTACTCTACGCGTTACCATCCATTTGACTGTACATGTATATGTAATAAATAAGTTACAGCCATTTACACCCACAGGCAAATACAGTTTAAGAACAGTAACTAGCCGAGCACTACTGCATTTTGTGGAAACATGTCTGGTGGGTCCAGCACAAATTAATGCCACAATTCTAACATTAACTGCATAAGTCTGTTTGTAGCCTCAAGAATTAGGTTTGATTTAGTATCAGCTGCAAATCTGTCAACATGAAAGTACGTTACTGGCAGCTTCCATACAGCATTCAGTGGTAAACGATAAACATTACAACTTTTGTGGCTACTAGCATAAAGTCATCAATTCCTGAACCAAATCCACAAAGCCCACATTCTCCTTGCTGTTCCACTGGACATGCATACAGGTTGACATTTTGTCAAAAATGATGCTGCAGAGCAGAGGACCGCCTGACAGTGAACTCTGATGGTGAAGGCACTAGATATAGAAAACACACACACATTTTAAAAATGAAATGCAACATCTCACAACGTCAATCCATATAAAACGAAACTCATTTAATCAACTTCACGTTTTGTTAAATTTGATGACCCATTTTGCATATGGCAGGCAATTTTTCCAGTTTTTAACAGGAATTCCTTAACTGGATTGCTATAAATGCCTGATTAATAATATTTTTTAAATATTTAGAGATCATATCTGCTGCAGGGCAAACAACTTTTTTCATAAATACTAAAACTAAACACTGATATAAAAAAAATTGCTTTACTTGGTGGACTCCACATCACTTGAACAAGTTGTGTATCTTGCATCACACTACCACTCTCCAGTTTCCACAAACTCATGGTATTGTTAGTTTTTGAGAGCTTGTTTCCTGAGAGATATTTTAACTTAATGGCAAATTGCCATTCCTTTCAAACATCAACTATAAACTTGCAGTGTTAAATAAGAAACCAGATGCCTCTGTCATATACTCCAAATATCCGTCCACCGAACTGTGACATGTCAGACTTTGTGTAAGGGTGTGGCAGTGCTTCCACAACCATAACTGTACAGGTCTTGCACTGAACAGTAAAACTTTTGTTTTGTGTCATGTAATCTGCCAAAAGAAATGTTCAACCATGTCTGTAGATGCTAAGTTGATGCCATGTTATGACCTCGGCCGTTGTATTATGTCATTCATGGCTTGCAGCTTTATTTCTTTGTTAACTAATTTGCAGTAAGTAACAGATTTTCACTGCAATTGAATTCCTTTGCTGCTATTCGTCTTTGCAAAAGATCTTTCTACTTCCTTTTGGTGCTATGAGGACTTAAAGTAAGCATGCATCAGGATCAGTCAAAGAACTTGAACCATCTGGATGATCTCTTGACACACCAGAAGTGGATAATAATTAATAATAATTAGAAACTTCTAATGTGCCGGGGTGTCTAATGCACAAGGCATCAACCAGTCATGAGCAGTATCAGTCAACTCAACAAATGAGTTACCCAGCTTTAAGGTTAAAGCCATTCAAACTTCTTAAGTTGCTGTGGAGTGCCCAGTAGTAGAAATTCTATATCCGATGGGCTAAGGAGGAATTTGTTTGCTGCCATTCAAGACCACAGCTCCTCAAAGGCATCAGACAACAGCTGTGCTGATGAGAGACAAGATGAACTGTCAAACGAAATGTAAATTTGGATATCCTCCACATAGAAATGATATCCCAGTGAATGATTGTCTAGCAGTGTACCTAGAGGTGTGGTGTATAATGTAAACAAAAGAGGACCAAGTACAGAACCCTGCGGAACACCACAGGTCAACAAAACACTAGATGAATAATATCCATTTAAAGATACTGATTGAGTGCATAGGCTGAGATAAGTAGCAAACCAATGTAGGGTGGGACCAGAAACCCCAAAGCAATGCTGGAGATAATGCAAAGGGAGAGAATGATCCACAGTGCCAAAGGCAGCAGACAAATCGAAGAGAACAACAGCTGTCACCTTACTCTTATCCATGGAGGATATGATATTATTATGAAGAAAGAAGTTAGCAGCAAGAAGTGCAGAATCTATTGAATGAAACTTCTGGTAAGCGAACTGAAATTGAGAGATTAACAAGTTGGAAGTGGGTTTGCATACGATTCAAAACTCAAAATTCAATACGATTTGGATGGATGGATCCCACACATTCTGGAACAGCATCTGGGACTGCTGATGCAGGTGATGACACATCATTGCTCTGAAAACATGAAGATTTCATATCTCCTGTAAATGGGGTAGAAACTTGAATATTTCAGGAGGAGAATCTTCTTGTTGCCTCACTTTAGAATTATAGATTTTATAGATTATAGATGACTGGTTGATGTATAGTCGTTGATATGATGTCAGAGAGCTTCAGCATCCAAGAGTGGGCATTACCAGTACAACATAGACTTTCTAGTAGAACTCTCCATTGATTTTACGTCGTGTATAATAAAAGAGTTAAACATAGATACAAGATATTACAAGGTGTCATGACAAAGTCCTAAAATGAATTGATCAGCAGAATTGAATGCTTTTAAACTGTTAACTCGGTGAGTGATAAAACATCGTCATATGCTACTCAACACAATGGAAGTCTTCAAACAGCCTTATCTGCTCAATATGGACAATATCAACTTGGAGGAGTCACAAAACAACTGGAAATAGAAATTCTTGAATAATAATAATAATAATTAGCAACTTCTAATGTGCCAGTGTCTAATGCACAAGGCATCAACCGATGGCACACCAAAACCAAGCCGCAATCAGGTCGATATCCAGAAGGTCAGTCCGCACGACAGAGGCAGCCTATGGTGGATAAGCAATTTGAAACAGGTAAGTTTTAAGTTGAGAACGAAATGACAGGAGGGACTGAGCAGAACGAACAGACACAGGGAGGGAATTCCAAAATTTTGGTCCAGCAACCGAAAATGCTCATTTACCAAGAACAGTTCTAGCCCAAGGTATGACCAGAGAAAGACAATCAGATGACCTTGCAGAATAATGGTAAGTCTGGGGAATAAGGATTGATTTCAAGTATTGTGGTTGGCCATAGTTCAATGTTTTATAAACTGTAAGTCCTAATTTGAAACAAATCCTTTGCTGAACAGGAAGCCAATGTAAAGATTTAAGCACAGGAGTTATATGCTCATATTTAGAAGTATTTGTTATAGCTCTAGCTAAGGAGTTCTGAACTCTTTGGAGTTTCTGCATGTTTGATTTAGTGATACCAACAAGAATGGAGTTACAATAGTCAAGACGACTGGAGACCAATGCGTTAGCTAAGGATATTCTGGAAGACATGGGGACATATTGCCTAATTCTGCGTATGTCACGAATATACATATATGATGACTTGCAAATACCATTTACATAGTTTGTGAGAGACATGGTTGAATCGAAAACAACACCCAAGTCACGAGCAGTATCAGTCATCTCAATGAGTGAATCACCCAGTTTTACAGATTTAAGCCATTCGAATTTCTTAAGTTGCTGAGGAGTGCCAAGTAGTAGAAATTCAGTTTTTGAGGGGTTAAGGAGAAGTTTATTTGCTGCCATCCAAGACTGCAGCTCTTCAAAGGCATCAGACAACAGCTGCACAGACGAGTGACAAGTCAAACTGTCAAATGAGATGTAGATTTGGGTGTCATCAGCATAGAAATGATATCCCAGTGAATGATTGTCTAGCAGGGTACCTAGAGGTGTGGTGTATAATGTAAACAAATGAATGCATCAGGATCAGACCATAAGGCAGACGATGTCCAATGGGCCAGTTTTCTTCATATTGTAGGAGATGATACAATTGCAGTGTACAATACATTCATGCTCACAGAGGCCGAATCTGGAAAACTCGGTCTTATGCTCTCCAAATTTGTAGCCTACTAATCCCCTCAAAAAGAAGTCTTTGAATCTTATTTCTGGAGGTCCTCCCAGGCACCTGGTAAGTCTATAGACTCATTCGTTACATCATGTTGTCACAAGGCCAAGTCATGTGATTTTGATTCAAGACCTTGGCATGTCCAGATGCATGCCTTCAAGAATGACTATTATGCAATCCAGATCTAGACCTTCAGAAAGTCATTCTCATCTGTTGGGCAGCAGAATCAGAGCTCCAGTCTTCAGAATTCTTCTTGCACTGGAAGAGACACTAAAGAAAACACTTTGGGAACTGGAAAGTTTGGAAGTAATCAAGAAGCAATATCAACCTACAGATTGGCTCAACAGCTTGCTCATCATGGAGAAATAAGACGGCTCCCTCTATTTATGTCTGGATCCAAAAGGCCTTAACCAAGCCATTAAAAAATGAGAACGCCACGGTATTCCAACGTGTGAGGACATTATCGCTAAACTGTTTTCACTGTCATGAAAGATGAAAGACATGAAAGATGGGTTTTGCTAGATGAAGCGAGCAGCTACTTGTGCACCTTTAACACTCCCTTTGGTTGGTATTCTATGATGTGCATGCCTTCTGGAATCTTCCACACCTGAGATCTTCCAGAAAAATCAGTGAGCTATTTGGGGACATTGCAGGTGTGAGCATCATAGTCATAGAGATGACCTAATCGTAGCTGCAACGTGACGGAATTCTAAAACAGGTTTTTTGGATCAGACACAACAAAATGGAGTGAAAATTCAACTGAAAAAATACAGTACAAGGTCGGACAAGTGAAATATTTGGGTCACATCTTTTCCAGTATTGGGGCCGTATGCACGACGCAGAAGTAAGCTACGCGCTGAATAGCGCCTACTCGGCAAGTAACTACTAACCTAGTAGCCGCCGACGAGAAGCGGTATGCACGACGCAGGAGTACAGAACTGAACAGCTACTCGCTGCATTCGTCTTTCTCTACATTCTTTCCTTTCCAAAACCACCAATTATCCATCTGCTGATGCTTCCTTTCCCACTTATGATTACCCACCCTCTTCAGCTCGATCTTCACTATCTTTCTTTCAACCCACATCAGAGACTGAAATTAAACTATTAAACTCTCTTCCTAGCAAACATTGTGAACTTGATCCTATACCCACCTTTTTATTGAAAGACTGTGCATCTGTCGTTGGCCCAATCATTACTAAAATAGTTAACCTCTCCTTATCTACAGGTAGTTTCCCCCTTCTTTTCAAAAACTCTCTTGTTACCCCTCTTCTCAAGAAATCATCTCTTGACAAGGAAATCCTTTCGAACTACTGGCCTGTTTCTAATCTGACTTTCATCTCCAAATTGACTGAACGGATTGTCCTCTCGGATGAATGACTATTTAGCTTCTAACTCACTCCTTAACCCACACCAGTCTGGTTTTACTAAACGCCACTCAACTGAAACTCTGCTGATATCTCTCTAAAACAAGCTTGTTTCTGCCAGTTCTCATCAACAGGTTTCTTGCCTCTGTCTGCTTGATATCTCTGCAGCCTTTGACACCATAGATCACAATATCTTACTCCACCGACTTTCAACCTGGTATGGTTTTGCTCACACTGCACGTCACGTCATTCAACGAGGTAGTCGCTTGTTTTATGTCTCCGCAAGTTTAAATTTGTTTCTAAGACTTGACGGCTCGTTAGAGTGAGTTTTTGACACCAGCGGATTCCTCATAGGGCCTAATGTCTGGACTTCAGATATCTTCATTGTAGTCTAAATTAGGCTCGGGCGTTTGAAGGATTTTAATTTCTAACATCTTAACTGTGCAATTTTGAACGGAATTTAACTTTGCAAGCTATTCTGTAAGGCAGTTATAACGTCACAATGCCGTCACTTAGCAACGCTCTTCTAAGCTTTATGTTTACGTTGTGCTGCGTCGCTCCTACCGGCAAGATCAGCAGTTCATACACGACCATTCACACCAGCAGCTTCGTTGCCCGTTACGACAGCGAATATCGTAATCGTAATCGTAATCGTAATCTCGAGATTTCTACAGCGCTCAACGAAAGCTAAGTTGCGGGAACCAGCTTATTCACAGGCGCTCAGTCAAAACAAAATCGATAGGCAAAAGGGTCAAGATCCAGGAGTCAGGCACTCAGACAGTCGGACGGCTACGGTGGATGATGTTTGAAATTGAAGCGAGAAGAGAGATAAGAGGAAGAGGAAGAATCAGGATAAGATTTCTGGAAAAGAAGTGTTTTCAGTCTTGAGTGAAAGACCTGCGCAGAAACTGAAAGAGGTAAAATGTTGGTGAGTTCGTATGATTGACCAGACAACTGTCGCAATTCTGGCGGGAGTTTATTCCAAAGGGGTGGGGCAGCTATGGCTATCGAGCGATTTCCAAATTTTAAGGATGAGGTGACGGAAGGGCGAAGAAGTGTTAGGACAGATGAGGAGCGGGTTGAACGGAGTGGTTGGATAGTAAATAATTGACGAAGATAGGAGGGTTGGGAGGTTTGAAGTGTGTTGTAGGTGAGGGATAAGACTTTGTACTCTATTCGTTCTGGTATTTTAAGCCAGTGCAGTGATTTGAGAACAGGGGTGATGTGATGGTGTTTGGGGGTTTTGGTGACAGCACGTGCGAGAGCATTCTGGATAGCTTGTAGGCGATTTATCTGGGTTGTGTCAATATTGAGGAAAAGTGAATTGCAGTAGTCAAGTTTTGCATGGACTATGGATGTGGCAATGATAGATGCGGTTTTGAAGTCAAGCATAGGACGGATTCTGCGAAGGTCGCGGATATGCATAAAGCAAGAGCAGGAAAGATGGGTGATATGATCAGAAAAAGTAAGGTTCTGGTCGAAAATAACACCTAAATTACGGACAGAAGAGTTAGTATTAAAGGTGTGGGTGGAGGCAGAGTCCAGGCTGAGGGAGATAGAGGGGTCAGGAATTTTCTTCAGCTGGTCACGTAGGCCGATAAGTATGAATTCAGTTTTAGATGGGTTCAGGCATAAGAGATTAGATGTCATCCAAGAGGAGATTTGTTTAACCACACAAAGAAGATGATCTGTAGATTCATTGAAACAATTTGGAGAGAAAGAGATGAATAGTTGGGTGTCATCAGCATAGAGGTGATGGTCAACGGAGGATGCTTTAATGAGTGAACTGAGTGGGGTAGTGTAGAGGATAAACAGAAGAGGTCCAAGAACGGAGCCTTGTGGAACTCCGCAAGTAAGAGGGCATGACTTAGAAGAGGCTTCCGAAGTTTTAACAGAGAAAGAGCGGGAGGAGAGATAAGACTGTATCCATAGGAGAGCAGTGTCAGCAAAACCAAACCAGGTTGAAAGTCGGTGGAGTAAGATATTGTGATCTATGGTGTCGAAGGCTGCAGAGATATCGAGGAGACAGAGGCAAGAAACCTGTTGATGAGAAATGGCAGAAACAAGCTTGTTGTAGAGAGATGTCAGCAGAGTTTCGGTTGAGTGGCGTTTAGTAAAACCAGACTGGTGTGGGTTAATGAGTGAGTTAGAAGCTAAATAGTTATTGATTCGAGAGAGGACAATCCGTTCAGTTAATTTGGAGATGAAAGTCAGGTTAGAAACAGGCCGGTAGTTAGAAAGGATTTCCTTGTCGAGAGATGATTTCTTGAGAAGAGGGGTAACAAGAGAGTGTTTAAAAAGAAGGGGAAAATTTCCAGTAGAGAGGGAGAGGTTAACTATTTTGGTAATAATTGGAACAAGGACAGATGCACAGTCTTTCAATAAGGAGGTAGGTATAGGGTCAAGTTCACACTGTTTGTTTGGGAGAGATTTTAGCAGATTTAGTATTTCGGTCTCTGATGTAGGTTGAAAAGCAGAAAATGAGGATCGAGGTGAGGAAGGTGGGCTGTCATAGGTGGAAGAGGGAGCATCAGCAGCTGGATTGTTGGAGGTTTTGGAAAGTAGAGATTGAAGAGAGAGACGGAGGGTACTAATTTTGTTCGAAAAGAAAGAACAGAACGAGTCGGCTATTGAAGAAGACGGAAGAGAATTTGGAAGTGGGCTAGATGAGTTCCGATGGAGGAGTTGATTAATGGTTTTCCAGAGAAGGCGAGGGCTAGAGGATCGAGCACGAACTAGTGAGGAATAAAATCTCTGTTTAGCTGCAGTAAGAAGGCGATGGTATTTATTTGTGGCAGATTTAAGGGCAGAGAGAAGTTCAGGATCCCTGGTGCGTTTGTAAGCACGCTCAAGGCGTCGCCGGAAAGATTTGAAGGCCTGGAGATAGGAGTTGAACCAAGGATTGTTAGAGTGAGAACTGGATTTGATAATAATAGGAGCATGCTTGTCAAGGATAGTGGAAAGAGTGGTGTTATAGGAAGAGAGAAGGTCATCCAGGGAGGAGGGTGGATTTAAAACGAGGTCAGAACAGGAAATATCTTGTATGAAGGCTTCAATATTTATTGAACTGATGCGACGAAAAGAATGAAAGACAGGATCAGGACGTGGTGTCGGAAGAATGTTAAGATATGTAAAGATGGGGTAATGATCAGATGGCGTGTCAAAAGAGAAAGATATATCTGGTGATAGAGTGGAGAATGATGATGTGATAATAAGGTCAAGTGTGTGATTGTGAATGTGGGTGGGGAATTTGACATGTTGAACCAGATTAGTTGAGGACAATAGGGTGAGGAATTCAGAAGCAAATGTGTCAGACGGGTTATCGACATGTATATTGAAGTCACCTGTAATCAGAAATTCATGAGGTGTAGTGGCGGCAGTAGAGAGGAGGGTGGTAAATTCTTTCAGGAAGACCGATGGAGGACTTGAATATGAAGAGGAGGATGGAGGGCGATATACATTAAAGATAGTCAGATTTGTGTGAGGAAGTTTAAGCGTAACTGATGCACATTCAAAAGAGTGGAAACAGTAACCAGGTGAGTCTAAAACTGTGGCAGGTTCTCGGGTGAGAAAGGCAATACCACCTCCAGTTGGATTTTTATGAGAAGGGCTAGATGGTTTGCAGGGACGAGGTGTACTGTAAAGATGGTAGCCAGGAGGAATACAGTCTTCATACTGAGCAAGAGTGGTGTTTAAATTAAACCAGGTTTCAGATAAGGCAAATATGTCAGGCGGGTGAGAAGAGAGGGCTATATCATTGATTTCTTGTGAATGTGCAGGATGTAGTAATGATCGGATATTTAGCGTGCAAAGTAAGAAGCGGCTGTTGTCAGTATTTTGAGCATTGTCGAGGAAGTTGGAGGAAGAAATTCTGGAAGGAGGAGGATAGGTAGGAGGTGAGGGAGGAGAACATGAATAAAAATCCAGTGGGCCAGGATTTGGGTGGATGTCCCCGGAAAGCAGGATTAGTATGTTGAAGATGGTATGGCGGGTGAGGTGCTGTGGTGGTCGCCTGAGAGATGAAGTTAGGAAGAACGATAAAGGAATAAAACACATACGTCCATACTGCATAGTCGTTGTGCCAAATTGGGCGCAGTAAGAATGTTTGGCTGTAGGAACAATGTAGGGCAAGCGGGTGTGGAAGGGTTGGGATCATGAAACGTAGACCAAAAATAAGAAGAATGATTGAACTGTACATTATGTGATCTAAGATGACGTGGCAGTTTGATGAAGCTAAAATTCACACCAGCAGCTTCGTTGCCCGTTACGACAGCGAATATCCCACGTGTCCGTTTGCGGTTGCTGCCGTCCTTCATGGTCAACCCAAGCGTTGATTAATTCGTCACTGCTCTTGGCTCCTGATGACACCCCAGACGGCTTTGCTTGTCAGATAGACGACGTTGTCACCGACATCCTTGACCAGTTGGCACCGCTGAGGAAATTTACGAAATGCCCAGGAAAAAAGATCAATCGCTCGCGATCTCCTGAAGTCACAGCTGCAAAACGACTTTGTAGATGCTTAGAAAGGCGTTGGAAGGCTACCGATGATGAACTTGTTCGACGCGCGTATCGGTCAGCATGCCGTACGCCAACAAAGTGATCAACGACTCACGCCGACAGTGCTACTGTGATACCATAGCGGAAAGCCTAACGGTTCGCATCTACCATGGAGGTTATATTTCTACAATGGTCAGCAATAAAGGATGTACTGCACTCCGCAGTGCCGTCTGAGGCGTTACCGAATGAAGAATGTCAGAAACGCTGTTCCACGTTCTCAGACTTCTTCATAAGTAAGATCAAGTCAGTAAAGGCATCAGCAGTTGACCGGACACCCATATACCCTCTTGCATCAGATAGGGGCTATGTCGGCACACATCTTGTCACCTCAGACTGTGGATGGCACAGAGATCTTCAAGATACTGTCTTCTTTGGGTGGAAAATCATCTCCGATGGATGCTTTCCCATCGTCTTTGCTAAAGTCATGTGCGGACGTGTTCACTCCAATCATCGTTCGTCTCTGCAATTTGTCTTTCAGTTGCGGACGGTTCCCAGCCTGCTACAGACCTGCCTCTGTTACACCTTTGCTGAAGAAGGAAGGCCTTGATCCTGACGATCCTTCTAACTACAGGCCGATCTCAACTCTACATACCCTGTCAAAAAATTTTGAACGTGTCTTTCTGGCTCGTCTATTGCCGCATGTCAGTAGCTCATGTAACTTTAACAGTCACCAATCAGCTTACCGTATGGCGTTATTCTTATAACGCCTGGATAATGACAATACTACTTTATTATACTAGTATGATCTACGCTACGTACAGGCTACTCAATGCTACTAGCTACTAAGTGTTCCGGTAGTGTTTACCGTGCGGGCGTCTGTATTAGAATGCCATGTCCAGGGCAGTGTCCGTGCCGCGTGGCGTTGTGGTAGGGGCGTGGCCTAATGGCTGGCCAATCATATCCTTACATCTCCCTTCATTAAAAACTTCGGACCCTCTCCCTTCGCTACGCTAATTCAACTAAGAATAATCAAGCGTCAACAAACTAAACTAAAGGACATTAAGTTTCTAGTCGTCTGCTTTGACAGTCCTAGTTCCGGTATCTAGCCGGTGTTCGCACTAGACGACCAGAGCGTGTCCTCAGTTCAGGTGGTTTCTGGTTCGCGTTTGGTCTGGTGCGTGTGGGCCAGTTTGTTTACGGTTTGGTCCTTCGCTAAGTGGCGGGGTAGGTGGGCTCGCCGCTGGTACTGGTGACGGGGTGGAGGTTTCGTCGTCCTCGCTGTCCGTTCGAATCACAATAGGCAGTCCGCCGCTGAAGCGCACGTGCTTGGATGTCCGTCGACGTGTAGTACCGTCGAAGCGCATTCTGACCGACAGGCAGGGTGGGAAGCTGCTTGGTGCCGCGGTCGTAGTAAAAGGCCTGACGTTCTTTTGATGGGGTCAGCGCCGCCTGGGCGGAGGCTGAAGTGGGGGTTGCAAAGAATGCTGCCGTCGTTGGCACCTGTCCGCGTGCGTCGGTTGCGTGGGAGGCGGAGTGGGGCTGTTCCCCGCTGCCCGTCTTTGGCTCTTTAAGTTTCGGAGGTTTGGCATTCGTTTTCGCCCTCTGAGCTTCGGCTGAGGAGGGGCTTGACAGGGGAGGAGCTGTCGGTCGGTTGTTTCGGGTCTGTGGTTGCAAGTTGGGACCAACGTCGCACTTTGTTGCTCCATCGCTTATCACTGTCGTTCTGCACCCATTAGCGCCGAAGTGACCCCAGTATTTTGTCTGTAGCGCCCCGGGGGATAACACGGTTGTCTTTGAATGCAGGGCCTCCGCTGCTAATGAGTTCATCTGCGAACCCCGGGTAAGGTCGTAAAACTGCCGTTAACTCCGCTTTTGAATGAGGCGATCCCATTGCTATTAGCTCCTGATTTTCATTATCGGCTTCTGCAGCGGGTCGACTGGCATTGATCATTCGTTCCTGAATGACCCTGTTTATACATTCGAGCTGCTGATCCCTTAACGACGCTTCTGGTAAATCGGTTCCGAGTGTTCGGTCATCGTTCACGGATGCCATCTGGACAGCGTTTATCGTTTGTTGTGAAACCGATAGGTGTCGCTTCTGGAGTTGGTGTGTCGCCAGTTCTTCAGGCTCTGGGATCTGTCGCTCGGGTTTTCGGAAGGATCTGCTTCCGATAAAGTATCAACGAAAACTGTGCCAACTTCTATAGCGTATGTTGTGATTTTGACCTCTGTTATGCAGCTCTCAGTGCTCTGTATATGCGGGTCAGTTTGCGAAATGCCTACTTGACCGATATTTTCTTCGACGACCATTAGCAGTTCCAAATCTCGGCAAGCACTGAAGCCAAGGATGGGTTGGTAGTGCTTTTCAGCGACATAGAACTCGAGTTGATGCTCTCTCGCTGTGCGAGGATGTTTTACTGTCAGGGTGATCAGCCCTCGAGTTTTCAGTTCGGACTGATCGAACATCCGCAGCTTTGCCGTCGCTGGTCGTACTTCATGATCGAGACCGAGAGATCGAACGAGAGCTTCCGGTATCAGGTTTACCGTGGCTCCGCAGTCTAAGAGAAACCGTACGGTTCGGTTTTCGACTAGCATGCGTGTGTGCCAGCGATCATTGTCCTGGGTCTCGAGAGTCAGCAATTCCTCTTCGTGATCCAGTTCGCAGACTTCCGGTCTCGGTTTGGTCGTCTGTCGAGATAAACAAACAGCTGCATAGTGGTTTTGCTTCCCGCATTGTCTGCAGGTTTGCCATAAGCGGGGAACGATTCCCGTCTTGGGTCATGCGTCCGGCCACAGTACTTACATTTTCGGCCAACCTGGGTAGTATCTCGACCATAGGTTGCTTTGTTTTGCTGTCGCGAGCGGGGCCGTCTGCTGCTGCTGCGCGCTTGCTGAGTCCGGGAGAGCGCGTGGACGTGCTGATCAGTCTGTCATGGCTCTGAGCTGGTTTCCTGCTGCCTCAGGAGGATCTGCACACGTCGATAGCCCTTTCGAGCGTTAACTCTCGAATTTGCAGGAGTTTTCGTCGCGTCGAGTCATCTTGAATGCCCATGAGAATGCGATCCCGAACCATGGAATCTTCGACGCCTGCAAATTGACACGTTTTAGCCATCCTGCGGATGTCGCCCAAGAAAAGGTCAAAACGCTCACCTTTCTCTTGGTCACGTTTGTAGAAAAGATAGCGCTCGTATGTTACGTTGACTTATCCCATACAGAATTCTTGTAGCGCCGCCACTACTCTGTCGACGTCTCGTCGGTGCTTTTCTGGTAGCTGTAGACTTTTGAAGGCGTCGTATGCCTCTCCGCCGAGGCAGCTTAGGAAGATGGCTGCCCTATTTTCTGAACTGGCGTCTGTCAGATCTGCTGCAAGTTCAAAATTTTCCCATTGCTCCTTAAATCTTTGCCAGTTATCGGCAACGTTGCTTCCTGTTACGCGTAACGGATCGGGTAGTCTCAAGTTCGTATTCATTTCCAGTTTTTTCTTCAGAGTCCGACCTATCGAAGCTTACACTGGCCAACAGAAAAATTTTTTTTTCTTGTTGCCTTCGGTTTTAGACCTGTTCTTGGGGTAATTTTGGGCGCTGATTCAGAAAATGTCATTGGATTGAGTGCATCAGGTCTAGTTTCTGAGATATCGTCGATTTTGTAAAGAAAACCCAGTCCACTCTTTAAACGATGTCTTTGGCAAAACTAAAATGTCATAATAAGCTTTATTTATGGCTAATTATAATTCTTGCTGATTCATATAATGCCTACATCCTTATAATGTAAAATCAGCATATCTTGCCGCGTGCTGAGATATTGCTGATTCAACGAAATAACTATTCCGTAGCCTAGAGCTTACTCAGCACTAAATTCATGGCCTCATTTAGAATTTATTTGTGCTTATACAGCGTTTCATGGTTTCGAACTATGTAAATAGATTATGCTGAAGTCAGCATTTATAGCCTATATAAACCGCCTCCTGAAAGCTAGAGCAGCCGCAGTCGTCTTAGGGCATATTAAGAGTTGGTCGCAAGAACAATCTGTGAATGTGAGCATTAAATAACTACATGTTCTTACTATTTTTTAGGTTAGTCATTTAATTCCTCAGATGCGAACATCCTTAAGGTTATGGCTACTTCCAGACGGAGCTGCATTAACCATCCAGACATATTCTGCTACATTTGTGGGGAATACACACTAAAAGCAAACAGGAAACCGATTTCTGAGTTTGTAAAAAGAGCATATGTAGGTTATTTTGGTGTCAAACTTGGAGATCAAGATAAGCAATGGGCTCCTCATACAGTATGCAAAACTTGTATTGAACAATTGCGCCACTGGACAATTGGAAAGAGAAGCTGCCTGAAATTTGGTGTACCGATGGTTTGGAGGGAACAGATAAACCACTTCGACGACTGTTACTTTTGTATGGTTAATATCATAGGCATCAATCGAAATAATCGTCACAAGTTGTCTTACCCTGATATACCTTCAGCCAGGAGACCTGTTCCGCATTCGGATATTGTACCAGTTCCACCTTTTCGCGAACTACCTCAGCTCTCAGACGATGAGACTTGCATGTCCAATATCGGACAAGATGACGAAAGTGAAGAAAGTGGGGGCAGTGACAGTGATTTCCAATCAACTTCACACAGTGAACGTTTTGACCAAAAAGAGTTGAGTGATCTGATCAGGGACTTAAATCTTTCCAAAGAGTCCTCTGAATTGCTTGCGTCCAGACTAAAGGAAAAGAATGCACTTCAGCCTGGAACGAAAATTACAATTTATAGAAACAGAGAAAAGGATTTGCTGCGATTCTTTACCGAAGACAACAACCTAGTATTCTGTAATGACATCAGCAACTTATTGAAGAAAATTGGTCTGTCGGATTACAGCCCAGATGAGTGGCGTCTTTTTATCGACAGTTCAAAACGTAGTCTGAAATGTGTGCTTTTAAATAACGGCAACAAATTTGGTTCTATTCCAATCGGTCACTCCACCAGGATGAAAGAAGAGTACAATGCCATCTCTTTAGTACTGGAAAAGATAAAATACAAAGAACATCAATGGGTAATTTGTGTAGACTTGAAGATGGTAAATTTCCTCCTTGGTCAACAAAGTGGCTACACAAAGTATCCCTGCTTTTTGTGTCTTTGGGACAGTAGAGCCAAGCATGAACATTGGACAAGAAAAGATTGGCCTTCGAGGAAAGACATGGTGGTTGGAGCTCAAAATGTAATCAAGGAATCTTTGGTGGCACGAGATAGGATCATACTGCCACCACTACATATAAAGCTAGGCCTGATGAAACAATTTGTCAGGGCTTTGAATAAAGAAGGTTCATGCTTCGAATACATAGTACACAAGTTACCAGGAATTACAATGGAAAAATTGAAGGCTGGAATCTTCGATGGTCCACAGATCAGGCAACTTATGAATGACCCACTTTTCATACCATCAATGAATGAAATCGAATCTTGTGCCTGGTCTTCCTTTGTTCTTGTAACTAAAAATTTTCTTGGCAACAAGAAGGCAGACAATTATGCACAACTAGTAGAGGATATGCTTCTTCATTTCAACAAGCTTGGCTGCAACATGAGCATTAAAGTCCATTATCTCCACAGTCACTTAGATCGCTTTCCAGAGAATCTTGGTGACTTCAGCGAAGAGCAAGGTGAAAGATTTCACCAAGACATCAAAACAATGGAAAATCGATATCAAGGAAGATGGGATGCACACATGATGGCAGACTATTGCTGGAATATTATGCGCGATTGTTCCGGCAGATGCCACACTCGGAAATCGTACAAAAGGAGCTTCTTCGGTGTCGAATGACTTGAAATTTTTATAACAAACTTGTTCTGTTTGGTATCATATAAGTACAGTTTCAGGTACTACCATTTTCTTTTAAGTATTTGTATTATTATGTTTATTTAGTGTATCACATAATAAATTGAGCACTACATAATTATAGCTATAGCCATTTCCAGTTTTTTCTTCAGAGTCCGACCTATCGAAGCTTATCTATTCGAGTTTGTCGACCTAGCTGTATGGAGCGAGTGTGTTCTTCTATACCATATGGCGTTATTCTTATAAGGCCTGAATAATGACAATACTACTTTATTATACTACTATGATCTGCGCTACGTACAGGCTACTCAATGCTACTAGCTACTAAGTGTTCCGGTAGTGTTTACCGTGCGGGCGTCTGTATTAGAATGCCATGTCCAGGGCAGTGCCCGTGCCGCGTGGCGTTGTGGTAGGGGCGTGGCCTAGTGGCTGGCCAATCATATCCTTACAACCATGGGCATCACTCGACTGAAACGGCCTTACTGAAGATCCTAGGTGATGTCTACACCGCTTGCGGACGACGACGGCCCACCCTACTTATCGGCCTCGACCTCTCCGCTGCCTTTGACACGATCGACAAAACAACACTCATCACTAGGCTACAGAAGACATTCGGTGTGAACTGTTACTTTATTTCTCCAACACGACGACTCTAATCTTGCCAGTTACCGACATTTTATTCTTCTAGACACGTTCTTCTTATCCACATGAACACGCCCCCAATCACTGTGCACACATATATACACATCCAGTGTACGCCCTCATCCCGTCACGCCTCACCGGCTAGCAAAACCGTGCTTACATTATCTTTATCCCTCATTTTTCAAGCTCACAAATTATCTTTCAAAATTTGTGAACTTGCCACCATCACGTACACAACTTATCTCAATAAAGCAATCTTATCTACTTTATACATCTATGCAATCTTATCTACTTTATACATCACAATCTTGACAAAAAATCAGTCACCGTATTCAAACGCCCTTTCTTGTAATGTATTATTATATCAAAGGTTTGTAACGCTAATGCCCACCGTACCAATTTGGCAGACTTCGACATAGATTCGGTTAAATAAGTGAATGGGTTATGGTCCGTGTAAACATTAGTTTTGGATCCAATAACAATTTCTTTCAATTTGTTCAATGCCCAAACTATGGCATAAGCCTCCTTCTCAGCAGTAGCCCATCGTTTTTGGGTATCCATTAACTTTTGACTGATAAAAGAAACAGGGCGTGGAATTCCCTCACAGTCTACTTGTGTTAGAACAGCCCCTACAGCAAAATCACTACTATCACAAAATAAATTAAACGGTTTCCCAACCTCAAACACATGCAAAACCACATTGCAACGTATCCTATCCTTAATTAAATCAAATTCTTGCTGATGTCTATCAGTCCATACAATTTTATCCGGCATTTCTTTACATGTTAAATCAGTTAATGGTTTCGCTAACTTTGCAAAATCCACAATGAATTGTCTGTAATACCCACAAAATCCTAAAATTTGTTTTACTTGCTTCTTACTTTCAGGTGGTTTCAAATTAACCAAACTTTCAATCCTCTCTGGATCCATCATTTTCTTGCCAGATCCAATTACATGTCCAATAAATTTCACTTCGCTTTTAGCAAAAATGCATTTCTTTACATTCAAAGTAATATCATATTCCCTCATACGTTTCAAAAATGCCTCTAAGTGTTTCAAATGTATACCCCAGTCCTGGGAATGAACCGCAATGTCATCCACATAAGACTCTGAAATTCACGTATAGGCTGTAAAACAATGTTAATAGCCTTGACAAATGTTCGCCCAGAATTTACCATACCTGGTAAACTCGTACAGTTCATTGTGGGTCACAAACGCCGTTTTCCACTGATCCTCTTCTTTTACTGGACAAGTCCAATATGCGCTTCGACAGTCCAAAATTTAAATGACGTTGGATTTTCCGACCTGATTCAAAACATCACTGACGATCGGCATGGGATATTTACAGTCCACGGTAAACGAGTTGATATATCTGTAATCGCATGCAAGTCTCAACGAACCATCTTTCTTTTTCACGACGACTAATGGACTTGCCATTCTACTCGATGAAGGTTTGATGATCTTGTTTTTTAACATTTCGGTGATCTGTTTACCTGTTCCCGATAAATGACAGGAATTCGATAAGCCATAAATTTTTTTCTTTGAATTCTGGTTTCAGGATAATCTCATGTTCCCCGATAGTGCATAAACCTGGTCTGTCAGAGAAACGATCTGCATACTTATTTAAAAGGTCTATCAGCTGTTTTTGTTGACTTGGTGTCAAATGAGTAATTTGCTCATGATCCAACTCAATCGGTTTCCCATCTTCCTCTTTCTTTTTGGCACCCTGTGGCAATTCAACTACAGTTCCAAAATCTTCGTCTTCCTCCACAATCAGACCACAACTTAATGTTCTTGTTACATACTTTCGCATTTTGTTTGCATGTATCACTCTTCGACTGTCACCTCCCATGTCAACTAAATAAGAATCTTTTTGATCTTCTTTGTAACACAACACATGGGCCGTGCCATCGGGATAATAATTTATTCGTTGACGTCGGATACAGGACTATCACCTTCTCTCCAATTTCAAATTCTTTCTCTTTTGCTCTTCGGTTGTACGGTTCTGTATATTGCTGCTGTTTTCTTTCTGCGAAACCTTCTGCATATGCCATCGCTCTTTCCATATTTTCCTTCGTTTCTTTCAGATATTTTATCGGTTGAACGCCAATGTGAGGTGGTAAGTTAATTTCTTTCGACCAACTTTCTTTCAGAATTGTTAAAGGTCCTCTTGGATGTTTTCCATACACTAACAAATACGGCGCTACTCCTGTCGTTGCATTAGGAACTTCTCTTAACGCCCAAACTGTGAATGGTATAATCTTATGCCATTGATGTGGATTATCAATAATCACATGATGTATCATTTTTTTAAACGTTTGATTCCATCTTTCAACTAATCCTGCTGCTTCTGGGTGTCCAGGCGTATCGAATCTTTCATTTTAAGAAATTCTCTTGTTAAATTGGCTGTGAAGTTCGTTCCTTGATCGCTGGTAATTACTGACGGAACTCCCACATCAATAAACATTTGCATTAATGCTTCACATACCGCTTTTGCTGACAACGATTTCATTAAATATATCATAGGCCACCTTGTACATGAATCGACGATACATAGACAATACTTGTGTCCCGCTGCAGAAGCCGGTTCTATGGGACCAACAACATCCATAGTCATCCTTCGGAAAGGAATTTCTTCCCTAGGTATAGGATTAATTGGTACCCTATCCATCACCAAGTTTCTCGATTTCAGTTGGCAATTTTCGCAGGACTTGCAATGTTTCTCAATATCTCTTCGCATTTTTGGCCATACAAATGATAACTTGATTCGTTCTCTTGTCTTTTCAATCTCCAAGATGTCCATCAAATACAGATTCATGCGCTAGTTCCAACACTTGCAATCTTCTTTCTTTGGGCAACACGAGTTGGTATATCACTTGATCCAACATCTTATACCTTTTATAAAGTAACCCATTTACTACACAAAAGTCAGAACCTTTGTTTCTCGCCATCTTCCACCAAGATACTAATGATTCATCTTCTCGTTGTTGTTTTTCAAATGCCATCTGCATTTGTTGTTCGTCACTTCTGTCTTCTTCTCGAAATAATTCTCTTATTTCCAAATCACTTTCGGTCCACTCTTTTGTTTCAGTCTCTTCTTCGTTCTCGCCTCTCCTACTATCTTTCTCCTCTTTTTTCCTTGTCACCTCTTTCTGCTTTTTATTTCCTTTGCGTCCTTTTCCGGTTTCATTATTATCCACATTTTCAGTTTCCTGCTCCACTTCACCCTCTTCCACTTCATTTCTTTTACTTTGCATTCTTGTCACCACGTTTACTTGCATTTCACTTTTTATCATATTCATCTGTGGTACAGCTCTCAATTCTTCAATCATCGTAGGAAGCAGTAACAACCTTTCCTTGCTACTCATTTTTTCCAAACTTGCACCTATCAGCGTAACATAAGGCGTAATCGAGTATTGACTCTGTGAAAACCCATCTCTTTCTTCATTATTGTTGTATATTCTCATCTGCATTTTAACCAATTTAGCAGGGATAGCATCTCCTGCTACACACTGAATTTGTACATTTCCGACCTCTTCAACTTTCATGCCCTCCATTACTTCGTTGCTAATCACTGGGATCTCTGTTCCTGAGTCGATTAATGCTTTGATTTTCCTTGGTACTCCATCCATACCACACATATCCACATCTATATACTCCAATGCTGCTTTCTTAATCAACGTTGACATCCTGTCTTTCCTTGTAATGTTTTCATGACTCTCCGAACCCATTAATTCTTCTTTTGTAGTTCCACTTTCATGATAGTTTTTACTTCTTTCTTCTCTTCAACTTCTCCTTTTGACATAATGTAACCTCCTTTTACAAGTGGATGTGATATGCTTAATAGATTATCGGGCATATTCATCACTTTAATTCGATTAACTTGTGCGTTATCTGCATTATTCTCACCACCATCTATCTGAGTCTCGTCAATCACTTGCATCTGATTCACTTTTGGATTTCCTGTATTCCTTGCATAATTGCTATTCGTACTCGTAAGTGTACAATTTTTGACCAAATGTTTACCGGATCCACATCCACTTCTCTGCTCATTACCGCTTGTTCTTCTGAAAAGACCACTTGTATCTCTTCTGACAAAATTCTGTGACGACCTGTGGTAAGTCTGTCCATATCTAACTGGTTCTTTTTGTTCCGTACCCACTGGAAAATTTGTTCTGGTCTCTTTTTTAAACTGGTTGTCAAACCCTTGAACCCCGGTCTCTTTAAATCCTCTCCATTTCTCCGTCGGACTTTGGTTGCTTCCCCAACGTTCATAGTTATTCTTGTTCCACACACCTGTACCAATCCGGTTATTTACATGCATATCAGCTAAATCCACCACTACACTAGATTCAAAACATTCAACTCCCTCTTTCGACAAAAAAAATGCATTGTACCTGGTGGTAAAGTCTCTTTTAGCTTATCTGCCACAAACAGATCAAATAACCTATCGTAGTCTTTCTCCACCTTCCTACTCCTGACGTAATAGTTTAGCAAATTCTTGAGCCTAGCTGTAAACATCGTGTAGGTTTCTTCTGCCATCTTTTTAGCATCTATAAATCGAGACCTGTACTCTCTCGGCGTTAGTTTAAATTCTTTCAACAAATGATCTTTGACCTTTTTGTAATCTTCCATATCCGCATATGATAATCTATTCAAAACAGTACGGGCTTTTGACGTCATCATTGGCAACAACAACTTTACCCAATATCTTTCATCGACCTCAAAACTGTTAAACGCGTTCTCCACGGTCTCAAAATATAATAGCACTTCCATCATGTCAAAGGGCATGCTCGGCAAAACGTGCTTCGTGGCATCTCCTATCTTCTTGACCTTCGGTAACAACGTTTCACTTTCTTGCTGTTTCTTTTCTAATAACTCTGTCTGCCTCTTGCGCTCTTCCCGTTCCTCAGCCAATTCCTTCAGATGCGCCTCTTTCAGTGTCCTTTTCGTTTGTTCCATTTCTATGCGTTCTTGCCTTTCCACTTCTGCCCTTTCCATAGCTTCCTTCTTTAATTTCAAATCTTCTTGTATGGCTTGTCCCGCCCGTTCTCTTTCTAACATACGTTCCACTTCTCTTGTTGATTCTCTTTCTCTTTGTTCTTCCATCTGTTGGAGACGCTGTAATCGCTCTCTTTTCCTATTCTCTTCTATCTCCATCTGTTGTTCCATTCTCCTCCGCTCGGCGTCTTCTCGATCTTTTCGTGCTTGTTCCATTTGAAACTCAAACTTTTGTCTTTTCAATTCCAATTCCTCTTTGCGAACCTTTACTGCTTTCTCTTCTTTCTCCCTTTGCAACTCCAATTCCGCTTTGCGAGCCTGTTCTACTTTTTCCAATTCCGCTTTGCGAGCTTGTTCTGCTTTCTCTTCTTTCTCCTTTTGAAACTCCAGTTCCTCCTTCCTTCGTTTATCTTCTCTCTCTTCTCTAATTATCATCCACTGCAGAAATACTTCCATAGACATTGGTGCAGGTGTTTTCTCGACTGCTTTTTCTACAATGCCACCTACTGCTCCTTCTTCAGTTTCTTCTTTTAGCCATACTTCAGCTAACGTCTCCATCAAAGCCTCGCGTGTCATGTCCTTCGTCTGTTTCTCCTTATACCCCGCTTTCAACAACAGTTGCTTTAGCCTGTCAGACGACATTTTCTTTATATCACTCCGCTTTTCCGTCGATAACCGCTCCATCTTACTTGTTTACTTCAGGTGATATTCGTCTAATGAGTTAACCTTTACGGCCAGTGGTTTTGTTTCGTGCCGAACAAATAAGTTTTATACCTGTCCTCAGTTGTTTCTGCGTAGCTTCACCTTCTGTGCTTCTTCTCGTTCACGTCCACGTCCACGTCCTAGTTTTCTCTCCGGTTGCGAATTCTTCTCTTCGTCTTTATCAACGTTTCTCTTTATATTCTTCGGTTTCCTCGACTTGTTCTCTCTTCGGTTGGGACTTCGTATCCCACCGCTGCCACCAAATGTGAACTGTTATTTTATTTCTCCAACACGACAACTCTAATCTTGCTAGTTACCGACATTTTATTCTTCTAGACACGTTCTTCTTATCCACATGAACACGCCCCCAATCACTGTGCACACATATATACACATCCAGTGTACGCCCTCATCCCGTCACGCCTCACCGGCTAGCAAAACCGTGCTTACATTCGGCATCAGTGGTGTTGCGTTAGATTGGATCCGTAGCTACCTGTCTGACCGACCACAACATGTCAGCATTGGATCATCAAGGTCGCAGCCGACTACCTGCGAATACGGTGTCCCACAAGGGTCGGATATTGGCCCGATTCTTTTCACGTTGTATGTGGCTCCAGTCGCTGGTGTCATTTCCACTCACGGCACCAGTATGCCGATGACACCCAACTATACATAGCGCTTGATCACATTGACTCTGATCCCAGCAACCTAACACGATGTACCGAGGCAGTACGCTGCTGGTTTCTAACTAATAGACTGTGTCTAAATCCAAAGAAGTCTGAAGTCATTGTACTCGGCACTTCCTCATCAATAAAATCGAATGTGGATCTAAAACAGTCAACATTGCAGGCGCGGACATCCCACTATCAGGAAAATTTAAGAATCTCGGAGTCACAATCGACTCTAAGCTAACATTCAACCAGGATGTCACCGCTGTCTGCAAGGCTTCGTATTTCCATATTAAAGCCATGCGTCATATTCGATCGTGCTTGCCACCGGAACTTATGAAAACAGTCGCTTGTAGTGTAGTGAGGGCAAAACTCGACTACTGTAACTCCCTATAGTACGGCACTACGAAGTCCAACATTGCCAAACTGCAACTCGTCCAGAACTCGCTAGCCCGACTAGTGACAGGAACCCGCAGGTTTGTTCATGTCACTCCCATACTCGCAAGTTACACTGGCTGCCTATCAGTTCCAGGATCACTTAAAAGATAGCTCTCCTTACACGTAAGATTCTCTCAACCAATCAGCCTGCTTATCTGTCATCGTCCTTACAGCGCTATCAGCCATCCAGATCTCTGCGTTCGGCTACATAAAGCTGTTTGTCTCTTTCTGACATCCGTGACTATCGTGAATTCTCCAAACGCGGATTCAGCGTTATTCTGCACCAGTCATCTGGAACAGTCTCCCTGTCTACATTACTCACAACAACATCTCATTAGACATTTTCCTAAAGCGTCTTAAGACCTACAGTATTTGTACCGTCTTGTTTTTGTTGTCTGACGGAAGTGACTCATCCACGCCTACGATTCCTCGCTCAGCCGATGGACACATGGCGTGTTAACAAATGTTTTACTTACTTACTTACTGCTACTTACACTGCTCTTCTTTGGATACAGTCTTATCTGTCCTCCCGCTCTTTCTCCGATAAAACTTTTGAAACCTCTTCTCAGTCATGCCCTCTCACACGCGGTGATCCGCAAGACTCCGTTCTTGGACTTCTTCTGTTTATCCTCTACACTACCCCACTCATATCACTCATTATAGCATCCTTTGTTGACCATCACCCAGAGGCGAAAATCTGTACATAAATTTTTTTTTGCATTTTTTGTTCGTAATGGGGGAGCAAGAGGGAGACAGTAAACATAAATGGGGGACAGAGACTACACAAATATCCTTTTCGTCTTTCCTGCTGTCCATCTTTCCTTCCTAAAGTTCCTTCATTCCTTAGTTTCTTCCTTCCTTTCGCTCCTTTTTGCCGAAAGCAAAGCTATGACAGTGGTCATTATCTTAAGTTGCTTCATGTGCAATTCGATCCTAGAATAGAGACTCACCTGCTGTGCGTTGCATAGTTAAACGGCGAACGTTCATAAGCAAACTGTTGCAGCTTCTTCTTCCATGCAGAATTCGACATTTCAACTTCGTAATTGGGGCTGTTTTGCCGTTTCTTACTTGCGCCACGTTAAATTATTTTCATTATTTAGGCAACTATAGGCTAATGCTCACTTACACTATATATCTGCTCAAATGATCGGATTCTAGGCTTCAGATATTTCTAACGCCAACGTTCCAAATGTCTAGATTCACAGTGGGGCAGTTTGCTAAGACTGAACTTCATGATATCAAGTTTCCATGGCTAAGACGACTAAGATATAGCCTAATGTTCAGGTGCCAATAGACTTGGCACACATTTCTTCCGAATTTATATACCAGAAGACCTTGACGAACTGGTCGACTGCGATAAATTCTGCTGACGGGACTACCATTTCTTACAACTACACAGAAGTTCGATATTTTCGATGACAGCTAAGATGCAGAGAGCGGCAGCCCCTCTGCCAAACAGCCTCTCTGCTTAATCACTTGTCCAGATTTATAGCGCAAGCTGACCAGGTAGTCCCAACCCATGTTCAATGTTCAATATGTGAGTCACACAAACAGTTAAATACCCTAAATATTTCTACAGTTTCAACTTAAAAGTGGGACAGTAAAACCCTATTCCTGCCGTCCCAACTTTTCAAACTGGAACGGCTCAAGCCGTCCCATGGATAGAGGTTCCGACGCCCATGTGAAATTTATAAATTATGGGATATGGGATTCAGTAATGGTAGGCGTGTGTGGGAACTTATAGGTTGTAATAAGTAGGTAAGTATGTAAGTATATTCTTTATTAACCAATAGCTAATCGCACATCGGTTTACAAGTTTTTAAGAACACAAGAAAACTTAATATTCATACAACATCCTAACAATAAAACATTTACGAGTTAAATTGTCAGCAGGATGAATAATACGATCATGGGTGTGGGGCCGTAGGGAATAACTGAGGGTTTTAATTGGTGGGAGTAGCTGATGTAAGACATGATTTGAGTTGTTCAAGATTGCTTTAAAGAGACGAGCATCAGCTGTGCCACAGAGTTCATCGAACGTTGAGGAGTTCCCAGGAAGATAGCGGAGACGCACAAGTCTCCGCATCAAAGCCTGGAGCCGAGCTCTAGCCTGTGCCCCAGCATAGCCCCACCACACGGGAAAGGCGTACAGCATCCTGCCCAGTGTTGTGGCTCGGACAACGTCGTAGAGCCGAGGGCCAGTTAGGCCATGTGTACCCGATTTTTTCTTTTTGTTGGAATTGAAACTTAACAATGACTGTCTGAGACGTTTGATTGAAGCATTCTTCGAAGACGCATCGGGGGCCGTATGCACGACGCAGGAGTAAGTTCTACGCCAGAGTAAATTCGGCCTACTCCGAGTAGAGAATCTATTTCGGTATGCACGACGACATAGTAGCGCACAACTCTGGAGTATCCCTGGAGTATCTCTATTCGACCTAGCTAGCAGGAGGAAGTGGTCTACGCCAGCGTAAGAGAAAGAATTCAATATGGCGGATGTCCCAATTCGTCGCATTCAACGCAGTTTACGACGTCAAAAAGTATGTATGGATCGTCGAAATCCTCTCGATTCATTGTCGGATGACGAGCTTTACGATGCGTTTCGTTTTCATCGTCACATTGCTAGTAATTTGTGACGAACTTACGGCCGATGTGGAATTCGCTGTACCACGACATGGGTCTGCCGTGCGCGTGCAGGTAGGGCCTACGATTAATGTCGTGCTAAATATAACAGTAATTTTTCACAGCCACAGTAGAATCTAACTCATGCCACATCTAGACCTAACTTAAATTTCTTTGTATTTGTGTTTAAGAAATGGCAAAGCAAATTATTTATTGCGTGGTTATATGTAGTATTCATTTGGCTTTGTAACACCATAACAATAATAAAAATAAGAAGAAACTTCTAAACTTCTAATGCGCCGGTGTCTGATGCACAAGCTATCAACCGATGGCGCACCAAAGCCAAGCCACAGTCAGGTCAATTTCCAGAAGGTCAGTCCACATGACAGAGAGGCAGCCTATGGTGGATAAGCAATTTGAAACAGGTAATTTTTAAGTTGAGAACAAAATGACAAAAGTGACTGAGGAGAACGAGCAGACACAGAGAGGAAATTCCAAAATTTAGGTCCAACAACCGAAAAAGCCCATTTACCCAGAACAGTTCTAGTCCAAGGTATGACCAGAGAAAGACAATCATATGACCTTGCAGAATAATGATAAGATTTGGGAATAAGGACTGATTTTATGTATTGTGGTTGAGCGTAGTAATGTTTTATAAACTGTAAGTCCCAATTTGAAACAAATCCTTTGCTAAACAGGAGGTGCTGAATATGGTGCTGTTTCTGCATTCAGCAAATGAAAATTACAGGCATATGTTCTTCATTTATACCTTATTATTACTTTTAGGCAAGATGGAATGCAATAACTAATAATGATACACAAAATACAAATTCACACACAGATGATTTTGTTGTATTACAGTTTATGACAACAAATAGAAATTTCTGTTTTGTTAATCAAGGAGGAATTGTACAATTGCAGGTGATGCTGACTTAACGTTTCTATGCAGCCAGAACATTCCAAAGCATCACTGGAGAGTTCTTTGAAGTTGATCAATCAACGGCAAGTCGAGTCATCAGCCGTGTCGCCAAATCATTCATGCAACAGATGCCAAAATGTGTTAATCTACCCAGCCAGGAAGAAGCAGATGCAGCAAAGGCCAAATTCTGTGTGAAGGCCAGATTCCCAACTGAACTGTGTCTTTGACGACATTATCATGGACAATGATGAAGATGATTTTGACAATGGCACTACAGCCATAACCTCATAACATCAAGCAGCAGGCACGAGTAGCTGCATGGAAGGTGGCAAGGGATCAACTGATAATGTCTTTTAGTAATTTCTTGAATCATTAATGCATAACTGTGTTTTTGTAAATCCAGGAATCATTACTGCAACATTTTCTGTATTGTTATGGAAGTTGATAAGTGAAAACCAAGTGCATCACTTCTCAGCAAACAAACCCTGTGCATTTGGATGGCTCATTCGTCAGCTGATTTATGCAGGATTTATTATATGGGTTCAGATTGCAGGAGATTTTCTTGATTCTACTGTCTTGTTCACTTATCTGTCTCTGTCTGTCACTGTGTCTTTTTTGTGTCTCTGTCTGTGGGTCTGAGCTTCCTAGGGGCTTTCATGCTGGAAGCCCCTCTGAGTAGTTTGTTCTGTAAGAAGCGCCATATAAGTTATCAAATCAAATCAAATGAGCTATTGCTTGTCAGCTGCCGGAGACTTATTCGTTGTGGGCATCCTTCTTGTGTCTCACACACAAGCCTCTGTTGCTTTGTGTCACTTGTCTCTGTTTCTGTGCCTGGAATAGTCTTCCTGTAGCCATCCAAGAAGCCGAGAATGTTTTTGTTTTTAAGAGACTTTTGAGATCCTATTTACTCACAGTTAAGATTTTCTGTTTACTGTCTAACTCTAGTATCAGCATTTGATTTTGATTTTTATACATCGTCCATTTCTCATTTATTGTTGGACTCTTGTTCGTGCAAACATTTGACATAAATCACCCTTGAAGTAGCTTGCTACTGACGATGCTATCTAAATTGTCGTGATTACAGTTACAATTACAAGTTTCTCATTTGTTGCACTGTGTTTCTCTGTTTGGGTGTATTTCATTCGTCTCCCTGTCTTTGTTGCTGTGATTGGTCTATCTGTACTTCTTCCTTTGTCTTTGGAGAAGGGTAATAGCATTGACCAGGGTTACATATAATTCCAAATTTTACTGGGAATCTGAAAGACACTTATGAAAGCTGAAAGCAGATAAAATGTGGAGGCCTTCTTGTCAAAATTTCCATGTGGTGGGCTTTGGGCATGCACACATTCACGAGTGCATGGCAGAGTTTGGCAATCTAACCAAAGTAAATTGCATTAAAAAACCATAACCAACTATGACAGCCCTTTGCGATGAGGAAGAATGTTGATATGGGCATTAGCCTGACTTGAAATACCACATAAGCATTATTTATGTTAAAAGATACGAAAGAGTAAAACTTTTATTATTCATATCAACATATAACACAATAATAATTATAAGTAATAAACCATTGCATAGGGACGCAGGTAATATTACAGTTTACACGCCTCCTTCTTGCCCCGTGATGTCAGTGCACCCTGCAACTTGGACTATATAGCGTCCTTCTCTTGTGCTATTCCCTCCAATGTGCACGGCACCTATTTGTCTATGAAATTTGGCTTGCGCTGCCCTTTTCTCCCACTCCATTCTAGCTAATATTTCTAAACAGTAACACTCGACAATAATGTAAACACTTCTCCTAGCAAAGAAGCTTAGTGTCCTCTTTAGATAGCTACGCGCATGCGCCAGCAGCCAAAACAGGCTAAAAGAGGCGAACCCTGCGTGAGAAATATTCCGTCGCTCGCTGGATGCAGCGAGTAGCTATTCGGGTCTCTACTCCTGCGTCGTGCATACCGCTTATCGTCGGCGGCTACTCGGTGAACAGTTATTCGACGAGGAGGCGCTATTCGGCGAATAGCTTACTCCTGTGTCGTGCATAATTTGTGACGAACTTACGGCCGATGTGGAATTCGCCACGACATGGGTCTGCCGTGCGCGATGCAGGTAGGGCCTACTATTAATGTCGAGCTAAATGTAACAGTAATTTTTCACAGCCACAGTAGAATCTAACTCATGCCACATCTAAACCTAACTTAAATTTCTTTGTGTTTGTGTTTAAGAAATGGCAAAGCAAATTATTTATTGCGTGGTTATGTGTAGTATTCATTTGGCTTTGTAACACACCAATAATAATAATAATAATAATAATATTAATAATAAATAATAATAATAAAATAATAGTAATAATAACAATAATAACAATGACAACAACAACAACAACTACAACCATAATAATAATAATAATAATATTAATAACTTCTAATGCGCCGGTGTCTAATGCACAAGCTATCAACCGATGGCGCGCCAAAGCCAAGCCGCAATCAGGTCAATATCCAAAAGGTCAGTCCATAGGACAGAGAGGCAGCCTATGGTGGATAAGCAATTTGAAAAAGGTACGTTTTAAGCTGAGAAGAAAATGACAAAAGTGACTGAGCAGAATGAACAGACACAAAGAGGGAATTCCAAAATTTAGGTCCAACAACCGAAAAAGCCCGATTACCCAGAACAGTTCTAGTCCAAGGTATGGCCAGAGAAAGACAATCTTATGTCCTTGCAGAATAATGATAAGTCTTGGGAATAAGGACTGATATTAAGTATTGTGGTTGGCCATAGTAATGTTTTATAAACTTAAGTCCCAATTTGAAACAAATCCTTTGCTGAACAGGAAATGCTGAATATGGTGCTGT
The DNA here is from genome assembly GCA_964023275.1 of Norana najaformis. Classification (NCBI taxonomy): domain Eukaryota; kingdom Metazoa; phylum Annelida; class Clitellata; order Crassiclitellata; family Hormogastridae; genus Norana; species Norana najaformis. Next base: position 4,524,916 of record OZ029928.1, read on the forward strand.
TTCTGCATTCAGCAAATGAAAATTACAGGCATATGTTCTTCATTTATACTTTATTATTACTTTTGGGAAAGATGTAATGCAATAACTAATAACGATACACAAAATACAAATTCACACAGAGATGATTTTGTTGTATTACAGTTTATGACAGCAAATAGAAATTTCTGTTTTGTTAATCAAGGAGGAATTGTACAATTGCAGGTGATGCCGACTTAAAGTTTCTATGCAGCCGGAACATTCCGAAGCATCACTGGAGAGTTCTTTGGAGTTGATCAATCAACGGCAAGTCGAGTCATCAGCCGTGTCGCTAAATCATTCATGCGACAGATGCCAAAATGTGTTAATCTACCCAGCCAGGAAGAAGCTGATGCAGCAAAGGCCAAATTCTATGTGAAGGCCGGATTCCCAACTGAACCATGTCTTTGACAACATTATCATGGACAATGAAGATGTTGACAACGGCACTACACTCATAACCCAAACCATCAAGCAGCAGGCATGAGTAGCTGCAGGGAAAGTGGCAAGGGACCAACTGATAATGTCTTTTAGTAATTTCAGGAATCATTAATGCATAACTGTGTTTTTGTAAATCCAAGAATCATCACTGCAACATTTTCTGTATTGTTATGGAAGTTGATAAGTGAAAACCAAGTGCATCACTTCTCAGCAAACAAACCCTGTGCATTTGGATGGCTCGTTCGTCAGCTGATGTAAGCAGGATTTATCAAATGGGTTCAGATTGCGGGAGGTTTTCTTGATTCTACTGTCTTGTTCACTTATCTGTCTCTGTCTGTCATTGTGTCTTTTTTGTGTCTCTGTCTGTGGGTCTGTGCTTCCCAGGGGCTCTCATGCTGGAAGTGCTTCTGAGTAGTTTGTTCTGTAAGAAGCGCTGTATAAGTTATCAAATCAAATCAAATCAAATGAGCTATTACTTGGCAGCTGCCAGAGACTTATTCGTTGAGGGCGTCCTTCTTGTGTCTCATACACTAGTCTCTGTTGCTTTGTCTCACTTCCCTCTGTTTCTGTGCCTGGAATAGTCTTCCTGTAGCCATCCAAGAAGCCGAGAATGATTTTGTTTTTAAGAGACTTTTGAGATCCTATTTACTCACAGTTAAGATTTTCTGTTTACCGTCTAACTGTAGTATCAGCATTTGATTTTGATTTTTATACATCGTCCATTTATCATTTATTGTTGGACTCTTGTTTGTGCAAACATTTGACATTATAAAACACCCTTGAAGTAGCTTGCTACTGACGATGCTGTATAAATTGTCATGATTACAATTACAAGTTTCTCATTTGTTGCACAGTGTTTCTCTGTTTGGGTGTATTTCATTCATCTCCCTGTCTTTGTCGCTGTGATTGGTCTATCTGTACTTCTTCCTTAGTCTTTGGAGAAGGGTAATAGCATTGACCAGGGTTAGTATAATTTCAAATTTTACTGGAAATCTTAAAGACATTCATGAAAGCTGAAAGCGGATAAGCTGTGGAGACCTTCTTGTCAAAGTCTCCATGTGGTGGGCTTTGGGCATGCACACATTCACGAGTGCATGGCAAAGATTGCAATCTAACCAAAGTAAATTGCATTAAAAAAACATAACCAACTACAACAGCCCTTTGCGATGAGGAAGAATGTTGATATGGGCATTAGCCTGACTTGAAATACCACATAAGCATTATTTATGTTAAAAGATACGAAAGAGTAAAACTTTTATTACTAATATCAACATATAACACACTAACTACAAGCAGTAAACCTGCTTTGGGATGGAGGTAATATTAGTTTACACGCCTCCTTGCCCCATGCTGTCATTGCACCCTGCAACTTGGACTATATAGCGTCCGTCTCTTGTGCTATCCCCTCCAACGTGCACTGCACCTATTTGTCTATGAAATTTGGCTTGCGCTGCCCTTTTCTCGCACTCCATTCTAGCTAATATTTCTAAACTAACACGCGACAATAATGTAAACACTCCTCCTAGCAAAGAAGCTGTGTCCTCTTTAGATAGCTAGGCGCATGCGCCAGCAGCCAAAACAGGCTAAAAGAGGCGAACCCTGCGTGAGAAATATTCCGTCGCTCACTGGGTGCAGCGAGTAGCTATTCGGCTCTCTACTCCTGCTTCATGCATACCGTTTATCGTCGGCGGCTACTCGGTGAACAGTTATTCGGCGAGTAGGCGCTATTCGGCGAATAGCTTACTTCTGCTTCATGCATACGGCCCCATGTGCCGAACTCTAAGACAAATAGCAAGGAGTAGTAGTGAATAATGACTATCTCAATAAATTCCTCAGTAGAGTCTTGCTGATAGTGAAACTCGATTCCCTTTGTCTTTCTATATTTATCTTCCTCTCTAGTCCTGGCTCTTTTCCTCATATGGTGGTCTTTCTCTGCTGCCTTATCGCATATTTAGCATTCATTATAGCTCTCCTTGTAGGCCTATCGCGATACACGGTCGTATTAGGTCATCCTGATATGGTGGCAGACTTCAGTAGCATTCCATCTTCTCTCATCATTCTTCAGCATCATCCTCCCCTCACATTCTTGAGCTCCACGGTCTGCCCTACAGATTGCACTCTTCCTATCAGTTCCCATACTCGGATGAACGAGTTGCCTTTGGGGTCATACCTTGCCGTGTCTGTGTGCCTATGTCTATCTCCTTTCCGCTCTGTGTCGTCTTTTTGTCTTTGCATGAGTCATTCCTATTTGTCTTAAAGTTCCTGTCTTTTATCATATAACCAATTTACTTCTACAGTACTTTATGATAAAAGTTTGATGAAGCAGGGGGACAGTGCTTGGTTTAAGACTGTCTTCCCTACTATCCCCATTAGAAGTTTTAACTTTGGGGGATAATCCCCAGTCAAAACTTTGGGGAGGACAGTCCCCTTCTGTCCCCCAGTGATTTACGCCACTGCCATCACCTCTATGCTGATGACACCCAACTATTCATCTCTTTCTCTCCAAATTGTTTCAGTGAGTCTATAGATCATCTTCTTTGTGTGGTTAAACAAATCTCCTCTTGGATGACATCTAATCTCTTATGCCTGAACCCATCTAAAATTGAATTCATACTTATAGGCCTACGTGACCAGCTCAAGAAAATTCCCGACCCCTCTATCTCCATCAGCCTGGACTCTGCCTCCACCCACACCTTTAATACTAACTCTTCTGTCAGCAATTTAGGTGTTATTTTCGACCAGAACCTTACTTTTTCTGATCATATCACCCATCTTTCCCGCTCTTGCTTTATGCATATCCGCGACCTTAGCAGAATCCGCCCTATGCTTGACTTCAAAACCGCATCTACCATTGCCACATCCACAGTCCATGCAAAACTTGACTACTGCAATTCACTTTTCCTCAATATTGACACAACCCAGATAAATCGCCTACAAGCTATCCAGAATGCTCTCGCACGTGCTGTCACCAAAACCCTCAAACACCATCACATCACCTCTGTTCTCAAATCACTGCACTGGCTTAAAATACCAGAACGAATAGAGTAGAAAGTCTTATCCCTCACCTACAACACACTTCAATCCTCCCAACCCTCCTATCTTCGTCAATTATTTACTATCCAACCACTCCGTTCAACACGCTCCTCATCTGTCCTAACACTTCTTCGCCCTCCCGTCACCTCATCCTTAAAAATTGGAAATCGCTCGATAGCCATAGCTGCCCCACCCCTTTGGAATAAACTCCCGCCGGGATTGCGACAGTTGTCTGGTCAATCATACGAACTCACCAACACTTCACCTCTTTCAGTTTCTGCGCAGGTCTTTCACTCAAGACTGAAAACACTTTTTTCCCAAAAATCTTATCCTGATTCTTCCTCTTCCCCTTATCTCCCTTCTCGCTTCAATTTCAAACACCATCCACAGTAGCCGTCCGACTGTCTGACTGCCGGACTCTTGGATCTTGACCTGGAACCGAACCCTTTTGCGTATCGTTTTTGTTTTGACTGAGCGCCTGTGAATAAGCTGGTTCCCGCGACTCAGCTTTTGTTGGGCGCTGTAGAAATCTCGAGATTACGATTACGATACCGTGAGCCACGGAATATTTCTCACGCAGGGTTCACCTCTTTTGGCTACTGGCGCATGCGCGTAGATATCTAGAGAGGCTTCTTTGAGAGCAAGTAAGTAAGTAAGCAAGTATATTCTTTATTAACCAACAGCTAATCGCACATCGGTTTACAAGTATTTAAGAACACAAGAAAAACTTACTATGGATACAACATCCTAACAATAAAACATTTACGCGTTAAATTATCAGCGGGAGCAATAATACGGTCATGGGTGTGGGGCCGTAGGGAATAACTGAGGGTTTTAACTGGCGGGAGTAGCTGATGTGAAGTGTTTACATAATTGGTGTGTTATTGTGTATAAGTAGCTAGAACTGAGAGCAGAAAAAAACGGCAGAGCAAGCCAAACTTAACAGATGACGAGGTGCGGTGCATGTTGGGGGGGATAGCACAAGAGAAAGATGCTATACAGTCCAAGTTGCAGGGTGCACTGACAGCACAGGGCAAGAAGGAGGCGTTTAAACTGTAATATTACCTGCATCCCTATGCAAAGGTTTACTGCTTGTAGTTATTAGTGTGTTGCATGTTGACATTAATAATAAAAGCTTTACTGTTTTATAGCTTATAACAAATAATGCTCATGTAGTATTTCATGTCAGGCTCATGCCCATATCAACATTCTTGCTTGTCACAAAGCGCTGTCGTATTTGGTTATGGTTTTTTAATGCAGTTTAATCTGGTTAGACTGCCAATCTTTGCCATACACACGTGAATGTGTGCATGCGCAAAGCCCATTATGTGGAAGTTTTGGCAAGGTCTCCACAGCTTATCTGCTTTCAGCTTTTGTAAATGTCTTTCACATTCCCAGTAAAATTTAGAATTATATGTAACCCTGGTTAATGTTATTATTACCCTGGTCAATGTTATTATTACCCTGATCAATGTTATTACCTTTCTCCAAAGACTAAGGAAGTAATACAGATATACCAATCACAGCGACAAAGACAGGGAGATGAACGAAAGACACCCAAACACAGAAACACAGTGCAACAAATGAGAAACGTGTAATTGTAATCACAACAATTCATACAGCATCGTTAGTAGCAAGCTACTTCTATGGTGCTTTACAATGTCGAATATTGGTGTGTACATGAATCCAACATAAAATGATAAATGGATGATGTACGAAATCAAAATTCAATGCTGATACTAGAGTTATACAGTAAACAGAAAATCTCAACCATGAGTAGATAATAGATGGGATCTCAAAAGTCTCCTTAAAACAAAAACATTCTCGGCTTCTTGGATGGCTACGCGAAGGTCATTCCAGACACAGAAACAGAGGCAACTGAGACAAAGCAACAAAGACTCATGTATGAGACAAAAGATGGACGCCCACAAAGAATAAGACCCAGGCAGCTGACGAGCAATAGCACAGACCCACAGACAGAGACATGAAATAGGACACACAATGACAGACAGATGGACCGAGAAAGATGAGTGGACTAAACGGTAGAATCAAGAAACTCTCCCGAAATCAGAACCCATATGATAAATCCTGCTTAAATCAGCTGACGAACGAACCATCCAAATGCACCATCCAAATGAACCATCCAAATTGTTTGCTGAGAAGTGATGCATTTGGTCATCACTTATTAACTTCCATAACAATACAGAAAATTATGCTGTAATGATTACTGAAATTATAGAAACAACACAATTATGCAGTAATGATTTTTGAATTACAGAAATTGCAGAAATTACAGTCGGTTCCTTGCCACTTTCCCTGCAGCTACTCGTACCTGCTCAGTGACAGTTTGGGTTATGACTGTAGGGTCATTCCAGCTCAGCTCAACCAATGCCTCCCACCCAACCATCTCAGATTTGGCTGAAATTTGGATGGAAAAGCCCAAAATTTTGTATTGCAATATTTAAGATACTTTTTCCAAGATATCATTGATTCCGTGACCCCACTCTCTGAAGGCATTTCGCGAAACTTCGAGATGTCCACTTTTTGAGAATTGATATCTCCAAAGCTGTTAGACCAATTTAGATAAAAATTTTTCCAGCTATACAGTTTCTTGTGCAGATTACAAAAATATAATATTATTGTGTGTCCTATGATTTCAGCTGTATTAAATGTCAAAAGTGCCTTCATATTCATTTTATTTCTAAATTTTGCAATATTCAGTGATCAATATCTTCACATGTACCAGGCACAATGCAGCCAATTTTTATATGTATACTGTCTATGTGGCTGGCAATTACTTGGCAGAGTTTGACTTGATTACTTATTCATGTCTGCTGGATATAGGAGGTCAAAGTTCACCAGATCTGACAAGGGGTAAAAAGTATTCCCAAAAATGCCCATAAAAATATTATTTTTTATTGCATTTTCTGATAGAGCATAGATCAATTGATAAGTGTTCCAAAAATCCCAACAGTGTTTTTTGTTTTAAGGAGTTTACAGTGTCAGATATGGTGGTTTTTTGGTGTCGCAAGTTACAGTCATGGGTGGTATTAACAGACTTGTTACCCTAACATATCAATATCCAAACTGTGAAACAAATGGGATCACTTTTAAAAATGTAAATGGAACATATCTAAGCAATTTTTATTGCTTGTTGCAGTTGTACTATGTGTTTCGTCATCAAACTATGTCATACAATCGACAAGTTCCCTCCACTTCTCTACAAGTTCCCTCCACTTCTCAACAAGTTCCCTCCACTTCTCTATAATTGTCTTGGTATAGCTCCACACTAACCCGGCTGGCACACTTTAGTTTTCTGTGTTCATGAGTTGCCCATGAACTGAAGATTCTTCGCTTTTCTTCTCTATTTAGGTCACATCTTCATACTTGTTGCATGGTTCGAGCTGTTCTGGTTTTCTTGTGACTTCAATTCTGTCTCGTATTATGGGTTCCAGTCACTACTTGAATATTTGATTTCCTCTCCCTCTGAAATAGTTATTATGGGTGACTTTACGCTGTTTGGTACTGTATTTTGTTCGTCCTGGTCCTGCTCGCAAAATCTGGTGAAGACAAGTCTGTCACTTTTACACATGCGTCCTTATGGTTTGGTCTATTTCAGAATTTGGCTCAAGCTCATTCATACTATCTGATTCCCAGTACTGGTTATTCAATTCGGCCATACGTTCTGCTACTATGCAATTCCACTAACATTATATTCCGTCGTGGGTTAAATGTAAATTCATGTAAAACATCTTCAACAACACGTCATGGGTTGTCTCTGTATTTGTTTCTGTTGGCTGGTGATGTTGAAATCAATCCAGGACCTGCTAGACTTAAAAATTTGGATATTGGTCTATTAAACATTTGTTCCCTTTGTAGTAAAGCTGCCGTCCTTCATAATTTTCTTTGTGAGAATTCTTTACACACACTTGCTCTTACTGAGATGTGGCTCCAGCCTAGTGACACCTGGATTCATTTCTGATCTTACTCCTCCAACCTTCACTATGCTGACTAAGCTTCAGCGCAGCGGCAAAGGCGCCTTTCTTTTCTAGTCATACCTGCCACTATGTAAATTCATTTTGCCTATTCCTACACCCAAGTCATTTGAGGTCCTGGCTGCTATGCTCAGTTCTGGCAACAAACAGGTATTACTTGTAAATATTTATCGTCCCCATCCCTCTCTTTAACTGATTTTCTTAATGAATTCCAGTCACTACTTGAATATTTGATTTCCTCTCCCTCTGAAATAGTTATTATGGGTGACTTTAATATTCATATTGATACAGCTGGTCATTGTTCCTCATCATTTCTAGTGGGAAGATGCGTCGCCCAATATACATGTGCCTAGGGCGGAATGACGCAGAGGCTCGTCGTAAGAGAACCGAGAAAACGACTGGTGTCTGAAAATATTGGCGGTAGCGGGAGAATTACGAGATGTAGAATGGTGGTTACGAGAAAGTCCTCACGCAGAAAGGGTACGACTATTGCCGGTAAAGGAACGATCTCTGTTCTGAGTAAAGGCCATCCTCAGGACTTTGCCCATCCGACGACCGCGGAAAAGGCAGAGTCGGATTCCGAGACCGAGAGTTACAGTGTTGATTCCCTTAAGGAAGAGACTCATCCTAAACCTTCCTTGGAGAGAACAGACACTATTGGAAGAGATGATACGGGAAGACCATCATACAGTGAAAATACAAGGGGTAGTGAGGGGATGGCTCTGAGCGTAGAACTGGACTAGAGTTACCCCCACCCCATGAACAGTTAGCCCGACTGAGAACGCCACACAAATACATCCTTGTTCCAATTATTACCAAAATAGTTAACCTCTCCCTCTCTACTGGAAATTTTCCCCTTCTTTTTAAACACTCTCTTGTTACCCCTCTTCTCAAGAAATCATCTCTCGACAAGGAAATCCTTTCTAACTACCGGCCTGTTTCTAACCTGACTTTCATCTCCAAATTAACTGAACAATCCGTTCAGTTAATTTGGAGATGAAAGTGTCTGAAAATATTCTCTCTCGAATCAATGACTATTTAGCTTCTAACTCACTCATTAACCCACACCAGTCTGGTTTTACTAAACGCCACTCAACCGAAACTCTGCTGACATCTCTCTACGACAAGCTTGTTTCTGCCATTTCTCATCAACAGGTTTCTTGCCTCTGTCTCCTCGATATCTCTGCAGCCTTCGACACCATAGATCACAATATCTTACTCCACCGACTTTCAACCTGGTTTGGTTTTGCTGACACTGCTCTCCTATGGATACAGTCTTATCTCTCCTCCCGCTCTTTCTCTGTTAAAACTTCGGAAGCCTCTTCTAAGTCATGCCCTCTTACTTGCGGAGTTCCACAAGGCTCCGTTCTTGGACCTCTTCTGTTTATCCTCTACACTACCCCACTCAGTTCACTCATTAAAGCATCCTCCGTTGACCATCACCTCTATGCTGATGACACCCAACTATTCATCTCTTTCTCTCCAAATTGTTTCAATGAATCTACAGATCATCTTCTTTGTGTGGTTAAACAAATCTCCTCTTGGATGACATCTAATCTCTTATGCCTGAACCCATCTAAAACTGAATTCATACTTATAGGCCTACGTGACCAGCTGAAGAAAATTCCTGACCCCTCTATCTCCATCAGCCTGGACTCTGCCTCCACCCACACCTTTATTACTAACTCTTCTGTCCGTAATTTAGGTGTTATTTTCGACCAGAACCTTACTTTTTCTGATCATATCACCCATCTTTCCTGCTCTTGCTTTATGCATATCCGCGACCTTCGCAGAATCCGTCCTATGCTTGACTTCAAAACCGCATCTATCATTGCCACATCCACAGTCCATGCAAAACTTGACTACTGCAATTCACTTTTCCTCAATATTGACACAACCCAGATACATCGCCTACAAGCTATCCAGAATGCTCTCGCACGTGCTGTCACCAAAACCCCCAAACACCATCACATCACCCCTGTTCTCAAATCACTGCACTGGCTTAAAATACCAGAACGAATAGAGTACAAGGTCTTATCCCTCACCTACAACACACTTCAATCCTCCCAACCCTCCTATCTTCGTCAATTATTTACTATCCAACCACTCCGTTCAACCCGCTCCTCATCTGTCCTAACACTTCTTCGCCCTCCCATCACCTCATCCTTAAAATTTGGAAATCGCTCGATAGCCATAGCTGCCCCACCCCTTTGGAATAAACTCCCCCCAGAATTGCGACAGTTGTCTGGTCCATCATACGAACTCACCAATACTTCACCTCTTTCAGTTTCTGCGCAGGTCTTTCACTCAAGACTGAAAACACTTCTTTTCCAAAAATCTTATCCTGATTCTTCCTCTTCCTCTTATCTCTCTTCTCGCTTCAATTTCAAACAGCATCCACCGTAGCCGTCCGACTGTCTGAGTGCCTGACTCCTGGATCTTGACCCTTTTGCCTATCGATTTTGTTTTGACTGAGCGCCTGTGAATAAGCTGGTTCCCGCGACTTAGCTTTCGTTGAGCGCTGTAGAAATCTCGAGATTACGATTACGATTACGATTAAATATGAGCATATAACCCCTGTGCTTAAATCTGTTCATTGGCTTCCTGTTCAGCAAAGGATTTGTTTCAAATTAGGACTTACAGTTTATAAAACATTGAACTACGGCCAACCACAATACTTGAAATCAGTCCTTATTCCCCAGACTTACCATTATTCTGCAAGGTCATCTGATTGTCTTTCTCTGGTCTTACCTTGGCCTAGAACTGTTCTGGGTAAACAAGCATTTTCGGTTGCTGGACCAAAATTCTGGAATTCCCTCCCTGTGTATGTTCGTTCTGCTCAGTCGCTTCTGTCATTTCGTTCTCAACTTAAAACTTAGCTGTTTCAAATTGCTTAACCACCATAGGCTGCCTCTGTGTCGTGCGGACTGACCTTCTGGCTATCGACCTGATTGTGGCTTGGTTTTGGTGTGCCATCGGTTGATGCCTTGCGCATTAGACACCGGCGCATTAGAAGTTGCTAATTATTATTATTATTATTATTATTATTATTATTATTATTATTATTATTATTATTATTATTATTATTATTATTATACATGTGTTTCATGCAGTTATTATTACTACGTTTGCCCTAACCTATTTCTGCTAGTATTCCCAAATTCTTTGCGGCAGTAGCTATAAATAATAATTTTAAAAAGATATCAGTGACCCGAAATACAAAAGTTTGGTTAATGACGTCACACTGCTGAATGACGTCACTTTACACGCAGCTTTGGGTATTATTATAGTAGTTTGAACATGGCCGAAGTTTCAAGACTGGTTAAAGGATTTTTGGCACGAAATCTTCTGATAATAGTTCGTTTGACGCTTATTGCAGGTAGGTATACTGTACTCTACTGAATAAATAAGCTACAGGGCTAAGTGTCGGTGTAGGCGACTTTGTTAGCCAGAGGGGTTCGGTCAGAGAACGCTGCTGATGTGCAAAAATACGCATAACATATGTAATTTCACGTAGCGGAGACGTCCTATTGTTGTATGGCTTGCCGATTGACAACATAAATACAATTGTCATACTCATCATCATCAGGCATAATTTGGCGGCTGTGGGTGCGGATAAATGTCTCTATTTTCCACTTATGGGTAGGTAGTCCAAGTCTTGTTATGTTTTCGTTTATATTGTCTATCGAGCGCAGTCTTGGTTTTCCTTTGTTTCTCATTTCATCGAATTTTGCATGTAATGCATTCTGTGGAATGCAACCAACTGGCATACTTTCCATGTAATTGTAATTGTAATCTGACATTTATAAAGCGCCACTTCAAGAATAGACTCGTCAGAGGCGCTCCCGACCCGAACCAGTGAGACCACTGTCAAATAATACAGACTTCAAGCGCTTGCGAAACTGCGGAAGAGACAAACTTAGGAATTCAAGCCGGAGCTCTCAGGATAGGCGATTCCAGCTATTAGGTCCAACATAAAAGACTGTTGCCATGAGACGAAATGTATAGAAAGACGTTTGGCAGTTGATCTGAAACACTAGTCAGTGGTCAGTCTTAAAACATTAGTTGGTGGTAGCGATGATATTAGTGTCTCTTCGGGGTTTCTTGGCGTGTTGTTTCATTGACGAAGAATGTTCAATTGATGCTTTTATTCTAACAACAAGTCTATTTACAACCTATTTACAGAGTCACGATGTTCTTAGACATACTGTAGTTTCTCAGCTGCTAACGTCTTTCTCCCGCACCCGTTTCGTCAGGTTGTCTGTTGTCGTAGCTTGCTTCAGCCGAGACAGGATTCCTCTTTCGCACGTCGCTGAGAGTGCTCCGCGGTTCTCGCGTCACTGAGAGTGAACCTCGACTCACTTGTTCACTCCCTTTTTATTCTCTCTTCCAGCTCCTAGCGGCATACATCAAAACCATTCTTTCTTCCCCTTCCTGCCTCGCCGCATTATCATGGCTTCCTTTCCTGTAGTCTGCTAGCGGCAGACTTCAATCAACCTTCCATCTACCCTCTTCCATCGCTGCATCATCATGGCTCGCATTCCAGTGCTCTGCCATTTGTCTTGCAGATCACAGATCTTGCAGATCCTTCCAGTCCCCTCGCTTGCACGCGTTGCCCTTTGGAGCCGTGTCTGTGTGCCTTTGTCTGCCTCCTTTCCTCTGTCTGTTCTGTCTGTCGTCCTTTAGTCTTTGCATCAGTCATGCTTAAATATTTCTGCTCTTTATCTACTACTAATTTAGTTCTAAATACTACAGTTAATTATTTATATAATTAATTGTTCATTGTTTGATATAATGTCCTGTATTTGTGGCCGTATTTCGCATCATCGTCTCCTCGGTTTCCATTACAGGCAAAGCTTCTAGACTGTGCTGTAGCAGTGCGCATACAAGGGACAGTCAGAAGTCCAAGGGAGGCCGACCGGAGAGTGCTACGCCCTGGAACCAAGGAGACCGAAATGCAGAAGTCCCTAAGATATGATGGAGCAGAGCCAACGAGACAATTACGCATAAGGGTTAGGATCTTGAACTGGATATGCTGCTGAATGGGCAGAGTGTCCCGCATAAAGGAAATTATATGGCCATACCTGGGGACGCCTCTAATAAGATGGGCAGCAGCATTGAGCACACACTGAAGCTTGGAAATATTGGCAAGTGAGAGTCCAGCAAAGATAGCGTTACCAAAGTCCACCCTGGTGCAGATTAGGACATGAATTAGAGTAGTAACGGCATGAAAGGAGAGGGAGCAGCAGATGGTACGAAGCTGACGAAGGTGGTAAAAGCATGAGCGGGAGACAATGTTAACATGATTGTTCAAGGAGAGTTCCCGGTCCAGAACAACCCCAAGATCACGGACTTTGGAACAGAATAGAATGTCCGGAAACCTCTGGCGTAAGGATGATGAATCAATCTTAGCAAGCTGAGCACGACCACCAAGCCAGATGAACTGGGTCTTAGCAGAGTTCAGTCGGAGGCGATTAGAGGACATCCAGAGACCAAGGGCAGATGTTGCGTCAAGAATACTCTCAACCAGAGAGGAAACCGCTTCCGTTGGGCCATGAGCGAAGGCCTGAGTGTCGTCTGCATACTGATGGATAGCAACACCCACGGGAAGGAGAACCCGTGCCAGGTCGGCAGTGTACAGAATGTAAAGGAGAGGGGCCAGAACAGAACCCTGAGGAAGGCCAAAAGGTATAAGGGACCAGGCGGAACATGTAGGCCCAAAGATAACAGAATGTGAGCGAAACACTTCAATATGCTTGTTCAGCAGAAGAGAGGGAACATGTAGCATTAATAGAATAATCTGTAAGCTTGGTGTAACATCATACACATTTGATGCACAAGCACACAAAATACGTTTTTGTAATCAGGAAGCAATCATGGGAATATCATGGAACACTAGCAGTCAACTGCATTCATAAACTGGTATAAGTCTGACCCTGGGAGGAAACAGAAAAAGCAAACATGATTGTTCTAGGTTGTTTGATTCCCAATCAAGTTGCATGCAAGATGTGGAAGTATAAACCGTGTATCATGCTCAAAGTCATAACTGACATAACTGCAACTCGCGACACCAAAAAACGACCATATTTGACACTCTGTAAACTCCTTAAAATAAAAAAACGCCATTGGGATTTTTGGAACACTTATCAATTGATCTATGCTCTATCAGAAAATTCAATAAAAAATAAATGTCCTATTCGAAGCTTTTCAAGTCTGTTGTGTTGCCACAGTGATGTCAGATCATGACCTTAATGTCTATAAAGCTGACTAATAAATACAGATTTGATTACATGAGTTTAAAATTACTTATTAGGTAAAGGTGAATAATTTTCAAGATAAAAAAATACTCAAACATGTCAGATGTAGCATCAAATAGAAACTTAACTTTTAAACAAAAAATCTGCAGTTGCACTGAACTACTACGTCGTCTACCAACACATAAACAGCCCAATTCATTATCAGTTTTGCTTCAAATTTTATTTTTTGATGCACATTTGCAAATATGATGATATGTGCATGTAAACGAAAATTTTTGCTTGTACCATTTGTAACAGTGTTAACTTATTTTTGCATCAAACAAGAATGGTACACAGATAAAGATAGAAATATTTAAGAAGTATGTGTAAATTGATAACTTGAAACACCTTCCTTCCTCTTTTGTGATTACCAGGCTTTGGACTGGCATAGCAGCTTCACCTGTGGCATAGTGCAGGTGTCTTGCTTTTTACTTTTTGTCCTAATTATAATCATTGTTTATATTTTTTGGTGATTTTAAAAGCACAATAGTGTCAGAGCAAAAATTTTCAAAAAAAAATGGAAGAAAACCTAATTGACTGCGTACAAATAAAAGAAATTGCACTAACATATTTACATCTGCTGTTATTACTGACTTGAAATGTAAAAGGTTAGGTCTGCTTCTATGTATGATATAAATGTGTGGAATGGTTCTCTCCTTTACATTTGCAGTTGTTAATGACTTCTACTTACTACTGTGCATGGTACAACATATGTGGACTAGTTCTCCCTGTGTACTTTAGCAGTTATTAATGGCTTTATGCATGTACAGGGTAATCAATTACCTACTGTGATTGGTAAAAATGTGGAGTAGTTCTCCTTATGTACAAAGTTAAGTAAACTGACTTAAGTCACAGAACTGTAAGCATATTATGCATGAAACAAGTAGCCTGTGACTTTACACACTCACAGTCACCTTGGCATTAGCACCTGGCTGTACATGCCTTCTTACGTGAGCAGTATTTAAGCTTTCTGCACAAGCAAGACATTTTTGGAATGGTCATCTGCACTGACATCCACTTTTCTGCATCGTATACCATCTCCACTGGCTTGGGTCATGCACATGCAACTGTTTCTGCAGGCAGTACGACTGAACAGCCCTCTAAACATAGATGCAAAAAGGCATTTGATGTTGGTGGAAGAGTTTGAGGTGTTCTAGATTTTTGGTGAACATGCTGCAAACAGACATTTGATGTTGGTGGAAGAGTGAATAGCTGTTTTCTGGCCATGTCTAGATCAGCACATTCGCTTGTTTTGTCATAAGGTATTGGGCTTGGTGGCCGAGTGGCTAGAGTGCTTGCCTTGTAAATGCTGAGAATACGGGTTTGAGCCTCTCCTTGGACAGTTACTGTACAGGCAAATCCTCCATTGACAATTGCTCAGCACTGTCGACTGATGCTTAGTCATTTGATAGTGGTGCTTAGTAAATACAGAAATAATAAGGAATGACAGCAAAGCATCCAACTGACAAAGTGAACTTACCAACTTCAGTGTTAATATTGTTTTAGTCCTGAAGTGCTTGGGTGAGCAGTGAATATGAATCCCAAGCTGACCATGCAAACTTTTTCTCTTTCTGATATAGGTAGGACACTGTATCACAGTAGTGTCTTCAGCAGCATGGCAAAAATCAGATTTGAATATGCCAGGCAATATATTTTAATGGTCTGCTTATTTAAATCAAAATCTCACGACCCCATGTTCAGAATTAATCTGTTAACGGCAATCTTTTTACCAATGGTTAATTAAAACACAATTACTAGCTTTTTTCAAACTATGTATATTTTGTGACTGTAAGCATAAATCTATGAGCTAGGCCTAAATCTGCACAAATATCTTGTTCACTATTTTTGCAGGCGAGATTCTGCGCTGCCAGCCAGGAGATTTTGCCGAGTTCTATGTCAACAGTGTCAGGATGAACATGAGTACTCGAGATGCCATTTACAGCGATCCAGATGTAGTTCCAATACTCAATCGACTTATTGGAGTCAGCTGCTGTAGAGAACCCCGAAGCACTGCACCTTTTGGACTGCTGTATTCAGCCACAGGAGCTCACGTTCTCGTATCTGACTACGATTGGAAATGCAAATTGGCTACGAGTACTGTACTTAAGGATGCTTTTAGTACACTGTTGGACGACAGCAATTGGCTTGAGGCATACGTTATCGAGTCAAACAGTCATGATGACAACAGTCATCTGTCGCATTTTGAGTATGATTCGAGATTTGAACCATATTCTAAGTGGATTTGGGCACGAGATGAAAACGGGAATATTCCTTCGCTGGAGAGTAATTCAATGAAACTGTGTGCCTTCTGCAGGGCTCATGCTATAGCCAAGCATGCACCAGCAATGAGAGGTAACGAATCGAGAACATCTTAAGCACTTCACTTGCACATCTCCGTAGAATCTTTTGAGCAATTAGCACCTAATTAAGCTTTATTTTTATCTGATTTTTTCTGTACCTAAAGTCCAACTAAACTTCTAGTAGCTGTCTGTTATTGAGAACTCGGCTACATCATTATGTCAAAATCAGCACTATTTATGCAGGAAGAATTGTTATTGTAATTTGTTCTAATTACACTTTAAAACACTAAATTAGATAAAAACAGTAAATTAGATGAAGTTTTGTTCGATAATCTAGCACGATGAGGGCGCTTAAAAATTCACCCACTGCTAAACACATGTTCAAAAAGCGAACTTATACAATACAATACAACTTATATTTATAATGTGCCTTAATAAATCAATGTCTTACTCAAAGGACACGTTACAACATAATAATTAGTTATAGTACTGAGAGAATAAATGAGTCTTAAGTTTTAATTTAAAAGTATCTATTGAAGACCATCTTCGGATAAATTCAGGTAGAGAGTTCCATTCAGCTGGACCAGCTACTTCAAACATTCTTTTACCAAACTGTAGGTTTACTCTTCTGACTTTGAAGTTCCCTTTTGAAGCCGAACACAATCTTTTTCTGGACTCAGTGGAAGTACAGGTGTAACTAGAGAGGACAGGTACAGTAGGATGGAGCAGAGCCTGACATAATTTTGAACATAAGTAGACAGATTTTGAAAGATATGGGGGCCTGAATGGGTAACCAGTGAAGTTGTTGTAAAGAATCAGTGACATGATCTCAAGGGCCAAGGCTTTTAACTAGGCGAGCTGCAGCATGAATAACAGAGGTAAGCGGTGAGAGGGTAGATTTAGGAAAGGCATAAAGCGCTGAATTGCAATAATCAATTCTGGATAGTATAAGTGAATGAACCAGAACATGAAGGCAGTGCTCATTAAGACAGCATTTAATTTGATGTATCTGTCGTAGGTGGAAAAAAGGGTCTAGATATAGAGCTAATATGATGAGACATGGAGAGTTTGCTGTCCAGAAAGACACCAAGGTCACGAACTACATTCGAAGATAGTATGGAACAGGAGTCATCTATTTTCAGAAAAAGAGTCTGCAAATCCAGATGTGGTCGGGACCGACGATCGAACTAAATCAATTCCGTCTTACTTGTGTTTAATTTCAGGCGCATGGAAGCACACCAGGATTGTATCTCATGGAAACAAGCAATAAGTTTAATTTTTGAACTTTCAAGGTTAGAAGTAGAAAGTTTTATGTAAAGTTGGGTGTCATCAGCGTAAATATGGATAGAAATACCAAACTTAAGTGCAATCTTGGAGGTATTGGAAGCGTATAGAATGAAAAGCAGTGGACCAAGAATGTAGCCTTGGGGGACACCAAAAATTAAATTAGAACTTGTGGCATGAACAGCTGAAACTGTAACTGCCACTAAGTGTACTGGTATTTGTGGCAATGCAGTTGCCTATTACTGCCCAGAAATCCAAGCAGGGCAGCTGAACTGAACTTGAACTGTGGCATAACTTTAGATATTTCTGAAATTCTTCAACTGCATGCTGCTTTTGTGGATCAGAAGAGGAGGTCCTTTGATCGTAGTTATCAAATAACCGTCTCTGCTTAGGCAGAGGAGGTTCAGTTTCATTGAGGTCGTGGTGGGAGATGTAGATATTTGTCAAATTGACAGCCTCCATTGCCGGTAGAATCTTCTTCTTCTTCTTCTTCTTCTTGTGGTTCTGTGCCCTCTAGGCAGGTTCATACGTCCAATGGCACCATTCTTCACGGTGGTGAGCATCTCTTTTCAGTCCGCTGTATCCATCCGTGATCATCCAGTCCAGCAACATCTGTCTAGGTCTTCTTCTTGTTTTTCGTCCCTCCATTCTTCCCTCGATAATAGTTCTTACGAGTGAGTCCCCTCTCATTATGTGGCCAATCCATTTCCTCTGTCGACTTCTAATTGTTCCCACCAAGGATCTTTCTTCCTCTACTCTGCATTATCTCCTCATTTGTAATGTGCTCCGTCCAGCTGACTCTCTCCATCCTGCGCCATATCCTCATCTCAAATGCTTCCAATCTTCTGATGTCTTCCTTTCTCAGAGTCCATGTTTCTGATCCATACAGAACCACGCTCCAAACCAAGGTTTTCACCAGTCGTTTCTTCAGGTTCCGATTTAGTTTCCCTCTCATTAGTTCCCTTTTTTTACAGAATGCGTCCTTTCCCATAGCTATTCTCCTTTTTATTTCAGCATGGCATTTCGCATCTTGTGTAACCACACTTCCCACGTAGCAGAATTCCCCGACCTGTTCTATTTCTTCACCATTTATAGTGATCCTGACTGTTGTTACCTCTTTTTTACTTATCTTCATAACCTTTGTCTTTTTGATGTTTATTTTCATTTCATATTCTCTCGAGACACTATTCAGACGGTCCATCATTCTCTGTAGACCCTTCTGACTGCCCGCCAACATCGCCTGATCGTCTGCAAACCTCAGAGCATTCAGCAACCTGCCCCCCACCTTTATTTCCTCTGTCATGACCTCCAATGCTTTTCTTATAAGTTCTTCAATGTATATGTTGAAAAGCAGTGGTGAAAGTGGGCAACCTTGTCTCACTCCTCTACCTATTTTTCCAGGCTCCGAGTATTCTCCTTCGATTCTTATCCTTACTTTCTGGCCCATGTACAGGTTTCCTATAAGCCTTCTGTCTTTCCAGTCCACACCCAGTCGTGTAAGTGCATGCATTAACTTCCTCCAGTCTACTCGATCAAATGCCTTCTCGTAATCTACAAAGCATACGTAAATGTCCTGACCATGTTGGAGATTTCTTTCTGCTAGTACCCTCAAGGCTCCAATTGCATCTCTTGTTCCTCTACCCTTCATGAACCCAAATTGATCCTCTCCTAGAAAGCCAGTTGCTTCTGTCTTAGCTTGTATCCTTTTTGTGAGAATTCGTAAAATGATCTTGGATGCATGAGTGAGAAGGCTGATAGTTCAATGGTCCTCGCATGCTGTTGCATTTGGTTTCTTTTTGAGCGGGATCAAAATGGTCTGCAAGAAATCCTCTGGCCATGCTCCAGTGTTGTAGATGTCCTGACATATTCTTACCAATTCTGCCATTCCTTTTTCTCCTAGGTTCTTAAGCAACTCAATCGGTATGTTATCAATCCCCTCAGCTTTATTGTTTTTCATTTCCTTAATGGCCGCCATTACCTCCTCCTTCATCACATCAGGTCCAGTAACATCATCCCTGTCTTCTGGTGTGCACTCTTCCTGGAGAACCCCGCGGTTGCAGTTGCCCATATATAATTCCTCCACATAATCTTTCCAACGACTCCTGATGTCATTGGGATCCTGTAGTATCCTGCCACACTTGTCCCTGACTGCAATTCCTCCACCAATATTCGGTTTCTTTGCTAACTTTTTAACCTTTTCGTATACTAGATCATGTCTTCCAAGCTCCTGTAGTGCCTCCAGGTCATCACATTGCTCTTCCCACCACTTTTCTCTTGCCTTGTCCGTTGTTCTCCTTAGTTTATTGTTGAGTCTTTTATATTCCCTTCTTGCTTCTTCTGTACTTTGGTGTTTCCATTTTCTTCTTCCTTCCATATCCTGAAGCATTTCTGTTGTGACCCATGGTTTTCGAGGGGCCACCCCCACCTGGAATCCCACCG
Organism: Norana najaformis; assembly: GCA_964023275.1. Taxonomy (NCBI): domain Eukaryota; kingdom Metazoa; phylum Annelida; class Clitellata; order Crassiclitellata; family Hormogastridae; genus Norana; species Norana najaformis. The sequence continues at coordinate 4,544,719 of OZ029928.1, forward strand.
TCTCCACTGCCTTTCTAAGCACTGTCTGCTTAAGTCTCCTCCATCTCTCCTCTGTTGATGCCATATTTCCTGTTTCCAAGCGTTCCTCTATCCTATTTGATAGTTCTTGACTCTTCATTTGTAGTTTTTCCTTATTCCACTTCTGTCTTAGTGTCCTTTTCTTCTTGAGGGATTTTAGTTGGAGGCAGAACGTCATGGCAACCAAGTTACGGTCCGTGTCCGCATCGGCTCTGGGTAGGGCTTTAGAGTTCTTTACACTATTCCTATATCTTTGTCTAACCATGATATAGTCCAGCTGGTAATGTGCCTCATCACCTGGCGACTTCCAAGTGTATCTGCGCCGTTTTTCCTGCTGAAACCAGGTATTTGTTACCACTAATTCTTGACGTCAGCAGAACTCCACAAGCTTCTCCCCTCTGTCATTTCTCTTCCCCAACCCATATTTACCTATACATTTTTCTTGCCCTCCCTCTCCAACCGATGCATTCCAATCTCCCATAACAATTATGTAGTTGCTTCCTTTGATGTCAGCGAGTTTTTCTTCTCTTATCTCGTAGATACCGTCGACCTCCTCTTCCTCATGTGCTGTGGTGGGCATATAAATTTGCATGATCACAATGTCTACTGGATCAGCCCGTAACGTCACAATGATCAACCTATCTCCATGCTTCTCCACTCTGTATACACACTTTGCGAGCGTTTCCTCCAACAAGATGGCCACACCATTTCGACTTTCCCTTCCGCCGGTGTAGATAACCCTAATTCCGTCACTCACAAAATCCCCATCCTCCCTCCATCTGACCTCGGATAGGCCCAATATGTCCAAACCTGCCCTTCTCATCTCTCCAACAACATTGGCCAACTTTCCTGGTCTCATCATCGTTCTCACATTCCATGTCCCTACTCTTATCTCCTCTTTACAAGGATTTCGCTTGTTGACGACCTTAGAGGCCTTGTTCCCTCTCCTGCCGAACGCTTCTCTTTCCGAAAACTGGATTGAATCGTTAACGATTCGACTGGCTTCTTTTTTGGCGTCATCTTCAGTTTAACTCGGGATAATTAGGGAGGTGGTCTCCCGTTGCCTTCCTCCCAGTGTTTTTAACGAGACACCATCTCCATGCGTCGATGAATTCCAGCGTCCGTCCTTCAGGCTCTTCGCCCTTGGGCGCTCGCATATACCGGCGAGGACTCGGTCGTCCACCACGCACTCCGTATAAACAGGGGGACCTCGTGAAGGTGGCGTGGTGGGCAATTGAGCAGCAGAGGCTATTTGAGACGCTTGCTTACCCCATTTTCTCCCCCCGCTAGAATCATGTCTAAATAATTTTACAAAATACAAAGTCAAAATAATGGGCTTTAAGTATAATCTGTCTTCAGTTACAGTGAAGTTATTATGTAAAATTTAGCTCAACATTGCTAACAATTAAAAACTGTTGTGATGACTATGAATCTTGTCATGCAAAGTAATCATAAAATGTAAATTATCATCAAGGAGTAATTTTTCAAATTTGATGAACTAAAGTTTTGTTTTCAAAAGCAGATCTTTTACACTCTGAATTTCATGTAGTACTTACTGCTAAGGCTACCTTATGCATGAATAAAAATTCAGTATTACAAATTTGTGAAGTCGATAAAAATACCATGTTTGCAAACTTTTCATATTTTCCAGTATTTGCATTTCACATTACTATATGTATGCTTATTCAAAGTCATTTTATAAGCAATTTGCATGATAACAGTAAAAAGTACAACTCACTGTGCTGCGTGCATTCATTGTAGTTTGTAGATGTCTCGTAAAATTGGATGCTGGGTGTCATGCTTTTCAACGATAGTTGTAGTCATACGGCCATAAGTGCAATTAGCCTTATGATGCTCAGCACCGGTTTTCAGATCATTGAAAACTATGTAGTCTTTATAGGCTTACAACTTTCGGCTTCAATACCTCAGACATAATTTTAATTGCAACAATTACAATTTTTAAAACCCATTCTTCAAATGCATGTTTCAAGCACTTTGAAATAAAGGAAGTGTAACCTGTTGGGAAACAGGCAGTTGTCGTATCACATAGTTATTTAATGCACTGTTTGTTTTAGAAGAATTGGATGCGTAAGTAAGCAGGCCTACAAGTCATATTCTTGTTGCGAGATCAAAATTGGGACTTAGAAACTGAGTGAGTTAGTTGAATTCGAGTCCAGGGGCTTCGAGTTGGAGTCCAAGTCCGAGTCATGACAGCCCAAGTCTGAGTCCACCTTGGCTTGACTTGAGTACTACATCACTGCTAATCTGCAAACCCCATGTTTCATTCTTTTAAATCTGCCTTTCTTGCTGTTCATGTTGATGTGCTCTTTGGATCAGGGTAGAGTAACAGAACTTGTTCTCCTTGATTTGTCTGCTGCCTTTGATACTGTGGACCATTCTGTCCTTTTGCATCATCTCCAGCACTGGTTTGAGGTTTCTGGTCTGCTCTAAATTGGTTTGATACTTGCCTCAGTCCACGCACTCAATCAACATATTTCACTGGACATTTATTCATCTGGTGTGTTGCTGACGTGATGTTCCGTGGGGTCCTGTACTTGGTCCTCTTTTGTTTACATTATATGCCACACCAATAGGTGCACTATTGGACAATCATTCACTGGGATATAATTTCTGTACAAATGTTACTCAAATCTGCATTTCATTTGACAGTTTGTCTGGTCACTACTCTGTGTGGCTGTTGTCCAGTGCCTTTGAGGAGGTGCAATCTTAGATGGTGATTAATAAACTTTTTAACCCATCAGAGACTGAATTTCAACTGGGTACTCTACAGCTGCTTAAGAAATTTGAGTGGCTTAAATCCTTAAAGTGGGGGGACTCACTCATTGAGTTGACTGATGCTGCTTTTTACTTGGGCATTGGTTTTGATTCTACCATGTCTGTCACCAACTATGTAAATGGTATTTGTAATTCATCTTACGTGTATATTCATGACATACGCAGAATTAGACGGTATGTCTCCATGTCTTCTAGATTATCATTGGCTAATGCATTGGTCTCCAGTCACCTTGACTACTGTAACTCAATTCATGTTGGTATCACAAAGTCAAACATGCAGAAACTCCAATGAGTTCAGAGCTCCTTGGCTAGAGCTGTAAAAAACACTTCAAAATATGAGCATATAACCCCTGCGCTTAAATCTTTACATTGGCTTCCTATTCAACAAAGGATTTGTTTCAAACTGGGACTTACAGTTTATAAAACTTTGAACTCTGGTCAACCGCAATACTTACAATCAGTCCTTATTCCCTAGACTTGTAATTTTTATTATTGTTATTACTATTAAAAAAAATTTTCGCATGCACAAAGTCGCACAGAAATGTGAATCGGAATCATGGTCATTCAGTTGCCAGGTGAAAACAGTTAGATATGCATGTGTTTGAAAGTCAGTAAGAAAAAGTAAGTTTTCAGGCATTTCTTAAACGAAGAAAGGGAGTTTGAGCTTCGAAGAAACATTTGACATCGGTTCTATTCTTTCTGGGAGTGCTGTGGAATGCATGAGAGCCCAGAACAGTTTGTGCCAGGTCTTTGGTAAGAGCAGATCTGATGTTACGTAATGCCCTGATATGAGACAGGATTAGCAGATGCTTGTTATGTAGGGTGAAAATGTGAGATTGATGTCCAGAATTACTCCAAATCTTTTGACTGTGTTTGATAGTAGAACAGCAGTGCCAGCTAGGTCAATACTGGAATGTGAAGGGAGAGAATGCAGACATTGGCATGAGCCAAACATGATATTGTCAGATTTATCTGGGTGTTTGGCCACCAAAATGCACAGTGTCACACTAACATCTCTGACTAACAAAACCATGCATGAATAGAAGAGAAGCACTTTCAAGTTTTACCAGTGTACTGCTGTAACTTCACCCCAGAGTGGTTGGCTATGCAGCTGACTGGTGAGTGAAGACTGTAAATAATAAGGGGCCAAGGACAGATCCCTGCGGGACACCAGCAGTGCAGAAAGAAGGACCAGACCGAGCAGAACCAGCGTCCACTTGCTGAGATTAATTGCAGAGGTAAGAAGCTAGCCAGTTTAAGCCAGTGCCAGACACACTAAAGCTTTACTGATTCTAGAAAGAAGTAGATGGTGGTCAGCGATGTCAAAAGCAGCACTAAGGTTGAGGCACACCTTTCCAGTATCAATAGATGATAAGATGTTGTCCAATGTGAAGGTTAGAGCAGTGTCAGTTGAGTAGCCTTCATGGTAAGCTGATTGGTAAGGATTGAAGTTAGGAGATGAAGTAGGTTGTTGCTTAATCCTTGTAAGGAAGAGACGTTCAAGAATCTTAGAAATGTTATTAAGGTTGAAGGTCTAAAATTTGAGATCATTGGTGTCTAGGTCAGGTTTTTTTAAAGAAAAGGTATAACTAGTGCTGATTTAGAACACGAGGGAAAACAGCCTTCAGCAAAAGACAAGCTGGCCAAGTGTGTGATCAGATGTAAGAAAACATTATAACAAGAGATAGTGAGTTATTATTCTACCAAGTCAATTATTCTACCAGGTCAATTATTCTACCAGGTCATCGGATTGTCTTTCTGTGGTCATACATAAGGCTAGAACATTTCTTGGTGAATGGGTTTTTTGCTGGACCTAAATTTTGGAACTGTTCGTTCTGTTCGGTCGCTTATGTCATTTCATTCTCAGCTCAAAACTTACATTTTCAAATTGCTTATTCACCATAGTCTGCCTTTCTGTCTTGTGGATTGACCTTCAGATATAGACCCAGTTGCAGCTTGGCTTTGGTGTGCCATCGATTGATGCTTTGTGCATTAGACACAGTGCATTAGAAGTACTAATTACTATCACAATTATGTCTGCTTGGATGAAACTTAAAATATTAAGAACCATGTAAAGAAGAGATCCATTGGCAGTAAAGCATACGAAAACACTATGAAAGTTTTTTTAGCAGATGCTATAGAAAAATTTGAAAGCAGACAGTAAGGGCTTTTAAAATATTTTAGAAGCAAGCATAAATGAAATGAGAAGCTATATCCACCAATTAAGGAGGAGAAGTCGAAGGAAAGCGAAACAACTGAAGAGCTCAGTAAAGATTTTAGCTTGATGTTTACAAATTAGGAAATGCAGAACATTCCAGAACCCAAATTCAAATGTAAAGGCTGGGCTAAGGAAAGATTGCCAGAGGAATTCTTTGCAAAAGAGGAAGCAACAGAACAGCTGAAAATTGTAAAAATTGACAAGAGATCACTACATCCTAAATTTAGCATGAAGTGAGAGAGGAAATAAAAGAAGTGCTTGCAAAGCTATTGCAATGCATCTATGTGCACTGTATACACGGAATCAGAGAAATGCAGTCACAGTTTCATTGTCAAACAAGGAGTAGAAGTGATTCATGTAAATGCATAACATGCAGGGTAATTGAGAGAATTATTAAACATATTGTATGGGAGAATTTGAGAGAGTTCGATATAGAGGAACAGTCAAAATGGATTTAAAAGAGGTCACTACGTTTAGAATCTTTAGAGTTGTTTGATAATACAAAACTATGTAACACTGTGATTGATGAGGCAGGAGCAAAGATTCTGCTTGAGAATTTAAGAACAATGTAGGCAAGTGGTTGGCAATGTAGATGGGTAAGAGAAATACAGCTTTCTTTTGAAATGAGAGATTAAGCATTGAAAGTGACTTGAAAGAAGGTATTGAAAGGACTTGGGTGTAATTATTTAGGAGTATTATATTACTACTATTATTATTATTATTATTATTATTATTATATTATTATTTTTTACCCAAGGTATTTATGATCTCTCAGGATTTCAAAAATTAGGGATTGCATTGTTCTGGAATGGCTAATCTTGGGTGATGTCCTGATACGATTCAAAACTATTTGTTCAAGAATTTTAGATACAAATTAAAGTTGAGATGGGTTTGTAAGTAGACGGCTCACTTGAGTCAAGAGAAGGTTTTTTTAGCAGAGGATGAAACATGGCTTGAGCAAAAACAGATGGGAAGGGACCCTCTTGCAATGAAAAATTGATAATTGATGTAATGGCTGGATCAACAAGAACATCGAAGCATTCCCTTCAACAGAGATGTGGGAATGGAATCAAGGAGACAACTTTTGTTCAGAGAAGAAAAGTGTGCAAACCTCTGCAAGAGTTGTAAGCTGAAAGGAATCTAAGAGAGGAGGTGAGGGATTGGGATGAAGAAATTTATCTAATGCAGATGAACCAACAAATTTCAGCCTTATACCAGAGATTTTATCTGCACAAAGGTCAAGAATTTACTGGCAAGCTCCTGACTAGTTAAGCACACAGCAGGAAACAAATTTAATTTCTCCCAATGCACTGAGAGGAAACAAATTTAATTTTTCCGATGCAGTGACTTATTTAAGGCCAGCCACAAGGTTTTTGGTGATGCCAAACTTTCAGTGATTAATTGTATTGTATTGGATTGTATTGTATTTGATAACTTATACAGCACTTCTCACAGAACAAACTACTCAGAGGCGCTTCCAATATGAGAACCCCTATGAAATAAGAACGTCTTTAAACAACCAGATATGAGAGAAATGAGGAAGACGTGATATATTAAGCTGGCCACAGAATTTAGTACTGATTGAAGCGAAGACAGCTGATACTTAGGCGAACCAGTTAAACATTAGTTAAAATAGTTAAATACTCAGATTTAGCAGATGAAATCAGTTTCGCACAAATTTGCATTGTTGCTTAAACCTATCATGGTCAGAGGGAAGATGAGAGTGACAACACCAGCATTCCAGCTGACTTCTGTGCCACCTGGCTTAAGAAATGGCAGAGTTCAACCAAGTCTGTGGTGTGCACTCTGCAACTCTCTTAGTTCCAAAAGGAATTTGCCTGTCAAGAAGCTCACTTAAAGTAGACTGGAACTGAATAGCCAACTAATTAGCTGTTTGTGCAGGAGCTAACCACAACGGAAATGCCAAGATATCCTGCTTCAGCTTATTTAAAAATCAGTTTTATGCCAAGGGCAGAATTTAACAGTTTTATAAATTTATAAATTTAGATAGAGCCATAAAGCAAAAATTGAAGACAAGGGCACTTTACAAAACAATATGTTGGGGGAAAATCAGACCACACAGGTCTGCCAGTCATTCAATCAGTAGGCCTTACAAGAATGTTTTCATTTGTCTTTTAAATGCATTGATGCTGCAGAGTAAGTCAATTCCTGGCACAAGCATCTGCAACTGCGAACTGCTGTCACCGTATTTGGACCTCGCTTAATGCACCAACTCTTCTGAATCCCAGGCCAGACTTGAATAGGAACTTTAAGGGAGGCCGACCGGAGAGTGCTACGGCCTGGAACCAAGGAGACCGAAATGCAGAAGTAAGTAAGTAATGCATTTGTTACGCATTTGCCATAAGTCCATCGACTGAGCGAGGAATTGTAGGCATGGGTTAGTTAGTTACATCAGTCAGACAACAAAAGCAAGATGATAGAAGTAGTTCTTCAGCCAATTTATGAATATGTCTAGAGAGATATTGTCACGAGTGATGTAAGCAGGGAGACTATTCCAGATGGCTGGTGCAGAATTGCATAATCCACGTCATGAGAATTCAGATCAATAGTCTTTGATGTCAGGGAGAAACAAATGATTTTGTTTAGCTGATCACAGAGTTCAGGATGGCCGATAGCTCTGTAAGGAAGATGACAGGTAAGCTGGTTGATTGGTCGAGGGAGTCTTATGTGTAAGGAGAGCTATCTTGTAAGTGATTCTGGAACTGACAATGTAGTTTTGTAGCCAGTGTAGCTTTGCCAGTACAGGAGTGACATGGTGAAACCTTTGGGTACCTGTCTTGAGACAGGCTAACAATTTCTGGACGTGTTTAAGTTTGGCAGTGTTGGACTTCGTAGTGCTGTACATCAGGGAATTATAGGAGTATAGTTTTGCTGTGATTACACTACAAGCAATTATTTTCATGTTAGATTGTTGGTGTCGATATGATTGAGCGCTTTGTACAGCTGTGTGTCATTGGCGTACTGGTGGTGACCGATGCCATGTCCAGAAATGACACCGGTGACAGGAGCCACACACAGTGTGAAAAGCATCGGGACAAAAGTTCAACCTTTATGGGAAGCTGTATGCACAGGTAGACGACTGTGACCTTGATGATCCAGTGCTGGCTTGTTTTGACTGGTCCGTCAGGTAACTGCAGATCCAATCCAGCGCAGCTTCGCTAATAATGAAAATCTTCTGAAGTCTCATGATGAGTATTGCTTGTTGATCATATTGAAGGCAGCAGAAAGGTCGAGGCTGATAAGTAGAGTGGATTGATATCATCAGGAAACGCTGTAGTCATCACCAAGGATCTTCAGTAAGGCTTTTTCAGTCGAATGACTCTCAGTAACCTGACTGATGGCTGTTGAAATTACAGAAGCATCAACTATGAAAGGATGGGAACAGTGTATTTTGCAGAGTTTACATTGGACATGGACGAGCAAAGGTTCGTGAGGAACTCCATCATGTTTCTCCAAATCGAAGTGTGAAATCTGCGGGTTTATTGCTAGTCAAAGTAGCTGAGCGACTCATTAAATGGTATTCGACTGCAATGAGTTAGGATGCATAAGTCGCTTACCTGTTGGACAGACATGACAACAAGACAATTGGATTTGTCGTTTAGCTGTGTTGGCTGTGAACAAATACTGAAACTTTTGATAGAAACTTGCAAAAGTTCATAGGTTAGTTGACTAGTTTGTCAGCAAGTTGTTTCTACGAATGGTGGAACTGGAGAATTGTTTGAAGATTTGGTAATCCAACATCTGCTTGAGATTTATATCTTTCTTCAGTGTTGTTGACTGACAGTTCTGTGACCAGAAAAGAGAAACCAGAACCATCCGATGCCTAAGAATTGACTGAAGTTCGGAGCTCATCTATATTCTATGCAGGAGGGAAGTGTAAATTTCTGTTATCACTTAAGGTAGTCTTTGATGGCTTTAGGTAGAATAGGAAACTTGTTAATCGGCATAATTTAGTCTATTAACTGTAAAATACATTGACTCTTATTTCAAAATAAATTTATTTTAAATTTGAACAGTGTGACCCACAAAATTGCCAACAAATGGTTTGGTGTAGTGAGTGCTTAAGTAAAATACGAAAAGCTATAGATGATCACTAGTACTTGTTAAAGCTTAAAGAGGATTAAGTTACACTTACTTATACTTACTTAAACTAAGTAGAGGGTGCTACAGGCAGACCTGTAGCAGGCTGGAAACATTCCGCTGCAGAAAGACAGATTGCAGAGACAAATGATGATTGGACTAAACACGTTCGCACATGACTTTAACAGGGACATTCGAAGATGACTTTCCTGGTAAGATTGAAGATTTCTGCAGCATCTACAGGTGTGAGGTCGTCAAGATGCATGACAACATGGTCCTTGTTTGATGCAAGACGGTCTGTGGGTTGTCCCGACAGTTGCTTGGCAGTTAGTGCCTTAGCTGACTCGATCTTGTTGAAGAAGTCTGAGAAAGGGGCACAGTATTTCTAACATTGCTCAGTTGGTAACACCTTGGACAGTACTGTGGAATGCAGTATATCCTTCACTGCAGACAACTGTTGACGAGATCCGTTAGGCTTTTCCGATATGGTGTTACTGTAATGTTGTCAGTGTGATTCATTGATGAGTTTGTTGGCATTCCTGCCTGCTGACTGATACACATGGGGTTCAAGTTCATAGTCAGTAGCCTTCCTTTGCCTTTCGAGACATCTTCAAAGTCGTTTTGCATCTGCAGCTTCTGGAGACAGCCAGCAGTTGATCTTCTTTCCTGGACAATTCATGAGTTTGCTAAGTGGAGCCAACAGGTCTAGGATGTCGGTGACATCATCATCTATCTGACGAGCAAAGTCATCAGGGGTATCATCAGGGGCCAAAAACAGTGACGAATCGATAAACTCTTGTCAGAAGAAGTCAAGTTGGAGTGTTTTAGCTTCCAGTAGATTTTGGTAGTCAGTTGCCTCCCGTTAAGCCATCTTGCAACCGTCCACTTTACTAGACTCTGGTTGGACCATCCATGGCTGCTGTACACCTGTACATTCTTGATTGGTGTTGAATTCACTCCAGAAATTATTAGATCTAGTAGACTTTTGTTTTGACTGAGCGCCTGTGAATAAGCTGGTCCCTGCGGCGCGGCTTTCATTGGGCGCTGTAGAAATCTCAGAATTACGATTACAACTTGCACCAGTTGGCCCAGTACATGTTGGACCTGAGACGAGCTGCTTCAAAACGAAAATGTCAAGTACAGTGGTTAGATCATCACAGATGCTGGACGAGGTGTTTCCAGGGTAGTTAACGTTATCACTGATAATGAGACAATCGCTGCCAATCACTGTAGTAATTGCCGCAAGAAAGTTGCTAAATTTATGGTGAAATTCATTAACTTTTGAATCTGGCTATCGCTAGATGTTAATGAAGGGAAGTTATAGGTGATGAATCAAGCAGCTTGGAAGTGGAAACTGTTTGTTGTCACTGTGTTGTGCAGAGGATGAGTTCTGATGGTGAGCATCTCACAGTGGATGATTGCCAGACCACTGTTTCTGCCCACTCATCTAGGGGCGGAACGATGGATGGTCACATATCTTGGCAGACCCATGTCGAACTTAATGGCATTGGGATCTTCAGCAGAGATCCAAGTCTTGCAGATGCCAAGTACATCTAATTGGTTCGACTCTTTAAGATCGTGAATGAGTGCTCCTTTGCTAACGGTGCTGCAAGTTGCAGTGGGACCTTGGTTGAGTTCGATTCCTGCGAGCAACAGCAGCAGCGCTACGAATACACATGCTGGTCAATGATGACAAGCCAGTCAATATAGGCTGCGTGGTCCTGGTAGAGCTAAACGGTGGACCTAAATCTGTATGGACTGACACTTGGTTGCAATGTTACTCGGAGCTGCTTTAGAAGTGCTTTGGATACAAGTTGGAAAACTTTGAAACTGATATGTTCTGCAGCCTGAAGCCAAAGCAAATTGTTGCAAAGCAGCTGAGTAACCTGTGGTTTTTTATCTCTTGAAAATATCAGTTTGCTGCACTGTTTGTGATGGTCTGGATATGCTGATTCTGATAGAACGGTAATCCAGCCAAGAAACTTTTACAGTGGCCAATCTAGATACAAGTAGTATGGTGATGAACCCCAACCTTTGATGGGACCTGCCAGGTTCCAAATCCACATAGGTAGAGCAACCCATTGCCAGTGGGTCGGGGTTTGGCTTTGGGGGGCTTGACCCTATGCCCTGCATGTCTATCATTTGACCCTACTGGGGAATGATTCCAGCTAGAAGGTGAGGACATCTCTGATTAAATGATTATACAACAGCATACAACAAGCTTTTACCACCTTCGTCAGCTTTGTACCATCTGCTGCTGCCTCTCCTTTCATGCCGTTACTACTCTAATTCATGCCCTTATCTGCACCAGGGTGGACTTTGGTAACGCTATCTTTGCTGGACTCTCACTTGCCAATATTTCCAAGCTTCAGTCTGTTCTCAATGCTGCTGCCCGTCTTATTGGAGGCGTCCCCAGGTATGGCCATATAACTTCCTTTATACGGGACACTCTGCACTGGCTTCCCATTCAGCAGCGTATCCAGTTCAAGATTCAAACCCTTATGCGTAATTGTCTCGTTGGCGCTGTTCCATCATATCTTAGGGACTTCTGCATTTCGTTCTCTTTAGTTCCATCTCGGTCGGCCTCCCTTGGACTCCTGATTGTACCTCGTATGCGCACTGCTACAGCACAGTCTAGAAGCTTTGCCTATGTTGGACCTAATAGCTGGAATCGCCTTTCCTGAGAGCTCTGGCTTGAATTCCTCAGTTTGTCTCTTCCGCAGTTTTGCAAGCGCCTGAAGTCTGTATTATTTGACAGTGGTCTCACTGGTTCGGGTCGGCAGCGCCTCTGATGAGTCTATTCTTGAAGTGGTGCTTTATAAATGTCAGATTACAATTACAACTAAATAACATTCGAGTAAGTATAACTGTTCTGTTGAACTAAACAATGCCACACACTCAATCAGTCAATTTGCTGTATCTATTACAGACAAAAATCAGTCATCAGCTAGTTCTACACAAAGTTCACTAAAAGGTATGCTACACTCTGACCTCTCAGAATTCCAAAATGCTTCTTATTCAGGCAAAGTGGGGCCGTTGACTAAAAGGAACCATTGGGTGTCTTGGCATTCAAACGAAACTTAAAAGACTGTAGGTGATTCGAGCTCAAACGAAAAGAGTAAATCTTTCATCGGATATTGATTCTTTTCCCCTTTAAGGTTGCACACACCTGCCTTGGCCACCTGGCACAAGCGGGTTTTTACCTATCCTAATACTGTTTGGCTTCCTCACCCTTGTTTGCTGCTGGGCTGGAGTCCCCGCTGACGGCTCTTCAACGACGACTGTCCAGCCCCCACAAGCTTTCTTGCCACCAGCAAACTAGAGAAGCTGCCACTTGAATGCATCATCAGAAGACACCATCAGATGGACCACTGGAAGAACAGGACCCTCAAACACTTTTCATACTTCTACTTTAACCCTTCTTACTGGCAGGTGCACTGCTGCTGGCGTTCCAGCCCGTTCTTCACTGACCATCTCTCACAGCTAGTGCCAGGTCTCAACTCAGCCGGTTGGTCACTTGCTTCTGCCAATTATCTGCCTGCGTCATTCTTCTGCATTCCAATATATTCCATATGCTGGCCTAAACCATTTCTGATTAGTCTACCACTGCAACAGAGTCATCACATGTCAGTCTAGAACCTTTTTTGCATTTCTAATTAAACTAATTAACTTGGAGGCTTTGAATCTACATGTCATTTCCCCAGTGTCAGGTGTTCCTTCTCCAGCAACACAATATTATAATAAATAAGAGTATAGGTCACCCCTAATTGTTTCTGGTGTAATAACAGCGTCCCCAGGTATGGCAATATAGCTTCCTTTATACGGGACACTTTGCACTGGCTCCCCATTCAGCAGCATATCCAGTTCAAGATCCTAACCCTTATGCGTAATTGTCTCGTTGGCTCTACTTATTCATATCTTAGGGACCTGCATTTCGGTCTCCTTGGTTCCAGGCCGTAGCACTCTCCGGTCGGACTTCCTTGGACTTCTGACTGTCCCTCACATGCGCACTGCTACAGCTCAGTCTAGAAGCTTTGCCTATGTTGGACCTAATAGCTGGAATCGCCTTTCCCTTGAGTTGCAGCTTGAGTTCCTCAGTTTGTCCCTTCCACAGTTTCGCAGGCGCCTGAAGTCTGCATTATTTGACAGTGGTCTCACTGGTTCGGGTTGGGAGCGCCTCTGATGAGTCTATCCTTGAAGTGGCGCTTTATAAATGTCAGATTACTATTACAGTTAGAATATGCTGATATATATGAGTCTTTATTATGGCTCTGGTGAGAGAGTTTTGAACCATTTGTGGTTTGTACAGCTCTCCCTTAGTGATAACAATAGGAAATGAGAAAGTAGTCACATCTGCTAGAAACCAATGCATTAGGTAGTGGGATCACTACAGTTTGAAGCAAAAGAGATCTGATCCTACAAATATCCCATTTGAGAAATAGATCTGATTTGCATATGGACTGAACATGGTTAGAAAATGACATGGTGGAATCAAATACTATGCCCAAACTGCATGCACATTCAGTATGGTTAATAAGTAAGCCACCCAAATGAACAGACATAAGGCATTTATATTTGTGGAGAAGTTTTTGGCTTGTGCCTGGAAGAAGGAATTCAGTTTTAGAAGGATTCATCAGAAGTTTATTACTAGCCATCCAAGATTGAACATCACCAAAACAGAAGCAAGTAACTGTTCAACAAGTCTGCGACTCTTGCGCTAAATAATTTCTGTTCTAACCTTCATGTCAGTTTATTAAATAAATTATATCTGTGGTGTCGGGTAGTTTTGTTTGGAACTACCATCTTTCCAGTTATAATCTTATAATGGACTTCAATGAAGTCTCCTCTGCTTCTTCTTTCCAGCGTTGTTGGCTCACACCTTTTCAGCCTTTCATCTTAGCTCAGATCTTTATAACCTAAAATTGTTTTGGTGACTCTCCTATGCACTTTCTGTAGCTGTTCTATGTGTTGTTTCAGGTATGGGTTCTTTTAATGGATGCAGTCTTCCAACTGGGGCATCCCTTTCAGTGATTTGTACCATCTGAGCATAGTATCTTCATCTCAACTAACTATTGTTCACTTATGCTTAATAACTCTCGAGTTCTTTACTTTACTTCCTCGCTTTCAGTACTTTATCTCCAGTGTGGTATAAAAACTCTGTTTTTCTTTCTTATATGCACCATCTATCAATTTTCTACATTAAACAGCATCTGCCAGTTCCTTAACCGCTTGGACATTCTTCTTAGATCATTTAGCAGTAGCTCTGCTTCTTCTTGTATGTATGTATGTATGTATCACTAAATTTGTAAAGTGCCTTTTAAGTAACTCACAAAGGCGCTGCAGCACGGCTACCTAACGGTCTCTAAATAGGAACGTCCTGAGACGGACAGAAGATGTTTCTTGAACTGTTGAATGGGCAAGTTATTCTTCACAAACAACTGTTGTGCAAAGTTATAAAAACTCTGCAAACTTAGAAATTTTAGATATAATCCCATTGTCTACTTTATCATTAGTAAAAATTAAAAGCTAAGATAGGTCAAATGCAGACTAAATAAATTACAGTAAAATTAAAATTATAGTGATGGAAGTATGTTGTATAGTTGTGGCAAAGACAACATGGCTTGGAAGCCACTTGCACACTGCAGGATAAATTGGAGAAAGTCTAGGTCTTCGATGTCAGTGTTGATATTGAACAGCTCATGGGCAAGTCTAATTATGTTTCATTCTGTTATAGTCGTGGCAAGAATCAATTCATCTTTCGAACTTGAAAATGCTTCAGTCTCTGTGCATGGACTGAATGTCCAAGGCTTTCAGCTTGTCTTTGAGTTGTACATGAAGAGTACAAATGCACAGTGCCATGAAATTCAACTGATTTTTGAATCTTCTTGTTACCAAAGTCCAAGTGCCTCAGTAAATCAGGACATTGCTATACATCTGTGTATAAACGGATCCAGTCAAATGGAAATCAGGTAGGCTATATGCTAATGCTTTACCTTTCACACACTGTGCCGCCCTAAAATTCCAATTCCAGCTGCAATTATTTGCATCAGTTGAAGGCAAAAATATTTGTCAAACATGCAAAAAAGCATGTAAACTATAATTTCAAGACTGATGCTTACAACTGTCACAATTTTCATCTTTGAGAGGTTCTTTAAAAAGGTGCAATATATGTATATCATAATATCCTGATTTCTGTATATCTAGCGACAAATTTTAATGTCTGTGTAATACACTCTGTATGCCTATTTTAGAATATGCCCAATTACTCTTGTCTCAGAAATTAATTTCACACCTAATGGCAATACTGTTAGAAAACTAACTTGCTTGACAAACAGGAACACCAAAATAGGTGTTAAGGAGTTGTGGGTTAGAGCTTAGTTTATGGTGCATCTTCTGAAGCTACATAATCTAGGCAATGATGTTAACAAGGCCAAAATCCATGACATCGAAGCCAGGCAAACTAAGTCATCATTATTACTATCGTCATCATTGTCGTTGTTGTCATCGTCACCATCATCATCATCATGATTTGTCTGCAACCTTTAAAAGATGCAAATTGATCAACCTTTGAATCTTATTATTTGCCCTATTTGTAGCATAAACTTGAGGAAAGACAGAATTTTTAAATTTTCTTTTTTTATATAAATAATTAAATCAACATTTCAGTCACGATAGTACTTTTGTTGCCTGCAATAAATCTGCACACACAAATCTATAAATCTATCATGACAAACTGTGCTAAAACATCTCAAACACTGGATATTGTCCGAATTGTGGCTTGGTTTTAGTGCACTATCGGTTGATGCCTTGTGCATTAGACACTGGCGCCACAGAAGTTATTAATTAAAAATAACAATACCTCTTTACATATTCACAAACCCTCCGAGTTATAAGAAACATGCCTGAACAAGATTATGAGTGATCACGAACATCAGTCAAATGCTCTAAGCCCGTAAAAGTACAGGCATTATATTGCGTATCAGCTGACGTCACATAAACTTCCCCAGCACTGCGCGCACCAGGCACAGGCATGCAACATTTACGTGCCCAAACAAGTCGGAAAGCCGCTGACTTATTACACTTGGTTTTTTGCAAAACTTGCTGACTCATTGTGTATGTGCTGCATCAGTGGAAATTCACATTCACATTATTATTATCATCATAATCATTATCATCATCCACAGCAGCAGCATCTTCATCACCAGCATCATAATCATGCCGGACATAAGCATGATCTGTGCATTTATACTTGTTTATTTGGTTTAATTGGTTCGTCATACATGGAATTTACTTGATAATTCTCTTATGTTCAGACTTCTACTGTGTTCAAGGCTGTGTTTCAAAGTTTTTCTTAAGTTTGCTTTGAATTACCAGTGTGTTGGGATGGAATTTTGTTGCATATCATGAAAGCCTGACTGCTATTTTGAATTGATTGACCTGTAAAAGTAAACTGATTCCCTCCTGGACTGCATCACGTCTCACACGCCCTGTGCGACTGGAAATCTTGAATTCGATGATGCAACAGTGAGCCAGAGTCTTTGGAGTGGCGTCACCCATCAGTTATGGTGAGGATTTTTGACCAATTGCAGGCCAGCCAGCTACTGACTAATGCCTATCCTGCAAAGGCTGGAGACCTAATATCTAAAGGGTTATTGGGACGCTGCATCATCTACTATCTGCTAGGGAATGCCGGTCAGTAAGCTAAACTGTTTGCTACTCACATTTAGCTGTAGTAATTCTCATCCTCAGTGCAATGCAGACCAGGAACTCTCTGCATGGTGTCAGCTGTCGGCTGTGGATGGTACACCTTTGGTTGGGCTCTACATATATGTGAGAGCCCACCCGTGGTGAAGTTTCCAGTTATTTGAGTATTATTTACTTACAGATGGACTTCTTATTCTTAATGAACTTCAGTATCACTTAGGCTAGCTGGTGGAACTGGCAGCAGCTAGACAAGCTAAACTGAGCTCACTTCAACTGTACTTAGCCATTCAAGACATCATTAACAGCCTTTGGTAAAATGATGATGATTATGACAGCAGTAGTATTAGTAGAGTGACAGCAGTTGTGGCAATGGTAGCAGTAGTAGTATTGGTAATAGTGGTATGTATGTATGTATGTATCACTAAATTTGTAAGGCACCTTTTAAGTAACTCACAAAGGCGCTGCAGCACGGCTACCTAACGGTCTCTAAATAGGAACATCTTGAGATGGGCAGAAAATGTTTCTTGAACTGTTGAACAGGCAAGGGATCGGATGTCTGGTGGAGGAGTGTTCCAGAGATAGTAGTAATAGTTGTAGTGATCACTTATCCAAACAGGTTGCAACCAATCTCAAGGCTCCTCCACCACCTCTGTAACCTAGTCTCCGAAAATTGTACTTCTCCTAGTTCACTGTGGCACACTCTAAATTAAATATTGCCTGTGATCAATATGACCTTACCCGTGGCTTTCTTGACGTGACTTCTTACGAGTGGGGCACGATAGCGTATTGGATAGAGCGCTCAGCTTGTAACGCAGAGAGTACGGGTTCAAGCTTCCTTCGAGACGGTTACTGTGTTGGGACCTTGAGCAAGTCCTTCACTCACAATTGCTTGATGCCATCGATTGATGCTAAGTCATTAGACGGTAGCACCTAATAAGTGCATAAATAATAATAAAATAATGATAACCAGCTCTTCTCCAGAATTGTCCCTTGTTGATAAACTTCTTAACTTTTTTCCTAAAATATTTTGGCAGTTAGGGTAGCTCTTTCCAAAAGTTCTTTCAATGGCTTTTTGACACCAAATTCCTTGCCACATGCCTTCATCTTTTTCAAACCAGCAACTCTACCTGAAATTCACAATCTCATTACAGTGTGTTCTGGCCCTCGTTTAAACCAGTCTTAAGAAACGTTTTGATGTTTAGGGTCTTATCACTCTTTCTGTTGAAAATTCTCAAAAAGCCAACCATTTCTGTGGAAGACTTTATCAAGTTACCATCCAGTTTCTACTCTAAACTTCATTTCCAAGGTTCTTGAGAGGGTTTTAGCTAATGGGCTTAGCTGTCACTTGTCTTCTCACATCTTGTACCTTCGTCTTCACTTAGCATCTCGTAAATACCATTCCATTGAAACGAACTGCTTGTTAGTAAAGAGCTTAGAATCTGTTCTGTCGATAAAGGTAAAGTCACTGCTCTTATCCTTCTGAACCTGTGAGCTGTCTTTGATATTCTTGATGATGACATATTTCTTCACCATCTTGGACATTGTTTTGGGGCCTTCAGATGCTGCTTTCAGCTGTTTTGCCTCTTAACTTGCATCCTCACACTCAACCTGTCCACATCAAGAAATTTACGTTAACACCAGCTGTATTGAGCTGTGGCATGACAGGGCTTTGTACTTGGTCCTCTTTGTTTCACCCTTTATACTAATCTAATCTAATCTAGTGACTTCTATAGTGCCTTTATCATAATGCTCAAGGCATCAGTCGATGGTCGCTTCAAGTCAAAATCACAATAAAAAATCATGTTGTGTTGGAGAAGCCGGATCAAATTCCAGTGGGTCAGATAAACCAGAAGCCAGGCTGCAGTGGATAAGCGAGTTGAAAGAGATGTGTCTTTAGCTTAGACCTGAATGACTTCACAGAACTGACTGAATGAATAGAACCTGGCAACGAATTCCAAAGCCGTGGACCAGCAGCCGAGCATGGTTTGGACTCCAACACTGTCGTGGTACGAGGGACAACAAGAATTGTAGTGTCCATTGATCGAGTGCAATATTTGTTGTTATGACAGTTGAGCATGGAACAGAGATATGTCGGCTGATCCAGATATAGTACTTTGTGAATTATAACACAGATTTTAAACTGGATTCTTTGTTTGATGGACAACCAGTGCAAGGAATGGAGTATTGGAGTGATACTTAGGTGTTTTTGTTATGGCTCTGGCCAGAGAGTTTTGAACAATTTGCAGTTTGTGCAGATCCCTCTTTGCAGTGCCAATAAAAAGTGAGTTACAGTAGTCAAGCCTGCTGGAAACCAATGCATCAGCTAGTGCAACCAAGACAGTGTGAGGCAAAAGAGATCTGATTCAACGAATATTACGTATTTGAAAACGAGCTGATTTGCACATGGTGCCAACATGATGAGAAAATGACATAGTGGAGTCAAATATTACACCTAGACTGCGTGCACAATCAGTACAATTGACAAGCAAGCCACCCAGCTGAATAGATGAGAGGTCATCAAATTTATGGAGTTGTTGGCTAGAGCCAAGAAGAAGGAATTCAGTTTTTGAAGGATTCAGAAGAAACTTGTTACTAGCCATCCAAGACTGAACTTCATCAAAAACTGAAGCAAGTCATTGGAGAGCACGATTAGACGTACAACTGTCGAATGAGAGGGATAGCTGAGTATCATCAGCGCACAAGTGGTAGTCAAGACAGCTATCAGTAAGTAGTGAATCAAGTGGAGTCATGTACAATGTGAATAGGAGCGGGCTCAGTACAGAACCTTGTGGAACACCACAATTGAAGAAAGTGGGCATGGAAGTGAGTTGGATGATAGAGACTGACTGAGTACGAGGGTGGGTGCAAACCAATGGAGAGCGGGGCCGGAAAGACCAAACCAATGTTCGAGGCGATGATGGCATATGCCATGACCAACAGTATCAAAAGCGGCCAATAGGTCAAGAAGAATGAGAGCAGTTACTTTTCCTTGGTCCACAGAGTTGATTATATGATTGTGAACGGCAAGTAGTGTGGTTTCAGTGGAATGGTATTTGTGGTAGGCAAATTAGAAGGGAAGGTACAGGTTATGCATTGGAAGGTGATTACTCAGACGATTGGCAACTACTTTTTTCAGGATTTTGGAAATAAACTTGAGAGTAGAGATGGGGTGATAATTCGATAGAATTATCAGGAGAAAGAGATATATTATACTTCTTGGTGCACTACCCCCTGACTGGTCATTGAATTACCATTTATATATTAATGACACTCAGTGTTTGATTTCTTTTCACAGTGCCACTTCTGCTCCTTCTCTGCAACTACTCTATAATTCGATCTAAAACATGTTTCAGTTCCAACTTGCTGTTGAAATCATCTGGGTTTATTAATCACTGATAATCATGTGACTGAAATGTCTGAGGCAGTGATGATGACTGTATCTCTGACCACAGTCTCATCACTGCTACAATAGCAGTGGGTACATCCTTCCGTCTAGTTGCATTTTCATATTGCGTAATCTAGCAGGTCAACACAGTACTTAATGTTGAAGCAGGTGTTGTTCAACACAGAACTGTTTTCAGCACCATCCCAGACATCAGAAGGTTTTTTTGGGCAACTCTCTGCTGTTGTTCTGAGGGAGCTGGATAAAGTTGTGCCTATTTGTACTTGCTTTCAAAGACCTGGTAGCCAATCAAAAATGGCTTTGTGATGAAGCAAAGTACCTGTAATGGATATGTATGCCCACTACATCGTCTAACTTAGACAGAATGAATGGAGCATGCATGATGCTGGAGTCAGCTATCGGATGGAATCTGCTGTGGATGGCCTATCAGCATCACATGTTTGAGATTCTTCTGGCAGATGGACGAGAGATTCTCATTTTAAAGAGATTTTGTGACAAGTGATCTCTGATGAACCACTGCAAATCTAAGGAACATCAAACTCCTTTGATAAATGTGAATAATAGCCTGAAGGCCTTCATTGCAGATCACTGGCAGCTGAACTGAATATAATGAGTACAGGGGTATCTCTGCCTTGCAGCCTACATGGTTGAGTTAATACAAAGTTTGTGATCCATAAGTCAGGTGCCCTTCATCAAAAATGTTGGATGGCAAAGGCCATCTGCTCGCTGAAGACATATACTACTGAGAGGCAGCAAAATGCACTCCAATTCACTGCTTGCAAACTGTGTGGAATTCAGTAGTTGTATTGAAATTCTGTCATGGTTTACATCCAGAACTGTCACAGACCAATGGGGTCCTGTTAATCTAAAGACGGCATGAATATAGTGATCAAGATTTGCAGGCCACTGGCTTCATGATGATGAAATGCATTCTTGGTACATCTGCCAACAGCTAGCAGCACTTGCTGTCTTCACAGCTTTTGCTTTCAGCAAAATTCAATCGAGGTAAACATTTGCTGAAATCACTTTCCCGCAGTATGGCAGACATGACCATATTACACACCTTCTTCAAAATTGCAGGCATTGATATTTTCTTCACCTCCTTGTTGAAGCCTGGCCAGACAACCCTTCGTTCAAGATGTAAGAAGACCTGGTAAATAACCTGGCTTGTGTGATTGACTGTAGCTCCAGACATTCAATGCTACTATCACAAAGGATGAATCGCAGAAACGCTAGTCAGAAAGACACAGAAAAGTGATAGAAAAACACAGAAAAGAGTTTAATAAGTGCAAGCATAACAGTCTAACAGATATTTGAACAATCTTTGTATTTGTATTCTTGTGTTTGTAACACTGTTGTTTTAAAAAGTTCAACTTTTTAACATTTCCACTTGTTAATACCATAAAATATAACAAGACATTATGAGTATTGCGTATTTAGTATCAATTTTTTGCATCTATAACTAAAGACTTCCCAGCAGTACCAAAAACTGTCCTCATCAGTTCAGCAGTTAGTCCATAAAATGTCCAAAATATTCAGCTCTCCAATTACTTGCTTCTGTTTCCAGTGATGTTCAGTTTTGAATGGCCTGTAACAAGCTTCTCCTGAATCAGACTGAATTCATCCACTAAGGCACAAGTCAACGACTCCACAAATCTTATTGGCTGACGTTTGTTCATTTACGTGATTGTTCCGAATATGCCCGTTTTTAGGCACAACTTTTGACTTTACCGTGTCTTTTTCTGACCATGTTAAAACTCTATACAAATCAGTTCACTTTTACGTACAGGATATTCATAGGATCATATCTTCCTACCTCTCTGTGCTTGCTCAGCCCTCCTACCAGCATATATTGCACTCAAACAACGGAAACTCTGGCTCTTGGTGTGTCACGCACTACAACAGTGCTGGGCTTTTGGGCATTCTTGGTGGCTGGAATTCACTGCCCAGTTCTTTATGTTCTTTTATGCACAGTTCTCCTGTTATTCAGAACTAAACTTATCATTCATCTTAAAATTTATCTGTGTCAGCTTGCTGAACTTCTGATTTATCTGACTTCTCTAACGGATTATGGTTTTGACTGCAATTTCATTTGAAGCAGTCATTGATTGGTGCTTAATGTGTTGTGATAATGGCATGATGGAAGTCATTACATTAGATTAGAGGCAGGTCGAACAAAGCAGAACATTATTAGCACACTGGAGAGCCTGCAACCCAAGTTCAATGATGAGCTGAGTCAGTTTATATGTGTTGAATATGTAAGGAAGCAGTGCAATGGCTGAGCCCTGTGCACCCAAGCCGAATGATTGGAGCTGTGGAGATCAAAATATTAGAACTTATATCTAATCTGTTCTAATGACTTTTATAGCACCATTATCATGATACCCAAGGCATCAGTCGATGGTCGTTTGAAGTGAAAATCGCAATCAAAATCATAATCTGTTAGAGCAGCTGGGTTGAATTCCGATAAGTCAAAGAAACCAGAAACCAGGTAAGGATGGTAAGCAAGTTGAAAGAGATGCATCTTCAGTTAAGGCCTGAATGACATCTAAGAATTATATTTAGATCTCCTAGTCAGAGCCCAAAACCACCATCATTGTCTGTCCAAAACAGACTACATCCTCATTTCTTTGCAACACGGATCAGGAACTCTGAAAGTTGTCAAGTGTTAACCCATGGATAGGGATCATCATGTGAGCAAGAGCCTGCATCACTTAGGCTGACAGAGAGTGTCTTCTAGAGGTACTTAGAAGCTGCTGTGAATACTGCAAGTGAAAATTTTCTGTTGATGAGTCAGCAAGAAACAAGCTCAAACTCAAGTGTGCCTATGTTACACACATCTCTAATGAAATTTTTCACTGATGAACAAAATTTTCCACTGACTTAGCATGGTGATGAGTCAGCATGTTGGGCCCGTGCATTTGGCCTGTACTTTGCGGCTGTCACTGTTATAGTTTGGCATGTGTTTTACGGGCACAATGGTGCTAAAGTGGTCCAATGTCAGTGGTGACTTATTCTTATATGGACGTTTTCTGCTGACATGGCGTGTTTCAGCAAATATTGGGCTGTAGCACATGCATTGTAGGACAGTGTTTGAGCAGTGTTCAAGAAGAGATATTAGAGACATTTTGTCATGCATTCATTTGATTGCTTGAGTTACAAATGTTGATGATTACTACTGATCATGGCAACTTATAGATCGATGTTTATAGAAATTTTAATGTTGGTGCTAGAAGTACTGTAGTAATTGAACTGTTGATTTAATTAATAATATAAGAAAGAAAATTGAAAGATTTTTTGTTTTCTTGAGTTAACACTATGCTGTAAATTTGGCGAATCTTGGATTCAAAGCTCAATTGATTCATACGTTTGAAGGGTTGCTGACAGTTACTTAATTACATTGGATAAGGTGTGCTTGTTTCTGATGATCTAAATATTTATCCCTAGGAGATGCAACCATGGTGCACTGAGCTCTTGCACCTTGCCTGAAGCAGTTGACAATTATCAGCTTGAAACTGGGATGTTCAAATTTTTCTGGGTAAAAATTTCGTCCGAACGTGTAGTTCAGTTTGGTTCAGGAAGAGTTCCTGAACGTGATGAGATCATTTCCACCAGACCTGACACAGAAGACTGCTTGCTTATAGTGAAAAGCTACCGTATGAGCCACAAAAATCCAAACTATCCTGCTTACATTAGAATTCATAGAAATTACACAAGTAAGTACTGCTGTGTCTAGTAAACTAAGTACCTCATCAGTCTATACTCACCTACCCATCCAGCATCTCATCAAATCACTTCCCAACCCATTCAAACATGCTTGCAATCACATAAATGCCTAAACCACTCATCCATTAATTCATCAACTTCTCACTCATTCATCGATCCTACTCACTTTCAGCCATTCACCTACTTGCAAACTTACAAGTATGTAAATGAATTGATGGTTTTAAACAAATATATTTCAAACAAATATATATATATATATTTGTATATCAGTGCAAGAAAGTCAATCTTACCAATTTCAATCATTTCCTGGAAAGCAGACTGCATTTCTTTGGACATGCTGTTAGCAAAACCTAACTGTTATATATTTGTTCATTTTATGCTGAAAAATGAAATATTTGCTACAAAGTTGAACAAAATTAAATAAAATCAATGCTTCCATAATCTTTTTTGCATTATTTGACCTATTTGTCTAGGTAGTATAAACTTTGTGCAGTGTATTTTCAGTTTTACATATTTCCCATATATTGTTTTTATACCTGGTATTCCATCTGTTTAATGAATTATATTTATGAAACATAATTCATTTTTACTATTTTGCAAAAATAATTAAAGCCCAACCCGATTTTTTAATCACTTGCTATTATGACAGGTTAAACTAATCACCTTTGATCCAGATTCATTGTTAAATAAAATTGATTTTTGTGTAAAAGCAAAGAACTTGAAGTTTAAATAGTCTTCCGTCACTGATTAGTTGGGACTTCATTGCACCAGCATGGACAGACGAGTTGACAATGCCTTCTGCTGTTCCAACAAATGTCCTTGGAACAAAATGAAATCCACCTTGATACCCAAGGTTGCATTTAGGTGGTGAACATGAGGTTGTGCTTGAGTGACTGTCACAACAGTGAATCTGGGGCACAAATCATCCAACCTGTGGTGCCCGTTGGTGTTGGGAATGTTGAGGTCTGCTGTTGTTGTAGTAACAGCACTACAATGCATTCTTGGCGGATTTGATTCATGATGTCTTTATTAATTAAATGATCACTTCACGTCTTGAAAACTCCATATGTCCAACAGACATTTACTGGCCAGATGAAATATGCTTCGGAGTTACCAGTGTTAGCTTATGCCCTTTTCTTAGGCATGTGAGCTTTACCAACAATTCAGCACACGACAATTCAGCACTAACAATTTGCCACAGTGACAATTTGTTGCAAGACAATTCATCGCAGGGGCAAACCAGCATCTGTACCGACTGATTTGAAATTACAAAGTAGAGCGCAATTACAAAGACTCTTTGAAGTTGCATTAAATTAAATTAGACGCTGCTTGAGAATGCTTGGAAGGGTCTTTGATGAAATGCCCACAACGTCTCCAGATTTCTTTCTGTGCAGTTTTCCTTTCGTATTGATACATGTATCCAGTATGTACTAATAAATCTTTACCTTTCTCTGACTGCATGAATTCTAGAGCCATTTTACATGGTACAGTGTAGTAAGATATAATAGTATAAGACAGCTGCAATAGTTACCTTCCAGTGTCTTAGAATAGGCCTATGCTTTAACCATTGTAGCTTACTTAGTCAGTTAAGTATGCAACTGAAGAACTCTCTTGCTGTAAAATTAGTTACTTTTTACTCAGTGAAGGAACTGAGCTGAATTCTTCACTACAGGAAAGGTAATAGACTGGTCAAAAACGCTGTGCACAAAGATCTTAAATTTGTTGAAATATCTATAATGGCATCTAGCGATGTAATAGCTATAGTATTGACAACATATACAACAATTATCATCGTCATCACCATCATTAAACTGTGTAGCCTGCTTGTATGATTTTGTTCCTGCACCAAATTGTCGTGCGCCGAACTGTGTCTGTGCCACATTGTCATGTCTTGGTACATATATAGATACATACAGACATACATGCATTGTCTTTTAATGTGAACACATACAATTATATTCAACTGTAAATAATATTCTTTTCAGAGGGAGAAGACACACAGGAATCAGAAAATCAATGTTTGCTACTCGATAATGAGATAAAAGAACGCCGTCGCTGTGGTCACGGTTACATAACAGACAGCGAGGAATGCTCAAGATGTCACTGCTGTTTCATGCCAGAAAGCCTAAGTGGAGACAGTTATGACACCGCTATCCTCTGCTACATCCCAATGACCTGTAAATATAAAATTTATTCTTACTCTCTTCCTTTTTGTTTTTATTGATATCTCCACAGTTCCTGATTTGGTAAACAAAATGCTTATTTCATTTTCGTTTCACATGATTTATTGTTCCAAAAACAGCAGCATAAAATATATTACATAAAAGATACAACAGGCAGACCCAGAAAGAACCATGTTCCGCTTATTTTGGTCGCCTATGTCACATGGAATACTGTTTGAATGATGAATAATCAACTTAATATAGTCCAACTGGACTTGAGCAAACAGAACCTTTATAATAAGAACCCAAAAATTTACCGTATAAACGCGACTATAAGTCGATTCAAGTATAAGTCGAAGTGTACTTTTTGAGAAAAAAAGTGTCCAAAATCGACGGCTCGAATATAAGTCGAACCCATATATACAGCCTTATAATATGGGCCCATCCATATATTACGTATGCAAAGAAAATTATATTTTCATACCCCTCATATATTTAACAGAGGGAGCTTTCTTCGGCTAACGTGCAGAGACTGTGTGGGGAATATAATTATAAAGGGCGACTGTACGAATATGGGTATATATGTATCCACCTCATATTTACAAAACCATATGTACATAAGGTACATGTATATGGTTTTGTAACTGAAAGAACTAATTTAAGGGGTCGGCTTACACCCCTTAGTACTGCCTGACTGGTCAAAGATGACGTCCAGATGGCGATGGCAGTGATACGAGTTGTCTGACCTGCATTCCATTAATTTTTCAGGGTTCTGTCAAATCTTGCTATAGTCGCTCCCTCTGGCGACCTCTCTGTATGTCCGACTACCTGTGACTCAGTTACCTTGGTCAACCTGGTTCTCAGCACAGAATAACTGCACATGGCTTTTATATAATGTAATAAATTCCATCGGACTATAGGATAATACAGTGTTATAAATAGGCTAATGTGGAAATTTATTTTGAGTACGTACACATTTTGTCGAGACCCACCCCCTCGTCATACGCACCCGTACGCAAAATCGCCTAAATCCGATCACCCTCTCCCCCTCATTGCGTACGTAATATGCAGCGACTTTCCCCTTTCAAATGGTTTATCGGCTAGGCTCGCAGCCCGACTCCCTCGTTTTGCACACATCTCTACACCAATGTTTTAGGTCTTTCTCTTGCTCGACATTACTGCGCGTATCCGTATTTGATTTCTTTTGGCGGAGGTCTCAGCAAGCGATAATAAAGGACATCGCTTTCGATGCATGAAATATATCGTAGAAGTATATAATAACATTGTTATAAGAGAAGAATATTTCGTTTTGATCTACATATAGTCAGTAATTTGTTGAAATGTGATTTTTCTTGAAAAACGATATAAAAACAAAGACAACTAAAATAAACTGAGGGTTTAATGTTTAAGTCCATTTTAGTAATGTTGAATATTCAGTCCGAAAATCTTCCGTCTATTTTGTCTCTCGAGTATAAGTCGAAGACCTTTTTCGTCGCCCTGAAATAGACAAATTTCTCGACTTATATTCGAGTTTATACATTAACTAACAAAAGCAATTAATTAGAATACATTTACTTATTTTGTTCATTCAGGTATATGCATATATAATTTTAAAATAATTTTATATTGGGCAGAATATGAATGTCATGAGATAAATTTTTCCATAAAGACGGACCAACACATTTAATAGAAAATAGACGAGTGTTTGTGCTGGCATAACTTTTATAATTACCCTTTGATTTGGTATTATAAGTGTGGAAGTTAAAGTTGAATGAAAAATAACTAGAGAGGGCAGAAGGAAGCAAGTTATGTGTGAATCGATACAAAAATTCACCAATCTGTAATTTGTTTATCTGATCGATTTTCAAAATATCACGGTCTTCAAAATTGTTTTTCTGTAGAAGAATGAGATTTTCCTAAGATTGTGCAGACAACCTGTTTTTGAAGCAGAACAAGTTTCTTCAGGCAGGATGGATAATTAGATGCCCATGCAATATTGCAGCAAGATAAATAGGGATAAATGAGTGAATAGTATAAGTTTATGTGTATGTCTAGGGATAAGACATGACTAATACGTGACAAAACGGTAACAGGACAATAACCCCCTGGACAATTCCCCCCCGGACAATTACCCCCGGACAATAACCCCCCGGACAATAACCCCCATGCAAATACCCCCCCGGACAATTACCCCTGTACTGATACAGTACATACAGTAAAGAGTAGACATGAAAGACTTACCATACATCAAAAACTAATTATTAGACAATCATTAGACAACTGGGCACATAGTAGACATGAAAGAATTACCAGACATCAAAAACTAATTATTAGACAATTATTAGACCACAACTACGTGGACGACGACAACCTACTTATGCCATTGGGATGTGGAATATGTATTGAAGATCCGAAGACGAATTACCAAAAACAAACAATTCGGTTGAAGGCTGGCATAGAAGTTTTCAGGCGAACGTCGGCAGTTTTCATCCAACCATTTGGAAGTTCATTGGATTTATTCAAAGAGAACAAGCATTACAGCAAGTTCACTGCAGCCAATTTCTGGCTGGTCACCCATCACAACCTCCAAGGAAGAAGTATGCTGACTCCAATGCACGGATTTTGGCCCTCATTAGCAACTACAATGAGCGCAATGTTCTTGACTATCTACGTGGAATAGCTCACAACCTTTCCTTTTAAGTTCAATAAACTAATAAACAATTAACAGCATTTTCTGTTACATATTTAATATCAACTGTGTCGTTGCATGGTTCTCCAATATATGTCTAATAAATTAATATATAAACTGTATGATTAATATACATTATTAATATACATTAATATACATTAATTAATATGTCAGTATAGGGGGTTACTGTCCAGGGGGGTTATTTGCATGGGGGTTATTGTCCCGGGGGTTATTGTCCGGGGTTATTGTCCGGGGGGTAATTGTCCGGGGGGTTATTGTCCTAGAACCGACAATACTCCAACGTTTTTAGCAATTTTAGTTGATATAAACTTATTGTTCGAAGATTCTTCTATCCTATTCTTACTGAACAATCACTCAATCGTGACTTCTTTGACCAATATGCATTCCGACCTACTGGTTCCACGTCTGCAGCTCTTATTTCTATTACTCACCATCTGTCTGAACTGCTTGCTTCTAACCAATATGTTCATCTCATATCCCTTGACTTCTCAAAGGCCTTTGATACAATAAGACATGCCTATCTCGCTGATAAACTTGCTGATCTCGCTATTCCTGATCACATTTACAATTGGATAATTTCCTTCCTAACCAACCGACAGCACTGTACCAAATTCAGTGATAGTGTCTCTACCTTAGTTGGCATAAATTCCAGTATTGTTCAGGGTTCGGGTCTGGGACCAGTGAACTTCCTAGTTGCCATATCCAATTATAAGCCTTTAGCACCCAACAATAGGTTATTTAAATACGCTGATGACAGTTACCTTCTTGTACCATCCTGCAATAGCTTGATGGTTCAGGCTGAACTGGACCATGTTGCCCTTTGGGCGGATAAGTGTAACTTAAAACTTAATCATAAAAAGACATGTGAAATGATAATTCACCGGCCAAGAATGAGAAATCAGCAGATAATTTTACCTAATGTGATTCCTGGTTTAACCAGGGTACCAGAGATGACAATATTGGGTGTTACCCTATCGAGGATGTTAAATTTTGATTCTCATATTGATCGGATTCATAGTCAGGCGCGTCAGTCTTTATATGCCATACGAATTCTTGTATCACATGGCCTAACTGGCCCTCGGCTCTACGACGTTGTCCGAGCCACAACACTGGCCAGGATGCTGTACGCCTCTCCCGTGTGGTGGGGCTATGCTGGGGCACAAGCTAGAGCTCGGCTCCAGGCTTTGATGCGGAGACTTGTGCGTCTCCGCTATCTTCCTGGGAACTCCCCAACGTTCGATGAACTCTGTGGCACAGCTGATGCTCGTCTCTTTAAAGCAATCTTGAACAACTCAAATCATGTCTTACATCAGCTACTCCCACCAATTAAAACCCTCAGTTATTCCCTACGGCCCCACACCCATGATCGTATTATTCCTCCTGCTGACAATTTAACTCGTAAATGTTTTATTGTTAGGATGTTGTATGATTATTAAGTTTTCTTGTGTTCTTAAATACTTGTAAACCAATGTGCGATTAGCTATTGGTTAATAAAGAATATACTTACTTACTTACTTACTTACTTATATGCTTTATGTGCTCATTCCATGTTAATCGTAATCATAATCATAATCGTAATTCCGAGATTTCTACAGCGCCCAATGAAGGCCACATCGTGCTTTCACAGGTGCTCAGTCAAAACAAAATCGATAGGCAAAAGGGTTCGGTTCCAGGTCAAGATCCAAAAGTCAGACGGAGAGACAGCGTGGGAGCTATGGGGATGGTGTTTGGGGCTGGAGAGGAGGGAGAGATAAGAGGAAGAAGGGGTGTCAGGATAGGACCTGTGAAAGAGGAATGTTTTCAGCTTTGAGTGAAAGGCTGATGCAGAAATTGCAAGTGGTGGAGCATCGATGAGTTTGTATGATGGGTCAGAAAACTGTCGCAGTTCTGGAGGGGAGTTTATTCCAGAGTGGTGGGGAAGCTATGGCTATGGAGCAATTACCAAATTTTAAGGATGAAGTGACAGGAGGGTGGAGAAGTGTTAGGGCAGAAGAGGAGCGGGTTGAGCGAAGGGGTTGTATTGTAAATAACTGACGAAGATAGGAGGGTTGGGAAGATTGAAGTGTGTTGTAGGTAAGTGATAAGACTTTGTACTCGATTCATTCAGGTATTTCAAGCCTGTGTAGTGATTTAAGAACAGGAATTATGTGATGGTGTTTGGGGGTTTTGGTGACAGCACGAGCAAGATGTTAAATGCTCATCGACATAAACACCAAGAAACTTAGATGACTTAGTTTGAAACATAGGTAATACTGTCAATGGAAACATATACTTTGATGTGGGAGTGGCTTTCTATGGGAACTAAACAAAATATAGCAAGTGTTAGACTAGTTTGACGATAAAAGATCAGCCTTGAACGAGTTAGCTAGACATACAAGTTTAAATTAATAATCTCTAACAATATGTTTAAAGATTTATGCAATTAAGAAATCCTGTTGTCTGCAAAAAGAATGAAATGTAGTAAACAAGAAGAATTAGGAAGATCATTAATATAAAGTAGAAACAACAACGGGCCCAAATTGGATCCTTGCAAAACCCCACACCGTTTAGGTTTTATATGTGATAAAACACCATTGAAAATAACTTGTTGCTGTCTATGATCAAGATAACTTTTAAACAAATGAAGTGGAATATCACAAACACCATAGTTTTTAAGCTTTTTCAATAGGAGACAGTATCGAAGGCCTTTGCAAGATCAAAGAAAATTCCTGTTGAAACTTCATTATTATCAATAGCTTGAGATATCTTATCATGCATATTTAACAATGACATAGATGTGGAGTGGCTCGTGTGAAGTCCTAGTTGTGGGTGGTTTAGAATATTTATTTTTCTTATATAGCTATATAATCTATCATACGATAATTTTTCAAAAAATATGGAGAAGAATGGTAAAATAGAAATTGGTCGATAATTAGTAGCATCTTCTTTATTTCCATATTTAAATATAAGAACCACTTTTGCGACTATTAGACTTAATGGGACAATTCCAGTAGAGAATAAACAATTTACAATTTGGGATAAGGGAGCCGCTACAGCATGCAAAGTTAGGTTGGCTATACAAGGGTTATATATCATCAGGACCTGCACTGTGCATGATAAGGAACAAACGACCCAAATGTACAATTTCTTAAGTGGACGTCGGAAATATTATGAAAGAGTTTGGGGGTGATGGCTTAAGAAATATTTCAAAAGAGGTTTCACTAGGAGGAATGCTAACTGCTAACGACTACTGACCAATGCTAGTAAAAATTCATTAAATTTATTGGCTATTAATCCTGGATTGCTAACCATAACCCCATTAATATATTAATATTAACTAATATTATTTTACTATCGATATAATGATGCCCCAAGTTTTCTTAAGATTGTGTTTATTTTTAGAAAATTCACCAGCATAACAGTTTTCAGCTTTAATCCTTAATTGCTTAAATTTATTTCGATATACGGTGATTCTAATCTTGTTCTCCTGCGAGGGGTTTTTAAGTATTTTAAATATAATTTAGATTTCTTTTTACATGATTTTAACAAGGCTGGAATTATCCATGGTTGTTTAGATTTGTTATGCTCCTGTTTTTATGATTGGTCAGTGGGATTGTGTGTTCATAAGCAACTTTGTATTGGTCAATATAGATAAATAGCACATGCAAGACAAGGGACACATGCTTCAGATATTGGAGTCCAATCTGATTGAATAAGCAGAGACTCAAAATGTTTCTTTGATTCATGATTTATTATATTATTCAAGTGGTACTGAAGATTCTATCACTAGTTAAAGTAGGAGCAAAGTGAACCCAGGCCAGAAGATGACCAGATATATAACTGAAAATAATTAAAGAGTCAACAAGTTTTGACTATGCGTTAGTGAAGACATTATCAATTAGAGTCACTGTAGTATGAGTGATTCAGGTGGGTCAAAGTATTGCATGAAGAAAATGGTAAGATGACATACAGTTGAAGAAGTTATGTGTTAAAATGTGATCCTGGGATTTCAGTTAATCAATGTTATATCGCCTAGTAAAAAGATTTTTTATCAGTTTTCGAAAGGTAAGACAATAGTTGATAAAATTCCCCATTCAAAGTTTCAAGGGTTTGTCCCGGTGGCCGATAGAGAACTCCTAAAATACAATCAACTCTGCTCTTTTGTGGAATACTTACAAATAAACTTATGTAACATGCACTGATGTTGCTTCATTCAACTTAAAAATATGAGAGTTTATTCCATCCTTAATGAGAAATGCAACACCTCCGCCCCTTACAGTAGTTCTACACTTAGACACAAATTGACATCCAGGGACAGATATAGTTTCAGCATTAACAGAGTCCAGCCACATTTCAGTCATTGCAAGTATTGTAACAGGCAATTGTGATAAGAGTAATTGGATTTCAGTATTTTAAGCATGCTCCTGCAGTTAATGTGCATAATACTAAACTCACGATTCGAGGAGTTAAACTTTGCACATAGCGACAGAGGAGTTTTGTACAAGCTAGAACGCAAATGATTTGTATAGTAATTATGCATGTATGTATACAGGTATGAGTGTGTGAGCAGAATTCTCAACTGACAAGTCAACAAGTTTTAGACCAGCTCAGGGATGCTTGGTTAATGGCATTTTCAATAACATAAGCATCTATAAGTTATCGGGTGTTGACTTGTTTGAGCACATCTGTGTCACTTGCCCCAATTGCTGTCATTCATCAATTACGTGCTTGTGATTGGTGGGGGAATATGAAGCGTTGGGCAAGCATCAGCAATATTCTTGTCTGACATTAGAGTTAACTCATATTTTGTCTGGACATGTTTTCTGCTGAAGTGACAGTTTCCAGCCTAAATAAGCAGTGTAGCAGATGCAGTGTGGGACAGTGATTGGACAGTGTTCAAGCAATTTGGAGACAGTTTGTCATTTCCTCAGTTGATTGTTTGAGTTGCAGATGCTATTGGTTATTTCTGACAGCAGCAATTCATTGATCTGTGCATATAAAAGTTTAAAGCTGGCAATAGAATTACTGTCGGATTGAACTGTTGATATAATTAATAACACAAAGAAAATCTTTGTTTTTTTGAGTTAATGCTACACTACAAATCGGACGAAATGGGGTGGCAATCATGTGTGACCAGACAAGTGCAAATGCAATAATGGGATATGACACGGTGAGTGACAGAATACTGAGCGTAAGATTTCAGCGAAAGAAAGTTAATATAACAATTGTACAGATGTATGCACCAACATCGATAGCAAAAGAAGAAGAGCATGAAAAGTTCTACAATGAACTGCAAAGTAAAATAGACAGAATCCCTAAGGGAGATATAATAATGGTTATTGGTGACTTCAATGCGAAGGTGGGAAAGTGTGACGGAGGAGCAAGGGACACGATTGGAGGACATGGACTAGGAGAACAAAATGAGGCAGGAGAAAGATTAGTAGAGTTTTGCGATGGAAACAGCTTGGGAATAATGAATACATGGTTCGAACAGCCAAAAAGACGTCTGTACACTTGGACGTCACCAGATGGGAAATATCGGAATCAGACAGATTACATACTGATAAACAAAAGATGGAAAAGTACGATAAGGGATGTAAGAACGAGACCAGGCGCGGACTGCGGAACTGATCATGAATTATTAGTGGCAACAGTGCAAACGAAACTGAAGAAATTGAAAAAAGGTGAAAGACTGAACAGGTATGACTGCAAAGGAATCACACCGGAATACAGAACGGAAATAAGGAATAGGTTTGAAATATTAGAGAGGGACGAGACAGTGATAGATGAAGACACGAACAATCTGTGGGAGAAGGTGAAGGGAATAATACTAGAAACTGCTGAGAAACACATTCCGAAGAAAAAGAAAGTCACAACAACCCCGTGGCTATCAAAAGATGCTATCAACATAGCTGTAGAAAGAAAGGAGGCAAAAAAAGAAGGAGACAAAAACAAGTTACGAGAAATGAATAGAGCATTCCAAAAGCAAGCACGTATAGACAAAGAAAAACATCTAAATGCAATGTGCAAGGAAATGGAGGAAGAGGGAAAGAAAGGAAGAACTAAAGAAATGTTTTCAAAAGTGAGGGAAATAACGAGAAAATTCACACCAAGAATGGGATCACTGAGGTCAAGGGATGGACACATAATCGCAGATGAAGAGGAAATGAAGAACAGGTGGAAAGAATACACAGAGGAGCTGTATAGTGAAGACAGGAGAGTAATGAAAGAACGAATCGATGTATCAGAACATGAAAAGGAACCGGACGTTCTGGAAGCAGAGGTGGAATGGGCAATTAGACAACTGAAGGACAATAAAGCACCGGGTCCGGATGGGATACCCATAGAAATGGTAAAAGCAGGAGATGGCGCAATGACAAAGACAATAACAAAAATATGCAACATCATATGGACAACCGGAAAATGGCCAGAGGATTGGAAGAGCTCAATCTTCATCCCTATATTCAAAAAAGGAGATGCGAGAGAGTGTGAAAACTACAGGACCATAGCAATGATATCGCACATAAGCAAAATACTACTCAAAATAATACATAAAAGAATGGAGAACACAATAGAGAGGGAGCTGCCAGATAACCAAGCAGGACTTAGGAAATCCCGCGGCACTCGGGATCATATCGCCAACATGCGGTGGATAATAGAGAGACAAAAGGAGTATGGACAAAAACTATACTGGATGGAGCAAAAGAGGGAGTAAAGATGTTTCATTGACTATAGCAAGGCATTCGATTGCATTGATCATGAGCTGATGTGGAAAACCTTAATAGAAATGGGAATACCAAAGCACTTGATACAACTGCTTAAGGGATTGTACGAGGACCAGATTGCGGTAATAAGAACTGAATTTGGAGATACCGAAAGAATCAAAATAAAGAAAGGAGTGAGGCAGGGATGCATTCTGTCCCCATTCCTATTTAACCTATATGCAGAAAGGATAATGAGGATGGCGGAAATGGATGGAGCAAAAGAGGGAGTAAAGATAGCGGGAAGAACACTGAATAATCTGAGATATGCAGACGACACAACACTATTAGCAGGCAAAAAAACAGACCTGGCAGAACTGATAAGAAGGCTGAAGAGAGAGAGCGAGAAAGCAGGACTATACTTCAATGTAAAGAAAACGAAGATCATGACAACAGCTGAGAAAGGCAGTTTTACGGTGGATGGAGAGGAACTAGAGACGGTAACAAGCTTTACGTTCTTGGGATCAGTAGTAGAAAGAGAAGGAAAGTGCGATATGGAAATAAACCGCAGGGTGGCGATTGGAAAAGCCGCAATGAATGGACTAGAAAAAATATGGAAAGACAAACATGTGAGCACAGACACGAAAAAAAGATTGGTGAGGGCCTTGATCATACCAACAGTAACATACGGCAGTGAGACATGGACAATGACCAAGAAAATGGAGAAAAAAATAAATGCTTGTGAAATGTGGATATGGAGGAAGATGCTGAGAACATCATGGACGGAGAAAAGGACAAATGAATGGGTACGCATGACGATCGGAATTGAGCAAGATGAAACGTTACAACAAACAATGCTAAAATCAAAGCTGAGGTTCTTTGGTCATATTATGAGATCAGATGGATTGGAAAAGGATATGATGCTGGCTTGTGGAGAGGGAAAGAGAAAACAAGGGAGGCCAAGGAAAAAATGGATGGACAAGATACACGAAGCAACTGGAATGAACTTGGCACAGCTAAGGGACGCGACATTGGAAAGAAAGAAATGGAGAGGATTGATCATGACGGTCGCTAGAGCTCAAAGAGCTGACAGCACAAGGTGACAAGGTGACAAATCGGGTGATTCTACAGTTTGAAGCATACAGATTGGGTGAATCTTTGATTCAAAGCTCAATGAATTCACAACTTCGAAAGACCACTGATATTGTACTGGTGACCAACACAGTGGGATAACGAATATCCCCAGGTCACTAAGAGACTTTGTGAACGAAGGATCAACGGAGAAATTGGATGCTATGCACAGTTTGTGCCAGAAAGAGGCCAATCGCAGGACTAAAGTTTGGAATTCGACTAGCCACTATAATGGCCTGTTATGGCTAATTTCCAGAACAGAAATTTGGTTGGTGATTGTCGATGTTAATGGAGCCGTTCTGAAGATCTCATAGTTCAAAACAAAAAGGACGTTAGTGAAGTAAGTTAACACAGAATTGGAGCAGCCACAGAATAGAAGATCTGCATGAAATACAAGATTAGTTAAAATACATAAATATTTTATGAGTTTTTAAATAATGTGGTTATTATTTGCACTGATGTAATGTCTTTATGAAGAATTGTTTTCTTTGCCAAAATGTTACTTAAGTTAGTTGGAATGATATTTGGCAGAAAAACAGGCAGAAATAAAGAAAACTGGCACTGAGCATCTAAGGCAAGTCCTGATTAAGTATGGGTGGAAAGATGAACAAATACAGGAATGGAGTCGAAATGTATTATTAATCATAATCGTAATCCCGAGATTTCTACAGCGCCCATCGAAAGCCACATCATGGGGACCAGCTTATTCACAGACTCTTAGTCAAAACAAAATCGATAGGCAAAAGTGTTTCATTCCATATTAAGATCCAAGTGTCAGGCAGAGACACTGTAAAGGTATCCACCTTCATAAATGCAGCACCTTAATCTTATATTATATCTACTCTAATAGTGTCATTACAGAAGTGTGTGTTACTCTATCTCTAGTGTTCATGAGTCTCTGCTTTTCGTGACTGCCCCACTGGGCACACTAAGTGTCTATCAGTTCACACTCGCTGCAGCCCCTAACTGCGATTGGTCGATGCCGTGAACCAGTCATGTCACAGAGACAGCATGGCAGCTACAGTGGGTGATGTATGAGATTGGAGCGGAAAGAGGGATAAGAGGAAGAAAGGGAGTCAGGATAGGATCTGTGAAAGAGGAATGTTTTCAGTTTTGAATGAAAGGCCAAAGCAGAAATTGCAAGCGGTGGAGCATAGGTGAGTTTGGTGGAGCATAGGTGAGCATAGATTGACTGATATGGCATCAGAAGCGGGTGTGATAGTGAAACCAGACAGGAAGACAGTTGATAAGCCTTCTGCCCATTAATGATCGAAGCAATTTTGCAGCTGACGGGACTGCTGAGACAATCCAAATTGGCCAAATGCAGAACATGGGAACAGATGGAGATAGACAGGAAAGAAAGAGCTGAAGCTAAACAAAGGCAACTAGAACAAGCTGAAATGGCCAAACAAGGAAGGATAGAAGTAGAAGCCAAGAGAGAAAGGAAAGACAGGCTGCAATAAGCACTAAACCTGGAAAGATTAAGGCAAGCTGAATTGCAGTTGCAGAGGCTGCAACTTGAAGCCCGTCAACAAGAAGCAGAAATTGCAGAGAAAGTAAAATTAGCCAAGTTAGAGATTCAAGAACAACAAACTGAGATACAGAAACAGCCATGTGATCTAGAGTGACAAGAGCAAATAGAAGCCTACAGTCAGAAACAGGAACTGGTAGAAATAGTCAAAAGAGATGACTGGAAATGAAAGAGATGCAGCTGAAAGACATGGCGATAGAACTAGACAAGCAGAAAGCAAATGGAGATTGTGGAAAAGAAATTGCAGCAGCAAACAAGAGCTGGTGCAACATAGACATGAAGAAGCAAGGATAAGCTGGTTGGAAGAGGAAGAAAGGTGGAAGGAACAGGCTGACAGCATGTACTACAGCTACAGCATGTGCTCTTTATCCAGAAGAAAAGTCTCAACACCTAGGCTGCAAGTAGTATATATTCCTACGGTACAGGCTGATGGAGAATATGTGAGTGAAACAAAACCAAACATTATTATAAAATGGGGATTAGAAAGGCACAGATTGATTGAAAGTGCTAT
Organism: Norana najaformis; assembly: GCA_964023275.1. Lineage (NCBI taxonomy): Eukaryota > Metazoa > Annelida > Clitellata > Crassiclitellata > Hormogastridae > Norana > Norana najaformis. The sequence goes on from OZ029928.1 coordinate 4,583,410, forward strand.
AAGTGAAGAACTCAAGGTCATGTTGAAAAGGGCAAACTTAGAACATATTGGAGTGGAATTGCAAGTAAGCCAGAAGAAAAACGAAGCATTTATATGGAAATCCAAGTAGTTAACGAAGAACTCATAGGAAATAGGAATCTTGAAAATGTTTAGAAGATAATGTAGAAAAGGATTCAAATTTCATAAATATTGGTCCTTCCTGCTAAAATGGTGCATTTGGCACATGAATCTGTTTTTGAAGAACATTTTTCAGAAGACATATGCAGAGAAGAATCAAGTTGTCATTTGGTATAGCTAAGAATTCAAAAGGAAGTTAATTAATGAATGGTGTTGCTCATGGATGGAGAATGTACCAGCTCAAGTCACAAGCATTGTACCACTCACACCAATCCAAAGGGAGAATACACCCTTCAGATATTTTAATGTTGATTACATAGGACCATTTGAGCCTAAGTCATTGGCAGTGCTAGGTATTGTCTTTGTGGTGTTGATTTGTGCTCCCGCTGGTGAAGAGTTTTCTTCTTAAAAAGTTAACCGCAATCATTTCATTTTGGATATTGAGGTACCATCAGTCAATACTAGTGACCAAGGCACAAATTTTATAGCTTTTACAAATTTTACACAAGAACTTATGAATACTGATAGGGTGCAGTCCATGATTTAATATACTGGGTTACTCCAAATCGTCTGAATTAGTAGAGGAGTGGAATCAATCTTTGAAAGGATGATTCATTGCTATAATAGAAAATATTAGGCGATGGCTAATGTTGGTACGTTTTATGATATGGGCACTGGTGGAGGTGCCAAATGCAACAACATTGGTCTTTCCTTATTTGTTTGTGTATGAAAGATACCTCAGGGACCAATGATAATTCTTAGTGATACATGGTCCAGTGAAATTTTGATATCTAAATTGGGTCAAAGCCAACAAAGTATTTGAAAGTATCATGAGAAAATACGATGGAAACCTTGCAATTTGCAGAAGCCCAACCTAAAGGAAAATGATTCAGTATAACCCAAAGGACACAGGAAAAGTCTTTAACTGGGAATACTGAAATTGGTTATAGGACAATAACTCCCCGGACAATAACCCCCGGACAATAACCCCCGGGACAATTGTCCTGTTACCCTATGTGCCGGTTGCTTTTGAAATTATGTTGTAATTTAGTTTAATTTTTATGGTTTCTGGTTTTAATTAATAAAAGTATATAGTCATTAAGTTTGCTAAAATTGTCGGGGCTTGAGATAAGTATCGCTTTTCAAATTCCCTTGTTTATATCTTGATAAAATTGTCTTTTATCGAACACATTGTAATTGTAATCTTACTCCCCCAACCTTCACTATGTTGCATGAGCCTCGGTGCAGCGGTAAAGGTGGAAGGCTCACCTTTCTCTTCAGGTCATACCTGCCACTGCATAAATTCACTTTGCTATTCCTACACCCAAGTCATTTGAGGTCGTGGCTGCTACTCTCATTTCTGGCACCAATCAGGTATTGCTGGTAAATATTTATCGCCTGCCAACCCTCTCTTTAACTGATTTTCTTAATGAATTCCAGTCACTTCTTGAATATTTATTTTCTGTCATTTTGTTCTCAACTTAAAACTTATCTTTTTCAAATTTCTTATTCACAGTAGGCTGCCTCTCTGTCTTGTGGACTGACCTGATTGTGGCTTGGTTTTGGTGTGCCGTCGGTTGATGCCTCGTGAATTAGACACTGGCACATTAGAAGTTGCTAATTATTTATTATTATTATTATCCTGAGGCACATGAGGTATTATTCTGTGGTTATTTCATATATGAAGGTGAACACATTTGCAAATTGCTAAACAGTGAAGAATTCTCACTAGATGGGGACTTCGACACCACACTAGAAAATAAGCTTTCATACAGGTTGTCTGTATCTGCCTTCAAACTAATAATAATATTCAATGTTTATATATGTTTGTATGTGCCTTTAAACTATTAATAACAGTCAAATATTCTCTGCATTGGCATTGTTCACTCTAGCTGATTTTATAGCTTGCCGCTGCATTTACTTCCTAGTGAACAATCATGTCTAACAGTTTAAAAAGTAATATGCATTGGCCAGCCAGTCTAATCAAAATAGCCAACTTATCTTTCATCTCACCCTCAACAATATGGAACATCTTCCACGTATCACGTTGTAGCTAGGCTTAAAATTTTGGTTGCCTAACTGTTTTTCAGTTTTGTGTAGCTTTAGTCTTTACCTGTGCTGCTAGTCTTCCAAGTTATGATAGAAAAAACGTCTGTGAACTTTACAGCATGGTCGCTACAAGGAATTTACGCCAAAGGCAATATTAATACGAGCAACACCTATGATCAGGTCTTCTGTCAAGAATCTTTCAGTGGCGTAATTGATCTTCAGGCTGTAACTGTCGATCCACCTGAAACAGTCTCAACCAACACTAATGTTACCTTCTATATCAAAGTAGCAAGAACTGTGCGTATGATGCTTACTTTGCTGGAATTCGGAGATGGACAAATGATTAGAAATGTGACTTTCAATTCTGTTCCAAAGTCTGAGGGCGAAGGATTCGAAGCTCTGGAATATCACAGCTATTCTTGTCCAGGTTCTGCGGAATATAAATTAGTCTTCAGTGGGCCCCTTAAACAGATTGACGTATTCGAATATACTCCTGATAAAGCACTAACCGTCACACAGGAAGAATTTATTCTTACTTTATGTGACAACATTGGCTTTGATCTAACAGCTGAGTTTGTAATATGCTTAAATCAGAACAGTATAGAAAACATCATAACATTAGATTTTGGAAACTTGGATGCAAGGAAAGAAATATCTTTAGCAGAAAACGAGCAACTGCCAGACTGGGCTACGGAGTGCAAACGTCCAAAATGTAAAGTAGGAGGACAAGCAAGTCATAAATACTCACAATTAGGTGTATTCAATTTGACTGCATCGTTCGCACAGTGCGGCCATACCATTATTGAAAATAAAACAATTACATTAGGCACTGAAAAAGATTTTCAACAACTTGTTGGGGAATTTAAATTTTTCTCTTCAGCAAGAAATGGAGTGGCAACGATTGAGGAAAACATCACTTTTGTTGGTATTCTTCCTGACAGCCATCAAAACATTGAAACATTTCTTGATTTTGGTGATGGAGAAAGTTTAAAAAGTCTTAACTTCACAAATATATCACAAAGTAATGAAAGACATGTGAATAACTCTGACAAACACATACAAACAATAACTACCCACAAGTATTTAGAGGAAGGAAACGTAACCGCCAAACTAATTGTACAGCACAGGCAAATTCCTTCTTGGATACTTATTAAAACGTTAGACCTCCAACTCCAACACCCAACAAAACCAATGCCGTGTCTCTACATCAGTAGCAATGCCACAAGACCCATCAATCCGTATGAAACCCTCCGATTTGCATTAATAATTAGCAGCAGTTTAAAAAATGAACAGGTCGCTGTAGACTACGGAGATACGAAAGCTAATGTTATACCAATATCACCCGAAGCCGCTTGCGAAAATAAAAACATAATCGTCTGTGATGCAAAAATTTACGCATATTGCATCACACTAGATCACCAGTACATCAGTCCATCAGGCGAGCTGACGGTGACGGCTGCCGTCGTCGATGCAGCCAGTGCCGCACGCGAGGCCCTTAGTAATTCGACCAAGATCACTGTGAAATCTTTCCGAGAAGCGATGGGCAACGTGGGCGTCCTGCCTCCGACGGCCGCGGTCAATCTGGCATACGATAACCTTACGTTTGTCATCTTCGCAGACGACTTGCTACCGAACACGCAGGTGACGGTCACGTTCGGTGACGAACAGACTACTTCTGTGAGCGTCAACGCTTCCGACATGACCCCCACTGCTTGCCCTTTCGCGAACCGAACGTGCTACGCAATGGCCGTCGAGCACGCGTTTCGTGCCGCTGGCGACTACAACGTCAGCGTGACCATGACAAATCCAATGGCGCAACCGGGGACGCGGGAAAATGTCACCGGCGGCACTTCGATAAAAGTGATCTCGTTCGAAGAGGCCGTTGGAAACGTGTTTCTGCAATCGAATGCGACAGACGCCATAGACCAGTACGACGGCGTGTCGTTTACCGCGGGCGTGGAGCACGTGATACCGAACACCGTCGTCGAACTAGATTTCGGAGACGGACGGCCTGCACAGACACTGGAACTAAGCGCCAACGCTTCGCTTTCCGGCTGGGCGTCGAAAGTCATCAGCGACAGAGCAGCCGAGTCGTTTGCGGTCGGCGAAGCGGATGCGGCTTTCGACAGACCGGGCAATTTTACCGTCACCTTGACGGTAAAGAATCCTCTCGCGCCACAGGCGGTCGAGAGAAGAACGACGATACAGACAAAGTCGTTTGCCGAGAGCATAGGAAGCCTGATCGTTTGCTCGGCGACAACGGAAGCCAATCCCTACGAAGTCGTCGGATTTACGGTGTACGTGGAACACGTGACGAGACACACGAAGATCTCAGTCGACTATGGAGACGGCACAAAGGACAACGTGACGGAGCTGGCGGACGACGCGAACGTCAGATGCGGCGACGCAGTCGCGCGCGGACGAAGCGCAGGCTTACGCCACGTCTTCCGTACATCAGGCAACTATACTGTGACTGCGATAGCGACAAACGCTTTGGCACCCGAACAAGTGTTTAGAAATTCCACTAGCGTGCGAGTTCGGACGTGGTCCGACGCAGTTCGAAGCTTGATCGTCGTGAGCAACGTCAGCACGCCCGTGAAGCCCTACGAACACGTCGCCTTTGCCGTATTTGTGGAACGCCTGATAGAAAACAGCGAGCTCTACCTGGATTTCGGAGACGGACAGCGCCTCGATAACGTGACTCTAGCCACCGCACGTGATTCCACAATCCCGGGCTGGCTTGGGACGGCAACGGCTGCCGTATTCTCAGGCTACCACTGGGCTGCAGCTGATCACCAGTACATCAGTCCATCAGGCGAGCTGACGGTGACGGCTGCCGTCGTCGATGCAGCCAGTGCCGCACGCGAGGCTCTTAGCAATTCGACCAAGATCACTGTGAAATCTTTCCGAGAAGCGATGGGCAACGTGGGCGTCCTGCCTCCGACGGCCGCGGTCAATCTGGCGTACGATAACCTTACGTTTGTCATCTTCGCAGACGACTTGCTACCGAACACGCAGGTGACGGTCACGTTCGGTGACGAACAGACTACTTCTGTGAGCGTCAACGCTTCCGACATGACCCCCACTGCTTGCCCTTTCGCGAACCGAACGTGCTACGCAATGGCCGTCGAGCACGCGTTTCGTGCCGCTGGCGACTACAACGTCAGCGTGACCATGACAAATCCAATGGCGCAACCGGGGACGCGGGAAAATGTCACCGGCGGCACTTCGATAAAAGTGATCTCGTTCGAAGAGGCCGTTGGAAACGTGTTTCTGCAATCGAATGCGACAGACGCCATAGACCAGTACGACGGCGTGTCGTTTACCGCGGGCGTGGAGCACGTGATACCGAACACCGTCGTCGAACTAGATTTCGGAGACGGACGGCCTGCACAGACACTGGAACTAAGCGCCAACGCTTCGCTTTCCGGCTGGGCGTCGAAAGTCATCAGCGACAGAGCAGCCGAGTCGTTTGCGGTCGGCGAAGCGGATGCGGCTTTCGACAGACCGGGCAATTTTACCGTCACCTTGACGGTAAAGAATCCTCTCGCGCCACAGGCGGTCGAGAGAAGAACGACGATACAGACAAAGTCGTTTGCCGAGAGCATAGGAAGCCTGATCGTTTGCTCGGCGACAACGGAAGCCAATCCCTACGAAGTCGTCGGATTTACGGTGTACGTGGAACACGTGACGAGACACACGAAGATCTCAGTCGACTATGGAGACGGCACAAAGGACAACGTGACGGAGCTGGCGGACGACGCGAACGTCAGATGCGGCGACGCAGTCGCGCGCGGACGAAGCGCAGGCTTACGCCACGTCTTCCGTACATCAGGCAACTATACTGTGACTGCGATAGCGACAAACGCTTTGGCACCCGAACAAGTGTTTAGAAATTCCACTAGCGTGCGAGTTCGGACGTGGTCCGACGCAGTTCGAAGCTTGATCGTCGTGAGCAACGTCAGCACGCCCGTGAAGCCCTACGAACACGTCGCCTTTGCCGTATTTGTGGAACGCCTGATAGAAAACAGCGAGCTCTACCTGGATTTCGGAGACGGACAGCGCCTCGATAACGTGACTCTAGCCACCGCACGTGATTCCACAATCCCGGGCTGGCTTGGGACGGCAACGGCTGCCGTATTCTCAGGCTACCACTGGGCTGCAGCTGATCACCAGTACATCAGTCCATCAGGCGAGCTGACGGTGACGGCTGCCGTCGTCGATGCAGCCAGTGCCGCACGCGAGGCTCTTAGCAATTCGACCAAGATCACTGTGAAATCTTTCCGAGAAGCGATGGGCAACGTGGGCGTCCTGCCTCCGACGGCCGCGGTCAATCTGGCGTACGATAACCTTACGTTTGTCATCTTCGCAGACGACTTGCTACCGAACACGCAGGTGACGGTCACGTTCGGTGACGAACAGACTACTTCTGTGAGCGTCAACGCTTCCGACATGACCCCCACTGCTTGCCCTTTCGCGAACCGAACGTGCTACGCAATGGCCGTCGAGCACGCGTTTCGTGCCGCTGGCGACTACAACGTCAGCGTGACCATGACAAATCCAATGGCGCAACCGGGGACGCGGGAAAATGTCACCGGCGGCACTTCGATAAAAGTGATCTCGTTCGAAGAGGCCGTTGGAAACGTGTTTCTGCAATCGAATGCGACAGACGCCATAGACCAGTACGACGGCGTGTCGTTTACCGCGGGCGTGGAGCACGTGATACCGAACACCGTCGTCGAACTAGATTTCGGAGACGGACGGCCTGCACAGACACTGGAACTAAGCGCCAACGCTTCGCTTTCCGGCTGGGCGTCGAAAGTCATCAGCGACAGAGCAGCCGAGTCGTTTGCGGTCGGCGAAGCGGATGCGGCTTTCGACAGACCGGGCAATTTTACCGTCACCTTGACGGTAAAGAATCCTCTCGCGCCACAGGCGGTCGAGAGAAGAACGACGATACAGACAAAGTCGTTTGCCGAGAGCATAGGAAGCCTGATCGTTTGCTCGGCGACAACGGAAGCCAATCCCTACGAAGTCGTCGGATTTACGGTGTACGTGGAACACGTGACGAGACACACGAAGATCTCAGTCGACTATGGAGACGGCACAAAGGACAACGTGACGGAGCTGGCGGACGACGCGAACGTCAGATGCGGCGACGCAGTCGCGCGCGGACGAAGCGCAGGCTTACGCCACGTCTTCCGTACATCAGGCAACTATACTGTGACTGCGATAGCGACAAACGCTTTGGCACCCGAACAAGTGTTTAGAAATTCCACTAGCGTGCGAGTTCGGACGTGGTCCGACGCAGTTCGAAGCTTGATCGTCGTGAGCAACGTCAGCACGCCCGTGAAGCCCTACGAACACGTCGCCTTTGCCGTATTTGTGGAACGCCTGATAGAAAACAGCGAGCTCTACCTGGATTTCGGAGACGGACAGCGCCTCGATAACGTGACTCTAGCCACCGCACGTGATTCCACAATCCCGGGCTGGCTTGGGACGGCAACGGCTGCCGTATTCTCAGGCTACCACTGGGCTGCAGCTGATCACCAGTACATCAGTCCATCAGGCGAGCTGACGGTGACGGCTGCCGTCGTCGATGCAGCCAGTGCCGCACGCGAGGCTCTTAGCAATTCGACCAAGATCACTGTGAAATCTTTCCGAGAAGCGATGGGCAACGTGGGCGTCCTGCCTCCGACGGCCGCGGTCAATCTGGCGTACGATAACCTTACGTTTGTCATCTTCGCAGACGACTTGCTACCGAACACGCAGGTGACGGTCACGTTCGGTGACGAACAGACTACTTCTGTGAGCGTCAACGCTTCCGACATGACCCCCACTGCTTGCCCTTTCGCGAACCGAACGTGCTACGCAATGGCCGTCGAGCACGCGTTTCGTGCCGCTGGCGACTACAACGTCAGCGTGACCATGACAAATCCAATGGCGCAACCGGGGACGCGGGAAAATGTCACCGGCGGCACTTCGATAAAAGTGATCTCGTTCGAAGAGGCCGTTGGAAACGTGTTTCTGCAATCGAATGCGACAGACGCCATAGACCAGTACGACGGCGTGTCGTTTACCGCGGGCGTGGAGCACGTGATACCGAACACCGTCGTCGAACTAGATTTCGGAGACGGACGGCCTGCACAGACACTGGAACTAAGCGCCAACGCTTCGCTTTCCGGCTGGGCGTCGAAAGTCATCAGCGACAGAGCAGCCGAGTCGTTTGCGGTCGGCGAAGCGGATGCGGCTTTCGACAGACCGGGCAATTTTACCGTCACCTTGACGGTAAAGAATCCTCTCGCGCCACAGGCGGTCGAGAGAAGAACGACGATACAGACAAAGTCGTTTGCCGAGAGCATAGGAAGCCTGATCGTTTGCTCGGCGACAACGGAAGCCAATCCCTACGAAGTCGTCGGATTTACGGTGTACGTGGAACACGTGACGAGACACACGAAGATCTCAGTCGACTATGGAGACGGCACAAAGGACAACGTGACGGAGCTGGCGGACGACGCGAACGTCAGATGCGGCGACGCAGTCGCGCGCGGACGAAGCGCAGGCTTACGCCACGTCTTCCGTACATCAGGCAACTATACTGTGACTGCGATAGCGACAAACGCTTTGGCACCCGAACAAGTGTTTAGAAATTCCACTAGCGTGCGAGTTCGGACGTGGTCCGACGCAGTTCGAAGCTTGATCGTCGTGAGCAACGTCAGCACGCCCGTGAAGCCCTACGAACACGTCGCCTTTGCCGTATTTGTGGAACGCCTGATAGAAAACAGCGAGCTCTACCTGGATTTCGGAGACGGACAGCGCCTCGATAACGTGACTCTAGCCACCGCACGTGATTCCACAATCCCGGGCTGGCTTGGGACGGCAACGGCTGCCGTATTCTCAGGCTACCACTGGGCTGCAGCTGATCACCAGTACATCAGTCCATCAGGCGAGCTGACGGTGACGGCTGCCGTCGTCGATGCAGCCAGTGCCGCACGCGAGGCTCTTAGCAATTCGACCAAGATCACTGTGAAATCTTTCCGAGAAGCGATGGGCAACGTGGGCGTCCTGCCTCCGACGGCCGCGGTCAATCTGGCGTACGATAACCTTACGTTTGTCATCTTCGCAGACGACTTGCTACCGAACACGCAGGTGACGGTCACGTTCGGTGACGAACAGACTACTTCTGTGAGCGTCAACGCTTCCGACATGACCCCCACTGCTTGCCCTTTCGCGAACCGAACGTGCTACGCAATGGCCGTCGAGCACGCGTTTCGTGCCGCTGGCGACTACAACGTCAGCGTGACCATGACAAATCCAATGGCGCAACCGGGGACGCGGGAAAATGTCACCGGCGGCACTTCGATAAAAGTGATCTCGTTCGAAGAGGCCGTTGGAAACGTGTTTCTGCAATCGAATGCGACAGACGCCATAGACCAGTACGACGGCGTGTCGTTTACCGCGGGCGTGGAGCACGTGATACCGAACACCGTCGTCGAACTAGATTTCGGAGACGGACGGCCTGCACAGACACTGGAACTAAGCGCCAACGCTTCGCTTTCCGGCTGGGCGTCGAAAGTCATCAGCGACAGAGCAGCCGAGTCGTTTGCGGTCGGCGAAGCGGATGCGGCTTTCGACAGACCGGGCAATTTTACCGTCACCTTGACGGTAAAGAATCCTCTCGCGCCACAGGCGGTCGAGAGAAGAACGACGATACAGACAAAGTCGTTTGCCGAGAGCATAGGAAGCCTGATCGTTTGCTCGGCGACAACGGAAGCCAATCCCTACGAAGTCGTCGGATTTACGGTGTACGTGGAACACGTGACGAGACACACGAAGATCTCAGTCGACTATGGAGACGGCACAAAGGACAACGTGACGGAGCTGGCGGACGACGCGAACGTCAGATGCGGCGACGCAGTCGCGCGCGGACGAAGCGCAGGCTTACGCCACGTCTTCCGTACATCAGGCAACTATACTGTGACTGCGATAGCGACAAACGCTTTGGCACCCGAACAAGTGTTTAGAAATTCCACTAGCGTGCGAGTTCGGACGTGGTCCGACGCAGTTCGAAGCTTGATCGTCGTGAGCAACGTCAGCACGCCCGTGAAGCCCTACGAACACGTCGCCTTTGCCGTATTTGTGGAACGCCTGATAGAAAACAGCGAGCTCTACCTGGATTTCGGAGACGGACAGCGCCTCGATAACGTGACTCTAGCCACCGCACGTGATTCCACAATCCCGGGCTGGCTTGGGACGGCAACGGCTGCCGTATTCTCAGGCTACCACTGGGCTGCAGCTGATCACCAGTACATCAGTCCATCAGGCGAGCTGACGGTGACGGCTGCCGTCGTCGATGCAGCCAGTGCCGCACGCGAGGCTCTTAGCAATTCGACCAAGATCACTGTGAAATCTTTCCGAGAAGCGATGGGCAACGTGGGCGTCCTGCCTCCGACGGCCGCGGTCAATCTGGCGTACGATAACCTTACGTTTGTCATCTTCGCAGACGACTTGCTACCGAACACGCAGGTGACGGTCACGTTCGGTGACGAACAGACTACTTCTGTGAGCGTCAACGCTTCCGACATGACCCCCACTGCTTGCCCTTTCGCGAACCGAACGTGCTACGCAATGGCCGTCGAGCACGCGTTTCGTGCCGCTGGCGACTACAACGTCAGCGTGACCATGACAAATCCAATGGCGCAACCGGGGACGCGGGAAAATGTCACCGGCGGCACTTCGATAAAAGTGATCTCGTTCGAAGAGGCCGTTGGAAACGTGTTTCTGCAATCGAATGCGACAGACGCCATAGACCAGTACGACGGCGTGTCGTTTACCGCGGGCGTGGAGCACGTGATACCGAACACCGTCGTCGAACTAGATTTCGGAGACGGACGGCCTGCACAGACACTGGAACTAAGCGCCAACGCTTCGCTTTCCGGCTGGGCGTCGAAAGTCATCAGCGACAGAGCAGCCGAGTCGTTTGCGGTCGGCGAAGCGGATGCGGCTTTCGACAGACCGGGCAATTTTACCGTCACCTTGACGGTAAAGAATCCTCTCGCGCCACAGGCGGTCGAGAGAAGAACGACGATACAGACAAAGTCGTTTGCCGAGAGCATAGGAAGCCTGATCGTTTGCTCGGCGACAACGGAAGCCAATCCCTACGAAGTCGTCGGATTTACGGTGTACGTGGAACACGTGACGAGACACACGAAGATCTCAGTCGACTATGGAGACGGCACAAAGGACAACGTGACGGAGCTGGCGGACGACGCGAACGTCAGATGCGGCGACGCAGTCGCGCGCGGACGAAGCGCAGGCTTACGCCACGTCTTCCGTACATCAGGCAACTATACTGTGACTGCGATAGCGACAAACGCTTTGGCACCCGAACAAGTGTTTAGAAATTCCACTAGCGTGCGAGTTCGGACGTGGTCCGACGCAGTTCGAAGCTTGATCGTCGTGAGCAACGTCAGCACGCCCGTGAAGCCCTACGAACACGTCGCCTTTGCCGTATTTGTGGAACGCCTGATAGAAAACAGCGAGCTCTACCTGGATTTCGGAGACGGACAGCGCCTCGATAACGTGACTCTAGCCACCGCACGTGATTCCACAATCCCGGGCTGGCTTGGGACGGCAACGGCTGCCGTATTCTCAGGCTACCACTGGGCTGCAGCTGATCACCAGTACATCAGTCCATCAGGCGAGCTGACGGTGACGGCTGCCGTCGTCGATGCAGCCAGTGCCGCACGCGAGGCTCTTAGCAATTCGACCAAGATCACTGTGAAATCTTTCCGAGAAGCGATGGGCAACGTGGGCGTCCTGCCTCCGACGGCCGCGGTCAATCTGGCGTACGATAACCTTACGTTTGTCATCTTCGCAGACGACTTGCTACCGAACACGCAGGTGACGGTCACGTTCGGTGACGAACAGACTACTTCTGTGAGCGTCAACGCTTCCGACATGACCCCCACTGCTTGCCCTTTCGCGAACCGAACGTGCTACGCAATGGCCGTCGAGCACGCGTTTCGTGCCGCTGGCGACTACAACGTCAGCGTGACCATGACAAATCCAATGGCGCAACCGGGGACGCGGGAAAATGTCACCGGCGGCACTTCGATAAAAGTGATCTCGTTCGAAGAGGCCGTTGGAAACGTGTTTCTGCAATCGAATGCGACAGACGCCATAGACCAGTACGACGGCGTGTCGTTTACCGCGGGCGTGGAGCACGTGATACCGAACACCGTCGTCGAACTAGATTTCGGAGACGGACGGCCTGCACAGACACTGGAACTAAGCGCCAACGCTTCGCTTTCCGGCTGGGCGTCGAAAGTCATCAGCGACAGAGCAGCCGAGTCGTTTGCGGTCGGCGAAGCGGATGCGGCTTTCGACAGACCGGGCAATTTTACCGTCACCTTGACGGTAAAGAATCCTCTCGCGCCACAGGCGGTCGAGAGAAGAACGACGATACAGACAAAGTCGTTTGCCGAGAGCATAGGAAGCCTGATCGTTTGCTCGGCGACAACGGAAGCCAATCCCTACGAAGTCGTCGGATTTACGGTGTACGTGGAACACGTGACGAGACACACGAAGATCTCAGTCGACTATGGAGACGGCACAAAGGACAACGTGACGGAGCTGGCGGACGACGCGAACGTCAGATGCGGCGACGCAGTCGCGCGCGGACGAAGCGCAGGCTTACGCCACGTCTTCCGTACATCAGGCAACTATACTGTGACTGCGATAGCGACAAACGCTTTGGCACCCGAACAAGTGTTTAGAAATTCCACTAGCGTGCGAGTTCGGACGTGGTCCGACGCAGTTCGAAGCTTGATCGTCGTGAGCAACGTCAGCACGCCCGTGAAGCCCTACGAACACGTCGCCTTTGCCGTATTTGTGGAACGCCTGATAGAAAACAGCGAGCTCTACCTGGATTTCGGAGACGGACAGCGCCTCGATAACGTGACTCTAGCCACCGCACGTGATTCCACAATCCCGGGCTGGCTTGGGACGGCAACGGCTGCCGTATTCTCAGGCTACCACTGGGCTGCAGCTGATCACCAGTACATCAGTCCATCAGGCGAGCTGACGGTGACGGCTGCCGTCGTCGATGCAGCCAGTGCCGCACGCGAGGCTCTTAGCAATTCGACCAAGATCACTGTGAAATCTTTCCGAGAAGCGATGGGCAACGTGGGCGTCCTGCCTCCGACGGCCGCGGTCAATCTGGCGTACGATAACCTTACGTTTGTCATCTTCGCAGACGACTTGCTACCGAACACGCAGGTGACGGTCACGTTCGGTGACGAACAGACTACTTCTGTGAGCGTCAACGCTTCCGACATGACCCCCACTGCTTGCCCTTTCGCGAACCGAACGTGCTACGCAATGGCCGTCGAGCACGCGTTTCGTGCCGCTGGCGACTACAACGTCAGCGTGACCATGACAAATCCAATGGCGCAACCGGGGACGCGGGAAAATGTCACCGGCGGCACTTCGATAAAAGTGATCTCGTTCGAAGAGGCCGTTGGAAACGTGTTTCTGCAATCGAATGCGACAGACGCCATAGACCAGTACGACGGCGTGTCGTTTACCGCGGGCGTGGAGCACGTGATACCGAACACCGTCGTCGAACTAGATTTCGGAGACGGACGGCCTGCACAGACACTGGAACTAAGCGCCAACGCTTCGCTTTCCGGCTGGGCGTCGAAAGTCATCAGCGACAGAGCAGCCGAGTCGTTTGCGGTCGGCGAAGCGGATGCGGCTTTCGACAGACCGGGCAATTTTACCGTCACCTTGACGGTAAAGAATCCTCTCGCGCCACAGGCGGTCGAGAGAAGAACGACGATACAGACAAAGTCGTTTGCCGAGAGCATAGGAAGCCTGATCGTTTGCTCGGCGACAACGGAAGCCAATCCCTACGAAGTCGTCGGATTTACGGTGTACGTGGAACACGTGACGAGACACACGAAGATCTCAGTCGACTATGGAGACGGCACAAAGGACAACGTGACGGAGCTGGCGGACGACGCGAACGTCAGATGCGGCGACGCAGTCGCGCGCGGACGAAGCGCAGGCTTACGCCACGTCTTCCGTACATCAGGCAACTATACTGTGACTGCGATAGCGACAAACGCTTTGGCACCCGAACAAGTGTTTAGAAATTCCACTAGCGTGCGAGTTCGGACGTGGTCCGACGCAGTTCGAAGCTTGATCGTCGTGAGCAACGTCAGCACGCCCGTGAAGCCCTACGAACACGTCGCCTTTGCCGTATTTGTGGAACGCCTGATAGAAAACAGCGAGCTCTACCTGGATTTCGGAGACGGACAGCGCCTCGATAACGTGACTCTAGCCACCGCACGTGATTCCACAATCCCGGGCTGGCTTGGGACGGCAACGGCTGCCGTATTCTCAGGCTACCACTGGGCTGCAGCTGATCACCAGTACATCAGTCCATCAGGCGAGCTGACGGTGACGGCTGCCGTCGTCGATGCAGCCAGTGCCGCACGCGAGGCTCTTAGCAATTCGACCAAGATCACTGTGAAATCTTTCCGAGAAGCGATGGGCAACGTGGGCGTCCTGCCTCCGACGGCCGCGGTCAATCTGGCGTACGATAACCTTACGTTTGTCATCTTCGCAGACGACTTGCTACCGAACACGCAGGTGACGGTCACGTTCGGTGACGAACAGACTACTTCTGTGAGCGTCAACGCTTCCGACATGACCCCCACTGCTTGCCCTTTCGCGAACCGAACGTGCTACGCAATGGCCGTCGAGCACGCGTTTCGTGCCGCTGGCGACTACAACGTCAGCGTGACCATGACAAATCCAATGGCGCAACCGGGGACGCGGGAAAATGTCACCGGCGGCACTTCGATAAAAGTGATCTCGTTCGAAGAGGCCGTTGGAAACGTGTTTCTGCAATCGAATGCGACAGACGCCATAGACCAGTACGACGGCGTGTCGTTTACCGCGGGCGTGGAGCACGTGATACCGAACACCGTCGTCGAACTAGATTTCGGAGACGGACGGCCTGCACAGACACTGGAACTAAGCGCCAACGCTTCGCTTTCCGGCTGGGCGTCGAAAGTCATCAGCGACAGAGCAGCCGAGTCGTTTGCGGTCGGCGAAGCGGATGCGGCTTTCGACAGACCGGGCAATTTTACCGTCACCTTGACGGTAAAGAATCCTCTCGCGCCACAGGCGGTCGAGAGAAGAACGACGATACAGACAAAGTCGTTTGCCGAGAGCATAGGAAGCCTGATCGTTTGCTCGGCGACAACGGAAGCCAATCCCTACGAAGTCGTCGGATTTACGGTGTACGTGGAACACGTGACGAGACACACGAAGATCTCAGTCGACTATGGAGACGGCACAAAGGACAACGTGACGGAGCTGGCGGACGACGCGAACGTCAGATGCGGCGACGCAGTCGCGCGCGGACGAAGCGCAGGCTTACGCCACGTCTTCCGTACATCAGGCAACTATACTGTGACTGCGATAGCGACAAACGCTTTGGCACCCGAACAAGTGTTTAGAAATTCCACTAGCGTGCGAGTTCGGACGTGGTCCGACGCAGTTCGAAGCTTGATCGTCGTGAGCAACGTCAGCACGCCCGTGAAGCCCTACGAACACGTCGCCTTTGCCGTATTTGTGGAACGCCTGATAGAAAACAGCGAGCTCTACCTGGATTTCGGAGACGGACAGCGCCTCGATAACGTGACTCTAGCCACCGCACGTGATTCCACAATCCCGGGCTGGCTTGGGACGGCAACGGCTGCCGTATTCTCAGGCTACCACTGGGCTGCAGCTGATCACCAGTACATCAGTCCATCAGGCGAGCTGACGGTGACGGCTGCCGTCGTCGATGCAGCCAGTGCCGCACGCGAGGCTCTTAGCAATTCGACCAAGATCACTGTGAAATCTTTCCGAGAAGCGATGGGCAACGTGGGCGTCCTGCCTCCGACGGCCGCGGTCAATCTGGCGTACGATAACCTTACGTTTGTCATCTTCGCAGACGACTTGCTACCGAACACGCAGGTGACGGTCACGTTCGGTGACGAACAGACTACTTCTGTGAGCGTCAACGCTTCCGACATGACCCCCACTGCTTGCCCTTTCGCGAACCGAACGTGCTACGCAATGGCCGTCGAGCACGCGTTTCGTGCCGCTGGCGACTACAACGTCAGCGTGACCATGACAAATCCAATGGCGCAACCGGGGACGCGGGAAAATGTCACCGGCGGCACTTCGATAAAAGTGATCTCGTTCGAAGAGGCCGTTGGAAACGTGTTTCTGCAATCGAATGCGACAGACGCCATAGACCAGTACGACGGCGTGTCGTTTACCGCGGGCGTGGAGCACGTGATACCGAACACCGTCGTCGAACTAGATTTCGGAGACGGACGGCCTGCACAGACACTGGAACTAAGCGCCAACGCTTCGCTTTCCGGCTGGGCGTCGAAAGTCATCAGCGACAGAGCAGCCGAGTCGTTTGCGGTCGGCGAAGCGGATGCGGCTTTCGACAGACCGGGCAATTTTACCGTCACCTTGACGGTAAAGAATCCTCTCGCGCCACAGGCGGTCGAGAGAAGAACGACGATACAGACAAAGTCGTTTGCCGAGAGCATAGGAAGCCTGATCGTTTGCTCGGCGACAACGGAAGCCAATCCCTACGAAGTCGTCGGATTTACGGTGTACGTGGAACACGTGACGAGACACACGAAGATCTCAGTCGACTATGGAGACGGCACAAAGGACAACGTGACGGAGCTGGCGGACGACGCGAACGTCAGATGCGGCGACGCAGTCGCGCGCGGACGAAGCGCAGGCTTACGCCACGTCTTCCGTACATCAGGCAACTATACTGTGACTGCGATAGCGACAAACGCTTTGGCACCCGAACAAGTGTTTAGAAATTCCACTAGCGTGCGAGTTCGGACGTGGTCCGACGCAGTTCGAAGCTTGATCGTCGTGAGCAACGTCAGCACGCCCGTGAAGCCCTACGAACACGTCGCCTTTGCCGTATTTGTGGAACGCCTGATAGAAAACAGCGAGCTCTACCTGGATTTCGGAGACGGACAGCGCCTCGATAACGTGACTCTAGCCACCGCACGTGATTCCACAATCCCGGGCTGGCTTGGGACGGCAACGGCTGCCGTATTCTCAGGCTACCACTGGGCTGCAGCTGATCACCAGTACATCAGTCCATCAGGCGAGCTGACGGTGACGGCTGCCGTCGTCGATGCAGCCAGTGCCGCACGCGAGGCTCTTAGCAATTCGACCAAGATCACTGTGAAATCTTTCCGAGAAGCGATGGGCAACGTGGGCGTCCTGCCTCCGACGGCCGCGGTCAATCTGGCGTACGATAACCTTACGTTTGTCATCTTCGCAGACGACTTGCTACCGAACACGCAGGTGACGGTCACGTTCGGTGACGAACAGACTACTTCTGTGAGCGTCAACGCTTCCGACATGACCCCCACTGCTTGCCCTTTCGCGAACCGAACGTGCTACGCAATGGCCGTCGAGCACGCGTTTCGTGCCGCTGGCGACTACAACGTCAGCGTGACCATGACAAATCCAATGGCGCAACCGGGGACGCGGGAAAATGTCACCGGCGGCACTTCGATAAAAGTGATCTCGTTCGAAGAGGCCGTTGGAAACGTGTTTCTGCAATCGAATGCGACAGACGCCATAGACCAGTACGACGGCGTGTCGTTTACCGCGGGCGTGGAGCACGTGATACCGAACACCGTCGTCGAACTAGATTTCGGAGACGGACGGCCTGCACAGACACTGGAACTAAGCGCCAACGCTTCGCTTTCCGGCTGGGCGTCGAAAGTCATCAGCGACAGAGCAGCCGAGTCGTTTGCGGTCGGCGAAGCGGATGCGGCTTTCGACAGACCGGGCAATTTTACCGTCACCTTGACGGTAAAGAATCCTCTCGCGCCACAGGCGGTCGAGAGAAGAACGACGATACAGACAAAGTCGTTTGCCGAGAGCATAGGAAGCCTGATCGTTTGCTCGGCGACAACGGAAGCCAATCCCTACGAAGTCGTCGGATTTACGGTATACGTGGAACACGTGACGAGACACACGAAGATCTCAGTCGACTATGGAGACGGCACAAAGGACAACGTGACGGAGCTGGCGGACGACGCGAACGTCAGATGCGGCGACGCAGTCGCGCGCGGACGAAGCGCAGGCTTACGCCACGTCTTCCGTACATCAGGCAACTATACTGTGACTGCGATAGCGACAAACGCTTTGGCACCCGAACAAGTGTTTAGAAATTCCACTAGCGTACGAGTTCGGGCGTGGACGGATGTGGTGAAAACTCTTGCGGTTCTTGTCAACAGCGATATTGTGTATTTTGCCGGCGATGAGGTTGATATTGTCTGTATTGTTGAAATGGTTGTGCCTCACAGCTCTGTTATTTTGTCTTTTGGGGATGGCTTGTCTCAGAATGTGACTTTGGTAGCGTCGCTTCCGCTGCCGAGTTACGTGGCAGCAAATTTTCGAGGTTTTTACGCCAGCATTGTCGTTCATCAGTACGTTGTTGCTAGTGTGTTTCTGGCGACTTTGTTGGTTTCAAGAGAAGACGATGAATCTGAATTCAAAAGCATTTCTGCGAAGATCAATATTCTTTCATTGAAAGATGGCATCGGTGACAGAGACATTTTTGTTTCCGCGAGCTATAATTGGGCGGTGGATTTTGTGTTGGTGTATAGAAATTTTGTTCCCGGAGTTAAAACAGTGTGGAATTATGGGGATGGATCCGATAGGGAAGATTTACTTCTTCAAGAAAATGGCACTGTGCCTGAGTTTGTTGATCCTTCTTTGAAAAGTTACTTTTCTGCCGTCCGGAGACATCGGTTTAATGATCGGGGTCCCTTTAATTTTACAATTATGTTCATTTTGGAACGTAATGGAATCAGTCAAAATTTTACGATGCATAAAGTCATAGAACTTGACTCCTGCTTATGGCCATCTATCGAGTTTGTTGTTCCGGACGTTAACGTTGATGCTTCACATTATTATCGGAACGAGTCAATTCGTCTCTGGGCCAAGCGAAATTTAATTTGCTATCCAAAGAACTTCATTCCCGGCTGCTTTGCTTTACAAGTGAACGTGTCCGGTTACCAAAAATTTGAAAATTGTTCCGTTGTGTTTGCTGAGGATTCCGACAATCTTCTTATCATTTTATCTCCATTTACTCTACCTTTTGGAACGTTCAAGCTCGAAATCGAGGTAAGAGCAAGTTATGATTCTTTTGATCAAGTCAAAATATGTTTGGTGGGTTGCCTGACGCAGTGATGAAGTAATTGTAGTTAAACATATAGTAATAGTTAAAACTGCGGAGTGACGGCTGCGACAACATTATATGTGCGGGATGTAATTGCTTTCCTGGAACCAGCAATCTGGTTTCCACTAGGCAATTCAGTCGAGGCTGCGGTCCTTAAGGCCCTCTCAGACATTCTGGTGGTAACAGTATAAGTCAGTGGGCAATATCTAATTTTATATATTTATTTTGGATCAAAGTTAACCTTTCAACTCAGTTTTGTATTATTTATTAAGCCCGTGAAAAGTGTTTCATCATTGCTTTATTTGCTGCATATATTTTGCTTATTTTTTAAATTCCATTTACCAAAGTTAAATATTTTACCCAATTTGAGCCTATTTATTTAACTTGTATATAGCATTTTTTATATTTTAACGCTGCTTATGTATTCCGTCTACTTCATTTGGTTCGAGTAGGTAAAAATCGTTGATCATCGGCCACATATGTCATCCAGCATCGAACTCTATTTATACCTTCTATGACGAATTTTTGTATATGATTTCCACCAGTAGAAATGCTCATCTTAACTTTGTGACGAATTTTAACTGTCCGGCAGTGATGAACATCGTATTGACAAAACCTTTGATGATTTACTAGTATCTTCGGTCTCAAACAACCTGTTTCGACCCCACCTCGCTGTTAAAATCTGCTGGATTTGTAAATCATTAATAATCCTGTGACAGTTGCAAATGCCCAGGGCTATGAAGCAGTTGCATTTTCATATCCATCGATAAAGCAGGTTAACACTGTTGGGTTTGAGAGGGTGCGCTTTATAGAGCAACTTTCTACCGTTGTTTTGAGCGTCGAGCTGGTTAAAGTTGCACCGAATCGCACGTGCTTTAGAAGACCTCCAAAGCTAATCACAAAATGGGCTTTCTGGTGAAGCAAAAGTTAAAGTGAAATCGTCATCTTGAACTTTGGAAGAAAACTAAGAAGAAAAATAACAAAGTTCCCACCGAAAAGCATGCAGGGCGTCGAACAAACTAATCGCACATCTCCACAGCAGTTCTGCCATAACCGGTTGGACATTGCCGAAACTGCTATAAACGGATTGAGCATTATAAAAAAATTCCCTAATCTTAAAACGGTTCTTGCAATGAATTTCGTGACCTTGGGGACGTAAAGTTGTTTAGGTTTTCAGAGATTTTGCTGCAGTAACAAAGCATAGGCCAAGATATGGGCAAGAGCGACATTCTGGCGATGAGTTCTGTACCTTACCTTCCGTTACAGTGCAGGAAGTTGCAAAACTCATTGGAAATGTTCCGCCTAAGTTATCACAACTTGACTTTATTCCAACTTTTCTTACTAAATCTTGTTCTAATGTGTTTTCCATCCTCATCGTTCTGTGGCGTTCTCGGTCCGGCTAACTGTTCAACGGGTGGGGTAACTCAAGCCCAGTTCTACGTTCAGAGCCACCCGCCTCACTGCCCCTTGTATTTTTACTGTAAAATGGCCTTCCCGTATCATCTCTGCCAATAATTACTGTTCTCTCCAAGGAAGTTCTAGGATGGGCCGCATCCTTAAGGGAGTCAACACTAACTCTCGATCTCGGGATCCGACTCGGCCCCTTCCGCGGTCGCCGGATGGGCAACGTCCTGAGGATGGCCTTCACTCAGAACAGGGTTCGTTCATTTACCGGCAATAGTCGTTCCCTTTCTGCGTGATGACTTTCTCGTAACCACCATTCTACATCTGGTAACTCTCCCGCTATCGCCAGTATTTTCAGACACCAGTCGTTTTCTCGGTTTCGAGAACAGGGACACCTTACGACGAGCCTCCGCGTCTTTCCGCCCTAGGCACTTGGATATCGGGCGACGCATCTCCTCACTATCTCGTTCCATTTCCGTGTATATGACTTCAGGAGTAAGTTTCTGTGCCAAGTCTCTGTGTTGGCAATTATCGACCAACAATGCTTCAGGGGATAGGATACCCCTATGGAACACTCAAAAGAAGGTCCCCTCTCTAACCTTCTGTTAAAGAACACACGGACCTTAGTACCGACCTACGCACGCACTTCAGTCAGTCCTCTGATCAGTGTGTGGCGACAAGCATATATAGGAGTCGATATTTTACATCTCAACTCCGGTATTATCGGGGTAACCGGCCAGGACTATGATGTACCAGGTATTTTCGTGGTCTGCGTTAGGATCCGCGGTGTCCTCCCCTTATCTCTTCCTGCCGCCTTAATTTAAACAGGGAATTCCGCGGCTGCGTCTTTCCCCGAGTTTCGCACAACCTCAATCTTCCAACTTTCGTGCCTTACTCAGACCCTCTCGCGACTTTCTAGCAGGGTGGGCCTGAGCCCTGCAGGACCAACGGAGCCAGTCAGAAATCAGACATTGTCTTGTTTCGGTTGCGACTTCCCAAGGAGCGCACGGACCAGTTTTCTATTACGGCACGGGTTTTCTCGTATGGCAAATGCTACCCCTTGGGCTCACACAGACCTGTCTACGCGTCTTTCCCCGAGCTTTGCACGACTTCTATCTTCCAACTATCGTGACTTACTTAGACCGTCTCGCGACTTCCTAACAGGGTGGGCCCGAGCCCTGCAGGACCAACGAAGCCAGTCAGAAATCAGACAGATTGGTTCGTAGCGACTGCGACGTTCTCAGGAGCGCAGTGACCAGATTTTCTCCTACTGGGTCAATGGGTAGCTTCCGTAACTTTCCAACTCGTTTTACACAGACCTGTTTTATACTAGCAGACTACTGGGGTAGGCCCGATGCCACCCCTTTACTTGACGAACGGGGGCCTTCCCCGGATTCTGTCCAACCTCAACGTCCCAACCGTCGTGAATCAGACCGCCT
This sequence comes from Norana najaformis, assembly GCA_964023275.1. Taxonomy (NCBI): domain Eukaryota; kingdom Metazoa; phylum Annelida; class Clitellata; order Crassiclitellata; family Hormogastridae; genus Norana; species Norana najaformis. The sequence goes on from OZ029928.1 coordinate 4,605,721, forward strand.
CGCGATCTACGGAAGAGTGGGCCCTCGCCTTCCCGGATCTGCGCCGTAAGCCCGAAACCAGACAGCGATTGTCTCGGTCGCCCCTCCGGGAGCGCACAGATTAGCCTTTTTCGTGGACTCTCTCGACCGTATATTTGTATCGTAACCGGGACCGTATCCAACACGGGCTTCTTCGGACGTCACCCTCGTCCGTATATATGTATTTGTATACGCTATGAATTGGCTCAAAAACACTGACGCGTACATATGAAGGCACGACATAGGCATTGCAGCACGCGACACCTCTTATTCAACCTATGTACGCTGTGGTCCTTATATATTGGCCAGCTTAATGATACTTAAATAAAAATGTCTGTTACAGATTACTTGCCATAAAACAAGCATTTAAAAGCCTATGCATTTAGACAATTTTGTGCATTATTTTACTAAAAATAAACTAAGAACTTTGCTCGGCCTAATTAGTAAGCTATTATTAGATTTAATTTAAATTTAATAAAAATTAATTTACAAAAATCCTATGCAGCGACCGTACACAGGCGCAGCACTTCGTGGCTACTTAACGCAGGTCATAACTACTCCTGCCTCTTCCAACAGACTTTCTTTGTGGCCGATCATCCACAGTTCATCTGGCTAATCTGACCTTTCTGATCTTGGTAAGGACTGTCCGCCAATTATCGACCTATTTCCAATCTGAATAATATCTCTAAACTGCTTGAACGCCTATTTCTCCTACATCTGCAGAGGCATTTAGCATCTCAGAATTTTATTCATTTTATGTCGGCTTATCGTAAACATCATTTAACAGAGAATGCTCTCATAGACAATTAACAACATATATCATTCAACGGATTCTGCAAAGCATCTCTACTTATCTCTTGATTTGGGTGAATTTGATGCTGTAGATTACGGTATTTTGTTTTGCCTACACATCCTTTGAAGTTTCAGTTTTTGCTCTTCTCTGGATATCTTCTTATCTTAATGATCGTTCTTAACGAATTGCAATAAACACATCTCATTCTGACCCTGTTGCCTGTCTTTCAGGTGCGTCTCAGGGTTCTGTTCTTGGGCCTCTCTTTTTTCAATCTTTATTTGGTCCATTGGTCAGATTGCACGCATGCATAATACTGATGTAATGCAGATGATACTTAATATGCTGATACTTAATATGCGTCACTCTCTGTAACAGATCCCAAAATCCCGTTGTCAGACAAAATTAAAACTCATTGTTACTAGTGATAACTCACGTACTATGACTTCACATGTATCTTCGATTTGCAGGGCTTGTTTCTACCACATCAGGGCATTTCGTCGCATCAGGCATTCTCTGACTGATGACATGGCTAAAACAGTTCATGGTGCACCCGTTGATTCTTGATTAGACTATGCTAATGAAGTGTTACACGGCATATCCGCTCTTAATCTATAAAAGCTCCAGGTGGTTCAAAACTCTTTCTGGGGTTGTTACATGTTCTTCATCATCATCAAATTCATTTCATCGCCTTCGTTAACTTCATTGGCTTCCCTTTGAACGGCGTATTGAGTTTAAGACTGCATGCTTCACTTTTACGGCCCAGAACACCAGCCGTTCCATCATATCTTTATAGATAGCTAACACCATATCGCCCTGCTAGTACTGGCTTGTTGATTGAACCCTTGGTTCAAAACAGTTGTAGGAAGAAGTGCGTTCATCTGTTTTGCTCCTTGTAGTTGGAATCATCTACCACAAAAGGCCTGTAATGGAACGAGGAGACGATGATGCGAAATACGGCCCTAAGTAGAGGACATTATATAATATGATGAACAATTTATTATATAAACAATTAATTAACTGTAGTATTTTAGAAGTGAATTAGTCATATATGAAGGGCAGAAACATTTAAGCATGACTGATGCAAAGACTAAAGGACGACAGACAGAAAAGACAGAGGAAAGGAGGCAGACAAAGGCACACAGATACGAAGTCCTGGCAGAGCACGGCTCCAAATTGCAACTCGTGCATGCTAGGGGAACTGGATGGAGTGCGATCTGCGAGACATACAGCAGAGCACTGGAATGCGAGCCATGACGATGCAGGGATGGAAGAGGGTTGATGGAAGGCGATTGAAGCCTGCCGTCAGCAGATTACAGGAATGTAAGCTATGAAGATGCCGCGAGGCAGAAAGAAGAGATCGTATGCAATTGAAGTCTGCCGCCAGCAGAACAGAGGATGATAATGCTGCGAGGTATGGAAGGGGAGAAGGAATGCGATTGAAGTCTGCCGCCAGGAGCAGGAAGAAAGAATAAAAACGGAACAGACAAGCGAGTCGAGGTTCACTCTCAGCGACGTGCGAAGAGGAAACCTCTTTCGGCTGAAGCAGGCTGCAACGACCGACAAACAGGCGAAAGGGGGTGCGTTAGCAGCAGGAGATTGAAACTACAGGATGTCTAAGAACATCGTGACGCTGTGAATAGGTTGTACATAGACTCGTTGATATAAATAAAAAGCATCAATTGAACATCCTTCGTCAACGAACTTAGACGCCGAAGAAAACCCCGGAGACGCCAATATCACCGCTAGCCACCAACAAGTGTTTTAGACTGACCACAAACTAGTGTTTAGATTGACCGCCAGAAAGTCTTTCTATACATTACGTCTCGTGGCAACAGTCATAAAACATTACAAGGCCCAATTTGCCAACTCGCTATCATCATTAAATCATTTGTCAAGACTCGTTATTTTGCTCCGGCATTTGCGCAAAGTCGTTCTTGGCCCCCTAGCAAGCATAGGCCTATATCCGCGCCTCATATTCAGATTTACTGAATTTGCGCGTGTAAGAAGTGCTTTAATTGAATAATAAACTCAAGTGCAAAATTTACACAGTTTGTATAAATCTAAAACTAAGTGTTCAAATCAGTAAGTCCGGTAAGTCAAGTCACTATCTAGTAAAATATCGAAAATAGCCAGTTTAGCCGCGAAAGACTGAGAAAACTATCCAAAACCAAACGAGGTCACCACGTACGTATGCACACCAAATGACGCTAACTAGGAAAAATTATGTTTATAAATTTACAGTAGATAGTTTCCTTGCCGCTGTTGCATCTACAAAATGTTCTGATTGTTTGAGTCGTTTAGGGTCAGTTTCAAAGTAGCGATGGACGATTGGTCACAGTGAATTCCAGTGGAACCTGGATTAACATCAATGCATTGCCTTTGTTCGCTTCTCTGGACACTTTAAAATCGAACTACAGTAAGCCAATAAAATTATTAGCGTAATCGTTGCGATTCACACCCTAGTCTTGAAATAGTAGAATCGTAGAAAGGACGTTAAACCAGTGCACCGCACAGAGGCACAATCGATAGGACTGGACAGAAAGAAGATTGCAGTTGTAGCAAAGTGTATATATCACCTCTTAATATATTATCTTCTAGCAGAGCTATATTAATGGCTAGCAGTCAGAAGGATAGAGCTCAGAAGTAAAGTTATCCACATTGAATTACGGTAATATTGTTCTATGACGACGATCCAGTGCAACAGAAGCTCCGATGCGCACACGTAGATGTGTGGCAACAAAATCACGGTTCCAAGCACAAAGGAGCCAACGCAAAATATGAACATTTCAAAATGATTTCATTCAGTTCACTAAAGTGTATAATAATAGCATGCGCAGGCCTATAGTATACCTATACTGACTAAAACTGCTCGAGGTAGTCGAGCATTGGGTGTGCAAAACGCTAGACGGCCGGTGCCCAACGTCCTGCTTCACCTGTAGGCTACTTCCTGAAGAACAGCGATGGTATTTGTTAACGTAATCGTAAATTTTAAAACAACTGTTTTAAGTCGTTTGGTTGACCAAAGATACAGTAGGAAGAACAAGATTCGGTCATGGGACGAAGAAAGAATTATCTGATCCATCCTACATCCATCTTTCACCCCTTGCAATCTCTGCGCAGACTTCCACTCAGAACTGAAAATGTTCACTCCTCTTCCCCAAATCCTATCCTGATTCTCCTTCCCCAGGTCCAATTCCAAACACCATCCTCCGTAGCCGTCTGACTATCTGCCAGGCTGACGCTTGGATCTTGACCTGGAACAGAAACCTTCTTGCCTATCGATTTGTTTTGACTGAGCGCCTGTGAATAAGCTGGTTCCCGCGACTTAGCTTTCGTTGGGCGATGTAGAGATCTCGAATTTACGATTGCGATTACGAAACAAAGCTTTTAGAGCATTCTCTAAGATCTTTGGAAGAAATGAAAGAGAGGAGCACTTAAATTTGTTACATTTTATGCATTCGGAGTGCATCAAATCTTAAATATTTTACTTTGGCGAATCAGTGGAGAACAAAAATGCGGGAAGAGTTATTCAAGCGTAAATATACTTCTCAAATGTGCAATTTTGAAAACACAGGGCAGAAGAAACATGAAAACACAGGGCAGAAGAAACATGAGTGCCATATGCATGCTTGAATGGGTATTTCATTGTGTTGCTACGTTGCTCCTGGTAACTGTCTCGTAGTACGAACTTCCGAGAAAGTAATGCAATTAAAGTTACGCGTTTGTTAACACGCCATGTATCCATCGACTGAGCGAGGAATCGTAATGTTGTTCACTTTATTCTGAGTATACCCCCAATTAACTAAGCATACTATGCTGTTCTTCAACCACGAAGTAATATGTCGCCACGCATACTGAGTGAACAACTCAGATGGAGACTGGTAGGCTGTTTCTGTAAGACATTAAATTATATATACGTGGCCTACCAGTCTCCATATAAGTTGTTCACTCAATATGCTTGGCGTTTGATTACTCATATACCAAAAGGTAACTTTTGTACAATTACAAGCATGCAGGATACCACAATCTAATCTGAATACGTTGTTTTAAGATAAGATATAATAATTATAAATAATTATGATATTCACATTGTTTTTGGACATAATCAGGTTTCGCAGAAACCATCTTGCTAAATGCCAGCCTGTCGCGGGATCCGAATGAGCCAGATGGAAGTCTGGGCTTAGAGTTTGATTGGGGGTGCGTTCCTGACGACCGGACGCCCATGTTAGGACCTCAGTTCAACAGTAAGCCAGCAATCATTCCTTGTTTTTTACCAATCAAAAGCTTAACTTATTCAGGAGGATTCTACTTGACAAACTTGGTAAAGATAACGTAATCGCTCATTCATTGCTGTCACGGCTTTACAATGCTTGATTTTGTCAAGTGATTGTAAGAATTTTGGAATTACAAGTAAGGTTGAATTTATGTCAGTTGAAGATGGATCAGACATCGATCATAGAAACCCACATTATTATCATTCCTCCAAACAAATATTTAACCGCTAGCACTTTAATATACAGTATTTACTTAAGCGCAATATAAAACCCAACAAAAGATACACTTCCTACTTAATTTTACATTAAACTACAGTGCCCATTGTTTGATGAAATCTCTCAAAGAGTTGGTGAGAGACAGAATCTTTGGATGAATGCTATGGATTTTCTTCCTACGATGCCTTTCTGCCTGTGTTCCTCGTTGAGGATAGATGCTGGCAAAAGATCTGACGTCAGCACAAGTCAAAATACGACTAACTTCTTTAAGTTCTCTGCCACCGGGCAGGTTCGAACGTCCAATGACGCCATTGCTGATGTTGGGCCTCCTTTTTCAGTTTACCATATCCGTCCTCCATCATCCAGTCTAGTAGTATTTGTCTTGGTCTTCCTCTTCTTTTCTTGCCTTCCCTTGTTCTCTCTATGATATTTCTCAGAAGGGAATCACCTCTCAGTATGCGTCCAATCCACTTCCTCTGTCTCGTTCTTATTGTAGCCATCAGAGATCTTTTCTCTTCCGCCTGTTGAAGCACCTCTTCTTTTGTTTTGCACTCTGTCCAGCTAACCTTCCTCATACTACGCCGTACCCATAACTCAAAAGCCTCCAGTCTTCTGATGTCTTCTTTTTTGATGGTCCATGTTTCCGATTCGTACAAGACCACGCTCCATATCAATGTTTTGACCATTCTCTTCTTTAGATTCCTGTTCAGTTCTTCTCTCAATAATTCTTTCCTCTTCATAAAGGCATCTTTTCCCATCACTATCCTTCTTTTTTCATTATGACACTTTGCATCTGTTGTAATCATACTTCCTAAGTAGCAGAACTGCCTGACCTGTTCCAACTCTTCACCATTTACTAATAGTCTTACTGTTGTTTCTTCTTCTCTGCCTATCTTCATAACCTTTGTCATTTTCATATTTATTTTCATACTGTATTCTATCGAAATTAGGTTCAGGCGGTCCATCATCCTTTGCAGACCTTCTTGTCTAACTGCCAGCATTGCCTGGTCGTCTGCAAATCTCAGCGCCTTCACCAGTCTTCCTCCTACTTTATTCCCTCATCCACATTTTCTAGCGCCTCTTGTATAAGTTTTTCAATATAGATGCTAAACAGTAATGGTGATAGCGGGCATGCTTGTCTTACTCCTCTACCAATTACTCCCGGTTCTGAATATTTGCTTTCAATTTTTATTCTAACCTTCTAGTCCATGTACAGATTTTCAACGAGTCTTCTATCCTTCCAATCAATTCCCAGTTTCCTGAGTGCATGCATCGGTTTTGACCAATCTACTCTGTCAAATGCCTTCTCGTAGTCCAAAAAACATATACAAATGTGTTGATCGTGTTCAATGCTTCTTTCTGTCAACACCCTTAGTGCTCTAATGGCATCTCTTGTACCTCTACCCTTCCTGAATCCGAACAGGTTTTCTCCCAAATACTCGGTCCCCGCTGTTTTGGCTTGTAATCTTTTTATGACAATCTTTAGTATAATCTTGGGAGCATGGGCTAGTAGGCTGATTGTTCGATGATCCTCACAAGCCGTTGCGTTATTCTTTTTCATCGGGATCATGATGGACTGTAAGAAGTCCTCTGGCCATGCTCCTGTGTTGTAAATGTCCTGGCACAGCCTTACCAGTTCAGCCACTGCTTTTCTCCCAGGTTTTTGAGTATCTCTGCCGGGATATTATCAATTCCACATGCCTTGTTATTTTTCATTTCACTGATGACTGCCAGTACGTCATCTTTCAGCACATCTGATCCTACTTCTTCCCCGTCATCCGGGGGTGAGTCCATGCGTGGATCTGTTCTTTCTCTGGTAAAGGTCTTCTATATATTCGTTCCCCCGTCCTCTGACATCATTGGGGTCTTGTAGGATCCTAGAATTCTTGTCTTCTACCGCTGTTCCACTTCCTCTGGTCGATCCTTTTGTCATCTTCACTTTTCCATACACTTGATCATATCTTCCTGATTTTTGTAATTCTTCCAAATCTCTATATTGTTCTTCCCACTACTTTTCTCTGGTCTTCTCTTTTGTTCGTAGTAGTTTGTTATTTATTCTCCTACAATCCTTTTTAGCTTTCTCCATACTATGACGTTTCCATTTTCACCTCTCTTCCATATCCTGAAGCGTTTCCGTCGTAACCCACGGTTGTCGAGGAGATTGTCCCTTTAGATATCCCACCCTCATGGCTACCAAGTTGTGATCCGTATCTGCATCCGCTCCCAGTAGAGCTATGGAGTTCTAGTGTTTCCTTCCTCCTTCAGCCCTCTCCATCTTTTTTCTGTCGGGGTTGTACTTCTTTCTACTATGAGCTCTTCAGACATTTTCGATAGTTCTTTACTCTTAGTCTTTAATTTTTCCTGATCCCATTTCTTTACTTGTTTCCTCTTCTTCTTGATGAATTTTAATTGTAGATGGACCGTCATGACTACCAAGTTATGATCCATATCTATATCCGCTCCCGGCAAAGCTCTGGAGTTCTTTACGCTGTTTCTATAGCTTTGTTTAACCCTGATGTAGTCCAGTTTGGTATCGGGCAGCATCCCTAGGGGCCTTCCACGTATACCTTTGTCTATTTTCTTGTTGCAACCAGGTGTATGTTATAATTAACTTTTGTCTTCTACAAAAATCCACGAATTTTTGTCCTATGTCATTTTCTTTTCCCAGTCCATGCTTTCCGACACAGCTTTCTTCGGCCCCTTCTCCAACTGACGCATTCCAGTCTCCCATAACCGCTGTATACTCTTCCTTTGATCACATCATTCCCTAATTTTTCTTCTATCACCTCATATATACTATCTACTTCTTCCTCTTCATGGGCTGTGGTGGGCATATAGATTTGCATCACCACAATGTCAACTGGATAGGCTTTTATTACCACCATCAACAGTCTATCTTTATACTTTTCTATTCTGGTGACACATCTAGCAACCCTTTCTTCTAGTAGGATGGTCACTCCATCTTGGCCTGCCTGTCCGTCTGTGTATATCACTCTACTTCCGTCACTCATAAGGTCACCACCCTCCTTCCATCTCACCTCCGACAGTCCCAGGACATCCAAACCTGTTCTTCTCATTTGCTCTGATAACATTGGCTAACTTTCCCTATTTGAGCATCGTTCTCACATTCCACGTTCATATTCTCAGCTTTGTTTTATTTTTACAAGGATTTCGCTGGATGACAGCCGAAGAGGCCTTGTTTCCTCCCCTGCCAAACGCGGCTCTCTCCATCCATGGCTGGATCGAATCGCTCACTTTGTTGTCTTGCTTCTTTACTATTGCCATTGTCCGTGTACTCGGGAAGGTTTAAAGAGGTGGTTTCCCGTTGCCTTTCTACCAGTGTTTTTATTGAGACACAATCTCCTGCGTCAATGTCAAATCTTCCGTCCTACAGACTCTGTCTCTGGGAGCTCGCTTATACCGACAAGTACTCGGTCGTCCACCACGCACTCTGTTTCTAACAGAGGGACCTTGTGAAGGTGGCGTGGTGGGCATTTTGGTAGCAGAGGCTTTTTGCGACGCTTGCTGTCCCCAATTCCACCCCAATACGACTAATATATTGCTAAAATAACAGACTTCATTCATAACATTTGTAATTATTATCATTTGTAACGACACACAAGAAAAAGGTACAATACACTCAAAAAAAAACAGACGAAACTAAGAAAATCGTCTGGTATGCCTCTGTGGGCGAATGGGTTATCCTGCATAATTATTTACTTGTTTGCTCTGCCTCAAAACGACTGTGAGGTAAGTTAGAAAGACAGACTTACACATGAAAAGAGAGAATAATATAAAGTAGGTATGTGCACTCTCTTCCACTGCGATACATGTATCATATCTTTTCCTTTATTTAGCAATGTTTATTCTAACTAGTCACATTAAAGTCACAATTAGCGTCTGTAATAGATTCTTTTTACGCCGACTATATTCCATCAACTCTGGCCATTTTACACATTTTGTTAAGTAAGATTTGTATAGAGGGTCTGTAATGGAACGGAGAAAACGATGATGCAAAATACGGCCATATATAGAGGACATTAAATAATTATATGAACAACTAATTATATAAACAATTAACTGTAGTATTTAGAATTAAATTAATTATAGCTAAAGGGCAGAAACATTTAAGCATGACTGATGCAAAGACTAAAGGACGACAGACAGAACAGACAGAGGAAGGGGGGCAAGCAAAGGTACGAAGACATGGCAGAGTACGGCTCCAAAGTGCAACTCGTGCATGCGAGGGGAACTGGATGGAGTGCGATCTGCGAGACAGAGCACTGGAATGCGAGCCATGACAATGCAAAGATGGAGGACGAGGGAAGGAGGAATGCGATTCAAGTCCGCCGCCAGCAGACTACAGGAATGTAAGCTATGATAATGCGGCGAGGCAGGTGTGTAGGAGACAAGGGAGAAGGAATGCGATTGAAGTCTGCGGCCAGGAGGAGGAAGAAAGGATAAAAAGGGAACGAACAAGCGAGTCGGGGTTCACTCTCAGCGAAGCGCCAAGAGGAATCCGCACTCTACTGAAATAGTCTGCAAAGACCGACGAAAAGACGAAAAAGGTGCTATAGAAATAAGTTGATAGCAGCATTAACAACATTAATAATCATAGTTAATAACAGAGATTTGTGATCCAAAAACCAGGTCTTGTTCATAATGAACACAGCAAACTAATCTCGTTCAAACAGATAATCTCATTAGTAACGATAGTAATATCGGTCAGCATTCTTTAGTAGTGACACTTGTCACATTGTAACATTTGTCGCACGCAATCCTGATAGTAATTCTTATACTACTACAATGGAGTGTATATTATGTGCTTTAATACAGCTGAACTAAACAATAAAATAGAAACATACCAAGCACAACTAAACATGGTGTTCCCGGAAGACCATCGATCCATCAGGCACGATAGTAACCACCTGTTAAGACGCGTTTTGAAAAAAATGTAACACCGAATCGTCAAAGTAATATTAGACATGATTACTTTCATATTTTTCAGCAACAATCTTATTTAATAGTCATTTTATTGCTGACTATAACTTTGTGACTATAACATGTTTGCACTTCCAGTCTGTAGGTGTCTCTTTTATCTCCCTTTAGTTTCCATTTTCTGATAAGTACTTTTTGTTTGATCTTCCTTTTCTGGTGTCGAATCTGCACTTGTATGTTCATGACCAGGATTCTATGCTGGCTGACTACTGCCTCTCCTGGAATCACCTTGCAATCTCGTACTTTTTCCTAACCTCACGTCTCACCAACAGGTAATCGATCTGGCTTGCACAACCTCCACTGCGGTATATTATTCGATGTTCTTCCATTTTCTTTAAGTATGTATTAGCAATGGCCAAATCCAATCCCTGTGCCATTTCTAGGAATCTTTCTCCTTCCTCATTTCTGTCTCCAAAACCTTGTCCTCCCTGTACTCCTTCATAACCTGCAGCATCCGTTCCCACATGTCCATTCATATCAGCTCCTATCATTATGTGCTGTGCTTGGGATATTTCTGATCAATGCTTCCTTATCTTCAAGTAAAGTGCCCTTTTCCTCCTGCGTGCTTCTGATCTGTGGTGCGAACCCGAAGACCACACTGACTATGTGTCCTTGTATCACTAGTTTTATCGCCATGAGTCTATCACTGTGTCTCGTGACATCAGCCACCTTCTATTTCATCTTCAGATCTAGTATCACTCCAACTCCATTTCGCTTATCTTTACCTCCATTAAACAACAACTTGTATCCATCTTCCAGTTCTTTAGCTCCCTGTCCTGTCCACCTAGTCTCCTGAAGACACAGCATGTTTATTGCTCTTCTCTGCATCACGTCGACAATCTCTCTAGACCTCCCTGTGAGGCTTCCCACGTTCCAGGTGGCCATTTTGATTCTAAATTCGTCGCTTACGGGGTACGCCCTAGCAGTCCCTTGCCCACTTCTCACATCGTCCGGGCAACGTTGCGCGTCGTCTCCTAGCTCTAAATCTACTCGTATGTGTAATCGGATCCATTGAAGTGCATTTTGGAGCAAACGTTTTACGATCGGATGCCCTTCCTGGCATCAACCCTATTTTCGGTTGGGATCCTAGCCTTTGGTGCAAGCACCTACTCGCAAGCCAGAGAGGACTATAGGCTTATTTGGATGGCGGCATGTACTTGCCATGTCGCATGGCTGTCAAGGTGCATCTGCGGCTTTTACCATGAGACGGGCGCCACCCACGTTCCAAACCACGCCCTGTTAGCCTTGCCGCTGTTTGATCCGCGACTGGTTATTCGTCAGGGTTAACCTGCTTATTTCGCAGCTGGCCTTTATATCTAGAGGTCGTTCCACTCTCCGCCACCTGTGGACGCGTGTGATAGCAGGGCAGCTCTGCCACACAGCAGGACAGCTCTGCCACAAAAAAATCAAATTTGAATCAAGTTTAGCAACTCCTCTTTTTGTGAACATTTAAGTCCACTGCAAAGAACGTTCACGCTCCCATATCATAGCAGTGAAACTCTGTTGATATATTGCAGAAAATTGGCAACTTAAATATCTGGTGTTTCACATCCACGTTATAGGATAACTGAAATTCTTATCTTTTTCAGTGGACAGTGATGTTGTTTTGACGTATGTAAAATTCTCCATCTTCACACTACGCATACAGCTTAAAAACACAACAGGCAACTGTATTCCAAATTTCAATAACCGAAACAACAATATTTTTCCACGGCTGCAGAATGCAGAGTTGGTCGACCCGGCAGGCTCGATACAGGCAATAATATATATATATATATATATATATATATATATATATATATATATATATATATATATATATATATATATATATATATATATATATATATATATATATATATATATATATATATATATATATATATATATATATATATATATATATATATATATATATATATATATATATATATATATATATATAATAATATATATATATATATATATATTGTTGAAATGGCACATGTTGGAGTGAAAGCTAGAATACTACCTTTTGGTGCCAACTGCAACAGGTGTTGTATCATAGGAGTGTCAGTTATCTAGCGGGAACACCAACCTATAAATAGGCGTGTTCTTGATGCTTAGTTAGTCCGGGTTTTGGTTTTCCACCATATGTGTCTTTTGAGTGTTGTTCTTGTGGTTTGCCGGACTCGCGACATGTCGTTTTGAAGTTGATGCTGTCTCCCTGACGTAAATGACTTGCCTTTGTGAAGCTGAGGTTTTTGTTGAACGCATCTCCCGTTGAGATTCTGCTGTTCGTTTGGCCGTTGTGGGCGTTTTTCTGTACATGTGAGTCTCATTTTTTGTAAATATATTGCCATTTGAAACTATCGCTGGCGTTTATTCGTTCCTTCATACAACCTGCAACTATATATGGACCTTTTCGGGCGCGAACGATTACCATGGCAAAAGCTGTCCCGTGATGCATCACGGCCAACGCGTTATTTTCGTGTAGGGCAAAACAAAAGATCGATGTTCATTGTTCTTGTCTATTTTTTAAGTAATTTTTGAAATGATATAATCGTGCTGGGTGCCGAATTATACGAATCGACGTACAAGAGAAGTGCATGAAAATTTTATCGCTTTCCTTTATGAAATGTCACGCGTTTAAATCGCTGGATTGTAAAAAGAAATAGAACGCCTACCACACCAGAGAAGGAACGAAGCACTCAACTCGATGGACTGCATCAACCGCAGTAGCACGACCGAATATGTGGTGCTCATTTTGTTAAATGTGTTATATTTCTACATGTAGCTATATTGGCACTTGATACCTACTTTAACATTTTGATAGCTAAAGCTCATTGAATGGATGAATTAACTGTTGTAATGGTCGTAATCAAAAAATATTTAAAGATATTACATTACACTACTGTGTTGCATACAGATAAACCAGCTGATGACGAACTGGACATTGACTATTATCCAATGATCCTTATTTGATCTACAGCCAAGTTTAACCAGTCAAGACTGAGGCAAGTTGTTGACAGGCACACACAGTGTAAACTACGACTTACGAAAAAAACAGGACCTGGAAGCAGCCACTGTCCCCCTTGACCTTAGCAACTATAAAGATACTGGCAGAGTATGAAACTAAATTCTACTGCAACACACACTGATTACACTATTCGGTGATCTGGTTTCTCTGTCACTGACAAATGATGCCCTTACTCTCCAGCAGCAGTCTTTAACCACAAAAGTTGCTGAGCTCGTTGGTGTCATTAATTCCTTGACCAATAAGATTTCAAAACTACAAAATGAACTGCAAAGAACATCTGAACAAGCACACAGTCAGGCCACAAACAACAAATGCCTTCAGCAGAGGCTCAAGTCCTTCAATCCTTTTGGAACTAGTGTAATTGAAAAGTGATGTCAAGACAAAATATTATACTGGCTTGCCAAATTACTCAACATTTCTGTTACTTTTAAAACATGCAGAAAATTAAATGAAACGCAGTTTTACCAGACTAAGCCCTGTGAATGAATTGTTTATAACGTTGATAAAACTATGTCAAAACCAGGGATGGAAGACCTGGCATACTGCTTTCACATCAGCCTGACATCAGTTACGTACATTTCATCTGTGGATTGAAGCGTTGTACACCAAAGGGTGTGGCATGAGTTTGTAGACCACAACAGATGATGTGGAGCTAGTACCTCCTGTTTTCCAAAATGAAGTTTTTCGGCATGTCCGATGTATCATTGACTGTGTACCGAATTCTTCATAGAAAGACCGTCATCGTTAAATGCAAGAGTGCAGACACTCCAACTACAAGCGCCACAACACTGTCAAGTTCCTGATTGATATAAGTCCATCTGGCAGTGTTACTTACATATACCCAACTCCTTGTTGGGGTGATATAGATTTTTTATAAGGCAATGTCTAATTTTTTACAAGGCATTGTATCTAATTTTTAAAATAAATTTATATATGTATATATATACCCGCAAAGCTACATTGGCTGCACACGGGTCTATAATCACTTACAATGTAACGCTCCTTACACGCAAGATTCTCTCAGCTAATCAACCTGCTTACCTATCGTACTGTAACGATTGTGTCCCCTCCAGCCTTAGAAACTGACGTGACCCCGCCCTGGGTGCAATGATTTTTCTAGATTTTTTATAAGACAATGTCTAATTTTTTACAAGGCATTGTATCTAATTTTTTAAATAAATTTTTTAAATGTATTTAATGGCCGACTGCCTAATAAGGGCTAGACCGCGGCAAGTATGTGCGGCGAAAATTACGGATCAGCAAGAATTATTGACTCTGTGTAGATGCTAAGTATCGTTGTGTTCGATTAATAAACGTTGGAAACTTCGACTCTTGTTGACTTCGTCTCCTGCAAACCACTGGAGCCTTACCTACGAGGATCGGACAACTACTCTAGGCCGAGTTCGCTGCAGTATTCCTTATAGCGCTACCAGACATTCAGATCTCTGCGATCAGCTCACAAAACCGTTTGTCTTTCCCTCCGTGACGAGAGACTGTCGGTCTGAATTCTCCCGACACGGATTCAGCAGTTCTACACCAGCCACCTGGAATAGTCTACCTATCTACTTTACAACATTATCTCGCTAGACATACTCGTAACGCGGCTTAAGACCTATTTGTACCGTCTTTCTTTTCTTGTCTGACCACTGTGACCCACCCACCTCTACGATTTCTCGCTCAGGTGGTGGACACATCGCTATTTAACAAATGTTTGCTTACTTACAAGTAGTTTATGCACAAATTACTCTTTAAGAGTCAACTATTCAATAAATTTTTAAGTATAGATTACGCTGTACAATCGTTGCCGCCCGGAACCCAGAGCCGCCGCAGACAGGTATGTTGGGCCTTACGCGCCGCTTCGCCGGTGCCCTTGAACCAATTGCGATTTCAAGTTCTAAATTTCGACCCTCTCCAAGAAGAAGAGCTGTGGGGCCGCATCTTTAAAACGAATATACTCGCGAGATTTTGATGTGACTAGTAGATAAGTAAGCAAGGTCAATGTTGATTCTCTGATAGCTTTACTTAATTAAGCAATGGAAGAAATATTGAGGTCATAACCATTGGCGCCCCATATTAAACGATGGGAGACATTTCTTCTCGTCTGTTAAAGACAAAAGCCCATTGAAAGCCCGAATAATCGTACACTGCGCAGATAACAATCTTATGTAGGCCCTATACATTTTTTAAACCTGTGATTCCACTTGGCAACCTTCTAATGTGTATAACACTACAAGTTCTGCGCCTGGTACCAGAATCGAAATGTATGTGTTTATGAACATTATAATGATGCGTGCACTGTTGTGCATTGTTAACAATTTCTTTTGTTTGTGTGTAATTGTTCAAGACTTGAGTCGTTGCATTTCATCGCCGCTTCTTCTTGATCATCGTTCACCAGTGCTGCAGCTGGAAGCCAAACTGCTTGGTTCCACTCGCCTCCCACAGGACTACAACTTCTACGTGCGAGTCAGAAAACCTGGTCTCAAAGAGGCAGAGACAAGCGTTTGGCTCAATGTAGGATTTGCGGAGCCACCTGAGATAGTTATCGTCTGCCTCGGCAACTGCGATGAGTTTATTGACCCAACAGATCGCCTCGTCTTAACCTTTGAGTGTACTAACTGCTACGAAGAAGAAAAACTAAAGAAAATCTGGGGCTTCTGGCCAGGTGGATTCAACAGTTCAGTAACTTTGAAAAAAGTTTCACCAGTCGAAGCCGCTGACACCATCGTCTTGCTCGGAAATATTTTTTTGAGAGATCCACTGTTAGACATGTATCATATTAGCCTTCGTGGTAAGTGCAGACAGATCTAATCATTTTCAGTCGAGATTAATGTATTTAGCTTCTAAGTTAACTTTTCTGAATAGTGTGTTTCATTTCTATGACAACTGGTCTTCTTTACATTGGGAGCCGGCACAGTGGAACCGGGTCTTGGCTCCCACTGAGAAACATGGAACCTAAACGTTATTTTGGCCTACCCCTCTGTGAGCTGAAAGATTTTAATTTATGTGCATAAGAATAACATCATAAACCAACACAGTTTATAGCCCGTTTGATTTTACTGGCATCAATCATAATAAATATAAGCCCAATAAAAGAAATTTATATACATATTCAAGGTGTCAGCGCAGTTGTCAAAATCCTTTGGTTTCTATGAATGTCCTAACCTTAGGTAAGCTCTTAGGTACGGGCCACGGATCGTAATAGTAAACTCCAGATTTCTACGACGCCCAAAGAAAATAAGTCGTGGGAAGCAGCTTATTCACGGGCGCTCTGTCAAAACAAAAACGATAGGCGGTAGGGTCATATTTTCGGTTCAGGGGCAAGATTCAAAGGTCAGGCAGTCAGACGGCTGCGGTTGATGCTGTTTAGAATTGAAGAGGCAAGATAGATAAGAGAAAGAGGAGGAATCAGGATAGCATTTGTGAAAAAGGACTGATTTCAGTTGTGAAAAACATGAACAGAGATTGCAATGGGTTGATTTCGTAGGATGGGTCAAATTGTCGTAATTCTGGTGGGAGTTTATTCCAGAGGGGCGAAGAAGATACGGCTTTGGAGCAATTTCCAAATTTTAAGGACAAGGAAAAGCAGAGAAATGCTAGGACGGGAGGAGCGGGTTGAACGGAGTAATTGGATTGTATATAACTGACAGATATAGGAGGGTTGAGAAGATTGAAGTGTGTTTTAGGTAAATGGTAGGACTTTGTAT
Source organism: Norana najaformis (assembly GCA_964023275.1). Taxonomy (NCBI): domain Eukaryota; kingdom Metazoa; phylum Annelida; class Clitellata; order Crassiclitellata; family Hormogastridae; genus Norana; species Norana najaformis. The sequence goes on from OZ029928.1 coordinate 4,622,743, forward strand.
TCATTTTTTCAGGTATTTTAAGCCAGCTAAGTGATTTGAGAACAGGAGTGATGTGATGGTGTTTTCGGGGGTTTTGGCGACACCACGGATGCTCCCACTCAGATGCACCTGGCCCCTCAGTTTTTAGCCGATAGATCTTAATTTATCTGCACACAGTAGTGTTATCATAATCCTGATAATAGTAGCACGTTCAAATAGCAGAAGGTCTTCTGATAATTAATAAGCCAGTAGGTTCTAAGTTTCTGTCTGAGGACCATATTTTGTTTAACCAGAGATCCTTCACTGGCATGATGCAGTCTTGATCGGCCAGAACCAGTACAGACTGGAACACAGAGTTAAGACGTATGGTGGTGCCAATCACTTAAATGCCAGTATGGTTTGAAACCAACTCTGCGGAAGGTCATCCATTGTAGCTACAGTATTACCTCATCAAATCAGACACAATAGCTGAGCCAGAAAAATGAAGCTGCACAGCAGCACGAAGAACAGACTAACGTATTGTACGATTACTGCTTTGTACCCGGAAGGGTATTGCAGTAATCAAGCTGACTGTTGATTAATGCCCACACCAGCCCTTGAGTAGTCTCGGTCTACTCTATTGTATTTGTATGTGAGTGAGTGATAGAACTATACATTTAACCTTAACGGTTACTGTTATCCTACCACTGTCTCCTCATTCCATCCCTCCCTTCCTATCCCCTCTCTCTCTCTCTCTGTAATCGTAATCGTAAGCTCCAAATTTCTAAAGTGCTACTTCAAAGCTAAGCGCAGGGCACCGGCTTATTCACGAGCGCAGCATCGACTCAGTGGGGTTGTCCAACTATGCCATGTCAAGAACCAAGTCGCTACTCGTCAAGTTCTGGCATGACGAACGTGCTGCCGAAAGCAATTGCATTGAAGCGTTGAATTGTCAATGCCAAGCGTTGAAAAAGGTATATGTATGTATCGCTAAACTTGTATAGCGCCTTTTAAGTAAATCACAAAAGCGCTGCCGCACAGCTACCTAACGGTCTCTAAATAGGAACGTCTTGAGACGGGCAGAAGATGTTTCTTGAACTGTTGAACAGGCAAGAGATCGGATGTCTGGTGGAAGAGTGTTCCAGAGAAACGGCCCCACACTTGAGAAGTCGTGGTCCGCCCGAGCCGACGTGCGAGAACGCGGTACGATGAGATAACCATGTGTCGCCGATCGTAGTGTCTGTCGGCCAGGTTGATCAGCAACCGGGGTAATGAGCTCGTTGGTGTAATCCGGCCCTGAACCAACGATCGAGGACTTGACCGTGAGGAATATTTTAAACTGTACCCTCTTCTCAACTGGAAGCCAATGTAGGGTGTCACGTATATTGGTAGAAACATACGAGAATCTGGACGTACTGGCAACGAGCCGAGCAGCACAGTTGAGGACAGACTGGAGCTGACGGATGTGAAATTTAGGCAGGCCAACCAGGACCGAGTTCCAGTAGTCCAGACACGTCATAATGAAGGAATGGACGAGCGTGACAGCTACGTTATAGGACAGATTTCGACGTATAACCCTGATCTAACGCAGCTTATAGTAGCAAATCCGACAAAGTGAATTAATTTGGCAGCTCCATTTGCAGCGAGACCCAGTTAAAGGACGCTGCCGAAATCGTATCTCGATCCATTTCCCGAAGTCTACACCGAGAGACGAACCAAATGAGGTGTATTTTCGCGGGTTCAGTCGAAGTCGGTTTGAGGACATCCAATTCTGTGTATTGGTAACCACTGTCTGAACCCTCGAGACACAGGCTGTGGTGTCAGATTGATGGCAAGTCGCACATAGCTGCTCATCATCGGCGTATTGATGAACCAGTGCACCGAAAGCTGTGACGACCCGGGTTAAATTGGCAGTGTAGAGTATGTAAAGGAGTGGACCGAGAACCGATCCCTGTGGTACATCAGAGAGAACCGGAATCCAGCTCGTTCCGACCTCAACCCTCATGGTCTGTCCGTCGAGGAAATAGCGTATCCATTCAAGTGCCCGGCTCACGAAGCCATATGAGTCAGGAGAATCTGATGATCCACAATGTCGAATGCTGCGCTGACTTCAAGGAGAGCAAGCAGCGTGACCATCCCGGCGTCGATTGTGGCATAGATGTCTGAGACAAGTCGAAGGACCACCGTCTCAGTCGAGTAGCCCTTTTTAAAACCGAACTGACGCTTTGGCATGAGCTTACATGAGTCGAGATAGAATACTGCCTGCTGAGCGACTATTTTCTCGATCATTTTGAGAGAAATGAGAGGTTATAGGTTGGCTATAGCTACTGACATCTTCAGGATCCAATCCGAACCTTTTAAGGTGTGGTTTGACGATAGCTCGCCTCTGACTAGGGTGTAGATGACCCTCGGAAAGCGATGAATTACAGAGCCGGAGTAGGAGTGGAAGGAGGTCATCGACAAGCTCCTGAAGAAGAAAGGTAGAAATCGGGTCCAGAGAGCATGTCTTTGTTGGGGAGGGCAGAATGAGTGACCTGAGTTCCCCATGCGGTTACCATTCTAAAGCTGTCGAATCGCTACCGAGTCGTGGAGTACTTCGAAGGATGGAAACCCTCAGTAGCGCGCTCAGTATCTCATCCAGATAGGGCGCGTAATCGGCAGCAGTGAAATTTGGGTTCGCAGATCTCCACCACGACCGAGCTTGGAGGAAAGGTCGTTCCAAAGTCGCCGACCCGTATGCCGGGCAATAACAGCCTCTAAATAGTGCTGCTGCTTACCTTGAAAAAAGAAGAATCTAATCCATTCAGAGCGATCACTGACCTGACCAATCCGCCTAAAAGAGTCGTTCAGCCCGCCTGACCCTCCTGCGTATGGTTCTACACTCCTAGTCGAACTAGGGTGTGGTCGGACTACGCCGCAGGCGGGCCGAATGTAGTGGAAGGAGGTGGTCGATGATTAGACGAAGAGTGGATTCATAAAGATCGGAAGAAAGGTCGTCTTCAAGGGTCGATCGACAGAGTGGACTCTCTGCCAGGCGCCGTCGGAGAACATCTCGGTCGAGCGTTTTCCAGCCCCTGTAGACGATGTAAGTGGCGGGTGGAGAATTATGGATGAACGGAATGACATAGAATAAGACAGCATGGTCAGAGATCGAAGGCGATTCGTTCGATCGTGAGTGAAGTCGGCCTGAGGTCGTCACGAGTGATAAGAAGACCCAGCCAGCCGCCGTGGGAATGGGTCGGCGAGTCAACATGCTGGCGCAGGCCAAAACTAGAAGGCAATTGTCTCACGTCCTCGGTCCAAGGGGAGTCGATCGTCCATGTGGACGTTGAGATCACCCGTGATAACGAGTCGACTGTGGTAGCCGGCCAAAGCTTCCAGAAGGATGGTGAATTCTCGTATGAAGAGGGTGTTGAGCGATAAGTAGCTGCTGTAGTGAATGGACCGCCTGCCTTGTGGAAGGAGCAGATCAGGACCTCGAAGTTGGTGAATTTGTGCGAAAGTCCAATTCGCTTCGTACGAAGATTCTCTCTGTGGTAGATCGCCAACCCACCCCTCCATGGTGAGTCGTAAGGGGAATGGTTTTCCTACGAGGCATGCTTATACAGCGATAACTCGGAGGTGTGGATAGCCTCAAAGCAACGTCCGTGGAGCTATGGTGCTAGTATCTCGACAGATACTAAAATATCAATCTTGGAGCTGCTTATAGCCTCGACCATGGAGGTGGCTTTATTGCCAAGGCTTCTGACATTTCATGTGGCTGGCCAGTTTGAGGCCAGCACGGGTGGTATAGTCTGTGGTATCCGTAGACGTGTAGATCGTGACGAAGAGTAGGCGGGCGCCAGATGTTCGAAGCGAAGAGACGTTCAAGAAATACAGGGACTAAGCAGCCGTTCACAGCTAAGCGAGCTGAAAAGTCCGAAATGTAAACATGGCCGACGTACACCGACATGCCACGCCCCTCAAACGATCGATAATTTTCACTGGCCAACAGAAAATTTTTTTTTTCTTGTTGCCTTCGGTTTTAGACCTGTTCTTGGGGTAATTTTGGGCGCTGATTCAGAAAATGTCATTGGATTGAGTGCATCAGGTCTAGTTTCTGAGATATCGTCGATTTTGTAAAGAAAACCCAGTCCACTCTTTAAACGATGTCTTTGGCAAAACTAAAATGTCATAATAAGCTTTATTTATGGCTAATTATAATTCTTGCTGATTCATATAATGCCTACATCCTTATAATGTAAAATCAGCATATCTTGCCGCGTGCTGAGATATTGCTGATTCAACGAAATAACTATTCCGTAGCCTAGAGCTTACTCAGCACTAAATTCATGGCCTCATTTAGAATTTATTTGTGCTTATACAGCGTTTCATGGTTTCGAACTATGTAAATAGATTATGCTGAAGTCAGCATTTATAGCCTATATAAACCGCCTCCTGAAAGCTAGAGCAGCCGCAGTCGTCTTAGGGCATATTAAGAGTTGGTCGCAAGAACAATCTGTGAATGTGAGCATTAAATAACTACATGTTCTTACTATTTTTTAGGTTAGTCATTTAATTCCTCAGATGCGAACATCCTTAAGGTTATGGCTACTTCCAGACGGAGCTGCATTAACCATCCAGACATATTCTGCTACATTTGTGGGGAATACACACTAAAAGCAAACAGGAAACCGATTTCTGAGTTTGTAAAAAGAGCATATGTAGGTTATTTTGGTGTCAAACTTGGAGATCAAGATAAGCAATGGGCTCCTCATACAGTATGCAAAACTTGTATTGAACAATTGCGCCACTGGACAATTGGAAAGAGAAGTTGCCTGAAATTTGGTGTACCGATGGTTTGGAGGGAACAGATAAACCACTTCGACGACTGTTACTTTTGTATGGTTAATATCATAGGCATCAATCGAAATAATCGTCACAAGTTGTCTTACCCTGATATACCTTCAGCCAGGAGACCTGTTCCGCATTCGGATATTGTACCAGTTCCACCTTTTCGCGAACTACCTCAGCTCTCAGACGATGAGACTTGCATGTCCAATATCGGACAAGATGACGAAAGTGAAGAAAGTGGGGGCAGTGACAGTGATTTCCAATCAACTTCACACAGTGAACGTTTTGACCAAAAAGAGTTGAGTGATCTGATCAGGGACTTAAATCTTTCCAAAGAGTCCTCTGAATTGCTTGCGTCCAGACTAAAGGAAAAGAATGCACTTCAGCCTGGAACGAAAATTACAATTTATAGAAACAGAGAAAAGGATTTGCTGCGATTCTTTACCGAAGACAACAACCTAGTATTCTGTAATGACATCAGCAACTTATTGAAGAAAATTGGTCTGTCGGATTACAGCCCAGATGAGTGGCGTCTTTTTATCGACAGTTCAAAACGTAGTCTGAAATGTGTGCTTTTAAATAACGGCAACAAATTTGGTTCTATTCCAATCGGTCACTCCACCAGGATGAAAGAAGAGTACAATGCCATCTCTTTAGTACTGGAAAAGATAAAATACAAAGAACATCAATGGGTAATTTGTGTAGACTTGAAGATGGTAAATTTCCTCCTTGGTCAACAAAGTGGCTACACAAAGTATCCCTGCTTTTTGTGTCTTTGGGACAGTAGAGCCAAGCATGAACATTGGACAAGAAAAGATTGGCCTTCGAGGAAAGACATGGTGGTTGGAGCTCAAAATGTAATCAAGGAATCTTTGGTGGCACGAGATAGGATCATACTGCCACCACTACATATAAAGCTAGGCCTGATGAAACAATTTGTCAGGGCTTTGAATAAAGAAGGTTCATGCTTCGAATACATAGTACACAAGTTACCAGGAATTACAATGGAAAAATTGAAGGCTGGAATCTTCGATGGTCCACAGATCAGGCAACTTATGAATGACCCACTTTTCATACCATCAATGAATGAAATCGAATCTTGTGCCTGGTCTTCCTTTGTTCTTGTAACTAAAAATTTTCTTGGCAACAAGAAGGCAGACAATTATGCACAACTAGTAGAGGATATGCTTCTTCATTTCAACAAGCTTGGCTGCAACATGAGCATTAAAGTCCATTATCTCCACAGTCACTTAGATCGCTTTCCAGAGAATCTTGGTGACTTCAGCGAAGAGCAAGGTGAAAGATTTCACCAAGACATCAAAACAATGGAAAATCGATATCAAGGAAGATGGGATGCACACATGATGGCAGACTATTGCTGGAATATTATGCGCGATTGTTCCGGCAGATGCCACACTCGGAAATCGTACAAAAGGAGCTTCTTCGGTGTCGAATGACTTGAAATTTTTATAACAAACTTGTTCTGTTTGGTATCATATAAGTACAGTTTCAGGTACTACCATTTTCTTTTAAGTATTTGTATTATTATGTTTATTTAGTGTATCACATAATAAATTGAGCACTACATAATTATAGCTATAGCCTTATGTTTTATGGGCGAGCAGAGGCAAGGACTGGTATATGGCATAATGTTCTATATCTCGAAAACTAGACCTGCTGGGAGAAAACTGGTGCCTTTTCTGGAATCAGCAGGTCAAATATACCCAGAAACAGTTCTAACATTTGAGGCAACAAATTATGTGTTGGCCAGTGTAATTTAACTGTCCAACGAAGAACTCGAAGAGAATACCATATCCAGATAACTGTCCAAATCAAATGGCACGAATTAGACAAGACGAACAGAGTGAAAAACTAATTAGCTGGAGTTTAATCACAAGAGTAGCCGTGCCAGGTGTCTTTACACGCCGAGACGCAACACGTGATCCATGATATAAATTAAAGATTGTTGTTATTATTATTATTATTATTATTATTATTATTATCATCAGAATCATCATCCTATATGTTCATAGTAGAGTTCCGGAGAAGCAGATAGCGTTCCCACGCTGGACAGCTACTGAGAGTCTTTGAAGCAGGTAGCTGGTCTCCTGTGGATCGTGGGTTGCCATTTTCATCCTTCGTCCTAACTCCCACACAAAATCCAATCCTTCCGTACTCCATGCGCCGCTGGTCTCCAGTGCGACCGCCACAAAAGAATGGGTTTGGGCTATAGTGGCGTATTTTAGCCTTTTGGCTGAGACTGCCCGGTTTGCAGCTTCACTTGGTCCGGTTGAAGTAAAACCTAGATGTGACGCTGCAAGTGTGTCAGAAACTGTCACATTCCATGTAAGACACCTTCCGCGAGACCACGGGATAAGAGTCACGCCATCCGGTCGTTTGCCATCTTCCCTGGTGAGTCCCAACGGTTCTTTCTGAGCAGGGATGTTCGCTCTGGTAAGCGCTCTCCATATAATGTCGTTGAGCATGTTATGGCGTTGTTGTCTGCCAGCACTCTTTCTGCAGACCAGACCGTGAAGTCCTCTGGCGTCGACTCTTTCGCCACAGTGACACAGATGTGACTCGCACAGTGTGGTTCCCAGTCGCATTCCAACCACGGTCCGTATCACCTCATCCGAAAGACGGAGTCCCAATGCGGTTACTGGAGGAGCCAGCATCCAATCTGCAGAGTGTGGTGCTTGAGAGGCCAAGAGAGGAGCGCGGTCTAGTGGGTTGTTCGCAGACTCATGTAAGCTCGCCGACGCCTTGCTTGTCCAGCGACTGTCCCATTCCCTTTGTCGATGAGCTGCTGATCCAGTTCTGCACCCGTGAAGACCATCCATGCATTCAGTGCGGTATTCACTAGCTCGCCTGAGCTATTATTATTATTATTATTATTATTATTATTATTATTATTATTATTATAAGAATAGTCAGTCAATTAGTCAGTATTTCTTGTTAAGCGTTTTCATGTTAAGCATTTTCCACTGTATTGAATCCTTCGATGGACCGTGACCGGTGCGGATCGGACGAACATCATGCTCCTCCGACTTCCTCCTCTTCGTCGTCGCCGTCGTCTGCTTCGATGGCGGCTGCATCGTGGGCTTCGCTGGTCCGAGCGTCGGCGTCTCCTCGACCTTGACTCGCCGGCTGACCTAGGTCAGGCGTTGCGGCTCCTTGATCTTGAGGACCGGTTGGGACCCGTCGGCAGGTTCTCGTCGAACAGCTCCAGACTCGCTCCGTTTCTTTGATCTTGGTTACAGGCGCCGCCTTCTCTCCTTTAATTTCGGCTGTAGGCGCCTTCTTCTTCATTTTATTATTGTTGATGAAGACCTTAATTTGCGACTGGATACGCTCGCTCATTGCATCGAGTGCTAGTTCTGAGATCGTGAATTCGTCTGGCTGCCTCTTCTGAACTAATTCCTTCAGGTCTCGTCCGTGTTTTCTGCTGTTAACCTTTTTAAATGCTTCGTCATGACTGAAGTCAATCGCTTCTTCTTCCACCGATGGGAGGTCACGCGGAGACACCTGTTCTAGGTCAGGCGGAAGACAAGGGAGATGACAAGGAAGCGAAGAAGCATGGTCTCTGGTAGAATGTAAGCAACACTGAATTGAGGCTGTCTTCCGGCCGGTGATTGTTCTCTGGGATTGCCAGTCTTCGCTAAAATCTGGCTCCAAGAATTTCCCGTTGAAAGCGACTGCATTAAAGCGCTGGATAGCGATGGAGAGGCGCTGGAACAGGAAAGAAGTTTCCCTTTTGTCTCTCGACACTTGAGATAAGTAGCGACCAAGTTTTTTTATGAGGCTAATGCCTTCCTGATTTGTGGGGCCGAGAGTCTCGAAGGCCAGAGGGACAAAGCAGTTTGTCGAGAGAACATCGGAGTATTTTGCAATTTTTCGTTCTGCTGCAATCTCCGCAGCAGCACCTGCGATCATGGCTGTTCTGGATCGGTACGAGTCTGCCAGAGTGTCAATTATTTTAACGTCCCGGGTCAAGCATTTACCACCCTCCCAAGGAATGAGGATTGCTCCATCAGGTCGCCGGCCGTCGGACCTAACCAATGCTGCTGGTTCTTTAGTTGATGGAAAGCCAGCCTTCGCAAGGGCGCGCCAGACGATGTCATTTATCCAGGCGTGTCTTGTTACTCTACCGGAGCCCAAATGGCAAGCTAGACCGTGAGAGCCGTCCGCCGTGACAAGAACCCCGCAGGGGCATGCGTGGGGGCGCACAAGTCTATCCCAAGTCTTAGGCCTGTTGCGATGCGTACAGCCTCGTCGTCTAGCCTCAAGCCGCAGGCACTTATGGGCAGCGCCAAAAGGCAGTCACCAGAGTGTGGTGAAGAAACTGCCTTAAATCTGGCTTCGTGGTACTCGGATGTTATTGAGACTCTGAGGGTTGCCAGACTCTTTTGGATAAGTGGGCGGTCCCAAGTTGCCTGTTTATGGGATATTGGGGCCTCGGGATTGGGGGCATTTAATTCGGCTGACCAGCGGCTCCGGGCTTGTTCCAAAGGGCCGTACGGGGGCAGGTCGCAAGAGGAAAGAATTAATAATATTATTATTTTTTAAATTTTTTTTTGTTCCTTTGTTCCTCTGGCCTTTGAGACTTTGGACCCTATCAATGGTTTGGGTATGACCTTTATCACACACTTGGGACATATTTTGTCCCTCACATCCGGAGATGGAAGAGGAACAGGTTACCCCTTTCAACGTTTGTCCATAACATTACAGTGTTTCAATGCGGTCGCCTTCCACGGTACATTTGTGGTGCCGAATCCAGACGAGGATTAGCCGTTCCAGAATCCCTCTCTCTCTTTTTCTCCGGAAATATTTGAACAACCAAGGGATTATGCTTACCTTGGTAAAAAAATTATTATTATTATTATTATTATTATTATTGATTGCACTGGCCAACACATAATTTGTTGCCTCAAATGTTAGAACTGTTTCTGGGTATATTTGACCTGCTGATTCCAGAAAAGGCACCAGTTTTCTCCCAGCAGGTCTAGTTTTCGAGATATAGAACATTATGCCATATACCAGTCCTTGCCTCTGCTCGCCCATAAAACATAAGGCTATAGCTATAATTATGTAGTGCTCAATTTATTATGTGATACACTAAATAAACATAATAATACAAATACTTAAAAGAAAATGGTAGTACCTGAAACTGTACTTATATGATACCAAACAGAACAAGTTTGTTATAAAAATTTCAAGTCATTCGACACCGAAGAAGCTCCTTTTGTACGATTTCCGAGTGTGGCATCTGCCGGAACAATCGCGCATAATATTCCAGCAATAGTCTGCCATCATGTGTGCATCCCATCTTCCTTGATATCGATTTTCCATTGTTTTGATGTCTTGGTGAAATCTTTCACCTTGCTCTTCGCTGAAGTCACCAAGATTCTCTGGAAAGCGATCTAAGTGACTGTGGAGATAATGGACTTTAATGCTCATGTTGCAGCCAAGCTTGTTGAAATGAAGAAGCATATCCTCTACTAGTTGTGCATAATTGTCTGCCTTCTTGTTGCCAAGAAAATTTTTAGTTACAAGAACAAAGGAAGACCAGGCACAAGATTCGATTTCATTCATTGATGGTATGAAAAGTGGGTCATTCATAAGTTGCCTGATCTGTGGACCATCGAAGATTCCAGCCTTCAATTTTTCCATTGTAATTCCTGGTAACTTGTGTACTATGTATTCGAAGCATGAAACTTCTTTATTCAAAGCCCTGACAAATTGTTTCATCAGGCCTAGCTTTATATGTAGTGGTGGCAGTATGATCCTATCTCGTGCCACCAAAGATTCCTTGATTACATTTTGAGCTCCAACCACCATGTCTTTCCTCGAAGGCCAATCTTTTCTTGTCCAATGTTCATGCTTGGCTCTACTGTCCCAAAGACACAAAAAGCAGGGATACTTTGTGTAGCCACTTTGTTGACCAAGGAGGAAATTTACCATCTTCAAGTCTACACAAATTACCCATTGATGTTCTTTGTATTTTATCTTTTCCAGTACTAAAGAGATGGCATTGTACTCTTCTTTCATCCTGGTGGAGTGACCGATTGGAATAGAACCAAATTTGTTGCCGTTATTTAAAAGCACACATTTCAGACTACGTTTTGAACTGTCGATAAAAAGACGCCACTCATCTGGGCTGTAATCCGACAGACCAATTTTCTTCAATAAGTTGCTGATGTCATTACAGAATACTAGGTTGTTGTCTTCGGTAAAGAATGGCAGCAAATCCTTTTCTCTGTTTCTATAAATTGTAATTTTCGTTCCAGGCTGAAGTGCATTCTTTTCCTTTAGTCTGGACGCAAGCAATTCAGAGGACTCTTTGGAAAGATTTAAGTCCCTGATCAGATCACTCAACTCTTTTTGGTCAAAACGTTCACTGTGTGAAGTTGATTGGAAATCACTGTCACTGCCCCCACTTTCTTCACTTTCGTCATCTTGTCCGATATTGGACATGCAAGTCTCATCGTCTGAGAGCTGAGGTAGTTCGCGAAAAGGTGGAACTGGTACAATATCCGAATGCGGAACAGGTCTCCTGGCTGAAGGTATATCAGGGTAAGACAACTTGTGACGATTATTTCGATTGATGCCTATGATATTAACCATACAAAAGTAACAGTCGTCGAAGTGGTTTATCTGTTCCCTCCAAACCATCGGTACACCAAATTTCAGGCAGCTTCTCTTTCCAATTGTCCAGTGGCGCAATTGTTCAATACAAGTTTTGCATACTGTATGAGGAGCCCATTGCTTATCTTGATCTCCAAGTTTGACACCAAAATAACCTACATATGCTCTTTTTACAAACTCAGAAATCGGTTTCCTGTTTGCTTTTAGTGTGTATTCCCCACAAATGTAGCAGAATATGTCTGGATGGTTAATGCAGCTCCGTCTGGAAGTAGCCATAACCTTAAGGATGTTCGCATCTGAGGAATTAAATGACTAACCTAAAAAATAGTAAGAACATGTAGTTATTTAATGCTCACATTCACAGATTGTTCTTGCGACCAACTCTTAATATGCCCTAAGACGACTGCGGCTGCTCTAGCTTTCAGGAGGCGGTTTATATAGGCTATAAATGCTGACTTCAGCATAATCTATTTACATAGTTCGAAACCATGAAACGCTGTATAAGCACAAATAAATTCTAAATGAGGCCATGAATTTAGTGCTGAGTAAGCTCTAGGCTACGGAATAGTTATTTCGTTGAATCAGCAATATCTCAGCACGCGGCAAGATATGCTGATTTTACATTATAAGGATGTAGGCATTATATGAATCAGCAAGAATTATAATTAGCCATAAATAAAGCTTATTATGACATTTTAGTTTTGCCAAAGACATCGTTTAAAGAGTGGACTGGGTTTTCTTTACAAAATCGACGATATCTCAGAAACTAGACCTGATGCACTCAATCCAATGACATTTTCTGAATCAGCGCCCAAAATTACCCCAAGAACAGGTCTAAAACCGAAGGCAACAAGAAAAAAAATTTTTTCTGTTGGCCAGTGTTGTTATTGGTAATCAGTGACTTCTATCATGGCCGTGTCTAATTATGCACAAGGCGTCAACCGATGGCGCGCCAAAGCCAGCCGCAATCGGGTCAAAACCCAGAAGGTCAGTCCACTAAGAACAGAGTCTTTCACTCCTACGGCTTTGACTAACAAACTGCGCTCTCTCTGATCAGTGGTCATACAAGAGACCACATTAGGCTAGAGACTGCAGTACGCTAGATTATATAGGCCTACTGTGTAGGCTGAGTGTATTTCGTTTATGAAATGACCAGCATAAAATAACATAGAATACTGTGACATTTGCAGTTACAAGGCAAGATCAGAGCTCAACGTTTGTCCTTTACAAGGTGAGGGTCAAACACGGCCCATCAACACAAACAGGTAAATATTTGGCTAATAAAAGCTAATTCATTTTGGCATTTGTCTCTGCTTATAATAAAAAGCAGTATTTATCAACAGTTGAAGGTTTCAGGTCAATTCAAGCACTTCCAGTCCTGGATATAAAGAAAAGTTTCCAGATGAAGGAAGCGAGTGTCGACATAGATACCTACAGCCTGAAAGTGCAAACACGGCTTGCTGAAACAGAAGAAGTAACATGGGATAAACTGAAAACAAGTATGATAGAGGCAGCAAAGAAGAGTTCAGAAGAAACAAGAACGAGAAACCTGGACGGAGGAGGTGCAGACAGCGGTAAAGAATAAGAAGACTGCCTTTAAAAAGTGGCATGCAGATTGGCAAGGTGATGCTCTAAAAGCAACATACAAGATAACGTGTAAGGAAGTAAAGAAGGCTGTAGCAATATCCACAAGCAAGGCATTACATCATGTATATGAAAAACTTTTCACCAAAGAAGGAGAGGCAGAGATATATAAAATAGCAAAAGCAAGACAAGGAAGTAAACAGGATAAGCAATCAGTGAAAAAGAATATAAGATGCTAACTGAGGAGGATGCTATCAGAGCTAGATGGAAGGCATACTTTGATGAATTGCTAAATGCAGAAAATCGTAATCGTAAATTTATAAAGCGCCACTTCAAGGTAGCATCATCAGAGGCGCTCCCAGCCCATCGTCCCAGAACTGGGGAATAATACGGTCTTCAAGCGCTTACGGAAGAGGGAGGGAGAGGGAGAGAAGCTCCCGTCGAAGGTCGGAAGTTAAGTCATTCCAGGAGGCAGGGCCAGCAGCAGCAAAGCTGCGGCGCTGAGGGGTGGCAGTTCGAGCTAGAGAGACGGCGAGATTGTCCTGAGCTAACGAACGCAGTGGTCTGCGGCCAGGAGTAGAAGAAAGGGGATGCAGAGCTCCCTTAGATAAAGCGGAGCACAGCCAACAAGACAGTTCCGCACAAGGGTCAAGATTTTGAAGAGAATACGCTCCCGTATTGGGAACCAATGCAATTGTTCCAGCACAAATGAAGAAATGTGGCCGAACTTACATAGAAATGCCACCAATCAGGCGATCTGCAGCATTCAAGACGGACTGGAGTTGTGCAGTGTAGCAGGATCCTAGGCCTACGAAGACGGCATTGCCAAAATGAATTCTCGAGCAGATGAATGCATGGACCAAGGTAGTTGCGGCCTGGGTCGTGAGGGAGCGTCGGATGGTGCGAATTGCCGTAGATGATAAAAGCAAGAGCGACAGACGTTCTTTATGTGCTCCCGCGACTGGTGAAATCAATGTACGAAGATGAGCAGACTTCAGAGAGGAGTAATATAGGTAACACAGTAAACTTTGAGATGCAAGTGGTTGTACATCAGGGATCCTGCCTGAGTCCTCTGCTGTTCATCATAATGATGAATGCCATATCGGAAAATGTGAAAAGTACCATGGGATCTGTTGTGTGCTGATGACCTGATAGTGGCAGCGACAAAGACACAAGGGCGTTTCACTGATTGGCAGAGGGCACTGGAGAGCAAGGGTCTTAAAATAAATATCAGTAAAGCAGAGGCTATGCTCCAAAATGTATGAGACACTTGCAAACAAGGACATTGCAGGAAATGCATTGAAACAAGTAGAAAACTTTAAATATCTTGGGTCGATAATGAATGCTAAAGGAGAATGCAAACATGATGTTAAGAACAGGATTAAGGCAGCATGGCAAAAATGGAAAAACTTACCAAGTATATTATGCGATGTCAAAATGCCGGTTCAACTCAAAGTAAAGGTATACAAAACAGTGATAAGACCAGTGATGATATACGGAGCAGAAGCCTGGACACTGACGAAAGAGGAGGAGAAGCTGCTGGAGAGAACAGAAATGAGAATGCTGCGATGGATACTTTGAATCTCACTGAAAGACAAGAAAAGGAATGAGTCTATCAGACAGATATTGGGAGAGGCATGTATATCTGACAAGGTACGAGAAGCCAGGTTGAGATGGTATGCTCATGTGATGAGGAGAGAAGAGGAAAACTGCATTAAAAGAATTATGACAGCAGAGTTCTACGGACGCCGCAGTCGTGGACAACAAAAGAAGAGATGGGGAGACATGATTCAGCAAGACTTAAAGCTCCTCAGACTGATTAAAGAAGATACTGGAGATAGAAACAAATGGAAAAGAAGGATTCATGTGGCTGACCCTTCCCCTAGAAGGGATTAATTCCAGCCAGAAGGAGAAGAAGAGGAGTGTCGACAGTAGCACATAAAGACGAAAGAGACAAAGCTGAGGAGGTGCTAAGGCTAAGCTAAATAATATTAACCCTGTTCGATCAAACCGTTGCGTGGTAGAAAAATTATCACAATCACGTGCCTCAAAGAGTATTCCATATTTTGTGCGAATCTCAGCCCACTTGCTCTGTTAGCATTAGCGCACAAGGGCGGATCTGGGGAGCCGGAGGTGGCGGCCATGAGCCCCAGTCGTCTGATCGAATTTGCTGGGCAAATACTGGACACACCTATTGTGCTGTATGCCTAGTGTTAACCTATACAGATGACACTTCAGTACGTTGCTTCATTTTTTATGTGGCGTCGGATACAGAACTATAGAACTACGAACAGATTATCACATTGAATACATAAAGAACAATTTTAATTTTTAACCCATAATTTTTGTATAAAACAGCACTGCTTACTGTATGGTTGCAACTTGTACGCTGCAGAACAGAAATTAAAGTCGAACTATAAACTTAAAAGATAAGGAGCACATAAAAACCGAAAATCGATAGGCCTACATTTAAAATGCCCGACACCGATACTGAACCTAGTTTGGAAGAATATTTATAGGAATACCGAGAACCGATACCGGCTTAAAAAACCGACACCGACCCAGCTCTAATATGCACACATGATGCATAATTATATGCATGCATAAGCCTGCATGCACACACATAGGCCTACACAAACAGAAACACTAATAAGCCTACATATATTAATCAAAACATACACGCAGTACTGTAATTATTGTAATTAATTGTAGGCCTACATGATAGAGTACTTATATAAATTGACCATATTCATCAGTCTTGTGCCTGTGTAATTCGTTCTTGCTATTCGAGCTAATTATTTTAATTAGCTACGATTTTCTAATAGTTATCTCACGTGCTTTTGTTGTTGCATTCCTCTTTACACTGCTTCAATGATCGACAGTTTATTGCGAAATACTGCGAAAATGAGGATTCTAGCACTTCACGTAAACCCAATTCTTCTTTGCAAGCATAGCTTTAGGGACTTAATTTTGTGCGCGGTGATGACTTTTTCATCAATAAATAATAACACTAACTGCTCAAAGTTACTTCCTTTATGGATTTCATATTTATAGGCAAGAACGTAAGTCGGCAATTCGAAGAAAGCGCATTGGATTTTCCGGAAAGCAGCGACAAGAATCTACAAGGTATTCCATTTAAGTTTCAAACTGCTGCATAATTCACTTTTTTATCACAGCTCTAATTGGCGCAACTATGCCGATAGAGTAATCGTAATCGTAATCTCGAGATTTCTACAGCGCCCAACGAAAGCTATGTCGCGGGAACCAGCTTATTCACAGGCGCTCAGTCAAAACAAAATCGATAGGCAAAAGGGTTCGGTTCCAGGTCAAGATCCAAGAGTCCGGCAGACAGTCGGACGGCTACTGTGGATGGTGTTTGAAATTGAAGAGAGAAGAGAGATAAGGGGAAGAGGAAGAATCAGGATAAGATTTTTGGAAAAGAAGTGTTTTCAGTCTTGAGTGAAAGACCTGCGCAGAAACTGAAAGAGGTGAAGTGTTGGTGAGTTCTTTTAATTGACCAGACAACTGTCGCAATTCTGGCGGGAGTTTATTCCAAAGGGGTGGGACAGCTATGGCTATGGAGCGATTTCCAAATTTTAAAGATGAGGTGACGGGAGGGCAAAGAAGTGTTAGGACGGGTTGAACGGAGTGGTTGGATAGTAAATAATTGACGAAGATAGGAGGGTTGGGAGGATTGAAGTGTGTTGTAGGTGAGGGATAAGACTTTGTACTCTATTTGTTCTGGTATTTTAAGCCAGTGAAGTGATTTGAGAACAGAGGTGATATGGTGGTGTTTGGGAGTTTTGGTGACAGCACGAGCGAGAGCATCCTGGATAGCTTGAGGGCCGTCATTATGGTCATTATGTGGGTCATTGTGGTCATTATGTGGGTCATTATATGTACATATTGGTTGCCAGCAATGTCTTTATCTTCAGCGAGTATACTGGCATCGTTTACCGATAAGCCTATAACAACAAAATAGTCAGAAGGGAACATTGCATCAGGCCTATACCACCAGGTGAAGGATCTCATTCGATCAATTCATTGGAAAGTTAGCAGGATCGAGGCATACGGCCGCTATAGAAAAACATGTACACTTACATTTAACCCATGCATCATGCCGGTAAAACTGATCTGTCGATTATCGTGTTTATTTGGCGAAATCTTGCTGTTTTTCCTTTCCATGAATAGAGAATTTTTTCTTCTTCTTTAGGTCGATGGGCTCATCATCGCCAGTTGGTGTTGATCGCATTTGTTAGATTTCCATTGTTCTCTGTCCTGTGCCAACAGTCTCACCTTTTGCACGTCCGTCCCGCGCCAGTCTCTGACGTCATCCAGCTATTCTGTGCTCGGTCTACCCAGAGGTGCTAAGGATAACAGTTTGGACTGGTGGAGGGATCAGAATCCCTCCACCGTCCATCATTCCAAACACCACTTGTTTGACCATCCAATTTGCAGATGTGTTCAGAGAGATCTAATTTCCTTTCCATTACTTGCTGCACGATGTTTCTTGTTTCTTTGCAACTCAGTGTTTGTGACCTTCTGTTGCCATCTGATGTGTACGCCTAACATTCTTCTGTAACACCTCATCTCAGATGCCAGTAATATATATATCTTTGTCTTTTCTGTGCAGCATCCAAGTTTCACTTGCATACAGCAACACACTGAGTATACGTGTTTTGATAATGTTCACTTTGGTGTACACACTAATCTTCTGCTTCTCCAGATGTTCTTGAAACCTGCCACTGATCCGCTTGCTTTTCCTATTCTTCTCTTTATCTCTTTGATACAGTCATTGTCCCATGTCCGCAGGCTTCCCAAATAAACAAATTCGCCTGCACTTTCATTCTTTTCACCACCTACTTCCACTGAGATCTTGTTATCCTTAGCACCAAATATCGTTAACTTTGTCTTACTGAAGCATGAGTTTATTGTCTCAGAAATGTCTTGGAAACTGTTGTCTCGCCTTCCAGAAAGTTTCCTTTTGGTTCACGAATGCCATATGTCAAGTTTAAGAAAATTTGGAAAGTGTTTGGAGGTTCCAGATGTACTAAGTATGCACTTCTTCATCTTCAGGCCAGCGCCCTGCAAAGCTTTATCACCATATTCGTGCAGTCTTTGGATTAACAAGATGTCATTGATCGCTGTGATCTACTTTATATGGTTGAAGTTTTGCCTGTGACAGTTCCGGATGTGAACCATGACCGAATGTAAAGACAAGCAACAAATCTCTTAAACCAATTAATTCCCTGCAATTCGTAAGCTGGAAGTTGGGATACATATTGGTTGACAGCAATGTCTCTATCTTCAGCGAGTATACTGGCCTAGTTAGCCACATCGGTAAGTGCGTACGCCAAGGAACCTCTGTGCGTGAGGATCCCAAGTTCGCGTCCCGGTCGTGGCTTATTTCAGAGATTTAAATCTGGGGCTGGTACGGTCCGTGCACGGGGACCTTAAATGGCGTGGCGTCCATTCAAACGGGCAGCGGTGGTGAAGGATCTCACCCGATAAATTCATGGAAAATTGAACAGGGTCGAGGCCATACGGTCGCTATATAAAATCTATATATTTACATTTAGACTGTCTTTGCCATCCCAGGTGCTTTGTGTAGGGCACCTGGCTTATGGTTCACAAACTTTGTATCTAACCCAGCTATGTAGGCTGCAAGGCAGAAATACGATATTCATCTCTGGGATAATTCAGCTGGCAGTGATCTGCGATGAAGGCCTTCAACAATCATTCGCATTTATCAAAGGAGTTTTACGTTCCGTAGGCTTGCAGTGGTTCATAGGGGAGTCTCATCGAAAGCGTCTGCCAGCAAAACTTCAACCATACGAAGTAGAACCTCAGTCATATGATGTCGAAAGGCCATCCACAGCAGATTCCATACCATAGCTGACTCTAGCAGATTATTCGGCCTGTCTTAGGCATGTAGTTTCAAAGCACATATCTATCACAAGTGATTCACACTGCCAACATTTCTAAATTTAAAAAAATGCATCAGCTGCAGCTTTGCCTGAACCAGTCCATTTTGGAACTCCAAGCAGTTTTGTGCTGCCATTGAGAAGTGAAGGAATCAACAGTCTTGTAGCTATAATCGATCAACCTTGCTGCTTTCATCACCTGTAACATCAGGCAATGGCATTCCCATCCCTTGTATAACTGATTTGCAAGCATTTGATTTGGTCTTCAGCTTCGTGATGACGTTTACGCTGCCAGTGAACAGCGGTTTAGGAGAGTACTGTGACAGATGTTGAACTTCCTACTTCATTCACAAGAGACTCCACAATCATGGCAGATGTTTAAATGTTGGCATTTGTGCGGTCAAGTAGGCCTACAGCAGATACCTTTGGCAACATAACAGCTTTGTGTTTGCCTCATTTTCCGGTATTTTCAGGTGTTGTCACTTACATTATAAATTCATCCTGTTCATCTTCTGAAGGACGAGACTGAGACGCTTGGCCTCAGAACTAGAGCCTTCGCAGTGATCTATAATATGTTAAAACGCTTAGACACTAGCATGCGCGCATACGTAATCTGTTTGTGGCGCTGTCTGGTGAATAATATGAGAACACATTTGGCAATTGCTTTGATGGCCCATAGCTAAGGAAAGACATATATAGAGGAAAGGATAGAGGGAAGGATAGAGGTAAGGAGGAGGAGGAAGAGGCGAGGAGAAGGGGAAGAAGAGAGACGAACAGGGGCAGGTCAGGAGGGTGGTAGAAGAGAGGAAGGGGAGGTGACAAGAACGGAAGATGCAAAATTACTAATAGTCCATTCCGCGCAGATCATCTTAGTACTGACAGTCGTCTATTCTGTCAAAATCAGTCATTAATTTCTCTTCATGAACATGTTGTTCCCAATTTCCACATGCCAAGTATACAGACGGTACTTACCCAGTAGTGTGCTAAATGTCATTGTTGAAAAGTTTTAAACTAAACTATGACTGAATAATAGTGCCACCCCTCTGCGCTGAAGGTAGCTCTACTGCATAACTATTGCGTTGCATAGGCGAATTGCTGTAACGTAAACAGGGAGTTATATGATGTCTGTAGAAAATGGGACGCTAGTTTGAAATGCTCAACAGCGGACTGCAGTTCATCGCTGATGAATTGACTAGATCCTTTGCACCGTCGTTTACTTATTTTCTGCTATTATGATATACTGCCCACTGGCAGTAGCCATTTCTCAACTCGTCACAAAATCGGGTCTCGGCACATGCCCGCGTGACTTCAGCAGGCGAAACCAAGATGAGACCTGAGACGTTCTGCCAAGAGACCAAGACGAGACCCAGACGTTGGCCAGTCTGTCCGAGACGAGACGTTATATACTTCTGGAGACTGAAACGTCGAGATCGAGACTCCATCTCTGGCGCCTGCTGAATGGGCAACGGTACAGCAACCCACGAACGTAGTCTTGGTCCCGATGTCTCAGTCTCGAGACGTACATAACGTCTTGGTCTCGTATTGGACAGAATCGTTCTTCCTTTTTCTACCTCGGCTTCAATTCTCAGTGGTTGTGTACAGGCCTATATTGGGACTTCTTAACTTTTGAAAGAAAGAAAGCTTGGGCATTACCGTAGAGGTCATAAGACACCCATGCAAGATAGGGAAATTTGCTAACTGGAGTTAAACCTTGGATAACTATAGCTTCCAAAGGCTAGCTCGTTGCATCTACTCTGCAAGCTTGATGAAAGGCTGCTAAGCTCCCCACTTTTATTATCATTATTGACACCTACTCACGTTGTTTTTATAACAAAATTTGTCTATTATCCCGATCGGTAAATTCCAATGCGATTTGCAGATGAATTATAATTTGTTAAAATCAGCAACATCTTGTGTATAACTTTCTTCCCTGTACTCCAAGGAAATTTGATATACTGGACCTCTGGGGTTGGACAAGACAGCCGAAAAATGGTTGGGAAGGGGTTTGGTTGGCTTGCTAAGTGATGGATACCAGAATACGTTTAGCATGGACCTGTGATTGCTGACGCTGAGATTGCCTATATAATGTTGGAGATCACATCAGAGCGACTGTGTGTGGTTGTAACGGTAAAGATTTCTGGCCTCCATTTCAGTTCAAAGGGTTCTGTCAAATTTTGCACCGCCGATCTTTGTGATGTCCTGTGCAGTGGAGTCTCTTTGTCTGACTGACTCTATTTGTCTGGCTGCATAAGTACCTACTTACTGATGTAGTTACATAAACCTACCTATCTGTTTGTTGTTATAGGTATTCTGGGTTTAAATCAAATTGTAAATGCTCAAGTTCTTTCAAGAAATAATTATGGAAATTAATTAGCAGAATTTGATGTGATGGGGGCAGAGAAGCACAAGCTTTGCAGACAAGGCATACACCTCTGTTGCTAGGGCGCGTGCCCCAGCGCTGGCTACAGGCCTGGTGCTGACAATAAAATGATCCTCAAGGATGTCTTGGTCTCGTCTTTAAGGCCAAACATCTCGATCTCGTATCAGAATCACAAGGTCTTAGTATTGGCCTCATCTTGGGGACCCAAGGTCTGGGTGTTGGTCTCGCTTCGGCCTCATTTCTGACTCGTCTTGGGTTTCGTCTTGGTCCAATGGTTTCGTGGGCATCCCCGATATGCTGGCTCAGGTTTCATAAAAGAATAGCGTGAGGAGTGAACTGTTCTTCTTTTAGAGACACCATCCGATGATTCACAGTTTGGACCCGAATGGTTGGGGTTGGGAGCTCTGCTGATCATCATACCTGCAGCTGTTGTCGCCATTAAACAGTACAGAATGCGCCAACGAAGACTGACCGATGGAGCTGACCTGCACGTACAGTAGTCAGAGCAACACCAGTAGCAGCAGCCGAATCCACGTAACCATGAAAAGCCACATGAACTTAATGACTCTCTTAGGCCAATAACTCAGAATTATATTTATATGTTGTATATATAATAGTGATATTAGATATTACATATATAACATATATATAGTTTATATATAAACCCATCTCCTGATTGTGGTTTGGTTTAGGCATGACATCAGTTGATGACTCGTGCATTTGACAATGGTGTTGTGGAAGTCACTAACTACTGCTACTACTACTACTACCACTGCTACTACTACTACTACTACTACTACTACCACTGCTGTTACTACTACTACTACTAATAATAATAATATTAATAAAGATGCATGGGTAGAATGTAAATGTACATATTTTCTGTGGTGGCCATATGTATATTCATGAACTTCATTAAAATAATATTTAGATAAGATGGCTTAATTATTAGAAGAGACTACATTTATAGATACACAGGCCAACATAAATACCCATACACACACATACATACATACATAAACTACAACTATACTACATACATCATAAATAGATGTGTGTGTCCAAACAAGTATGCACAGCATCTTTGTAGAGATTATGGAAATAATAACAAAAAGGTAATTCATTCTGGCAGATTCTGTATTCCTTAATAGCACTGAGTCGAAGTCCTACCAGTCAAATCCAAGTCAGTCTAACGAACCATTTAAAAGGGAATCACATTAAAAGGAAAGACTGAGGAATGAAAGAGACTTTCTGAACAGTGTTAAGAGGGAGAAAGTATTTAGTGCAGAGTTTGCAAATTTATGCTATACAGCCGTGAAGAAACAGTTGGAAGTTTGCTAGGAGCTTTTTCCGAATTAGGGGAGCAGCAGAATGACAGCGAGCAGCTGGAAAAGTTGGCAGGCAGGCAGACAGGCAGGCAGGCAGGCAGGCAGGCAGGCAGGCAGGCGGGCAGGCAGACAGGCAGATAGACAGACAGACAGACAGACTGTCTCTGACAGAGAGACTATGATTACGCCAATGGCTGGGTTAGTAACAGTGACCTACATGACAGCGAAGACAGGTAGCCACGTAATTCATACATACTGAGAGGTGTGCAAGAAGTGTTATTCATATGTTCTGTAGCAATAATAACCATAGGATCGAGTTTCCGCCGGGAACCCAGTTTCCGACAGATGAAGCCTGAAGCAGGGTGAGTGTGGAAATATTGTTTGGAACCTGATATTTACTTTGAACTGTCAGAGTTTGCTGACAACCTTAAAAGAGAAACTTGCCTCCAAATTACAAAACCACAATCTGACTATAGTAGAAACCGCAGACCACAGACAGACATTCTAGTAAAATAGCAAATTAAGAAATGTCACCTGCATTGGCAAGTCCTGAAGTTTAGAAGGACTAACAAGTAATCAATGCTCAACATCGGAAAAATTTTTTGAGGGCCTCATTTTCACAACCAAAAATTTTTGTCATACAAGATTTACAATGACCTTTTCCTCATTAACAACTTACCACAATCTTCTGTTCTTCCACAACCTTTACCCAAACCATTTGTGCGCCAACTCAATGGCACGGCCCCAAAATCAAATGGGGCCACGACTGGTCTTTGACCACAAGCAACATTCCATATTTTATTTTGTTGTGATGCACTGAATTGTCTTTCTAAAACTGGAACTATTGCGCTGCTGCAACACTACAACTAACACTGCTTTATTCCTCAAAATCACAGTTTATCCCAAATGCTTTCGATGCATAAAATAGAATTAAATAAGAAATCGTCCTCTTTTGGAACAAATTTATTCTTTGAACAGATTCTGCATATTGTAGTACAAAATTCAGTCCTGGCAATGGAAGTGGGCCAGAAGAAATTGTACCCTGGAACATATTTTGTACCACAAATCCAAGGTCAGGATTCAGAAGGAATGTAGAGGAACAGAAACAAAGGCAAACAAGTAAAACATAAATGTCTACTCTTGTTAACTGCCACATTTTATCTTCTGAAAAGTTGGTAGACTAACGAATTGGTCGATTACTGAATTTGGCATATTAGTGATAATAGTCCAGGAAATCAGGAAAAATGGCAATGATGAAGACAAAAAACAAGAAGTGTTTACAAATCAGTAATAAGAAGAGTGTGAACCGCCTGCATGTTGAGTGGTTCAAAGAGTACTTAGCACTGCAGCAACCTACAGTAAGAGGAACTGTGTAAGTATCCTAGTATAGAATAAGTAAAGAGTTCTAATATAACAGTTGGTAGAAACACTGATTGCTATGAAATTGCTATGACGACTGTGAAACAAATTTTATAGGATTCAATTTTGGCTACTGCTGTGTACTGGTTGTGTGACAGACAGACAGAATCATGAAAGAATCACATGTATATCTATAATCACAAGAACAGTATTTATCACTCCAAAAGTTTCACATTCTGGTATCATTAAACAAACTAACTTTTATCATAACAACTACTTCTATTTGACAACTTATTCTTTTAAAATTGAGTCGCATGTGATAAACACATGAAAAACTGAGAACCTAAACAAGAAGGATTTGTACTTAATGCAAACAACTGTCTCCAATGTACATTTCAGACATCACTCTCAGTTGCGTATCACAGCTGTCACAACAGTATGGAAGCAGTACTATATGTGGTAGACCTGTAGTATCTTTTGATAAAGTCTAATACCATATCACACATCTTCATTCAGTGATACATAGTATGACAAAACGAGGCTGATCAGCAAGACAGCGTTGGTTGACAGTCCTCTGTGGCATCTTTCAGCACTGTTGTAGTAGAGGCAGTAGGGACATTGAAATGATGCACATACCTGGCACACATGCAAGTTGAACAGGTGCCACGTGTTGTACAGTGTTGTATTATGCATACCTAAAACATTCACCATTCTTATTTATTAAAGCACTTACTATACATGCAAAGACAGTAAATCTGTTCATACTTTACATTTATTAAAATGTGCTGTCAAGCAACAGTGAATGGGGAAATGGATTTTCACTCTGTACTGCATACTCACAACTTCTAAACTGCTTAACTTCCAACTTAACAAGGGTCATTATGTTGTGCAGTTCTGCACCCAGAAAACATTTGGGTATAATTGAATTACTGGTATCGCCTGCACAACCCAGTTTACATATGGTGTACAAATCCCTGTAGGCAGCTGCAGAGGCTGCAAGTTGCAACTATTCATTTTAACATCATTGTTTAAGGGAAAAGAACAAGATGAATTATCGTGATGACAGTTTTATTTGTCGTCACGGAGTCCTGGCACTCCTCCGCTTCCGATGTCTCAGTTCGCCGCTCTACTCCTAAAGGATACTCTTTCTTCGACGTCCCTCGCCCTGCTGACGCTTCACGTGACCCATTATCTCAAAATTACGGTGGCATCGTCGTCTTCCTCCGTGATCACCTCCATATCAAGAAGATTCCTCCTCCCTGTTTGCTCTCCACCTATGAACTTCTATGCCTTTCCTGTTCGACTACTAGAGGGCCTCTCACCATTCTCGCCCTCTACCGACCGGGCTCATCTCCGCTTACTCCAGCTTTCTTCTCAGAGTTCTCATCTCTCCTGGAAGTCTTCTCTACATATAACTCCCAACTGATCATCACAGGAGACCTCAACATCCATCTCGAGAACCCCTCCTCACCCGACTCTGCTCGCTTCTTAGACCAACTCGCCCAGTTTGGCTTAACACGTTTCAGAACCAACCCATACACTTGGTGGATGGCTTGATGTAGTCATTTCTCGCGATGACTGTCCTATCACTGACCTCCTCGTCGAACCTCCTACTCTCTCCGACCATGGTCTCATCCTCTTCAATGTTCCCTTCCTCTGCTCCCAACCTTCCTTCGCTCTTCGTTCATCTCGTGGCTGGAGGAATCTTGATCGAGAAGCCTTCCGTGCAGGTCTCCTCAGTAGCTCTATCTACGCCGATCTCTCCTCCTTAAGTGAGTGCTCAACCGAGGATCTCTTCACCCTATTCAACTCATCGGTTCTTCCTCTCATTGATGCCCTCCTTCCTCTCCGTCCACATCGGATTCGCTCGAGACCACTACGACCTTGGCTTGACAGCCAATGCCGCGCTTTGCGTCGGAACACCAGACGTCTAGAGCGCCGATATCGTCGCACTCGTGATCCTGCTGATCGCCTTACCTGGACCCATCACCTTCGAGATATGTATTCCGTTTTCCGAACCAAAGAAACTTCGTATTGGGAGTCGCTGATAGACAGAGAAAAAGGAAACCCTCGTCGCCTCTGGTCATCACTTGCTGACGTCCTAGGTCGTTCCTCACCTTCCTCCTCCTACTCTCAACATCCGTTCTCTGCAGACGACTACTTGGACTTTATGCGATCCAAGATTGACTCGATCCGTCAATCTACTGAGGATTCACCCCCACCGTCCTTCCCTACCACAACTGCCAACCTCTCGTGCTGGGAAGCCCTTCAACCGGATGTCCTTCGTCGACTTATACTGGACTCTCCCTCGAAGTCATGCGAACTTGACCTACTTCCACCATTTATAATTAAGGAATTTGTTGATAACTTTCTTCCTTTTCTACATTTATTATGTAATTCGTCAATGAGTCAGGGTTCCATTCCAGCGTCACATAAAAGGGCAGTTGTTTTTCCCTCCCTCAAGCGCCAAGGCCTGGACCCTAACTCTCCTTCTAACTATCGTCCTATTTCTAACCTTTCCTTCCTCTCGAAGCTCCTTGAAAGATGTATCTCTCTTCAACTGGTTGAATACCTTGAATCTAATTCTCTCATGCCTCCCCTTCAATCTGGTTTTAGGAAATTCCATTCGACAGAATCACTCATCACCCGCCTTCTAGCTGACATCTTTCATGCCTTTGACCATGGCCATGTCACTCTTCTTGCTCTCTATGACGTTAGTGCTGCCTTCGACACTGTTGATCATTCCATTCTTCTAGAACGACTGTCTAAATCCTTTGGCCTTACTGACTCTGCTCTTCTTTGGTTTCGCTCATTTCTTTCTGGTCGCTCCCTTTCTGTTATTTTTGGGCCCACTCGCTCTGCCTGGACTCACATTCCCTATGGTCTTCCACAGGGTTCGGTACTTGCACCTCTTCTATATATCCTGTATACTGCTGACCTGGCCAGCATACTTCTTCCCTTGGGTGTTTCATCTCACCAATATGCTGATGACACTCAATCCTTTACTCATGGCCCGGCTGCCTCAGCCACTCTGATGGTTGAGCGGATCCTTGAGGCCACCTCTGTTCTAGATCTCTGGATGTCTTCTAACCGCCTCTGTCTTAATCCTGATAAGACTCAATATATCTGGCTAGGTGGCCGTGTCCAGCTTGGCAAAATTGACTTTAGTTCCCTTTCCTCTAATTTCCCTCATATCCACTTCTCTTCCTCAGTCCGTGACCTCGGAATCACCCTGGATCAAACTCTTTCTCTGACTGACCATGTAAATAATATCTCTCGCTCTTGTCTTTATCACCTACGACAACTCCGCTCTATTCGTCACTCGCTTCCTCTTCATGCGATCACTACTCTGGTCCATGCCCTGATTTGCACTAGGATTGACTTTGGCAATGCTGCCTATATTGGACTTTCTGCAATTAACACCTCCAAGCTTCAGTCTATACTTAATGCTGCTGCACGCCTTATTGGTAGTCTTCCAAAGTCTGCCCATATATCTACTTTTATTCGTGATTCACTTCATTGGCTTCCTGTCAGTCAACGGATCCAGTTTAAGATTCTTATCCTTATGCGCAACTGCCTTCTAGGCTCTGCTCCGTCCTACTTAACTTCTTTTTGTATTCCGGTTTCCTCGTTGCCTGCCCATGCCTCCCTTCGCTCAGCTACCCGTGGTCTTTTGGTAGTCCCTCGCGTCCGCACTACAACTGCCCAGTCCAGGAGCTTTGCCTTTGTTGGCCCTTCCAGCTGGAACTGCCTTCCTCTTGACCTGCGGCTTCAGTTACTTAGTCTCTCTCCTACCCAGTCTCGCAAACGCCTGAAATCCTTTTTGTTTGTTCAAGTCGGGAGCGCCACTGTTTCCTAAGTGGCGCTTTATAAATGTTCGTTTACAATTACAATTACAATTACAAGTGAGTTGATTTGAGTGGTTGGGTTATGAATAACAGGCACAGGTAGAATGGATAGTAATACATGCATTCTAGTTGACATTTTTGGGCTGCATTTAACTGTCCTTGCCCTTGTTGATGTGAGAGGAACCTTTGACGCTGCTGATCATGGCATTCTTTTGGAGTGCCTTGAAAGGTTGTTAGGTTTCATGGGTCCGCCTCTGTAATGATTGTGTTTGTTAGTCTCTGGGCACAATTTGGGAGTGATTTTTGGTTGCACATAGTCTGACTGGTCCATGGAACCACTTAGTCTTCCATAGGGTTCCATCTTAAAACCCATACTCTATATCATCTACACCGTTGATTTAATTAAACCTGGTCCTTTCTTCTTGGGAGTTATACTTCATCAGTATGCTGATGACATCGAGACATATGTCCATGGACTGTAGTAGAGTACTATCTCCTTAGCGGAGAAAATACTTCAGACATCGTAAGCACTTTGGACCTGCAAGTCATCCAATTGCCTCCAGCTGAACCCCTGAAAACCCAGTTCACCTGGCTTTGTGGGCAGATTTCTAAAATTGTCTTGCCCTGTCTGCAGCACTGCTACCCTGAAGTCTCTTGTCCACTACTGTGCGTGATCTGGGTGTGACCTAGCACCAGGAAATGACATCAGACCATGTCAGGAATGTATGTCGAACGTGCTTCAACCACTTGTGCCATATTCACACCATACACTGCTTGCTTGCAACTCAAGCGGCCATGAATGACCCTGACACATGTATTCATGAATGACCCTGACACATGTATTCATATGCACCATGGTCGAATATGGCAATACCATTCATGTAGGCCTAAGTCTTCCACATTAATCTGCTACAATCTGTTTTGAATGCTGCAGTGTGGCTGATCATTATTATTATAAATTATTAATTAGTGACTTCTAATGCACCAGTGTCTAATGTACAAGGCATCAACTGATGGCACACCAACGCCAAGCCACAATCAGCTTAATATCCAGAAGGTCAGTCCACAAGACAGAGAGGCAGCCTATGGTGGATAAGCAATTTCAAAAAGGTAAGTTTTAAATGAAGAACGAAATGACAGAAGCGACAGAGCAGAACAAACAGACAAAGGGAGGGTGTTCCAAAATTGAGGTCCAGCAATGAAAAGGCCTGTTCACCAAGAACAGTTCTAGGTATGACCAGAGTATTATTTTAAAAATTACAGCTTAAAAAACTTCATCATTATGCACCAGAACTGCATGACCATGATGCCAGATTGGCAGGAAAGCTTTTTAAAGACTTTGCATGCACAAATACCAAACAATTTTCCATAATGATTATTGGACCAACAGTATGGAATTCCTCTCCTGCTAACAACACAAATTTACCCATTCTGCACCAGTTTAAAACTGTATTAATACTTTAATGAACTTCCTAAATGATTAGTTTTTTATGATTTGCAACACTGCAACTGTTTTGCAATGTCAACAGCAGATCTTATTTCACAATATACTGATAAAGCCATCATCTGTAAATCTGTATAGATCAGGCAGCTCAGTTAGGTCCATTCTGAGTTTTTCTTTGACACATTAATATATTTGTCTATCACTGTACATGCATTTTGATGGGTGATCAGTGAAGTCTGTGCTCAGTTCAGTTCAGTATCTAAGAAATATTTTTGACAGTGAAACACAATAACATTATAATCTTACCATTTAAGTGTGCACTAAGGGCACCTAAAGGCACAAAGTGCTAAGGGCAACAAATATGGCACATGAAAACTTAGATGTTAAAATTAAACGTACTGCAGAGGCAAGGTGGCAGTAGTCAGTTACTAAAAATATTGGTGATTTATCCAGGTCTGTGCGCAGACATTTCAATATGATAATCACAACACAAACTGCTTCATTGTTTTAGTTGACAGACGAGATTTTAAACGAACATGTCACATAAAATTTATATAGTAACTAAATGAAAAAACTATGAAGAGTAAACTATTTGTGTGGTGCTTTATAATATCTACCATGACAAACATGTGAGAGAATCTGAAGTTGCTAATTACCTGGTTCATAATAGTCAAATACTCTTAGCTTGTGTTGAATGGTCATGTTTGCCACAGGGTACCATCTGTCTAGCCGTACGTTGACGCACGTTCGTTTGCTAGCTTCCAGCTGCCACAGAGTTTATACAGTGAACAATCATAAGCATGCGAAAACATCTCAGAGGCATTTTTACTGAGAGTATTTATATACATATAGCTCATTACTCTATTCAGACAAATGCAGACAAAGAAGTTAGTTGATAGCTGTTAAGGCAAAGAAGAGGAAGGAAGGGCACCATCCGATGCTCCCTCATGATCCAGGCTGCCACTACCCTGCTTCATGCATTCATTTGCTTGAGAATTGATTTTGGCAATGCTGACCCATAGGCCTAGGATCTCCTACACTGCACAACTACATTCTGTCTTGAATGCTGTGGCTCGCCTGATTGGTGGCATTCCTAAGTTTGGCCACATTCCCGCATTTATGCTGGAAAAATTGCATTGGCTTCCAATACGAGACCATATTCTCTTAAAAATCTTGTCCCTCATGCGGAACTGTCTTCTTGGCTGTGCTCTGCTCTATCTAAGGGAGCTCTGCATCCCCCTTTCTTTTATGCCAGGCCACAGACCACTGCCTTCGTTGGCTCAGGATGATCTCGCCGTCCCTCTAGCTCGAACTGCCACCGCTCAGCACTGCAGCTTTGCTATTGCTGGCCCTGCTTCCTGGAATGACTTACCAGCCAACCTTCGAGAGAAGCTTATCTCCCTCTCCCCCTCCCTCTTTCACAAGCACTTGAAGACTGTATTATCCCAAAGTTCTGGGACCTTGGGACAGGAGCACCCAGAGGCTACATCAAAGTTTATGATTACAAATACAATTACAATTACAAGTGCTATCAGTACATTAAGCAAAAGGAAGGAGGTAAACCGAGTGCCATTTCCTCAAGCAAATAAGAACCTATTTTACATTCTATGTCGTCTGCTATGAGACTTGAACTTACGATGGCTTGTTTTAAGATGGCATTGTTTTGCTTGCATTTTTTTATCAATAATATCTGCAGTGGAAGAATAAAAAAAATTAAGTTAAGCTAGGTGAAAACAAGGCCTTCACAACTTCAACTTTCTTTGAACACTATCAAATTCAGTGAGTACTTTGTATTTTCCATAGATTTCCCCAACTTTTCTTTAGCTGATTTTTTAATCTTGAGTATAATTCTATTTCAGGTTAAAAATAAACAAATAATAATAAAAAATTTAATACCCAGCAGGCTGGTCTATAAACTGGACAGTGGGCATTCCATCCACTATAACAGATATATTATGGCACTCCTATGCAATATGTAGACATCTCACGCATGAAAGATGACGAAAGATGATGAAGATAAAATAGCGATGGCGACGACCATAATTATATGTGGTCAGCACACAGATGAAAGGAACATTATGGTGAATCTCACGTAGTCAAAATAGAAGACGAGTTTTCTTCCATACTGTTCTACTCTGTGTAGGGTGGGCACTTTCCCAGATTGGGCATATGCTCTAAGGACGTCGTTTGTTGCAATGTAGCCAGTGGGAACATGCATTTCAAGTACAGCATGTCCACTTCGTTCACTGATGTCAGGCCTGGCCCACCTAAGAAATCAGAATCAGATGCATCCGTTTGAAATTACATACTTACTTGGCATACATTTGGCAATGGTATTTGGTTAACAGTGCATGAGTAACAGTGCAGAAACTTTGATGACACATTGATGAACCAAGTCAAATGCTGCTTTATTTGAGTGACAGCCATGCAAGCAGTCAAGATCATAGAGCAGATTTATGAGGCATTGGTGCAGGTCTGATTGCATAGTAGAAATAAAAGTAGAAATGATACATCCTGGTAAATCACACAGTATGAGCAGTTTCTCATTCAATAGCAAATGCAATTGTAGTTCTTTTTACACAGATAAAAATCTAATCCAGTAAAATCAACTCAATTTTATTCTAAAGTAACTTATTCTAGTCTAATTTCAAAACATCTGTAGAGCTAGTTTTGTCTACATTGAAGACCTAATGTATCACTACAATTAGGTACCAGTCATTTATTTTAAAGAGTGATTTCTAAGTTCTTCCATAAAAAGAGCATGTATTTTAATAATTTTAAAGTTTGGAATAACAATTCTTATTGTGCCCAATTTTCCATGGTTATTAAGAACATATAATGAACCCATATATATATATATATGTATATATATATATATTAGGTTTCAGCCGAGGCATTATGAATAGCTTGATTGCACCTAAATTTTCCAAGACAGTCAAAATCCACCATTTCCTATATTTAAGCATGTGGCTGTAAACGCTGGGCTGCATATGTTTCTCATTACTATGGTTCAATGATTCATGACTTCTCATGGATAAATCTGTAGTTTCATTCTGCTAGTCTAATCCAGTAAATCCCGTAAATATTCTTCTTGTAATCTGCAAAAGTGCAGGTGTTAAAAAACATTCAAGAAGTTGTTAAAAGACATCACATCAATGTACAGATAAATACCTCGCGCATGGTGTGACATTGAAAATGGAGAAATTTCTGCCGGAAAATGTGTACTCTGCAAGTTCAACGTCAAAGTAATGTTCCTCGGCTGCAGGAAGTATCTGATGAGGGTATTCGACATTAACTTGTGTTGCCAACTGAAACATAACAGAAACTAAGCCCCAAATCACCACAGATGTTCCTAGACTGTCCACATTTTATGCAATCGCCTACCAGTTACAAATGCACAGCTGAATTCTGCAAGGTTGATAAGTAGCACAGTTGAATGAATTTTATAGACAAGAAAAAGAATTGCACTCCATTGTTTCAGAGTATGTCTGCCTTGGTCTTCACCTTGGTTTCAAGCCTTACATTTCACCAGTACACATAGAAAAATGTACTTTGAAATTTTGCCATAAAGACTGTTGCACAAGAAGGTGGCATGGAGCCAAATACAACTATTTCAATGGTAGGATGCAAACTGAAATATGAGTTTACCAGTTGTGTTGGTTCAACATATTTTTAGTGTGTCTGATTGGCTATCAGGCATTGGATCTTGGCCTCAGTCTCAGACCCAGGAGCCTAAGTTTAGTACTTGTCTTCAACTTGATATATTTATATTAAAAATTTAATAGGCATGTAAGTTATACCTGCAGCAGAGCAAGCCCAGTTCCCTGAGCTCTTCCACGAACACTTCCCCATACAGGATAAATCTAAAAGGAACAAATTATGAGAGAAATTCAATTCACAGCTATTCCCAATAACCTTTAGCTTCTTGGCCAATCTTTGCCTTTTGTCCATAAGTGCTTGAAAACCAGTCTATCTGATCATGTGCTGGTTTCATTAGGCGGGAAATACCTCTGATGAGTTTCTTTTGAGGTAGCACTATCTAAATTTACAATTAAAATTACAATTATCAACATTTATAACTTTGGGTCCCAATATTTTGGCCAGTTTGCATGTCTTTTATCCCACTTTTGACATGGGTGATGCTATTATCAAGGGTTAGGACTTAGTAGCACAGCATAGGGATTATCTTCTGTCTATCTGCACTCTGTAAAGGGGTCATCCATAAAGAATGTCCACAAAAATGACCTACTTTGAACCCCTCCCTCACCCCTGTTCACAGTTGTCCTCATTAGACATTACCCTCCTCCAATCCATTTTGCATTTAAATTTCCTGTTAGTCTTGCAGGGTTAAATGTGCTATGGCTAGGTTATGCTAACTGTGCTATGGGTTGGGGTACTGTGATACTGCTGCACCAAGCAGAGACTGACAGGATCCGCTGCTGTACAGGCTCTCTGCTGTCTGAAAGACATTGGTGTTAAAGGCAACGGTTGTACTGAAATAACTGTATGTACACAAATTCAAATGCAGACGTCCATGTAGAGCTTAACCCCTCATCCCATGTCTGCATTTTGTTCACATTTGGATGTGTTACCTTTATTTTTCTTACCTTTACCTTTACTAGAATGAGGAAACCAACCTCCACTTTTTGAAGATCTGGCCAATTTTCTTTGGACAGCTTCACTTTAAATGATGAATTTCCCATTGAAGTGACATCTAAAGCGACTTCTATGTTGTACAGAGCTCG
The DNA here is from genome assembly GCA_964023275.1 of Norana najaformis. Lineage (NCBI taxonomy): Eukaryota > Metazoa > Annelida > Clitellata > Crassiclitellata > Hormogastridae > Norana > Norana najaformis. The sequence continues at coordinate 4,656,791 of OZ029928.1, forward strand.
GTTTGTGTCCAGCTTAGCATATTCGACCAGAGCAACAAGTGCTGTGATGCTGTCCTGTGCAGCAAAACATGCAATCATCACTGAATGGCTACTATTCCTCGGCTTCAGGCTCATTTCTGTCAAATACTTCTGCTACGCCTGTCAAATGGTATGCAGGTACCACCGATAACAGTGGTACCTGCATACCAGAATTATCTGTGGATATAGGCCAGTTTTAAGCGCCAGGTCAAAAACCAGAGAGATTAATCCAAGAGAGACAGAGAGAGACACAATGAGATAATGACAATCCACCACAATCACATCTGATGTAGAACTGTGAAATGTGTAACTGATGGTCAACTGTGTATTGATTTGCCACGTCTAACTTTCCGGATTAAAAGAATTAACAGATATATATTTGACTTTGTGATACCAGTAAGAAGCGAATTACAGTATTTGAGGCTGGAGACCAATGCATATGCCAGACATGTCCTTGCAGACAGACATGTGCTTTGCTTGTCGTAAACATACATACATGATCACTTACAAATACTTTTTATTTACTTGGTGACAGACTGTCTGAGCTTACCATTTGTTGAAAAAAGCAAAATACTTAGGGTCTTTTTGACCATTGAAAGACTGTTTACACTGAGCTTTAACAAACCCACTTGAAACTTTTATAAGTCTGTCAACAGTCAACAGTAATCTTCCCAGAGCTAATGGACAACACATGGATGAATTGGTTCTACTGCAGTTATTTGAAGCACACTGTGAGTCATACTTGTGTATGCATGTGAGTGTGTTTTATGTATTACACCTCAGTATGCAAGGTTGATAAATGCAAGGAAGAGAATATTTTGGAAGCTGTTTAATGACAGTAACTGTTTGAGAGACATTTTTATGTATTTTTGATGATTACAGCTTCAGACTGATATTGATGTGAGACTGTATTCTTTGTTGTCCAAGTTAAAGTACAGTGATAACTTTGTGTTAACTGAGTTATGGGCATTTTGTGCAATGACAGATTTAGGTACTTTGTGAGAACTAGAATTTACTGAACATTGCCAAAGGACATGCAGGCGCTTGCACTGAACTGAAGATGTTCTCTAACCAGGACTTTGCAGATGATGTGGCCCTTCTTGCAAAAACCTTCCAGGCCTTCGTCCTGTCTCTGAAAACACTGGACCGGGAAGCACACCAGTTTGGAATGGAAATCAACTGGGCCAAGACCAAAATTCAGTCTTCACAAATGAATCATATGCATATGGGGCTGAGTCATGGATGCACACAAGAACCCTAGAGAAGAAGCTGGATGCCTTCCAACTTGATGAGAATCAAGCGAATTCCAGATTCTGCACACATCACCAAAAAAGAAATACACAGGCACATGAAGCAGACCATTGTCTTGGAGATGACTGAAACAAGACGACACCTAGGCCACACTGTTAGGCCACATTGCACAGTGTGATCAGTGGCAGGCAGGACTCTGCAAGGGTGCTCCAAACCTTGACTTCATGCAAGGGCACTCCAAGCCTTGACTTCCACTTTCTTTGGGCGCTGTAGAAATCTTGAGCTTATGATCAAACTTATGATTCCAGCGCCAAGGGGCTGGAAGAGACCAATCAGACAGTCTGGGCACAATGGACCCAAATGGTGGATGCAGTTCTTCACCTGCTGAACTTTGGGCAGCACACACCCTGGGGTCTAGCACAAGACCAGAAAAGTTGGCAAAGAGTGGAGAACACCACTGATGACGATGATGATAATAATGTGCTACAAAATTGTTGTATTAATAACTTCTTGCTATTTACATATATTTCATTATTGTGTATTGCTGCCTGACTGTGGCAAAATAAAACTCATATTAAGTTACCTGTGTGGAGGCCTGACCATAGTAACTGTTCCTCATTGTCTGCAACCACTTCATGATTGGTGAGCACTCCTTCCAGTACGTCCTTCGTAAGTAGGTGAGTAGGGCATAGGAAGTGGCCTCGACTGCATAGGCCTCATTGTCATACCAACGTCTTGGCTGGTAGTAAGGAATTGTATCTATCATCTTGACCTCGTTGTCAGGAATTGGTTTATTTGCCCAGTAGACATAGTTACCTGTAGAAAAATTGTCAAAAATACATTCACACCTTAGCCATCAGGCTTTTGGCACACTCTTTATCATTCACAGATTCAAAAGCAAATATGATAGCACGTTTCTATTTCACTTCACCTATGCTTTTTATATTTTAACATTTAAAACATTGGACAATGTCAAAAAAGCCCCAAATTGCACATGTTAAAGTATGCTAACTGAATAACATATTTTAAGGTGAGGCAAGGTGACTAATGACCATGTGTAGGCATGAGAAAGGGAGAGATATACACAGAAATGTATAAGAAGGATGGTGTGGAACTGAAATTACACAGAATTTGAAAAATTTTCGTCTGTCTCTGCACGTTTGTGTAATTATAATTTGAGATTTATAAAGCACCTCTTAGAGGATAAATTCAACAGAGGTGCTTCCGACCCGAAAAAGTAAAATCACTGTTGAACAGTACAGTCATCAGACACTTGTGGAATACTGAGAGGGGAAGAGAAAGGCGCTCAAGTCGCCATTCTCAAGGGAGATGATTCCAGCAAGTGGGACCAACATAGGCAAAGCTTCTGGACTGGACCGCAGCGGTTCTCATGCGAGGGACAAACAGGAGATCTTGAGTGGCCGAGCGAAGGGTGCTGCGGCCCGACAACGAGGAGACTGAAGTGCAGAAGTCAATGAGGTAAAGGGGAGCAGAGCCAAGAACACAATTGCGCATGAGGGAGAGGATCTTAAAGTGGACACGCTGCTGGATGGGAAGAAAGTGAAGAGTGTAGTTGGACAGTTGTCGCGGGCCATGTCAGCGTTATTAATTACGGCTGAGATGTGGTGGATCGCATGAGGAGACATGAGCATATATGGGAGTTCAGTTGTTGAGGTGTTTAGGCAGGAAGAGGGCTATGGGCTTGTGTGTATATGTATGTCTGTTTGTATATAGATTTTAAGTTAGTCAGTTGTGGATAGGTATTCAAGATGGTGACTGTTGACTGTTTGAGCCAGAAATTGTACATATTTAGGTGATAGCAGTTATTCTTTGAAAGAGGAAGATCTTAATACAAATCGAAAATAAAAATGCCACTGTGTTTGATGTAGAGATAGGCCATGTTATGTCATGTGGGAAAATATTGTAGATAGCAGTTTTGGACAGTGATGTTAGCCTACAAGATTCGGGACTGACAGGCCAGGTGTAAATCTTTCTTAGACCATTTTCGAGCATGAGATATATATATATATATATATATATATATTTTGAATTTCTGTTTTCATTTGATATGAAGCTGCAAATCTGTTTAGGGCTATGTATATTCCTATAGTTATAACCTATGTTTGGAACTTCAGAACCTTTCATAGCAGGGCAAGATCTCAATAGCGTACTATCATGCACACACGTTGTACATGTCCTTTGGGTTGTAAGAGAAAATCTCAAGTTTATTTTGTGGTTTTAAACTTTAGTTTGTGGGAATGACTGCTGCTTGCTTGGTCTCAGAATGTTTGATCGGTTTGCTACATTGCGATGACCTCAAACTAGAACTAGTCCTAGAACTTTGCTCAAAGTCCACAAGGACAAGAATTCTGACAAATTTTCTAGACGAATGCATGCCATGGTGAATTTGAGTCTACCAACAGTTTTTCCTTGCTATTGTATTATGGTTGAACCAATGCATGTATCTACAGTACATGCAACCTATTTCAAGTGATGTAATTGTTCAGCTCAATGTGAGGAAAGGAACTTTGTAGAAAACTGCTTGTAAATATAATGCCAACACAGCTGTAAATAATCATTTACATTTGGTTGAAAAAATATTCTAAACATAACCAGTGTTGTAATATCTCAAGAATGAGCTCAAAAAGGCTTAGTTAGGATGGTCATTATCAAGTTGGGATGGATTCAAACCACATCACCACCAGAGGTAGTGACAGACACAAATTGATATGAACTGAATAGTACTACATGTCCTGGTGTAGGTGTCGACAGTGAGGCTGTGTTGTGCAATACTTATAATATGTTACTGTAACTACTTTTGGTGCTAATTTTCTAATGGTTGATTTTATCATAGCAGGAGCTGATAGTCAGTACTTTTGATACATGGTTTGTGCAAAATTTCTCTGTAAATTCATTGTATTTAGAAATTCAGACCTCTTTGTTTTTAAAATTTTCTGACAAAGTTTCATTCATCTAAAAATCCTGTAATCAGCATTATTCCCTTTACTGCTAATTATTTACTATAAAATTGAGATATAAAGATCCAGTTCTCACTGAGAAATTTTTCCCTTGTGCAATATTTATTCTAGCTCTTATGCATTTCTTCACAAAGGTTATAATTACTTGTATGTGATCTTGGGGTCATCCCTCACCAGTAGCTGAGCACATAAACCTTGTAAAAGAATGAAAGAAAGAAATGAAAGAATGCCTGAATGAATAAACTAAAGGGCATAGTATATCAAGTGACTTTCTGCACAGGGTCATTTGGTTCTCTCACCAGTTATTTTCATTTTGTCCAGCTTGTTAAAAATCTGACTTGTCTCTGAACTGCCAACCAGATGAAGTGCATAGGCAGTGATTGCAGTCTGGTACACATCAGTCATCTCAAGGTAATGTTTCTCCAGATAAAGCTTAGCTCTTTGTGATGCTCGAGTTTTACACACTTCAGCTTCCTTCACACCAGTCAACAGAACACAATAATAGAAAGGCAGACACAGGTAAATATAAATGTAAATGTATGGCTCGACTCATCAGATTTTATTAGTAACAACTATGTCAGAAGACAAATTTCTGTCTCTAAGGCCCATAGTATTTCTAGTCCAACCAAGTAACTTCTAAATGCTTACATAGTTTATAAAAGATCCCATCAATCCCCTAAAACATTAACTTCCAAACCTTTATAATGCAAACTGATCATGCTATAAATTCAACCTGTAACTTCACATTACATAGTAACACAACCATTATTCACATGTCTCTTAATTCCAGTCACTACTATGTTAATTTGCTGACTCTAAAAGACTTATCTAAAAGACTGACTAGCCTGATCTTCTTGTAAGTTATGTAACTAATTAAATCATATGGGTGCTGTGAATTTGATGCTGTGGATTCGACAGTCGCAGGCCATCAGGGCCAACTCAGCCTTCCATCCTTTTAGGAGCTTGAAAACGGTGTCCTATCACTGAATTGCTGTCAACATTTTTGTGCTTCAGCCAAGAGATCTGGAACTAGAGGACTACACTTCTAATATTCTGCAGAGGCACATAAACAAATGTGTTACTTGATTGCTGTATGGTTAATAAATTCACTTACCCCAGTAACTCTTACACTTTTTGCCAATGTTATCAAGACGTGAGCAGTTAGCGAGAAGTTATTGGCTCTCATTTCTCCATCAATTATGGAAAAGTTAGACTGTAATAAAAATTGAACACATTACATTTATAAAGCCCAGTATGTGAATACTTACAAAGTGCATTTGAGGTACCTCTCACAGGCAGTGATGTCAGTTTGTCTCTTTGTGCCTTATATTAAATCCTTATACTAAATCATTGCTTATCTGTACACATCATGACAACATGACACATTTTCCACCAGAACAATCCTATCTGTCATAATTTATGGCCTCCGAATGTGGGATGTTTACAGCTATGAAATAACAAATAGTTGAAAAGTATAATGTATTGTTCTTGGAAGATGTTAAATCATTTCTGTTCACATATTTTCCTCATCGCCTCTTTAATTAAGGGATGTAACCTTACAATTACTTATTTTATCTGCCTGTTTTTGCAGATATCCCATTTTTGCCCTTATTCTTTTGCAATTCAGTGAAATTCTTCCAGAATAGGCTCATCCAAGATGTTCTGCACAATAGCCCGGAAAGTTGAAGGCTCTTGCCATTCAGCAAACAGCTGCCAATGGCTAATGAAGGCTAATAGCATATTTCATCAATCCAGGCTCGAAAGGCAGGCACTGTTGTTGGTCATTTCAATGATGACTCTGATGATGGTTATGATAATGACTCTGACTGTGTCGGCTAAAGATAAGTTGTTTTTAGATGGATGGACGCAAGGTCGAACGTACGGACGGACTATATAATCTTTCTTGGACATTTGACCCTCTGAGACATATAACCCTCTGAGCTTCATCTTCTTCTTGACAAAAACAGAAAATGCCTTTTCACATGTCAAAGTCTGTCAGATTAAAATACTTCTTCTTCTTCTTCTTCTCTCTTCCATCAGGTGTGTGCTGATCAGGAGGTTTGAACAAGATGTCTCCATTTAGTTCTGTCTCTGATTATCTTAATGGCAATTCTCATATCCATGTCTTGTGCTTTTAGATCTTTCACATTTTCCATCGACTACATGTTCCCTCCACATCACTGTAAAGTGCTCTGGCAGGTAATCTCTTGCTGTCCATCCTTGTTGCATGCCCAAACCATGTCAGTCTTCTTTTTCTAATCTTGTCTGCTAGTGTCTCCTTCTGTCCCAACTCCTCCCAGATCACTTCATTGCGAGTTCTATCTCATCTGGTTTATCCCAGTATTCTTCTTAGCCAACTCATTTCCACCACCAGTGTCCTTCTTTCATCCTCCTTTCGTATGCACCAACACTCATATCTATACAACAGCACTGGAATGACAAATGTTTCATACAGTTTCATTTTTGTTCTTGCTGATATGCTGCTCATCTTCTGTATCTTACTCAATCTGTCCAACATCACTGATGCCAGACTAATCCTATGTTTAAGTCCTTTGTACATTGGCCATCTTCCGTTATAAATCCTCCCAGGTTTACAAAGTCTGTTACTTGCTCCAGTTCTTCATTATCTAGTCTCACTTTCAGCTCTTCATGTTGTTTTCCAATAGTCATTGTTTTGGTCTTTTGCACATTTATTCTGAGTCCAAAACTTTTACTGCTGTCATGTACTCTGTCTGTTAATTCTTGCAGCAATTCTGGCGATGCTGCAACCAAGTCATTGTCATCAGCAACATACAAGTTGTTGAGTATCTGTCCATTTACCGTAACTCTGGTCTCAACAGACTTCAGTGCATGGCTCATCGTTGCCTCCAGAAGCAGGTTAAACAGGTATGGTGACAGGCCACATCCTTGCCTTACATCTGTCGTGACCTTGAACCACTCCCTTACTTCTCCATCTAATCTAACTGCACTCACTGACTTGCTGTATAGATCTTCTAATAATATCACCAATTCCTTAGTACCTGCCAGAGTCTCTGTAGCCACATACTGTTGAACATCTCTTTACAATCTATGAAGTTGCTATACAAGGTCTGATTTCTTTTGAAGTACTTCTCTCACAGCTGCCGAATTACTAAGAGTTGATCTAATGGGCCTCTTCCGGCCCTGAATCCCACCTGTTCTTCAGCCACCACCTCCTTGACTTATTTCTTCAGATGTTGTTGCAGTTGTTGCAGAGTGTATACTTTTCCAGTAATGCTTAGCAGACTAATTCCTCCATAATTACTGTATTCTCTTTTGTCATTTTTCTTATATATTGGGCAATGATAGCCTTCCCCCAATCTGCTGGGCACTTCTTTTCCTGGTAGATTTTGTTGCACAACATGTGCAACATTTCTAGTGAGCACATCTCTCTGTAAAATTATCTTCAGGTAATATTCCTGCTGTAATATTATCTTCTCCAGGTACCTATAGCTGCCTCCACCTCCGCTCTGAGGATGTCCTCCATATCTTCAAGGCTACTGCTGGTAATTCAGTGATGTTCACAGTGTTGTTCACAGGGTTCCATCTGTTATACAGAACCTCATATGATAATATTGTTTCCATTATAAATTTCTGCTGTGCATGTTTTCACATGTTTCTTAAGACACCGTAGGACAAATTTACTCTTAATTCTTTGTAACTGATCTCAGCTGGTTTATTCTACTTTACTGTGTTCTAAGGGTTCAGAACATTTAACTGTACACTGATACTGGTCACTAGAGGTGTATGTAGTGCATTTGAGAAGCAGCACTGTACCTGAATCAGAAACAAGACACTCACCCACATTTTACGGTCATAAGCGGGAGCCTGTTCAGTGAAAGCACCAGTGGCAGTATCCTGTTGCCGACACAACCACAGCATGAGGCGATTCAGTAGATCAACCTCAATGTAGAAATCCAGCTCCCAGTCCTTCTCATTTGCATCATTTAGCACCCTCAGGACGTACGACGTCAACCTATCAACAATAATTACAATGACTACCAACAGGAATTTCAGAAGTCAAGGTTAATGGCATAACAGGGTCACACAACTGTACTTAGCGTAATGGAAGGAAGGTGTTTTGCCAGGACATTTGGGCACCATGAACACACCCAGTGCTTGACACTTAGCCAGTATATGTATACTATAGGTTTATGCCTGTTATTATTATATGCTTTATGTTATTATATGCTTCAGCGAATTGAATGAGATCATTTTGAAATGTTCATATTTCATGCTGGTTCTTTTGTGCGTGAAACTGTGCAGTTTTTTCCTATTTTACATGTTTTTACTCTGACCTCAGTTGATTCTTTCTAAGTTATAATCGTAATAATATATATGTATAGCATCTCTGAAGTGGGTAGTCCTGAGAGGTTCTTAACTGAACATGCCTATGCAGAACATGTATGTATGTAAGTATGTATGCATGCAAAGTATGTATGTACATGTGTATGTATGTAAGTGACGCTTGTGGCCAAGACTGCCACATGTCTCTGTAACAAACTGACGTAATGATCGACTGGTTGGTCACATGCAGATTTTGCTTGCTAATTTTCATTAGTTTGGACATCTAATGTGACAGAGCATTCATTCCTGGAGTTATTTCTCTCTTTCCCTGTTGTTTTTGAGTTTTTTGGATGGTGTTTGGATGTTTGCTATCAAAGTCCCTATACAGTAAGCTTACAGGTGTTCGAATCTGTACTCTCCATGGTATTGGCTACCATGTCCATGTATGTATGCATGTATGTGTCTGTGTATGTATGCATGTATGTATGTATGTATGATGAAACACTGGATGCTTTGTGGTTTAGAAATGTAATGCAAATCTCTAAAATTTCTCAGTGCCATGCTAAGCTGCATCATGCAGACCTGAAGCCAATGAAGGGATTTGAGAACTGGGGTCATGTGATGGTGTCTGGGAGTTTTGGTGACCACACAAGCAAGAGGATTCCGAATTGTTTACAGACGTTTCATTTGAATCAGTATTATAGAAAGGGAGTCAAGGTAGTCAAGTTTGGAGTGAACAATTTAGGTAGCAGGCAGTCTTATAATCAAGTACGGGGAGACCAGCATTAAACTGGGTATGTTGCATAAGTGTGTCATTTCCAATGTGTTGCAATTAACCCTCATTTGCAAACTGTTAAGATTTTTACGTTGTACACTGGTAATGTAAACTGCTACCAAGTATTTTGCAAATCACATTACAGACCATGTGCTAGGTGTGTACTCCTGGTAGTCTCTGAACATACTGAACGAGCCATCTGCATTGATGTAACCCATCTCACGTTGCAAATCTGTAGAACAAGTTTAAACAGGTCAGATTGACATAAGACAGAGAACAAAGGAACTGAGAAAATTAAGTGCAAAAGATGGTTATGGTCTTTACAAATTAACCATTTATTGTGAATTGTAGAGCTGGGTTGAGCCACTTAGTTTAGGTCTTGTACTTATTTAGTTTTCAGTTGCACTTGCATTGATGTCGAAGCCAAATCCAGTCAAAGACATCTAGTAAACCTTCAAGGAACATTTGATATCTACGCTCCTGTATCCTTGTTAGTTGCAGCTAGTTATGTTAATTCCTAAATTGTTCCCATTGATGCATAGGGGCAAAGTGATCCTCTCTTTCAGTAACTCTCAGGAGAACAGTACCACCTACAGCCAGTGATACCACACAAGACCATACAGAATATCAACTAAACTTTGAAACTTTAAAGAGGTAATTCATTATGAGGCCCATGTAACTTTCTGGTGTATGTATCAATGTCCTCCCATGGATCTGTGATCTTCAGTGGATCTGTCTTATGATCTTGGCTTGACCCTCATACAAGATAACCCCCAGTCTGACCTTTCAAGGCTGTCCAAAATTTCTTGACTTATATGTGAGTATATTCGGTAATAAAATATTGCAAAACATGCTTGTGGATTAAAAATTAAATTAAACAAGCATTTCTTGTCTAATATGAAAACGTCTACAATCCTTTTAATCAAGAAAATGGTGCCAACTGATGGTTGCTAAATTGACAGATTCACTGGTATAATTCAGAGCTTCTAGGAGACTAATAAGATAAAATGATGGAAGACATACAAAGGTTCATGAATCCGAGGTTGGCTTCCAGTATTTCTTGTCGTAGTTGGTTAGTTGCCTTGAGGTATTTGAGGTTATACAGAGTGTATGCAAAGTTGTACAGATTCTGCTCGGCAGAACCAAATGGCTTCCTAAGAGCAACCTCAGCATCCACGGCTGTATCTGTTGTTAAACCTGCTCCAACTATATCACCTGTAATCAAACAACAACCACGTGTTAATAAGATAACTAATCAAGTCAGTTAATCAGTGTCCGGGAATTTAGATGATTGCAGAGTTTTCAAGCTGATGAAAATTTCTCTCCAACTGAAAGAGGCTGTCTAAAAGATGTCAGTGTTTTTGAATGACAAGTTTCTCTATTGTTAAATACTACTCATGTAGTTGGATAAGATTTCCACTGACAGTCTCCTGCACAAACACATGCAAATAAAATCCCATCCATGGTTGTATGTAAGTAAGTATGTATTAAGACATTTAATACAGTGCCTTTTAAGTACCTCTCAAAAGCACTGCACTCACTAGCCTGTGATGTCTAAAGTTCACTGATAAAAACCAATTGATGCTAAAATAACTAGAAAAGTCACGACTGGCAGTTTTGCATGCACACACAGAACCCAAACAAAATGTCTCATCCAGAACTGACAGTTGACAACAAGTTCAGAGTTCCTGGTCTCCTGGTCTCTGTTGCAATGAGGAAAAGGAATGATGACAACCAAAGTGAGCATCTGCAACACACAGATGACTGGCACTTCCCTGGACAGATGGCAGAAGATGAGGCACCTGGTTAGCCCTACAGTCACCATGTTCTCGAAGAACAGGCATTCATCCATCAGCATCTGGTTGGTTGGTCATAAGACCTTTCCAAAGACCCTGGCATTCTGTTGTGTCACAGAATCACGGATTTCCAGTTTGCAGATGGCACATGTGAGTCTGGAGCTCGAGACTGTCCATGTGGCATGTGGGAACTCGTTGCCGTGTTATAGGGCGATCAAATAAACAGCAGCCAAGCTTCATATTGGTTCATACTGCACTGACGATGAAGAGGCACCAAGCTGAATGAAGCTCTTGCAGCAGCAACTGGTCATCATCAACAACTCTGCCATCTCAGTTTCAGAGCGGTTCAGTAACCTACATTAGGAAGCAAAGAGACTGCTCAGGGAATTCACAGACAGTTGAGGCTGACAAGAACTCCTCTGTAATGGAGAACTGATGTCACTTTGAAGACTCTAGATGGCCACTTGATGTAAAACGTAGGCAAGATGACGATATCAGTTTTCAACATAAGAGTTTGTTATTTACTTTATTTCAGATAAATTCGTTTTTTTAATTTGTAAGAAGTGTATTATTAATTTGTTAGGCCAGGCTATAGTTAATAACGACATGACTAATTAGCAAACACTAGTCAGAGATCATAAAATGGCATACATCAGAAAGCCCTGTGTTCCAATCTCAAGTCAAGCAGATCGGTGATTATTGTGCTCCACTGCTTGTGAAGCAGCTGCACTTCTGTACATCAGCTCGAGCCCATCAAGCCTTCTCTCTCCTCTTTACGCCAGAGATTTCCGGATATCTCCTTCTCTACCACAGTCCGGGATCTCGGAGTTGTGTTGGATCAGGAACTTACCCTGACTGCTCATGTTAACAGCGTCTTTTGCTCTTGTTTTTACCATCTTAGTCAGCTCCGCACCATTCGCCATACTCTTTCCTTCCACACGATCTCCACTCCGGTCCATGCCCTCATTTGCACTAGGGTTGACTTTGGTAACGCGATCTATTCTGGCTTATTGCTAGCCAACACTGCAAAGCTGCAATCTGTGCTTAACTCTGCTGCTCGTCTCATTGGGGGCATTCCAAAATATGGCCACATCTACATATTCGTGACATTCTTCACTGGCTCCCCATCCAGCGCGTGTCCACTTTAAGATCCTCACCCTCGTGCGCAATTGTGTTCTTGGATCTGCTCCCCTTTACCTCATTGACTTCTGCACTTTGGTCTCCTTGTTGCTGGGCCGTAGCACCCTTCACTCGGCCACTCAGGATCTCCTGTTTGTCCCTCGAATGCGCACCGCTACTGCCCAGTCCAGGAGCTTTGCCTACGTTGGTCCCACTTGCTGGAATCGTCTCCCTCGAGAATCACGACTTGAGCTCCTTTCTCTCCCCTCTCAGTGTTCCGCAGGCGCCTGAAGACTGTACTGTTTAACAGTGATTTTACTTTTTTGGCTCGGAAACACCTCTGTTGAGTTTATCCTCTAAGAGGCGCTTTATAAATCTCAAATTACAATTACAATTCTCTAGTCTTGGACATTCTTCTTGGAACAGTCTTCTGCTGCACATCTACGTACTCTTGCATTTGACTATTCAGCAAAGCTTTTCAAACTGTCTTAAAATGCACTTTTTTAGATCAGTTAGACAGTCATGTGCAGCACTTTTGTGAGGTACTTGAAAGGTGCTACATTAAGTGTCTTGATTCATACATACTTATATACACCCAAAACTACATTAAATCTAAATCAGACTCAAGGATTAGCCCAGAAACATTGACAATCAAAAAGTAACTCAAGCACACGTGTGGACCCCAACCAATGAATTTCATCCAAAGTTGACAGAGATGACACGATGTTCAGAGTTCCTGGACCAGGTTGCATCAAAGATGTAGAGCAATGATAGGCAGTAGATATGGTCCATGGTACATGATAACACTATTGCCCAGCAGTCCCTCATTGGTGGTAGATATAACAGCATCTGGATATCCCTCAAACCACCAGGTCTGTAGAGTTGAGGGTTTACTGTACACCAGGAAACCCATCCCTCCCATGCAGTCACTTCACCAAGATGAAATGCATAGAAAATGCCATCCAACATGTTTGAATTTGCAGCAGGAATGAAGCTTAATTCCGACATGCAAACTTAGCAATGGCAAATGTCCAAACATGTCAGAAATAATCAAGAAAGTTCTGCATTAAGACAAAAAAATCTGCCAAAAGGACACAGAAGGTAATCTCTATTATTTATCAACAGACAGACACAAATGTAGAATCAGTGCTAGTGCTACAGAAGTCGTTCTACCGGTAGATGGCTTAAGAATGCGACACAGGGTGCACAGTTCAAAATGCATACTCATTCCAAATTGGACGCATAGAGAAAATATCTTACAGAAACTTACCTACGACGCCAATGTATGCCTCGGGTGAACCAGGTACATACAGGTGTTGTCTTTCTTGAGGCTTAATAAATCGTTCCGGAACAGGAACGGCCAAGTCAGGCAGAACCATAGAACCAGATGATATGAGGTCTATGAAATATGGTGTGTGCAAATAATTTGTTACGCCATCGTACTGAAATGTAATAGCAATACAACAAACACAATTAAAGCAGCCTGAGATTAACCAGCTTATTCACTTGTACCAGAACAAATGAATCCTTTAGCAGCATCTCTGTTCATTTCACTACTGAGTAAGTGTTCAAGAAGGTCAGACTGGAAAAGAAGAGGGAAACTAAAGTAGAAATTTGTATACACTTGTGTAAGCAGAAGTGTGCAGGAAAAGACAGTTTAAAGCTCAGTTTTCAGTTGGAAGTGCAGACAGGGCAAGGTGAGGTTCCTGCGAGTTTGCCAGAGGAAGGGTGACAAAGTTAATAGATCCTTACTTTCAAACTGTGCTGCATACACACACACACACGTAGCATCGATAACTACATAAATACCAACAAGTCTCCATATAGAAGCTTCGTACAACATTTAGAACTATTGGCAATACTTTTGTCAACACTAATTCAGTTTAACAACGCGTGGACTCAAACACATCTCAGAAACCAAATGTCAATTTTAAGGAAAGAACCTATACTATAACCTTAAATCTTTCTTTGTCAGTCTGTCTGTTATGCCATGCACATCAGCATCAGTATTTTATAGTGCTACTGGAAATTAACTGAATAATCTGCATGTTTGTCCTTAGGGTCACTAGACTTGAAGCATTATATAATAGTAGAAATAAAATAAAGACTCCATAGTAAGGTTTTGGATCTTATTCCTTCTTAAGAATGTACTATCTAGTACCTCACAAACAATAGAGCTACACATTACGTCTGAGGTTGCATTGTAGATTCAATCAAAAACAGGTAACCAATTTTTTTCTCAGCTGCCTATTTACTCTAAATTGGCAGCTGCTCACTTTGACCTCATGACTTTTTTATAATTCTGAGGATTGGCAAACAAACTGGTTTCCACAGTTGATGATTAGGACAAGGAGCACGACCCGCGCTTAGGAAGAGCAGGTTATTAAAGTTACAATTACAAGGATGAAATATTCACCTGAACACAGAGTGTCGCAGTCTCACGATCAGTTCTAACGAAGTTCTGGGCAGAGACAACGACATCAACACAACCCTCCACAACCGGCAGGACAGGGAAACGAAGCTCCATGACCTGACCCTGATGCAACTGCAACACATTAACATATTATAATTAATAAGATCTGCCAAAATAACTGCCACTGAGTCAACCAAACATTCTCAAACATATAACATCATAATAAGGAAGTAGCTGGATAGCTTGATTTAAATTTTCATCTGTGGCTCAAAAAACATCAATAAACCACTACAGCTCATGGCTCTTAAGATAAAGATCTGACTAAAAACAACTCCAAGAACAGAAGAAGAAGCTTTGATATTCTAACAATACAACGGACATTGCCTTTGTCATCTAATATAATCGGGAAACTTCTCTAGTGCTATAACTGCAGTGTACAAGGCATCAATTGATGCTCATTTCTAACTGAGACCACATTCTGCATCACAATCCTTTGGATGGAACCAGTATAGATGCAGAAGTTTCCCAAGACCTGAAGACACTTTGCAAGACTTACGTAATACAAAAGAGATGCAATTTTAGCCCAGACATGACATCAGAGAACTTGAATCATGGACAGCAACAGATAGCAATTTCCAGAGCCTCGGCTGGTTAGCAACCGCGAATGTACAGGAACCCAGTACCATCATGAGGTAGAACAGAGTACACTTTGTGTTTGTAAGTAGAAGGGAAAAAACTCTGAACAGAAGTGAAATGTAAGATGAAAAACAGTGATGGTAAGATCCACTCTGCTCCTACAAATCACAACAAGACATAAATTCCTTTTGAACACATTTTTCTACGACTTGAAGATTAAGATAATTACTACTCACATAGACCATTGTCTGAATGTCTCCAGATTTGAGGCGAGGATTATAGGAACTGACAATTCCATAGTCTTCAACAATGATGAATTTGTAATTGTCAGAACCATGAAGAGTCACAATGCACTGTACAAAAACACTTAAAATATTAATCTGATAATCAAGAAAGGCTTTGCAAGACACCAAAAGCATTAATAAAAATTCCATGCAACTGGCAGGAACAAAATCAAGACTGAACAATGTGTAAAGACCAGGTTAGACCACTCAAGGCTGTGACTAATCATAGTCACAATCTCCAGATTTCTTCAGAACCCCAAAATGCCACATCATGGGAACCAGCTTATTCACAGGGCACAGTCAAAAACAAAACAAGAGGCAGATGTGGTTAGATTGGTTCCAAATGTAATTGTAATTTACTTGAATTTCTGATCATGTAATTGACCCAAGCCTGGTTCCCAGTAGGGACTCAAAGGTAAGGCAGGTGATAGGTAGATGGAATTGTGCATACGTGGAGAGGCAGGTCGTTCAAGAAGGATTGGAGAACTAGTGCATAAAAAGCATAATTACCAAGAGCCTCAACGCCACAACTTTTATACCTGACAACCTGAATGCTTCCAAATGCAATATAAAATATCTGACTTTAAAAAATAATTCAAACTTGTGTTCCGAACAGAACTGATATAAACTTCATTGACCACTGACTGAAATTCATGTACACTGGTTGATAAAGATTGCATTTCAAAAGCAAAAATCAAAAGGGACCACATTTCACACCAACTGAGCCGCCATGTATTCACATATAAATTTACTGATGATGGCTTACCAATGTACTAAAAAACTAGGTACATTATTGATAGTGCAAAACATCTGCAGGGTTGCAAACCAGAAACCAATAGTCACTTCAGAAAATTAGGTAAAGTCATAACACGTTTTTAAACCATATGAAGATGTCTCCTAATGACCATTTCTGCTGTTAGTTCTATAACAGAAGAAACGGATTTGCAGCTTGCCGAGTAACCGCTACATGTAGCGACGTACCTCAAGATCTTGCATCCACACATTGAAAAGTGCCAGTTTTAGTGCAATCTGTTCTCCTCTGACAACGCTAGAAGGAACTTCGTAACGCATAAAGAAATCACGCGTTCCCTGGTGCTGTCAACAGACAACAAAAAACAGAAACTAAGACTAGAAAACATAAGACTTAGGCAAAGCTATTGGTTTTACTTCAATTTCAAGTGGAAGTTTTCTAGCTATTTTTGCATACAAAGAAGTTTATTTAAACAATAAACCCAAGTTTAAATAAACCATTTAATTTGTTGCACTTAAGTTTCCATTTTGTTTGAGGCAAACTGCATGACAGTCAATCGAAGCACTTTGATTCTATTGTAATTTTCTATGTATTTTATATATTACATTTGGAAATTTAAAACTTACAACACTTGCATATCCAAAGGGGGTCATGTCTGCCTTGAATCTTCTACATTAAGGGTCAGGGAATCAACAGGCTACTGCCTTTCATGGGCAGTGTTTGTATCTGCTTCTGTTGCTTCTTTTGGGGGTAATATTGAAATAAATCTTGGACCAGTTGGATTTCAAAGTCTGGATATTGGTCAAGGAAACATTAGCTCTTTTCAAAACAAAGCAGCAGGCTACATAATTTTCTTTGTGACCACTGCTTACACATACTTGTTGTTAAAACAAATTTGGCTTCAATCTAGTACTACACTGTCATTCAATTCTGAATTGTCACTCTGCCAAGCTTCTCTATCCTACATAAACTCAGTGTAGTGGTTAAGATGAGGGAATGAGGGAACTTGCTTTTCTTTTCAAGTCATAGCTCCCATTGCACAAATTCACTTTGCCTATTCTAGCACCCAAGTCATTTGAGATCCTGGCTGCTACTCAACAAGTGGGTGTTGCTTGTGAATATTTATTGCCCGTCATCCCTCTCTTTGACCGACTTTCTTAGTGAATTTCAGTCACTACTGAATATTTGATTTCCTCCCCATCAGAAGAAGCTATTAAAGGAGACTTTAATATTCATCTTGATGTAGCTAGTCATTATTTTTCAGTATTTTTTATATGTTGGAGGGGTTTAATATGAAACAGCTCATTACCTTTCCAACATATAACAAAGGTCACACCCTGATAACTCCCTCTGAATTGCAATTGCTTCATTCAGTAATTCCAACTGACTCATAGCTTTCAAATCACATTGCCATTTTCTCAAAGTTTAACTTTGTTTAAACCACCTCCAATTACAAAATTATTAGATTTTACTATTGGCATAAAAATGATTTAAATAAACTGAAGCATGATATTTTAGCATCTCCATTATGGTTATCTCCAGCACAGACAGCTAATGAACTGGCTTTACAGTTCCAGTGTACTTAAACTGAACTCCTTGATACCAAGACAGTAGAACTACAAGTACAGTGCACACTGCAGCCTTGGTTTCACTCTGCCATTTCTGAAGCTAGGCATTGCAGAAGTCAGTGCGAGCACTGGTAGCACCACTATCACCTTCCCTCAGACCACAATAGGAGATAGCAAACCTGTGCGAAACCTTGTTTCATCTGCTAAATCTGCATATCTAACAAGTTTAATTGCTGAAATTTCTGCATCACTTAAAACTGTGGATGGCTTTGGATAAATTATTAGAGAGAAATTATGTTAGTCATCTGTTGTAGTTCTTGACGACCCAAGAACTTCGCAGTAAATGCCTGACCTTCTTTGCAGATCAACTTTCTTGTATAAAGCAAGTACTGCTCACAACAAGATTTAGCAAGTTTAATTTGCTTTCTATTGATTATATTTCCCTATCACAGGAATTACAAAACAAAAATGGACTAAAGCACTGATTTTCCTTTGTGATATCTGCATTTTTACCCTAAATGAAGACTGCTACACAAGAAACATTGAGCATCGAGGTGTAAACAACTAAAATGTGAGTAAATGAAACAATGAACTAATATGTGACATGGATGTTTGAAACATGTTCAATGTATGTTCATATGGAAGGCAATTGTTTGTCCAAGTCAAAACAAGTCATTTACAGAAGCAGACAATGAGGCAACAAATATCTTCTGGGTCTCTCTCCTTTTTCTATCAATTACTAAATGAAACACTGCCTTATATTTCATGAAAAGACCACCAACTTTTAAGAGGACTACAACAATTCAAATAAGCAACTGAACAGTGACGTAGCACTCATCCCGACTTCATTTGTACATTTAGAGAACACTGACATACCCTTGGAAAGTCATGTACTATTCCAAAACCAAGGTCTTTGCTGATTCCTATTCCACCAATTACCCAAGGCTCTGCTTCATCAGTTGGATATAATTTCACATCCAGACGACCATCAGGTCTAAAGCAACAATAATGCAATCACATTGTGTTCATAAAGATAACAACAAAATTCAACACAAGCAATTACCAACTAACCAAATAATTTTGTTAATCAAAATATTAAAGGTACAGCCTTCTCTACAGTGAGTCCCAGTTTTCCCCAGGATTAAGGCTGACCATAGAGTCAATCACAGGTAAATGTTTATTACAATCAAGGAGGACATCAACACATCAGTTGACTTTGCTGACTGTAGTTTGCTCTGAAAAAGGTGCACGCTGAAAATGTTTCTTGTACCGAGAACATCACAGAGGAAGATTTTGGCAGGTGATGGACCCTTTGAAAAGAGCGCATGTTCTCGAGCTCATGTACAAGAGTGCTATCCAGGGAAAAAAGCATGGGATAAGATCAAATCTGTGGCTGGGAACCTAAACCTAACAGCCTAACGTCAAGGAAGAAATACATCTGGAAAGGCGATGGTCTGCAGCAGTGAAGAGACAGATTCCCATCCTATTTAGTGATTTTTGTTTTGCCTGTACACTCTTTGAAAATATGTGAGGGTGAAATCTGAAAATATAAGGCTTTTAAATTTAAGCAGGTTTAAGTCAGCTCCAGCAGTTCAGTGATGACACTTCTTGTACAATTAAATTATCAACATATTAAAGCAACAACCTAACCAGAATATGCCATCTCTAATGCTAATGGTATGCCAGTAACTCAGCTGCCATTTGTTTGGTGAAAAAAAATCTACAAAACTGTTCTTTTGCGATGTTTGGTAGAATATCTTCATGAGTTCAGTTGCTCTTTATCTAGTATGCACTTCTGGAGTTAGTTCTCAAGTTTCTACAAACTCTGTGCAGTTTGGGTGATGTTCTGACTTTGTGAGGGTTTCCTCATTTACATAAACTGTTATTCAGCACTGACTTGGGCAATTAAGCAATGCTACCAAAAATTTAGGTTAAAGACCTCATATATATATATATTCTGTAAACTTTCGGGAAGGTACCATCTTGGTTCAACTGCCAATTCAGGTCAAAGTTGATGAGAGGTAAGAGATGGCCAGAGTATCTGTCGCTAAGGCATGCCATACCAGGGCATAACCTGTATAGTGTACAGCACACAATGCAGGCAAGTCAATCAACTTTTGCCCTTAGTTTAGAAGAAGAAAAAGAAAAGAATCATGTCTTACTTCACAAAATGTCCTCCCCAAAACCACAGACCGTCCTGATAGTAATTTCGGGCCAGTAACAAAATACGCTTTCGAACAGGAGTAAAAACATCTTCTACTGGAAATTCACCTACAGCACACAAAAAACTATTTTTAAGTATAAAGAAATGTTGAACCTGAAATCTACCTTTAGCATCCACTCAACAGTTTTTCTTTTTCTCTAGCTAAACTGAGTCCACCATATCTTTTTCACACAAAAATTGGCATTTTAACTAATACCTTTACAGGAAAAGGTATGGAGTGCTATTTAATTCCTGCATTTTTACATGTCACAAGCAGTAGAATTGGTATTGGCTTCAGTTGGGAGTCAAAGATCCTAGTGTATCTACAGGAATGTTGGAAAGAGTGTGTGCATGGTAGCTGGTCTCAGGGTCTGGTTAATCGCCAGACGGCCGTGGTAGTCGTTGGCTCCAGCATTAACATTTGCCACCATTGTAAAATGGGTGCCAAGTCAGTCAAGATTTGTAAATGCGATTTGTAAGTGCAAATTTATATAGCACCTCTTCAAGAAGACACCAGAGGCACTCCCAACCTGGCAATACAAGACCACAATCAAATACGATCTTTCACAGACCCTATCCAGATGCCCCCTCTTCCTCTTATCTCTCTCTCTGCTCCAATCCAAAACACCACCCAGCATAGCTGCCACACTCTCTGCCTGACTTTTGGACCTTGACCTGGAACCATACCCTTTTGCCTATCGATTTTGTTTTGACTGAGCACATGTGAATAAGCTGGTCCCCGTGACATGGTTTTTGTTGGGCGCTGTAGAACTCTCAGAATTATGATTACGATTTTCAACCACTGGTGAAATAGAAGCAGAGAAAGCACAGGAAGGCGCATGGTAGCCTGTTCCAGGACAAAGGGCGAACAACAGGGAAGCTTCTACATGGCATTGTGGAAGTACAAGATGGGGAACAACCAGATCACACCCTGTTGCAAAGCAAAGATATCTGGAGTCAGGTATGGATGACCCTGAAATACACAGCTCCCTAAGATAGGATGAAGGACAACCGACCAGCATAAAAATCTTAAATTCAATGCATCTTTGTATGGGCAATCAATGCAGCTCATCTTCAGTGTAGTTAGACTATGACCAAACTTAGGAATCCCATCGTCATTTGATGAGCTGCAGCATTTAACACAGACTAAAGTTGATTAATTCGAGAGGGGAGGCTTGCACAAATGGCATTACCAGAGTCAACGCTATTGCATACATCAGTGTGGGAGCAAAGTTGACAGACAGCAAGGGGTGTATAGGATGATCCTATGCAGATGATAAAAGCATGTCTTCACATAATCATAGAAGGTCAATTCCTGATCCAGTGCAACATCAGATCACACACAGAAGTAGAGAAGGGATTTGGAAAGTGAAGCTGCAAGTCATGTATGTCTACCTTTGGAAGCTGCCAATAGTTACCGAGCCACAACAGTTGACTTGAGATCAGATGTTGGCATTGCTAAAGAAAAAAATGGGATGACTTCGACTCTGAGTGGTGTCAATCAAACCTCAACTAGATGGAAGATGTAGTGTTTAATCAGAAGCCTTTTTAACTCCACATACTACTCTCCTAAGTGTAGCACATAAAAGTAAAAACCAGACTGAAATTGTTTCATTTCTGAGTTGATTTCTGACTCAGAGACATTTGAATGTAATGTAAGTCAAGGCTTACATCCCATTTCATCTTGTCCATCGATACACTGCATGACCTGATCACATCTCTGTTCGTAGAAGTAGCATGAACCATCCATGCATGGAAACCAACCAAGTGTCTCATTGCATTCGTCTACAACAGATGAAATAAACTGCAACCATTTTTTAGCAAAGTTTAAAGTTTCTGAAAATTCTAGTGTAAACGTTCTGTTTAAAATTGAAGTATTCAAGCCATCTGCATATTGTTTTTGCTGACAATCAACAATGCTGACTATACATCCAGCAATGACAGATAGCAACTGAACTGAATGAATTAAATTAAGTTCGAAGATGGACATTTTCAGACTTCAAAAGAAGGAGTAAAGAACAGCTTTTGGTGACAGATATGTAATTAACTGCTAAAAACTGTAAAATAAGAGAGTAACACATTGTAGTGTTATGCAATAAAAATTGCCAAAAATTGATTTGAAGGCCTAAAATATTTGAGTACTTAAACGTGATGTTTGCCAGTAAATGAGGAGCTCATACAGCATAAGCTCTTAAGTGTAATAAAAACAATAATAATTATTATTTTTATTATTATTAGTATGTAGTGACAATAATAATTACGGGCCTATGCCAAGGTGGAACGTATTTGCAACCAGCAACAATTACAAGCCTTGTAACTACTTTTTTAGCACTGACAACTACTTTTTGATGACTGGCGTGCTCAGGCCATACTTGTGCTTCATCTTGTTCAGCTCTTCTGCCTTCTTCTGCACCAAGTGCATATCTGTTAATTTTTGTGGCAAGGCTGGTTCTAAATATTTGCAGAGGGCCCAGAATTTGAAGTTTGAGCACTGCACAAGTGCTAGAAAGTGTCTAATGTCCTAATGTATATTGTTTCCATTGACAAATATATAGAAAACTGAAACTGAAAACTGAATTTTCAATAAATTGAAAAAGTACAGTGTAAACATACGTGGTATTCTTGTGACATTGGCATCTGTAAACACCAGCAGTCCAGCATACTGTAAGTATCAAAAAAGTAGCACAGTGTAATTATATTTTGCCACATTTTAGATAAATCTTCACGGGAAAAAACAAATGCTCGAGCTAAAATGATGCCTTTCCATCAATACTTGCAAAAAGATCGTATTCCAATATTAATATCAATAAAAAATAATAACTGTGCAACACCTAGTATTCAGACCTCCAATTTAGTCAGCTACAAATCAAAATCTATGCAACAAAAATATTTCAAGGGAAAACTAACTCTGTTTTCTTACCAGAAGTTTTCTTTTTAGAAACATAGTACTGCTAAAACAACTTCCAGCTGTCCATATGATATTCCAGTTAGAGATTTTATGCTCAACAGCAAATAGGTTTTTTAGAGCTCTTCCAAAATCACTACACTTATCGCTGCTGTTAATCAGCATTTCTTGCATCAAGTATGCTGCGCTGACCTCAAATGTAGTGTTGGCATCAACACCATAGGTAGGTGAAGGAAAGTGAATGAGCTCCGACTGTTCCTCCATCAGACGCCACTCAAAACTGAAACTGTGGTTGGCCAGAATGTCATATGTCTTCAATTCCTTCACCATCTGGATACATAAGAGAATACATTGCTTAAAACATCAGCAGAGATGTCCGATATTTAGGTGACTCTGTAGAAGTCAAAGAAGGAGCTGTCCATGTGATAATAAATGGAGCGTAATAATATGGATAAAGGAACATGAACAGATGTATGGGTGGATTGGTCTGTATGCTTGGCAAGATTTTGAATTTCTAAGATGTAATATTTGCTGCTTTGAATAGAAATAGACTGTGTCCATTTTGGATAGATTTTAATAAGGTTTATCACTATGATAGCAAACAGTAAGGGCAAGTCAATGATGATCTCCACTTAATTGAGTCAGTTTAGTGTACATTTCCAATTGCAATATTAATACGTTGTAAGTTGCTTTTAACTGATGAGTGACAACTAAATTATTTCTTAAAACCACATATGAGGCTCTTCCTTTACTGGTGGCAGGAAAGGTAAATTCACATTTATTATGCACAGCTAATCAAGGTAGGAGAACGGAGAACTTCAAAGATTAATTTTCTGCCTTAAGTATCAAGAGATTTAGAAAGCAGAAGGAGCCCTTTCATGCCAGTCAACCAAAGGACAGAAGGAATGAAAATAGGTTTCTGGAGAAATCAAGATAAAACACCAATAAAATATTGGAAACAATTGCTAGGTTGCATATGTTTCTAACACCAGCTAGTGTACACAGATGAACAGAATTCGCCACCCAGCATCAAAATTCTACCTTGTGGTTGGCAAATTAGTGCCTGGTTAGCAGAGGTTGTTTTCCTAGTGGCTGCCTATTCTGAGGAGTTGCCATTACTTTCTGAAGGTTGCTATATGAATTCTATCCCTACAGTGCTTTGAATCATCGAAATGGTAATACATTGGAACCTTATCACAAATGCTAAAATATATAATAAACACGTTTTCTATAGCAACCGTATATCCTCGAACATGCTCATTTTTCAATGAATTTATTGGATGAGATCCTTCAATGCCACTCCTACCATTTCTATCCCACCTTACAACAAGGTTCTGTTATAATGAGGTTGGTTTTGGTGCTACATAACTGCTACATAACCCTGAAGTTTGTTATCATAGTGATAAACCTGAAGTCTGAACTGTTTGACAGTGGTCTCAGTGGTTCGGGTCGGGAGCGCCCATGATGAGTCTATTCTTGAAGTGGCGCTTTATAAATGTCAGATTACAGTTACAATTACAATAACCATGTAACAGAAACACTGGGAGCTGGTTGGAGCATGAAGTTGATCAAACAGAAATCAGTTTTCTATCAGATGCGCAAATTCATCAGTAACTACTTACGTCTGGCTCCGTGACAAACGAATGCCATCCGTATGTCCACAGTTCATGTTCTATGGCAGAATAGCCAACGTAGGAGGAAGGATCGGCTACACAGTTCAACTCAATTGTATCCCGTGAAAAGTCTTTGCCAGAATTAATTCCCATTTTGATCTAAAATAATAACAATATTTCTAATGTTTAAAATGGCATGGCAATTCACTCACAGAACATAAAATAAAGTAGTAGGCAATAGTAGTTGCTGCTTTGGCTTCATGTGGTTACATATGCACTCTGTACTTGGATATTTACAATAAGCCTTTTAGGATCCTTCAACATGGCTATCTAATAGATATGGAGAGCTACAACTTAAACTAAGCTGAAAATGTTTCTTCAGCTGTTTCTTGTAGTAAAATTCAGATTATCAGTAGAAAATTGTTCCAGAAAGATGGTTCAATACATAAGAAAGCACAGTGTTGAGGCATATATGTGAACCTGGAAAAGAAAGGCTCCATGGATTCGAGAACAAAGTGGTTGTTGAACAAATTGTCAAGAGAAAGATATACAGAGTTTCCTGATGTACTCACAGACTATTGAAATCCATGACTGAAACCTGTTTTCTAAATTACATTTCCATTATAGACGGCTATCTTGTTCCAAAAGTTGCTGCTTTGGTTTCTGTCTTTCTGTCTACTCAGCAATTCTCTTATGCTGTTTAGATCTGGGCTAAAATCCATATTTTTTGGACTGATTATTCTCCAAGGCCTGTGTTTTGGTCTCTTGAGCGCCATGGATCTCCACTAGTTCTGCTCGAAGGATTGTGGCTTTGAAACTTGGTTTTGCTTAGCAGCAATCACTCACTGATGCCTTGCGCAGTATACAAACAGTGCTAAAGAATTTTTAAGAGATCAGATCAGATGAGATTTCACTTAGCACTGACCAATGAGATCCAGAAACCAGATCACAGCAGACCATCAAAATTATAAAGATAAGCCTTGAGTCTTAACTCATCGTTTCTTCTTAGAGAGTCAAAGACAATGACAATGATGCTTTATCAAGCAGTTCCACACAAAGGGTAAGGGTTTGGCTAAGATAGGGTTAAATAGGGTAAGCACCCACTTAGTCCCAAAGCTGCTTTGAGACTGGTGAATGCTTTTGTTGTTTACAACTGGGTTGACTATAGCAATGCTGTATCAGCTGGTTCTGCTCCTCATTTTCTAACTGAACCACATGAGTCCATTATGAATACTTTTGTTCAGTTGATTGGTGCAATCCTTCACTATAGCTATAACTGTGGTTTTACACTGAGTGAAGTTCACTTGCTGTCTCTCAGTGTCTCTGTCTCTCTTTGCTACCAATGGACAGCTGTCTGAATGAAGGTGCTTAAACGTACCGTAGGCAGCTGAGCAACTGTTTTCTCATTTCAAAGTACTGCAGTTTCACTTGGAATGGACCACTGACTGATGATGCCTTGGGTATCATAATAATAATGGTGATTTTGAAGTCTCCAAATTCAATTAGTTGACCACATTCATTTGCAATAACTAAAAATTATGCAGTCTAATGGAAACAGACTGTATCCCGAAATTCAGTAAACTTAACCACAGAAACCAACCAGGCAGATTGTGACATAAAACTCACTCTGCAGACTAAATATTATTTACTTCCTGAGCAAATAAGTGCTTAAATATATGAACAGAAAATGCTGATATCAGTGATATGATATAAATATGTTAATAGAAAATGCCGATGCTTAAATCCTCCCATACCAGTTAAGTAGCTGACCTTATTAATTCTTGTACCATTGACAAAGAAGTTCATGCTGTCTGAAATGACTTCATCTTGGTAGACGTGCCAGACCACAATGTGTGCTTCAGGTATCATGTCACGTGAAAGTGCGATTGAGAAAGTCTTCTGCTTTGATAGCGTCATTGTCAAACTACCACCAGTTATGATGTTACCACCAGCTGTTATCTTAAATTGAGCAAAAAACACCAGGCTGGAAGTCAGTTTTATTGCTTGCTATAAATTTACTGAATGTACTAACTAGTATTCAATTATCTATAACTGTGCTTAATATAAAAGGTGCTTCATAAATGTTCAGATGTAAAATTAATATCCTCTGATTCAATCTTAACGTCTGACACGTTAATATTTCTCTTATTATTATTTTTTTATCCGAGTTATATATGATCCCTCAGGATTTAAAAAATTCCCCCGGAGAATACAAAATTCTGGGATGGCTAGAAATCGTCAAGGTCTAGCAGGGCAAAAGTACCATGGAAGGCAACAGAACTGAAGCATTGAATTGTGGTAGCAATGCGCTGGAAAAGATAACTGGTTTCTCTCGTGTCACTGGTTATACGAGAGAGATAGCGTCCTAACTCTGTTATGCAGTGTAGGCCACCGCTGTTTACTGGGCCTAGAGTTTCGAATGCCAAAGGAGCAAAATGGTAATTCTGTGCAAGAGTGTTATATGTTTGGCATTTCCTATCTGCTGCCAATTCGGCTGAGCCAGCAGCTGAGGTTGATGTGTTATTATTATTATTATTATTATTTGATGGTTTATGGGAGTCTTGGGCAAAACAAGTAGATGCTCTACTCCAGCACCTTATTATTATTACCATAGTTATTATTATTATTATTTTTTTAACCAAAGGTATTTATGAATTATTATTATTATTGTTATTATTATTATTCAAATTTTAAATTAAAGTTTACAAATTATTTTAGTGAAATATGCAGCAACCAAAGGACATACTGGTAATGACAACAGAAATTTAATCTAAAAGGAGGCAAAATTACTTAGTCTGTATAGAACTAAATTAACTAATCTGCCAACATGTTTTACATGTAGCACCACAGCAGCCATGTTGAAAGGGACCTGCGTTCAGTTGGACGACAGTGATTTCATCAAATGGTTATGCGATACAGCGAGCAGATATTTTGAAGTGGCATTGTATAAAAGCTCTGAAATATTAAATGACCCAAATGAGCATTTCAGAGCATTTATATAGCACCAAAAATTCTGCTCTTTGGGTTTCTAATCTTACTAAAAAAATAGTGTTCCTGGCTTCCTGTTCAGCAGAGGATTATTTTCATTTTGGGGCTTATTACGTACAAAACACTGAACTCTAGCCAACCACAATATTTACATCAGTCATTATTCCCAGGTTTATCATTGTTCAATAAGGTCATCTGATTGCCTTTCTTTGGTCATACCTAAGACTAGAACTGTTCTTGATGAATAGGCTTTTTCTGTTGCTGGACCTAGATTTTGGAACTCTCTTCCTGTTTGTTCTGCTCAGTTGCTTGTGTTGTTTCATCCTCAACTTAAAACTCACCTGTTTCAAATTGCTTATCCACCATAGGCTGCCTCTCAGTCTCGTGGACCGACCTTCTGAATACTGATCTGAATGTGGCTTGGCTTTGGTGCGCCATCAGTTGAAGCTTTGGGCATTAGACACCAGCGTGATAGAAGTCTACTAACTACCTAACTTAAGTTATTAACTTTAAGTGTAATAAAATAAGAACCAAACAGAAATGACATGAAGATGCCGAAGATCTAGAAGTGCAGATTACCACATAGTACACTTGGTCGACAAGGGTATTTGTGTTGACAGTGAAGACCATGTAGCTATCAACCTACAACAGCAATTATTTGTGTACTGTGTTACAACTGCATAACAATAACAACATAGCAAATCTCTTGCCTTTGTCTCTTTGATATTTCAGCTGCTCTGTCTGTCTGTCTGTGTCTGTCTGTCTGTCTATCTCCAACACCAACAATCTAATAACATGATTTACTGAAGCAGTATGCTGCTGGCTCCTAACAAACGGAGAACTATATCTGCATCCAAAGAATTCTGTTCTGAAGTTGTTGTTCTTGGCACTTCCTCATCAATAAAATTGATCGAGGACCTAAAAAAAGACAACATCGTGGGTGCAGACATTTTGTTATCAAGCATCAAATTCATCCATCAGTAGTCTGACATTACCTTGTTCCAGGTGGGTGAGAACAATTCAGTGTCCCAACCCTACTGCCTTCCGAAGTCAAGCTTTTTCACCCTTCTCTCACTCATTCCGAGGTTTACAGAGACTTCGCTGGATGGCCGCCTGAGATGCCCTGCCACCTCTTCCTGCCAGATGCGGGCTGCCTGCTTGGCGAGCAGGCCTGTTAGCACTCTTATTTCTAATCTTTACGGATTATGACATCATTCACAATATGTTGACAGAAAAAACCATCAAGCTGGCACTAGTCATGTACAAAGCATGTGCATATCATCTGCCCTCCAACTGAAGAAGCCAGTTCTCAAACTGATCATTGCTGTATTTCAAAGATCTGAATCTCAGGCTATCACGTTCAATACATAACAATGGCTTGGTGGCACCCGTTCAAACTGGCTGCGGTGGTGAAGGATCTCACCTGACAAATTCATTTAAAAATGAGTAGGGCCAAGGTTATATGGTCGCTATAGAAAAATAAGTACATCTCCATTACTTATCATCCATGGTTGCATCCTGTAGCTCTGTTACAGGCCAATCCTCTCTTCAATCAGCATCTTATAAAAAGTATGTTGTTCCTGGTACATATCTTGTCTTTAGCCAGCATTCATTCAAAGTTGTTGGTCCTTCCATCTGGAACTCTCTACCTCCTCACGTTCGTGAACCTCTTACCAAGACTGTCTTTCGCTCTAAACTCAAAACTTACCTCTTGCAGGTTGTTCATGGTTCTTAATGTCTCCTGTTTCCCAACTTCAATGTGCACTTTGAACTTTGTAAGGAGGTCATTACCAACTTACAGTTGTACTGCACCGTAAAAATTCCCCCAGCCACTTGCCAGGAGGTGAAGAGTACACGGCTGACTTATTCAGTGCAGACATATAGTACACCCTTACGGATCACCATCTTCCCGGATTTTACCTCTGGGTTATCTCCCATAGCTGGAATCTCCTCCCGGAGATACATAGTCAGCAGTGGGGGCCAGGCTTATTTAATGCCGTCTGTATTTGCCATATCGTGCTCTTGTCTTTGGTTGTCTACAGTACTGATCTGACAGGGACATGGTGCCTCCCATGGCCTTCCCCACCCCGTACCATGACGAAAGCACTGCTGTCGTCCACAACTCCTTAATCATTGGGGATTTCCTTCTTACTGGAGGCCATTCCACCATCCACTATTGTAATCGTAATCATAAATTTGTAAGGTGCTGCTTTAAGGTAGCCTCATCAGAGGCGCTTCCGGCCCATAGTCCCAGAACTGGGGAATAATATGGTCTTCAGGTGCTTATGGAAGAGGGAGAGAAGCTCCCGTCGAAGATCAGCAGGTAAGTCATTCCAAGAAGCAAGGCCAGCAATAGCAAAGCTGTGGCACTGAGCGGTGGCAGTTTGAGCTAGAGGGACGGCGAGATTGCCATGAACCAATGAATGCAGTGGTCTGCGGCCAGGAATAGAAGAAAGGGGGATGCAGAGCTCCCTTAGATAAAGCAGAGCATAGCCAACAAGACAGTTCTGCACAGGGGTCAAGATTTTGAAGAAAATACGTTCCCGTATTGGGAGCCAATGCAATCATTCCAGCATAAATGAAGAAATGTGGCCGAACTTAGGAATGCCACCAATGAGGCGAGCTGCAGCATTCAAGACGGACTGGAGTTGTGCAGTGTAGCAGGATCCTAGGCCTACGAAGACGGCGTTGCCAAAATGAATTCTCGAGCAGATGAATGCATGGACCAAGGTAGTTGCGGCCTGGGTCGTGAGGGAGCGTCGGATGGTGCGAATTTGCCGTAGGTGATAAAAGCAAGAGCGACAGACGTTCTTTATGTGCTCCCGCAGTGTGAGCTCTTGGTCCAGAGTCACTCCCAGGTTGCGTACTGAAAGGAAAAAAGGAGACATGAGGAAAAGATAAAGATAGGCTCATCTTATTAATCTTTGAAAGTTGGACAGACTGCCAAGCCAGATAAATTGGGTCTTGTTAGGATTTAGGCGATTTCGATTAGATTTCATCCAAGCCTCAAGAGTCGCTGATGCCTCAAGTACCCTCCAAACCAGTGAAACTGCCTCAGTGGCCGGGCCATGGGTGTAAGCCTGGGTATCGTCAGCACACTGGTGGGATACCACCCCCCATTGAGGACAGGATGAGACTGTGGACACGCTGGGTTGCAGTACAGCTCTGCCACCTTCCCTTTATGCTCTCTCATTTAGTCATCTTCATTTGACTACATAGTTACCTATAAGCAGAAGACAGCCAACTATTCATTTCCTTTCCTTTTTGTTTTTCTGACTATATCAATCAAAAAACTAAATTCAGTGTCAAATATGTGTAGGTTCCTAATTCTGAAATGGAATCATTGGTTACGTTCATTGTGCTACACCTAAAATGACAAATAATTATCAGCAGAGGTGCATGTGGTGCAATAAAAATGTTGTGTTAAATCAGGATCTGCATAAAACCAACAATGCATTTGTGAAACACTAAAGCAAAGTCGTATTTCCAAAAATCAGCAAGCCATGGATATCAGTAACATGTAAAGTCTGTTCTCTACATTTTGAGCTCCAATCCGCTCCTGTTTTCCAAGTGCAAATGCACAGAAAAGCTGCAGACAGCATAACAGATGGTGAGCAAGTGAGAGTGTGCCTACCATTGGATTCTTGGTGGCTGAGGTGAGGAAAATGAAGCTGTTGGTAGGTGTGTAATGCCTCATTGCCGTCATCTTGACTGTCTGGCTCGAATATGTATCGTAATATGCCTGACAGTAAAACATAACAACTTCCAGTTCATAAACACAGTCACTTGCACATCTTCAAAACACATTTGTAAAAATATAATTGAGTACAAAAAAATTCCTGCAACAGCAAATATACTTTGACTCATAATGAACAAAATCTCCGATTGGTCCAAGTTTTCTAAGGTTTTCTAAGCTTAGCAAAGTTTTTGGTATTTTGATATTATTGACAAAATAGGATTTCTCAAAATATATTAGGACATCAAGTCAACTTATTATACCCAATAAATCAGTAAAAATTCATCATCTTGATCATGGTGACCTTTATACACAACCAGACAATGAAGTTCTGAGTTGGCTTCCAGAGCACTTGGCTTTTGTTGATCTTTGATTTTGTGTGGACATTTGCAAAGCTTTCTTATCACAGGTCTAATAAGATATGGACTGGATGCTTCATATGCCCTGAAATGTGCTCTTCTTGACACATGAGGAGCACATCACACATAACATAAAGTGGCCAGTCATTGTTTTGCTTTGGTGCCACTTCGTACTTGAAACTTGAGGATCTGGTTCTGTTGTAACTGATTGGAGACCAATGTCCACTTGCAGCACCAATGTCCACTTCCAATTCTGGAAAATTCCCTTCACTCTTGGCAACCATGGAGCAAACAAGTGTAGTGCAACAACTATCATCTGGCAGAGGTCCCATAGGTGGCTGTAGCTATATGTTGCTCTCACATACTGGTGCATTAGACAGTCTTTGCTGTTGGTATTTTCTGCACAAGAAAAATGAAGATTTGGAATTCCCATTTAATGTGTGAAATGGGAAAAGATGAACTTTCTTACCTCTATCTTAATAAACTGTCCATCTGGTTTTGGTGTATACTGCAGATGTCCAATGCCATCATCACCAATAATGAATTTGGTTTCAAATGTTGTCGTTTTGCCTGACATAGATTGTTCCGTCCCACTGGCCGTTATCTGGCGTCGGTTGCTGTTCAGTTTGGAGCCATCTTTGTGGACAACGGCATACTGATGCAAACCAGGATATATTACATTCAGCATTGTATACATGTATATAAAACGCTAATTGTTGCATGTATATATATATATATGTGTGTATAATGCTTAGCTGATGAACATCAGATGAAGAGAGCAAACTCAGATGCTGTACACAAATGACGATATCTGTCAAACAACCAGCAGCCAAAACATCAACTATATGAAATCATTCCTAAAATATTAACAAAAAGGAACAGAAGATCAATTGGCAACAGTTCAGGCATCATAGAAAAATTATATTCTAATACACAATTTATGTAGCAGCTATTGCAGATAAATAGACAGCAATACACCAGGCAAGTGCCAGCAGAGCAGAATGTTCTTTACTTTGAGGAAGAAAATTCCAGGAGCAGCTCCTTTTGCACTGAGAAAGTGAAGAGATCAAGATGCAGACCATTCCAAAGAGATGGCACCATAACTGAAAGAGATGCTGTTGCATGATAGCAGTAGGAGCAGAAGCAACAAGCCACTAACATTAGCCATGGTAAGCAGGAATCTGCAGCAGACTTATGCCAGAGCATAACAAGGGCCACACAACTCCTTCCTTGTGTGACATGGTAGCCAGTTGGTTTGAGGGAGCAAGTCTGAGCCCCTCTGAGATGGTCACCATTTAGGCCAAGTCCTTCATGCAGCAGTGCTTGCACCACAGACTGGTGCTTAGTCATCAGATAGTGGTGCTTATTAAACACAGAAATAATTACAATGGCTCCTGTGTGTAGCCAGGAGTTCAATCCAACTGTTATTGATCAGGCCCACAATGCAAGCTGAAACTCATGTGCTGAAGGACTGGCTATCAGTGAAAGTCAGGATGCATGTAATCAGAGACAGAGAAGCTGGCATGGCTGGTTGAAGCAGGTTTGTCAAATGGAGCTTATGCACTCTGCCCAAGGTCACGAATGACCCAGGTCTCTCAGAGATCAGAGGACGACTGTGAACTGCAGAGGTAATTCACATAGGAAGAATGATCTTGCCCAATTGTAAGTGTTCAACCGGCCCAATAATTTTGTTCTAGAAATATACTGTGAGCAAGCAAAGCATGAGTGGTAACAAGAAAGCATGACAGATAAAATCTGCCAGGGTTAGAAATACAAGATTGTGAAGCATGAGACATCAACAAGAGACTCCTGTGACAGCTGAGAATTACATGTCGTTCATGAATCTCGTAATGTGGCAGAACCTAAAAATTCTGTAGGGAAATGGGAATGCAAGGAAGAATAGATCTAGAAGAAGCATCTAAAAGAAAATAAATTCATGCTAAGACACAGTCAGTTTTGAGCCATATATTCATTTACCACACTCAGATTCATCTGAAGTCCGGTCAGCAAGTAAGTATTGTGGAGGTGATGAGTATATTTGGAAGTCATCTGTGAATATGCATGGGTGAGCTGATGATATGTGCAAAAAAGGAAAAAAAAGAAGAAAGATGCAAGCACTGAGAACATGGCAAACTGAAAAACCAGGAATGGACAGGGCACAGAATGACCTGACAGACCTGCATGTAGTCATAATCACAGACATATGTCTATAAAGCACCTCATTTAAGGAAACTCTTCAAAGGCGCTCCAACCTAGAGCCATGATGGACAACTCAGTGATTTTCAACCAGTGAGGAAACAGAGACAACATAAGCTGAAGAAAGTCTTGTTGAAGGCTGCATGGTAACATTTTCGAGAACGATGGTCTGATCAACAAATGTGTATAACATACAAATGGATTTCCTGCTGTGTACCCAGCACACATATACCAGTACAGATATAGACATTTATTGTCCAGATCAACATATACATACTTACATACACAAAAATATGTGGTGCTTACATAGACAT
Organism: Norana najaformis; assembly: GCA_964023275.1. NCBI lineage: Eukaryota > Metazoa > Annelida > Clitellata > Crassiclitellata > Hormogastridae > Norana > Norana najaformis. The sequence goes on from OZ029928.1 coordinate 4,690,999, forward strand.
CAAATGTCTGGTTTGGTTTGAAAGTTCGAGAAGGGTCTCCAAGCAACTTCAGTTCAAGTTCGCTGGAGTAGACGGCTGTGATTGCCCAACCCGTGGCAGTCATGTCGTAAAATGAATCATGCACTTCAGCTTCCGTGTACAACTCTTTTCCAGCTAACTTGCCATCTGACGTAATTGCTCGCAGCTCATCCAACGGCACAAGGTATTCCGCAAAACCAAAATACTGTTGGCAAATTGAACAGAATGCAGTAAACTGTTTTGAGGCACTGTGCAAAAATATGAAAGTAAATTAGTAGGCAAAACTAATAACTGAAAAAGTAACAAAACAAACATTTAAAATCCATAAAACATAGGAGATAGCACCCGAAGAATTGTTATCCACTTGTTACTAATACTTGCCAACCACAATCAATGTTCCATATTGTTTCCTCTCTCAGAACAGAACTATTATTATCCAGTCTCTTCTCATTCTTCCTTTCATCATTGTCTTCTTTATCTCCTTAATCTTCTCTGTCTTCTTCTTCCTCCTCCTCCTCCTCTTCTTCTTCACAAATAATGCTACATTCCGTTTAATAATTAAGACCATCTAATACAAACTCAACAAAAAAGGTGAGTTGTGCTGTACAAGTTTGACTCTTTGGCATCTGCTGAATTAAGTCCAAAGCCCAAGAGAAGTACAAGGAGTGGCAGGCTTCAGTCAAACAGCAATGACAAAACCAACAAATGTGAGTAACAACCATGGAAATAAATAAATCTGAATTACGTTTCTGGTTTCTGTTTCATAGGTTGGCCAAGTGTAGTCAACATTTGGATCCCTCAGCTTCTCAGGAATTCTCACTTCCACCTTGTACTTCATTGTTCCTTTTGCCGGGTGACCAAGAGTTAGACTGCAATCATTCAACACCCCAATTTCTAGTTTCATTTCAACACACCAATTTCACACCAAGTTCATCATTATAGTTCATCATCAACTCTTACCATGAGCACTCCTACCTACCTTCAGTCACTAGTCTCTCCTTACATCCCACCCTGCAGCCTACGACGTTCAGGTATGGGTCTCTTGGCTGAGTTACAATGCAGAACAGTCCTGGGCTCTCGTGTATTCCACACCACTACCCTAAAGGAATGGAACCGTCTACCAATGTTTCTCCGAAGTTCGAACTCCTTTTTCTTCTCTCAAGAAATGCCTGAAAACTCACTATTTCTCACTTGCTTTCAAACATTTGGATATCTAACACTTTTCACTTGGTGACTGACTATCCGCGCCTCCGATTCATATTTCTGTAATTTTGCATGCGTTAAAAATTTTTGTAATAATAATAGTTAAAAACCTGGTCAGCTGAGGAAGGTCCAAACGACACAAAGGCATGTGATAAATCAATACAGGCAGGCAGGCAGGCAGGCAGGCAGGCAGGCAGGCAGGCAGGCAGGCAGGCAGGCAGGCAGGCAGGCAGGCAGGCAGGCAGGCAGGCAGGCAGGCAGGCAGGCAGGCAGGCAGGCAGGCAGGCAGGCAGGCAGGCAGGCAGGCAGGCAGGCAGGCAGGCACAGGCAGGCAGGCAGGCAGGCAGGCAGGCAGGCAGGCAGGCAGGCAGGCAGGCAGGCAGGCAGGCAGGCAGGCAGGCAGGCAGGCAGGCAGGCAGGCAGGCAGGCAGGCAGGCAGGCAGGCAGGCAGGCAGGCAGGCAGGCAGGCAGGCAGGCAGGCAGGCAGGCAGGCAGGCAGGCAGGCAGGCAGGCAGGCAGGCAGGGGAGCTTCTAAAAGTGGCAAAATCGAAGACTGCATGGATAGAAAAACAATAAAAAACCAATGAAAGACGACTCAGTTGCAATACACAAGAAATGAAGAAAAGCAAATACAGACAACTTCCATCGTGCATCAGGAATACCCTTTCATTAACAAGGCCACAGCTTACTTGGTAACAATGACTCCTCCTAAGGCCCACTCATTGTCCATGATCTGGTGTGGTGCAGTAATATTAACATCCAGCATGGTAATCCCTGATATTAAAGAACAATAACATTTTTTATTTAGAAATAACTTGATCTCTTTTAATGGAGGTATGCAATAAATGAACAATTAATAATCTGACCAAAAACTGAAAAACTGAGAACCCTGAATAAGAAAACAGATACAAGCATTTACAAAATTAAAACCAGATTATTCAGTTCAAAATGCAACAAATTTGTACCTACAGAACTCGTGAACTTCAAAAATCTTCTCATAAACATAGCCCTGAAAAAGCATAAAGTCATAAACATTAGTCCTTGATAGAAACTATTTTTAATATTTATAATATTTTTACAATTAAAACACATCTTTTATTTCAACCAGAGCTACACGAAAGACACGACTTATTTGCCTAATCTGCAGAGTAATGATTAAGATGTCAAATGCATCAGTATTTTCTGCTCAACTTCTCTGCTAATGTCTCCTTACAACAGGACCTTAAATTCATGATAGGAAAACCTTCTGGTTCTGATGTACAATTTTATTAGTACAATAACTCGGCTCATATCATCACAGATCATTATAATTTAATCTACAGACGATTTATGCGAAATGCATTTGCCTGTCAGATTCTGGGTTTCGTATGTCATGTGTAAAAGTTGTCTGATTTTGTGGGATTGCTCTTGTCAGCCTTAAGATCCTTCAATGCCAAGACATGAAAGGAGTGAAAAAGTTGGAAAAAATAGATTTTGTGCAAATAGTTCAAACTTTATCCTGATCCTTTCTGCCACCTTAAAGTTCAATCTATTTGGTTCAAGTCTCTTTCTCTTCAAAACCTACATCTCCAATAACCCCAAGGGCACCCACACAGAGGGAAAGATGGGCTCTAGCCACCTCCAGAAATTCACCTTGAAAGCTTTTGACCCACATCAGGCCAGAATGACATGTTCTAGCATTCATGCTCTGCCCCCTCCTGCAGAGATTGCTGTGAGCAACTATGAATAGCCCTGTTGATGTTCTTGCTCTCAATGAAATCTGGCTCCAACGTTTTGGCACACATTCATTCCTCTCAGTCATTACATCTCCCTTATTTTCTCTCTTTACAGAACTTTGACATGAAGGGCAGTTTGAAATTATAGGCTTATTATGTTGTTTGGTTTTAAATTCTGACGGTTAAATAGGATATTAAGCACATTTTAAAATTAACTTATATTCGGAAATTGTTAGATACCAGTAGCTAGTTTAGAGTTTCATAAAGGGAATCATCATAGTTTTCACCCTGGCCAATTCATATTTGTATTTTATAAACTAACTTGGCAAGCCTCTTGTCTCTTATCAGCCAAGCCATCTGCATCTCCACAAGCTGTTGTCATTACATGTTTCAAACTAACATGACACTAAATGCATCTTTCACTGCATTGCTCATCTTTGTTGTCCCTCTTTTCTGTTCACAGTCACAAGTGCATTCTCAATCTCCCAAGCCATCACCAAATGTTGCTGTTGGCATAAACTCCTCAATTTTATTTCATCATTCTCTCAGGCCTATTCTTATTATCATGTCCAACCAACCACTTCTAAAATACACATATGCTTTTCCTGGCTTGACCTATTTCTTCACCACACTCTGATTTTTCCAAATCTACATGTAAGTCCAAACTCATCAGAATTACTTGTTGCTTCTGTTGCTTCTTTCTGGTAAAACTATTAACTTCTGCTAGATCAATTTCATTCTGTCAGGAGTAAGTCCCCTTCTCTTTAAAATTATGTCTAGGATCTTCTTGGCTCCAACCATCTGGCACACCTTCCTTCATTTCAAACAAAACAACTCCATCCTTTTCTCTCCTAAATGAACCATGGCAGGATGGACTTGATAGAAAAGTTGCCTTCCTTTATAAATCACACCCTAAACTTGTTCGCTTCGCTTCACCTACTGCAACGCCAAGTTCATTGAAAGGCCATGCCTGCCTCAGATTAAAAATATAATAACAATAACAACAACAATAATAGCAATAACAACAACAATAATAGTAATACCAAAAACAGTTAGAAATGCATTACACTTCAGTGCAAAAGCACTGAAGTGTTACATATCAGCAGTGCTGTTTTTTAACAATAACAATGTTGTTCATATCTAGCTCGGACCCTCCTCCCACTGAGTGTTGCCGTCCTTCAGTATGCAGACGACACCCAGGCTTATGCCCATGGTCCGGCGCAGGCGGCCCCTGCCCTTGTCCAGAGGATTCTCGATGCCACCTCTGTCCTTGACCTATGGATGTCCTCCAATCGCCTCCGTTTGAACTGTAATAAGACCCAGTTCATCTGGCTTGGTGGCCGCTTGCAGCTCGCCAAGATTGATCTCTCCTCTTTACGCCAGAGATTTCTGGATATCGCCTTCTCTACTACAGTCCGGGATCTCGGGGTTGTGTTGGATCAGGAGCTTGCCCTGTCTGCTCATGTTAACAGCGTCTCTTCCTCTTGTTTATACCATCTTCGTCAGCTCCGTACCATTCGCCGTACTCTTTCCTTCTACACGATCTCCACTCTGGTCCATGCCCTCATTTGCACCAGGGTTGACTTTGGTAATGCCATCTTTACAATGCAAAGCTGCAATCTGTGCTTAACTCTGCTGCTCGTCTCATTGGGGGCATTCCAAAATATGGCCACATCCCGTCTTATATTCGTGACATTCTTCACTGGCTCCCCGTCCAGCAGCATGTCCACTTTAAGATCCTCTCCCTCATGCGCAATTGTGTTCTTGGCTCTGCTCCCTTTCACCTCATTGACTTCTGCACTTTGGTCTCCTCGTTGCCGGGCCGTAGCAACCTTCGCTCGGCCACTCAGGATCTCCTGTTTGTCCCTCGAATGCGCACAGCCACTGCCCAGTCCAGAAGCTTCACCTACGTTGGTCCCACTTGCTGGAATCGTCTACCTCGAGAATTACGACTTGAGCTCCTTTCTCTCCCCCTCTCAGTGTTCCGCAGGCGCCTGAAGACTGTACTGTTTAACAGTGATTTTACTTTTTCGGGTCGAAGCACCACTGTTGAGTTTATCCTCTAAGAGGCACTTTATAATTCTCAAATTACAATTACAAATTACAATTCATACCAAAGGCTTACACATTCTTCAACTAATGAGCAAATATATTTGTGTGACTCACAAAAGCCTTGACACGGACTTTCCAGATTCCATACCGTGGTTGTTCAGACAACTGAAAATTCAGATCAAGTACACCTGGCAAAAGAATAATAATTATCATCATCATCAGCTGCATCATGATGATGATGATCATCATCATCAAATCCTGGCACCAGCTGTTGGGTGCAGATTAAAGTGGCCCTAATTCTCTCATTTTTGAATATTGTAACTCTCACCTGCTCAAATGGTTTCATTTTAGTAAGAAATATTTTGTGTAAAATTTGAGGCAGATCAATCTGCATTTAGATGTCATTCATAGGGGCCAAAGTTTACTATTTAATCAGCATAGTAAGAACTTTCATAAACTCTTATGCACAGTGCACTTGGCTCTTTTGCACATGGTTCTTTGTACACGTGTCCTTTGCACAATGCACAGTTGCACACAGGTCTTTTGCACACGGGTCTTTTGCACACGGGTCTTTTGCACACGGGTCTTTGCACACAGGTCTTTTGCACACGCGAACGACTTACTAAATAAGACAGTCAATTAGCCACAACAGATGAGATGAACATCCATCCACTCACTGAGAGACAATCAGAGCAGAAGATGAATGGAGCAGAAGAAGATGGTTGGAGCCAACACTCACCCACCAAGAATGGTTGGAACAGCAGATAAAAGAGACGGTTTGAGCAGAAGAAGATGGCAACATATTCACAAGTCTACTTAGTTAGCTCTGTAGAAGGGATAGAAGGAAGTAAACTACCGTCAGAGAAGCAGGTCCTTGGCCACTCTATGCATCACCACAGAGTACTGAAAGAGGGTATCCAAATGGCAGTGACTAACACCATACAGCTAGTCAAAGATTTCTGGTCCTGTGCTAGAGTTCCAACCAAACATTGCCAACACTCAATCAAAAAGCTCGAGCAACTATTCTATAAATGGCAGGAGCTGAAAAAGAACAAGAGTCGTCAGTCCCAGACTCAAAAAGCCAAAGAAGCTACATTTTTAGACAGGATTAGGGAACTGTCTGACATTACATACGCTAACACCATGGAGCTCATCGAGAATCAAAAAGACAAGCTGTTCCTTGAATCAGAGCGGAAAAAGGGCTGACTGGTCTGCATGACAGGAGTCGACATGGCACTGTTCCAACAAGAGCAGAAGCAGATGGAGGAAGAGGAGATGCTGCAAAGGAGGTGGCAGCGATCCCAACTTCAGAGAGATGCCCTTTTGGAGAAAGTTATGTTGGAGAGCAGCACCGACTCAGAAGAAAGTCAGTGTGAATGCAAAGATCAAGATCCATGTTCCAGAATGAGTACTGCTAACCTGCCGCAAAAATTAGGATGCTTGATCAAAATGGACTGCGTGACAGGGCCACCATGATGATGATCTTTGAAGCGTTTAGGGCTCTCGGACAAGATCCAGAAGCGCTTGCACTTAATAGGTCAACTCTTCAACATCTACGTCAAAGAAACCAAAAAGCAGCAGCTGCTGGCATTGCACAGGCATTCAAACCAAACATGATCCTGCCAGTCCACTGGGATAGCAAGCTGATGTTTGATTTGACAGGGAAAGAGAAATTGCATAGGTTGCCTATTCTGGTTTCAACAATGGGTGTGACCATTCTTTTTGATCATTTCTCAAGTTTAATTCTGTTCTCTTATTTAAGTCTTTTTTATATATTATACACAAAATTTGGCAAAAAAGCATATCAAACAAAAACTGTGCTCAAATTCAAAATGAAAAGAAACTAACAAACAGAATTTAAATTGCAATGATCTGAATTAATCATTCTTCAGATAGCTACAATTCCAGTGCTTAGATCAGAATGTAATTCTATTATTACTGTTATTAAAAAATGTGTAATGCATGCAATGTCACATAGAAGTGTGAATCTAAGGTGTGGTTAGTTAGTCACCAGGTGAAATGCAGTAAAATATCCAGAATTCTAGACCAAGCAATGCTCTGGATAAATGGAAATAGCCAGCATTCCACCAGAACTCTAATATATGTAGTCTGCATCAGAAGCGCCCTTAGTTGCTGTCAGATGGGAACCATAAATTTTTCCCAATTGTTGATGTAATCTGCTGCTGATCACTGAAGGTATAAGTAGCTTTTATTAGCATTACCAGATATTTTAGACAGGTGAATTATCAAGGGTAAAGTTAAAAGAAATATATCTGGGTATCAGAAGAAAGCAGTGATGGTTGTGGTTGAACAATCTTACCTCCAGCATTTGTTTGCATAGATAACCAGCGTCTAACAACTGTTCCAGAATCATCCTAAAAGAAAACAGATCCTCACGTAGAATGTAGATGATAAAACTAAGCCTTGCAATTTTTTGGAAAATTTTCAGTAGTTCCTAACATTCCTTAAACATTCAGTTCTGAATAGGAGTGAGATCTGGGTATGTGCATATGGTGAGAGCAAGAATGAATCAAGTCTTTCCATAAACATTTATTACAAAGCATTAATCTATTCATTTCTGGTGCTTTAATCTCTTCAACAATGCATTTGTTGTGATTTGTGCATGCACGCGCTGTAACTTCTGGGCTAGTGAAAACAGTTGAAGACATAGACAGCTGGACCCGTATAGTGCTAAAGTCGACAGAACTTGTTTTAGTTTTGAAGAAGCATTGTCTCTGGCTGAACTTAGTTGTAGACATGAGTTACATACTTACCCTGCTTGTTGTCAGATGGATGTGTTCTGCGGTGATTCATTGAAAGAAATTTAATGCATGAACTGTAATGTCCTTATGCCATGGCATAATTGCCACATCAACATTCTGCAACTGGTTTATAGTTATTAGCATAGGTAACAACAGAGGCAGCAAGTGACTGCCTGAGCTGATGGGTAGTTCTTTTATGCTAGGTGGGAGTTGCTTCCATGATGGAAGAGCCACTATCATAATATTTTTGTCTTAAAACATTAAAGCACTGTTCATGTCTGTTATGATCAATGGCTGTTCGCTAAATTGGTTGTTAAGACTTGATCAGCTTTAGGCTCCTGCTTACAAGGTGTATTAGGCCTTGGCATGCTTGTTTTGGCCGCTGACTGATAATTGCCTAGCTGCTGCACATCTAGCTGTGCTAAAGCTGATTTACATGTAAAGTAAATGACCACTACATATGACCTCACACATTACATGCCAGTTAGGGGCAGTGCTATTGCATATGCATGTAATGTAAAATTTACTGACTGTACTATGATGCACAGAGAGGGTAAAGACTTGTACGGAAGGCAGTTGGTGTTAACCTCTTCGAGGAGGATCAAAGTTTTAGCACCTTTCTCAATGGACTGAGAAGGCCGCTGATTGCTAGTTTTCTCTCAACAGGCAGAGAGGAGTCTTTGTTTTTCTTCTTGACAGACTGAGAACTAAGGTGGTGGAGAATTATAATTTTTGTCTCAGTGGACCAAGAAGAGAGCCTCCAGATCAATGTTTTCCTGGCTGTATAAGCAATTTAATACGGTCTGTTGTGATCGCATACATTTGCTGTTTTGAAGCTTTGAAATTAGTTTTCGGCTAATTCGTTTATGAAAAGTAGAAAACTGTAGTCTCGCCTCTTCACTGCATGGACCAAGACTGAAACATCTTGATCTCATTCTTCTGCAATGTGTTTGTGTAATTCTCCAAACATGACATTGGCACTGACTGAAGACTTAAGTTTTTGTTGCAGGGCATCATAATCAAATCGCAAATAAAAATACTTAGACAGCACAACTCTAAATGAGGAGTATTGTTTTGATAACTAACACAAAAAAGAATATAAATATGCAAAGAACTCATTCTGACCCATTGTATGCCTAACTGCCTTCTTAATGGCTAGATGCATAAGGCATAAGAAGAGAGGACCATAAACAACATGAAATGGTTAAAACATACACAGATGTGAAATTTATACTCGCAGATAATAGTAAATTCATACAAAAAGAATGGAACACAGAAGATATTTTTAATGTCAATAAAAAATATGGAAATAATGGACATATCGAGAACAGGGTTTAAACCAAATCTAATTTTTAAAACCAAGGAAAACTGGTGAAGGTAAGCAAAGCATTGTATGGTTTCTGTTTAAGAACAATACAAGAAAGAAGAGGGAAGGACGAGAAGGAAGAAGAGAAGGAGGAAGAATAGGAGGATAAGGAAGAGGACAAGAAAAGGAGGACAAAGACAAGGAGGAAGAGGAGGTATGACGAAAGCAATAAAATCTTGTGTAGCAGTTTACTACTTACAACAATATAGACATCCATACTTCCACTTCGAGACATCAGATTTGGCTCAACTGGCATAACTCGAAAATAGACTACAGCAACAAAACAGAATCTAAAATCTTTGCTTCTAAAACTTTTAACCAACTAATCTATTCCCAAAACTGCTATAGCACCGTTATTACAATGGACAAGGCATCAATCAATGATCGCTACTAAGCAAACTTCTAATACAAAATCAACGTATGGTGAAATCACATGGTCCTCTGTTGAAAACAGATGCAGAGACAGATATTATAGGTATACTAGCATGTAAACAAGTGTTACCTTGCTTTTACTCTTAAAATAACTAAACAGATGTGTATATGACAGGCTTGTTAATTACATTGATGACAATTATCCCTTATATCTCCTAATCAATCTGCCTATGGATCATACCATTCCACAGAAACTACCATCCTTAGTGTTCTGACTGACCTATTAACATCTGCTAATGCTGGCCACTGCACTTTTATTAGCTTTTTTGATATATGGATGGTCATAGTACTCTTCTGGAAATGTTAGCCACTAGCTATGGATTAACTGGTCAAGTTCATGCATGGGCTAATCACATAACTGTCAGCTCGATCATACAAAGTTAAATTTCCTCGTCTATCCTCTCCTGTGCCATTCACAAGTGGTGTTCCCCATGGTTCTGTTCTTGGTCCCTTACTAGTTCTCCTATGTTCAGTAAATGTGCTTTCTCCCAGGTCATCACTTAATCACCCCTCATGCATATGCAGATGACCTCCAAATATATTCTTCATGTCTATATCATTCAGTTACAAAACTATCTTCCGATATGTCTAAATCTATCTCAGAAGTACATGACTGGATGTCTCACAACCAACTATATCTTAACATGAACAAATCTGAAGTTCTCTGGTGTGGATCTCCTAGACGTTATTTGCCTATCATTCCTACTTTCCTACAGGATATACAGATTCTACCAGTGCTCCAAGTTTGTGACTTAGGTGTGACTCATGATTTCAGATAGACATAGGAAATCTCGTGTCGCCAACATTACATGATACTATTACTTTACCTAAGGCAGCTTACCCATCTGTCCTTGTCTGTACATAGCTTTGCTTGTCTGAATGAAGAGTGAAGACTGCTTTGCATCAAAGACTAGCCGTGTTTCATTTTCAAAGATGAGGCCTCCAATTCCTTCATTCATGCTGCCCTCAACACGAAGAGTGTAATTCCCCGGCTCAGCACTAAGAGGAATCTAGGTATTTAAGTCAAGCAATTCAAAATGAAAAGTCACCAACAACACATAAAATCAACCAAGGATGACAACAACAACTTCATCTTGCCTCATTCAGACTATCACCTTCATTACTGGTAGATGTATTCTCTTTTATTTAAGCTGATTCTTAAATTAGTCATCATTGCCACCACACATAAACAAGATCAGATCAAGCCAAAAAATTAATTACAGGATTTATATTATATGATATATTATATGTTATATTTTATACTGTTTATGTATTCATTTCTATTATATTATAATTATAAATATAATTAGTAACTTCTAATGTGCTGGTGTTAATGCACATGGCAAAACCAATGGGACATCAAAACTAGGCCACAATCAGGTAAATAGCCACAAGACAGAGAGGCAGCCTGTGGTGGATAAGCAATTTGAATCAGGTAAGTTTTAAGTTGAGAATGAAATGAGCGAAGTGACTGAGCTGAAAAAACAGACAGAGGGAGGGAGTTCAAAAATTTAGTACCAGCAAAAAAGCCCTTTCACTAGGAACAGTTCTAGTCCAAGGTATGACCAGGGAAAGACAATCAGATGACCTTGCAGAATAATGGTAAGTCTGGGGAATAAGGACTGATTTCAAGTATTGTGGTTGGCCAGAGTTCAATGTTTTATAAACTGTAAGTCCCAATTTAAAACAGATCCTCTGCTGAACAGGAAGCCAGTGCAAAGATTTAAGCACAGGAGATATATGCTCATATTCTGAATATTTTTTACATCTCTAGCCAAGGAGTTCTGAACACTTTGGGGTTTTTGCATGTTTGACTTTGTGATACCAGTAAAAAGCAAATTACAGTAATCAAAGCGACTGGAGACTAATACGTTTGCTAAAGATATTCTAGAAGATATGGGGAAATAGAGCCTAATTCTGCATATGTCACAAATACACATATTTGATGACTTACAAGTACCATTTACATAGTTTGTGAGAGACATAATAGAATCAAAAACAACGCCCAAGTCACAAGCAGCATCAGTCGACTCAGCGAGTCCCTCAGTATGAAGGATTTAAGCCATTCAAAATTTTTAAGTTGCTGTGTAGTAGTAGAAATTAAGTCTTTGATGGGTTAAGGAGGGGTTTATAAGCTGCCATCCTAAACTGCACCTCCTCAAAGGCATCAGGCAGCAGCTACCCAGATGAGTGACAAGACAAACTGTCAAATGAAACGTAGATCCGTATCATCTGTACAGAAGTGATAACCTAATGAATGATAGTCTAACAGTGTACCCAGAGGAGTGGTGTATAATGTAAACCAAAGAGGACCAAGTACACAACCCTGCGGAACTCCGCATGTCAACAAAAGCACAAGGTGAATAATGTCCAATTAAATATGTTGACTGAGTGCATAGGCTGAGACACGTCCTTCCAGTTGTGGTCAAAGGCCATCCAGCTGCTATTTGGCATTTCAGCATGCTGTTCTGTATGTCCACTTGGGCTGCATCTCTGATCTCTTTGATCGTACTCTCTGAAGTGACCATCTTTAATTCTTGATGCTGTCCCTCACCAGATAGCATCAGCAGTTCCTATAGAAAGCGATACAATTCATCTGGTTTATGCATTAAATACACTCTGGAAAGTTCGTCTGTCATAAACTGCTCCGACCCTGCATGATCTGTAGAAGGGGGCATCTGGCAATCGGTTTTGATCTTTCTCCGGTCGGGTTGTGACCCATTGGCTGTTAGTTCATGACCCAGTTTCTTTTGAGACTCTGTCTGATGGCGGGAGCAGATGTTGCATTTCGATAGGATGCCTTTGATGGCGTCCATTATACATTTTCTGACTGTTCATCCACCCTGCTCTGTTGAAACCCTCTGTGAATTCTGATATGCGTTCTGCTTCTGTCCTGCAGCATGATGTGGCTGCAGAGACCTCTGTCTTCGGTTCCATCACTGGCACTGTGCTGCCAACCGTCTCTAGCCGTCTGAATTCCATTGCTTCTGTCTGGCTTTCTGCCTCTTTCGTGCCGTGCGATAATGTGGCTGCAGAGATTAAGGGCTTGCTATCCGTTTTTACCTTAATCTGCCTGGCATAATCATACATGTGAAAGCGCTCCTTTCACCAGCAATTTCAAGCTGATCTTTATAATTTTCTGCGCAAGAGTCCCAGTCTGTCATTGTCTTCGCTCACGATGCACATTCAATAGGCTTGCCGGCTTTCACGTCAACTGTGCTAACTTCTGTAGCATCCATTACCTGTTGCAAGTTTTCTATAGGGAACGAGGGCAAGGTTTACTCTGAGGTCCATGAAGATGAACTATGCCATCTTTGTTGTGCTACAGTCTTATGCCCTACACAGACCCCAGTGCTTTCTGTGTAGTTGAGAGAGGTGACAAAGGCAGATCCATCCAGGTCTCCATAAGAACTAAATTACCAAAGAGGACGATATGCCATACAGGGTGTGATAGAATAGGGTCATGCTGGGAAAGAAATATCAAATTATGTACAGCCTAGACTTAAGCTACGAGACAAGTGCAGCTGGGAGGGCATGGTGAGAGGCAAACTTTGAATCAGAAGCATGTTCCAACACCAAGACAAAGGCAAACAAACACCGAGAATAAACAGACCAGTTAAAACATGCTATTTATTTAATTATTTATTTATATTTATTTTTTTACCCGAGGTATTTATGATCCCTCAGGATTTCAGAAATTAGGGACTGCATTGTTCTGGGATGGCCAATCTTCAGTGATATCGTGCTCGATGTCAAAAGTGCTGTGAAAAGCAATTGCGTTAAAACGTTGGATGATCATTGATAAGTGTTGGTAGAGAAAAGTGGTTTCCCTCGTGTCATCCGTTATCTGGGCGAGGCGATGGCCAAGGCTGTTAAGGAAAGCCAGGCTGTCTTGCTTTATTGGCCCAAGAGTTTCTAATTAGAGGCCAAGGGCACAAAACAGTATGCAGGTAAAATGGCAGAATATTTGGCTGTTTTTCTTTCGGCCGCAATCTCAGCGGCAGCCCCTGCAGTCTGGGCAGCCCTGGTACGATAGGATTCCGCCAAGGTATCGATGACAGTGGCATCCCAGGCCAGGCATTTTACACTCTCTCAAGGGATCAGAGTGGCCCCATCACGACGCTTCCCGTCTGACCTGACAAGGCTCTTTTGTTGAGGGATAGGCGGCCTTGATGAGGCCACGCCAAATGATGTTGTTTATAAGGGCGTGTCTTGCTGTCCGACCATGGCCCACGTGACAAGAAAGGCCATGCAAGCCATCAGAAGTGACCAACGCGCCGCAAGGGCATTTGTGTGGGGCACAGAGGTCAACCCCGAGGAGCAGGCCAGTTGCTATGCGGACGGCCTCATCATCAAGTCTCAGGCCGCAGGCACTGATCGGAAGTGCCAGAAGCCAATCACCTGAATGTGGTGAAGTGACAGCTCTTATTCTGGCTTGGTGGCATTCAGATGTTATACAGGATGTTACAGCTGTCAGGTCTCTTTGGATGAGGGGTCAGTCCCAAGCGGATTGTTTGTGTAAAAGAGAGCTTTCTGGTACAGCAACTCCCAATTCGGCTGACCACCGATCCAGGGCCAGTGTCAGAGAGCGATCGTGTGGCACATTACAGCAAGACAGGATGGAGGCCTGCAAAGACAAAGTGCCTGTGGCTGAGGCCAAGAAGGCGGGTAATGCCAGTGAGGACGCGCATTGAATGCCTAAACCCCCATCCCGTATGGGCAGAGTGGCTTGAATCCAGTTGCTATCTGCAAGAGCGATGTTTAGAATGTTTGTGAAGCCGTTGCACATTATCTGATCGAATTGGATAAGAAGAGGGTAGTCCATACATGGAAAGCAGCGGAGAATATGAAGAAGAGCAGATGAACTAAGGGAGCTCCTGAGAATAATTATGGCATTATTTATTTATTTATATTTATATAGCATACCTTGGTCTGCTGTTTGGAGAAGGAGATCATGCAAGGAACAGCTCCGGGAGCAAGAGCAAGAGGAAGACCAAGGAAGAGGTGGATGGACAACATCAGTGAATGGACCGGCATGGACACAGAGAAGTTGCTGAGAAGAACCGAGGATAGGAGTGGATGGAGAAGAATCGTCTACAATGCGACCAACCCTCGTACCGAGGACGGTTGAAAAGAAGAAGAAGAAGAAGGTCTGCTATATAAATAAGTTAAGCTAAACTTAGGGTTATAAATAACCCCAAGCTGACGCTCGCTAGCAGATCTATGAACAGAAGAAACAGCGGGGGAATACTTATATTCATGTTCATTATGACACTGTATTTAATTACACCTTTTCATTAAATGGATGTCACTCACCCACATCTGAAGCAGTTGAGTTCCAGTGGTAGTAAACAGGTATGAAGTGCTACAAATCTCCTCCTGATCTCTTCGAATAACTGCTCGGAAATTGATGTTATCGTAGTAAAGCCTGAGTAGTGAGACAGACATCTGCAACACCTGATTTGGACGAATTTTGCGTGGAGCCACAACAAAGTATGACCTATCAGTCACAAACACAAAAATAACAACAGCTAATAACCTGAACTAAACATAGTTGTGCAGTGACCAGTCTGATGCCACTCATCCGATGCTTGACTCTTGTTGTATCTTGAACCAAAACAGTACTAGATTCCTGGTTTTCTTGGTTGCTAGTCAGAGGCTCTTGATTCTGCTGCCTGGTTCTGTCAGCCATTTTTTTATAATTCAAATCTGACCTACAACCTCATCCCATTAGATTTTATCAAACCAGAATTTTCAGGATGCACTCTAGTATGTTTGACTCTAGTCATCATTAAAGGCATAAGAGCAATTCAGAAGAAGGCACCATTCAGGAATGGTTAGGAAGGGGAACAGTTCCCATGTTAGCTGGAGTGTGAGTGGTGTTAGCTTCCAAACAGGGTCCAAGGCAAAGCCCTGGTTGCCAGTCATTCTGACATTAGCAACTTAGAGTAATGAATTCTTGATTTTGCAAAAAGTTCAGGGCAATTCAGAGCAACTGATTTCAGAATCATGAGAAAATATGAAGAAGAACAGTAAGGGATGCATTTTTGGAGCAAAACTAAGAAATTTAGAGCAAAGAATTTAAATTTATCAAAGGAGTAGGTTAAGGTTTACATTAAAATTTAAAGCACAGCTCTCAAGTTCTAAGCTGTGTTTCTGTAATAAGTTATTATAAAACTTAATATAAACTTTGAAAGATGTCTGCCAATGCAAAAGTTAACTCTCATGCTACCTATTACATGAACCTCAGAAATTGTGATGCAATGTAATAAGTAAGCTAAAACGTCTCAGCAAATACTGAGAATACAGTTAATTTGGGGCATTACTTTGTCAGCAGTCTAATTAAGCAGGTCTAAGTACCACTGGTAATGCAGTGCATATATTCTCATCCAGAATTTTGGAGTTTTAAACCACGAAGTAAGTGATAAATCAGTGACTTCAACAGTATATATTGGCCTTCAAAATTAAACAAGAGTGAAGTGACCACTATACTGCTGTAAAACTTGTTTTAAGTGCCAGTTCCCAATTAAATGCCAGCCTCCAATAGCCACCAAGGGAAGAAAATGATTTGTACAAATAAACACCGGTGTCTTTAAACCGCTGGCCACTGATAAATGTTGGGTCTTATTTAAGCACCAGTATGCTGGTACCAGCACGTATTTAATGACTGCATCACATAAATATGGCAGATGACGCTGAGAACAATGTACAGTCATGTTTTAGCAGTTCAGCTAGTGGTATTCTTGTTAAAACAAACACAATTATGGTATCTTACCACGAGGAAAAAATGATCTGTACAAGTAGATGCCAGCCTCTTTTAAAAGCTGGTCTCCAACTGCTGCTGGGGAGAAGGGGTAAAAACAATTTGTACAATGAACAGCAGAGGTGTTTATAAGAAGTTCTTCAGTACTCTACTTCTGAGTATGAATTTTTGCAAGATTCATTCAATTTTAGATGATAAGTTGTTTTCTGGTGATGATGCCGCCAAACTGAAAGAGGCAACTGCACCTCTTTGACTGGGGCAAATTTACAACAAATTCTGCTTTACCTTCTGTTTTATATGTCCCTCTCAGTTTCTCAGGGACACATAACACTGGTCAACATAGAAATCGTTACTGACTGGAAAAGGCCCTAATGTGTAGCATCTTGGTGTGCTGAACACGAATATAACCATAAAATTTTTTTATTGGCTCTCGTTTTGAAAATATTTCATATAGTTCATTTTTTATGTTTCACCATGTAAATTTATGCAGTAGGACTGCGACAATATCCTAAATAAGTCTAGAATGATGTAATATTCCACCTCATTGCATAATCCCATCATGGACACATCATGCACAGTTGATTGCGTCATTTTCTGGTGCAATGTAAAACTACAGCCAGTCGGCTGCTGACGTAAGATGACGTCAGCAGTGTACTATATAAAGCGAGTCGGAACGGTTGAGCATTTACAATATTACAGACTTTGTGCGAGACAGTTTAAGTTACTGTTTTATAAAACTATTATTACTTTATCCATTTAGATACAATACAGAACAGTAATGCCTCGGAAGTGCGTAAATACTGTGGACAACTTTTGTTACATTTGTGGGGAAGTGACATTTGCCAACCAGAAGAAAAGTATCACTTATCAAGTCAAGAAGGCATATCATGCTTACTTCGAATGCAAGGTTGGTGACCAAGACAAGCCATGGGCCCCGCATATATGCTGTGCTACATGTACAACACAGCTTTCACAGTGGTTGAATGGCAAAAGACCATCAATGCCGTTTGCCGTTCCCATGGTGTGGAGAGAGCAAAGCAACCACGTAGATGACTGTTACTTCTGCTTGGTTCCTCCTCTTTCCGGTGGAATAACGAAGCAAAAGAAGTCGACAATAGTCTACCCAAACATTCCGTCAGCATTGAGACCAGTTCCACATGGTGATGGACTTCCTATTCCAGAACCTCCAGCAGAATATATTTTCCTTGATTCATCTGATGAGGACAAGGGTGAGCCGACATGTTCTTCTCCTGGTCCGTCAGCGTGCAGTGATCCCGATTTTCACTGTGGTACATCATCAACCCCACACAGAATAACACAGGAAGAACTAAATGACCTTGTTCGTGATTTGGACTTATCCAAAAACAAGGCAGAATTGCTAGGATCAAGACTCCAACAATGGAATCTTCTAGAAGAAGATGTCACAATTACTTCATATAGAAAGCGACATCAGCAGTTGGAACCTTTCTTTATGAAGGAAGGTAATCTGGTATTCTGTTCCAATATTGACGACCTCATGAATGCCTTACAGATCACTCATGACCCACAAGAATGGAGACTCTTTGTAGACTCTTCCACACTGAGTCTTAAGGCTGTGCTTTTGCACAATGGAAACCGTCTTCCATCTATTCCATTAGCGCATGCTGTCCACGTGAAAGAGACATACGATAACCTAAAACAGCTACTGCATTCCATTGACTATAACAGGTACAAATGGCACCTGTGTGGTGATTTGAAGGTAGTTGCCATTTTAATGGGACTGCAGCAAGGATATACAAAATATATGTGTTTCTTGTGTGAGTGGGATAGCCGAGCAAGAGAGTTGCACTACGTGCGGAAGGAATGGACTCCCAGACAAAACATGGCAGTTGGACAGAAGAATATCCAGCACCCAGCTCTGGTCGAGGCTCACAAAATCCTACTACCACCCCTTCACATCAAACTAGGTTTGGTGAAGAACTTCGTGAAAGCCATGGACCGCACTTCGCCAGCTTTCCGATACCTGCATGAAAAATTCCCTCGACTCAGCGAAGCAAAGATTAAAGAGGGAGTTTTTGTGGGTCCTCAGATTAGAGAACTCTTCAAAGATGACCGCTTCAACAACTTGCTGGAGGGTGATGCGAAACAAGCATGGAATGCTTTTCGTCTAGTGTCTACAGACTTTCTGGGGAATGTTAGGGCAGAAAACTACAAGGAACTAGTAGAAGACATGCTCAGGCAGTACCAGAAATTTCGCTGCAATATGTCTCTGAAGATGCATTTCCTTCATTCCCATCTGGATTTCTTCCCTGACAACTGTGGTATGGTTAGTGACGAACATGGCGAACGTTTTCATCAAGATATCGCAACAATGGAGCAAAGGTACCAGGGAAAATGGTCCACTACAATGTTGGCTGACTACTGCTGGACACTCCGCAGAGATGCTCCCGAACAGCTGTACAAGAGACAGGCAAAAAAATCTAAGAACTAGTCTATGACCTGGTTTTTACAAATATTAACTGTAAGTGTATCACTATTGGCATGCATTGTGCGATATAAAATTACTTCATTTCAGATTACAAAAAAACTAGAGCCAATTCGGCATTTTCACTGTCATATTCGTGTTCAGCACATACAAATTGATAAGAACTGACTAATTTCATTTCAGTAACATGACTTTTGTAAAAATTTGTTGTCCAGTGATAATTAGGTCACTTGAGCATAAGCTTTTGCAATGGCAATGGCTTTTGAAGTTCATGTTAATATTTTTAACAGCTGGTGACTTTGAAGCCTGGTTGACTACAGCTCCTTGGCTGGGGAGAGTTAAAATTTTCATAGGAGCAATCATGCTCCCTTGTTCCCTTCTGGCACCTGCACTTAAAATAAGTTGTCACCTTGTGCTCTGGCTCTACTTATCTTTTCAACATCCAGAAAACAATAACAATCAGAGTTTAATCTGACCATATTCAGCATGAAAGCCATTCAATAAATTCAGGTCAAGACAAAACACCCACTGATCACATAACCAAGTTATTTTCTGCTTGCTTTGTGCACAGTTGCAACTTTCACCAAACTGAACTTCATTCTTGACTACATACAAGATGACTTGATCACTGCAATTCTCTGTTCTGTGACGCTGATTCTTTTCAAATAAAACAAATCCAGACAATTCCAAAGAAATGCTGTAGCCTGTGCTGTTACTAAAGCCTCCAAACACCACTACATAAATTGTTTTCAAATTCGCGAATTAGCTGAAAGGCCCTGAGTGCTTCCGTTATAAAATTATATCTATCAGTTATAATGTTCTTCAGATGTCTCAACCTTCTTATATAGGCCAGCTATTCACCATTCAACCAATCAGGTGTAGGCCTACTTGCTCTTTTGCACAGTCTAGCTTTCTATTTCTCATCCTCCAGTCACCTCTTCTCTAAAATTCTATTTAGTCTTTGAAATCTGTGCTGTACAAACTCTATATAACAAACTCCCAAAAGACCTCTGACAATTTGCTCATTTTCCATCTACCTACATCCACATACTCTTCCCTCCTCAAGCCCTTTCTCCTGGGACATTTCATTGAAAACTCAAAACTGAACTCTTTAATCTATCTTGTCCTGATTTCCCCTTTCACCTTCCTGTCAGTATGCAAAATTTCCCACCTTATCATCTCACTTTTGACCTGGCACTAGAACTGACTCAACCACTTGGCTCTTAAGTGCCGACTTCATTTTACTAAACTCCGGTGCATAAGTTGCAGGGTCTCCCCAACACATCTTCTGCGTGGCGCTTAGAAATTTTGGCAATTTGCAATTACATTTTATGCATTGTTCATAGGTCTCTGCTTAGTAAGCATTTGAGACACATGCAGTGAGTAATGAAGCGAACAACCTGTTTACTTACGCATCTCTCTGCAGCCTGTATCCAGAATCGCTGTTCTGTCCATGACTGGTTTCGATACAGAACATCAGGAAAAGGATGGCGCCAATCCCAACCACTATTCTCGGAATCAACAGTCGCCTGCATGGCAGACCAGAAAAACCAGCTTCCATTCTCCGCAGATGCTAGATCAGTTTTATTGTAACATCCTTAAATTGCCGATGCAGATCACTTAAGCACAGAACACCGTTTAGTCAGATTCTGATTAAGTGCCTTAATCTCAGTTCTTCGACTTTATAAGAATTCCGCTCACAGGCTCCAAAACATCGCCTAAATCATAATCGTAATCCGCTTTCGTGTCGTCTGATTAACCTTGCAGTGTGATTATTTGCCTTATCTTTATTCAGAATTCTATGCCCGAGTTTCTAAAGGCTTTGCTACTACACGCTACTGACGCTCGCAGAAACTGGCCATTTCACCTTTCCTACTTGAGTCATTCGATAAACACCTTATCAGTCAGTCAGAGATTATCAGTGATGTCATGGACCGTTACACAACGGCGATGACGGCGGCGGCGGCGGCGGCGAACACGTACTTGACTTCAAGATGACGCGAAGACCCCAACCGGCCAAAGACAGCTCAGCAGATAACGTCTAATCCTACGCCATCCGACTACGTTGCCTTATGGACCCCAGGTACAGATAAGGCAACTATTAGCAGATTTCATTTTAAAGCACAGGTGTGCAATTGACTAACTGTTTCTGCAGGCCTACATGACGACACTGTTTTAAATAGTTTGTACTGTGTTCTCTAGTCATTGCCTTTGATGTGACTGTGCCCATCATAAGTAGTTTGTTGATGGTGCTGATGACAATGATGACGTTGCTGTTGCTTTAAACTAGAGAGTGAACAAAAACTGCAGTCAATGAAAATACTGTTTCTGTAATGCGATCTGCAGTTACACATGTCATACATGCCTGGGATAGTAATGTTCTCTAAAGATTATGTTCTTGTTAGACTAACAATGATAGTAACAAGTTAAGCAAGAGTATTCTAAACAAATATTACTGATTACTGCAACTTTGTGCTTGCTGGTTTGCCTATGTATCAACCGTCCTTGCTTCAATCAGTACAAAATTCTGTGGCCAGGTTGATAACACGTCTTCCCCATTTCTCTCATATCTCAAATTACATCATTCAGCAACTTCAATGGCTCCCTATCCTATCTTGTATACAGTTTAAACTATTGTCTCTGGTACTTAGAGCTTGCATAGGCCAAGCTCCAAAGTAGCTTTGTGATCTTATTCAGCCTCCACACTCCAGTACCTCATCCGCCCTTAGGTTCTCTAGGTCATCTGGATCTATTTGTTCCTCATGTTAAATCCTCACTTGTGCAGCAGAGGGCTTTTGCTGTTGTTGGCCCATCCCTGTCGCCTGTTGTCCCATCTCTGCTATCATATCATGCAAGGATCACTGTTGGTGATAGAGCTCAGTCAGCTGGATGTTTAAAGACGTTTTTATTTCCCCGGGGTTCTCATGCTGAAAGTGCCTCTGAGTAGTTTGTTCTGTTAGAAACACTATATAAGTTATCAAATACAAAACAATACAATATAAAAATATGTATAATTCCAAAAGCAAGAATTATAGGAATTAGTAATTAATTAATTAATTAGGAACTTCTACAGTGCTGGTGTCTAATGCACAAGGCATCAACCGATGGCACATCAGATTTAAGCCGCATTCAGATCAGTCCACTAAAACAGAGAGGCAGCCTACAGCGAAAAAGCCAACTGAAAAAGGTGTCTTAAGTCGAGAATGAAAGGACACATCAGACTGGGCATAACGCACTGATGCAGGAAGAGAATTCCAAAATTTCAGTCCAGCAACCGAAACAGCTCAGTTACCAAGAACAGTTCTAGTTTCTGGCACAACAAGAAACAGGCATTCAGATGACCTGGTTGAATAATGAGTTTAAGGAGTGAGGACAGATTTCAAGTATTGTGGTTGTCCAGAGTTCAATGTTTTGTAAACTATAAGCCCCAATTTAAAATAAATTCTTTGCACAATAGGAAGCCAATGTTGGGATTGAAGTACAGGGGTTATATGCTTACATTTTGATGTAACAGTTATGGCTCTGGCCAAAGAGTTCTGTATTCTTTGAAGTTTCTGCATGTTTGACTTTGTGAAACCGGTAAGAAGCAAGTTACAGTAATCAAGGCACCTGGAGGCCAATGCGCTAGCTAGAGATATCCTTGAAGGCGTAGGGACATCTTGCCGAATTCTGCATATGTCACGAATATGCATGTACAATGACTTACAAATTCCATGTACATTGTTGGTGAGAGACATAGTAGAATCAAAAATAATGCCCAAGTTACGAGCAGCATCAACCAACTCAACAAGTAAATCACCCAGTTTTAAAGATTTAAGCCAATCAAACTTCTTAAGCTGCTGTGAAGTGCCCAGGAGCATAAATTCATTTTTTTGATGAGTTAAGGAGGAGTTTGTTAGCCGCTATCCAAGGCTGCACCTCTTCAAAGGCAGTGCATAACAGCTGCACAGATGAATGACAAACTGTCAAAAGAAATGTACATTTGAGTATCATCAGCATAGAAGTGATATCCTAGTGAATGATTGTCTAGTAGTGTACCTAATGGTGTAGTGTATAGTGAAAACAAAAGAGGACCAAGCACAGAACCCTGTGGAACAGCACATGTCAACAAAGCACTAGACAAATAATTACCATTTATATATACTGCTTGAGTGCGTGGACTAAGATAAGTAGCAAACCGATTCAGGGCAGGAAGTGTGAGTCTTAGATATGTATCAAATCAAATCAATATATCTATCATATCAAATCAATTATTGATTGATTTGATAGGTACATTGATTTGATTTGTTTGATATAACTATTTGATTTTATAGTTTAAATGTCTATCAAATCAAATCAATATCAAGATCCCAACAGCAGTCTGTTAATTTTACATTGTTAGGTCCAGTGTAATACTGGTTGGCACTGTTCTACTTATTTGCATTCGCGAGTCTATCATGAACTGAAGAACTGCTCTTTTCTTATTTAGGCCGTGTCTTTATCTGCTCTGCCTGGTTTCCTTGTGCTTTCAATTTCTGTAGCACTGATTATGGCTGCCTCGTTATACATTGCTTTCTCTTCCACTGTATTGTATTATGCTACTGCTCCTTGCCAAATCTGGCAGAGACAGGTCTGTTGCTGGATTTACATATGCGTGCAGAAACTTTAATGGGTTCAGAACTCCTTGGCAAGAGCCATAACTCTGTCTTAGTGCACTGACCTTCCGGATATTGTAATGACTGCGCTTTGGCTTTTGGTGTGCCATTGGTTGATGCCTTGTGCATTGGACACAGGCATGACAGAAGTTACTCATTAATAATAATAACAGTTACAATAACTATTCAAACAGATCATCTGATTGCCATTTTCTGGTTGTACTGAGAACTAGCATTGTTCTTGATGAACGAGCTCTTTCAGTTGCTCGACCTAAATATCAGAATTCTCTTTTACAGTTGGCTTATGCACCATAGCTTGTCTGTCTGTCTCAGGGGACTGACCTTCTGGGTATTGACCTTAATTAAGGCTTAGTTTTGTTGTGCTGTTTCTTTGTGCCTTGTGCATTAGACACCAATGCTATAGAAGTTTTAATTTAATTTAATCTAATTTAATTTAATAATAATAATAATAATAATAATAATAATAATAATAATAATAATAATGTTGATGCAATGTAGTTGAATGATTTTGATAAAGCCACTGTAACAATGCACAGCGCTTTAGTCGATGAAAGGCAGACCAAGATGGATAAACCTGCTGTGAAACATTTGAAGTATTGGGTTAAGGTAAGGATTATATCAAGGACTCAGAAAAGTTGACTGATGAAGTGATATCCTGCCATACCACCCTCTTTCCTGGCACTTTTTCACCCCTCTTATGAAATGATCAAATCAGGGCAATAAGAGGATCAGGTTGATTATTGATAGATCTTAGTAGTTAGCTTTGTCTGCAGGAACTTAATGTTCAGTCTGATCATGTTCAAAAAGACTAGAGGTGAAGGCATGCACATTAAGACAGCAGCAGCTGGCTGGTCAACAGTTTTTACTCAACAGCTGACTGTAGCTGTTGACCAAATAAAGCAGTCATTCTGCACTGTGGTGTACTGTTAGAATATGGAACACCAGAGACAATAATCTAAGTCAAGAGGTACCAAGATCACCTGAACAAAACAGCTCCTTTCTTTTTCTCTTTCTCCACCACCACCACCACCACCACCTTCTCCTCCTCCTCCTCCTCCTTCTCGTAGTACTGTCAGAGCTGACGCTTATCACAACAGTCGACTTATCCAAACACAACAGACTGACTTCATATAGCTGGATTTGAAGAAATAGATCAAAGAAAGACTCGGAGGAAAACAGAACGATGTCTATGATAACATCAGCATGGAGTTTGATTTATGAGTGGTTCCAAAAAGATTCATTTTATATGGATATCATTGGTATGGCAGAATTTATTTGTAATTCTAAAATCCAGTTATTTATTCACTGCTTAACACAAATCAAGGCACGTTAAAGATGGCAGTAAGTAGACATATATTAGTGTAAATAAATAAATCACCACAAAGATGTGTCTGTAATCTTAAACTAGAATCTGCTAACAGCATAGATACTAGTGCTGCTCTTGAAAACAGTCAAGGTTGCTAAATTACTGCCTATATAGTCGATGTCACCAAAAAGAAATTGTGTTTATGCTAGAATATGTCTACTCTTGCAACACATTTTTTTGGCTCACAAACCTTAGAAGAACACTGATCAGTGTCACCTGACATCACAGCATCATTGTGCCTGCATAGCCGCCATACTTGTATCTGCTCCAGACAGTATTGCTGCCTTTTTTAATGGACAACCCCTATCCCTTCCCAGACAGTTACATAGCCTTAATATAAGACAAACAAATTGTTGTCTTTCTCCTTTAACAGTTATTAGCAAGCCTGGCACAAACTTAGCTGTAACAAAACTTAATCTCCTTAGTCATCAATACTTGCAGTGCTTATGACAAGAGTCAACCTCATCCATTCATACAGTCATGTGCCACATGTAATGGCACACAAGTAATCATGAGCAGCTCCTTTGACCCGTAGCTGTGCTAAACTTGGTAGCAGTGCATTCATTTATGTAACCTCCCATTTACAACAAAGGTGATAGATACAATACAGTAGCTGAATTATTATATACTATTATTATTATTTATTGTTATTATTATTATTTGTTATTATTATTTGTTGTTGTTGTTTATTATTATAATTATAATTTTATTTTTTTATTTTATTTTTTGCCCCAACGTATTTATAATCCCTCAGGAAGTTAAAAAATTATCAGGAAGAAAAATTATATTCTGAGATGGCTAATCTTTGCTGATGTCTGGCTCCTCAAAAGTGCCCCGGAAGGCAATCGAATTATTATTATTATTATTACCTTTGGTAATTAGCAATGATGTAGCATCAGAAGCAATGACAAGTCATCTGCTGTTGTATCCTTATTGTTTTATTCAGCATTGGAAAGCAAGAAACAAGGTAGACAATAACTAGAAATAGTCAACTGTTTTCAGGAAGCAACTGTCTGGTCATTGGTCTCTTCTGGGCGGTCAGTGGTCTTCTGATGTTTGTTGATTTGACTGGACGACCAAAATGGATGACAAAGTACAAAACACAGCCAGGAAGGAACGAACCGGTCAGTATACATCACCTCTACATCTCTAAATGGCAGTTTTCAGAATTTTATTACGGCTGTATGCATGTGTCAAGACACTTGATGCAGCATCTTTCAAAGACGTTGCAAGAGTCATTATTAAACAACAGGTACAGTTACCTAAGCCAGTTTGTCTGACTACATTTATCCTAATGGTTCCATTCTTGGACCTCTACACACCCTGATAAGGACCTGCTGCAGGCCTGGAACAGGAACAGGCCCTAGTGGTTTATTAGGTCAAAGTGGTCTCATGCACCATTTGCTTCCATACAAGATACACTTTAATAAGTCTGTTTATAACTCCTCTTCATCCAGTCCTCTGATGCTAGTATTGAAGGTCTTTTTTGATAACAGGCTGCTCTTAAATCCAGTCAAGGCTGAGTTTCTGCTTCTCAGAACACCACAGCAACTAAATGAAGTTAACTGGCTAAACTTTGCACACTAAACTGAATTGCCATATTAAATATGTCATTCAATATGCAATCATCATGCAATCTGGGCATTGCATTGACTCCAAATTATCCTATGGGGAACAACTCAGTTCTTAGATCTAACCATTACACCATTACCACATCTGAATATGTGCAGGATTATGCACAGCACTTTCTTCTCTGCCCTTTTGTCTGTGGCTATTTGTGGTCTCTGCAAATCTTTTCTTACTCACACATCTCAAAACCCAACTTGACCAATCTCAAAAGAGTTCAAACTGTTTGGGCCAGAAATATCTCCAAAACTAAAAAGCATGCACATATATCTTGCCTTCTTAAATTGCTGAATTGGCTTCCCATAGAATAGCAAAACATCTTCACAGTGGGTAATCTGTGTATAAGGTTTTGCATTTTTGTCAACCATGCTATCTTTACTGCATGCTGATTCTTTCAGCTTATTATTATCTTGAGAGATCCTTTCATAGGCTCACTTGGACTGTACAGAAACGATGGACATGACAGACCCCAAAATCTGGAACTCTCTTCTGGCACATGTTTACTATACAGTTTTGTTGGCCTTTAGATGGCAAATGAAACTTGTCTTTGCCTGAACACATTTCCCCTTCTGTATCTTTCCAGATTGTCCTGTGATTTTTGACCTGAGTAACCCGGGATTTGGCTTGAACACCGTTTTCACTTGGCAGAAATCCTGAAGCCTCTAGCATTTTATTACAGTGGCACCACAGAAGTTCTCGGGTTAGATTAAATTAGATAGTATCTGTAAGTCTAGAGACCTAAGATACTCAAGAAATTATAACATTGAACAAAATGCTGACCAAAAGTCCTTCTGAAACAGCAGTCAAGCCATGACTTGCCAACGCAGTCCTCTATAATAGCATTGCTATCAATGCCACATGTTCTTACAGTAATCTTCATCAGCATCAGCAACAAATCACCACAGTACCAGACATGTGTATTTACTTTTCCTTGAGCAAAACCATCTTCTCCTAATTCATGTTTTACTCTTATGCCTTAGCTTGAATTGCCCTAGCTCTAATTGACTTAGCTTTAATTTCCTTAGTTCTAATTTCTTTAGCTCTAATTATGTGGTTACAGATTGTGAAATATTTATTTCTATTCACTGGCGCTAAATCATCAGTGGGCAATTGTGTACAAATTCTATAAATTCCTATTTGTAGAAGTATCTGTGAAAGTTGGTCTTTGTTAAACTTACCTTTGTTAACTCCTTAGGTGGATCACGATAAGCTGGTTGCTGCCATAATTGTGGGATTAAATAACCAGTTCATCGTTGGTCTTCCAACTTCAGCTGTTCTCTACTACGTAAAAGTGCACCATGGATTCTCCTGCTCACCAGACGATTTACCTTCACCTCTGACAGTTATTGCACACCTGTCTGCTTTTCTCATTTTCGAAGAGATTGGATTCTACTATAGCCACAGGTAACAACAATTCTGCTCTAACTTCTACATTTGAAGAGACATCTTAGAATACAAGCCTTGCTTAAATTTTTTTGATCTGTTTAGTTCTTAAAGGCTTAATGAATCAAAAACATAATTAATGACATAAAACAGCTAAAGCATTAACTGCATCTCATTTTGTTATGACCATTAATTTATTCTGAGCACGTATATAGCACCTTCTTAAAACACGAGTGCTCCCAGGACAAGCTGAGCTGAACTTGTTCAAATGAACAGTTGAAACAAATTGGTCTTGTTTTGAATCCAAGGCCATGAATAGATTCTTTAAATACATGCAACTGAATGAACAGACAATTTGCCTCCAGACTTTGGATCAGCTAGAATGCCCGTCTGCCCGTCATAGGCGTAGGGAAGGGGAAGATCAAAGGCCCTACACTGGAATTGGCCAATGTTTAGTCAATAGTTGATAAATCACAAAAGAGGCTCAAAATTCATGAAATTAAGCTAGGCCGAAAATTTTTTCCAGTCTGGTACTGTAAATAGTTCATTCTGTCTATTGATAAATATATCAGAATAACTGCAGAATAAAAAACATCAGATTTACAACAAATAGCTATGCGATATATAAAATTTGACTCTTTGTATGTCCCTCGCTTAGCTTATGTTGGTGGAAATCTTGAGTGTTTTAAACTTTAATCGAGTGACATAATTATGAATTAGTGTGATAAATAAATTAAAATCATCTAAATACAGACCACCAATTTTATAAGAAAACATTCTGCAACACGAAATGTTTAACTTGTTTTCTGAAAAGTGCTTTTTTCCTAGCTTAAAGCAGGGAAGCATGCGATCTTGCATCGGGAGATTATTATGAGCATTAATTTATTTTAAAATGTGCCTTTTTATCCGGTTAAAATTTTTGTAAATGGCTTCACTTGGTTTAAATTAAAATCAAAAACCAGGATATTCTTACATTTTAGAATTTCTGGTGTTTTATTAAAATAGAGATTTTATATCCAAAAAATCAAACATTTTTTTGGCTTCCAGGAGAGTGGGGAAATAGAGCACTCAAACATATTATAAAAATTCCCTGGGCCTCATCTGACTTTAATCCTGCTGATGCCCATGTCTGCAGGTTTCTACCCACAAATGTCACTCTTCTACGTTAAACCTGTTTATGCCAGACTGCAATGTTCAAAAGCTGCGTTGTACAAACAACGTTACTCCAATTCAGGCTGCAAATTGATCACAGTTGTATTGTGTTGACCCAGTCTAGTCTAAAGATTGGTACAAGTCCTTTGTCTGATGATGTTCAGCTGATAACAATGAAAGCTGAACACATGAGCTGTGAGATCAGTCTTGTAGATATGAACCATCACTGATCACTTTGGGGGTAGTCCTTTAAGGACGTCTGCAAAGAAGGATTGGGAGGGTCACCCAAATGCGGACAAATGCAAACAGTGGGAGGGGATTATGCTGAAAGCAGACATCTGCATGTAAATTTACTATATACAGTTATTTCAGTGCAGCTTGCACCTCAGACACGAACTTCAGTCTGACAGCAGACAGTCTGTTCTGCACTCACTCTGATTCAAGTCGCTCTGCTGGATGCTGCAGTATCAAAGTATTCCACCCAGTAGCAGAGTTATCCCTGCAAGATCAACAGGTTAGCCTATTCTAGGCAAATCTAATCTAGGCAATTTGTACTCCACTGGAATGCCAACACCCGCAAAGGGTGTGGGAAGGATGATGCCAAATGTGGATAAATGCAGACAAGAGAAGGAGGGGTTCAATGTAGGTCATTTTTTGCAGACGTCTTTTATGGACGACCCCTTGTGGATCATGAGGTCAGCTGAAGGTCTGTTATTGGCTGCATTTGCAGATTGTTTCACTGGGGACCTCTGTACAAATCCATCCACAAGAAACACCACGAATGGACAGCACCAGTTGGAGTCATTGCCATCTATGCACACCCAGTGGAACACATCCTGGCGAATATCCTGCCATTCGTCCTCGGTCCAATCGTAATGCGAGCTCATCTCCTAACCTCATGGATCTGGTACACTATGGCAATCTTAACAACTGTTATCCACCACAGTGGTTACCATCTACCGTTCATGCCTTCACCAGAATTTCATGACTTCCACCATCTCAAGTATGTATTTCTCAGGTTTTTATCATTGCATAATAAAATGCTTATAGAACATCCTACCAAGAACTCTTTAGAGGTACACTTCATCTTAGTGTTGGTTAAAATATTTTTCTGTAATGAAAAATACTTAATACATCACTTCTTAAAGAAAATCTACCTATCAGAAGCCTACCTAACCCAGACCTGTCAAATAAGTTCAATGCAAATCATTTAATATGAAATGCAGAGAACGAGTGTGAACAATTCGTGTGAACCGAATTTCGTCTTAACCGTTTTTTTAATTCCAGTTTTTAAATTATTAATATAAGCAGCTACTGTAGTATACACACAGCAATTGATGGGTCTTAGCACCCATAAAGGAGTACACGCATTCAAACAGGCTACACAAGACTACACAAATTCTTTTAATTCTTCCCTACATGTAATTATTTTAAAAGATAATAAAAGATGAACTTCTTAAATTTACAGACATTACTTTAAAAATCAAAGATTATAAAAGGTCATATTCTATGCTGATAACATTGCCACGCTTCAAAGATGAGTCATAACAAGAAGTAAGATTACCTTGAAGATCCGATTCGGCTGAACTCGGCCTGCACCTCAGATTCAGGTGTACTGACTATGCACGTTATAAGTGCTTTAATAAACAGATAAAAAATAAAATATCTACTGCATTTTATGTAGTATGTATAAATTATAAATGCTACATCTTATATTCTCTTCTACACTACAAGTATTATCCATGAATGCAAAAGTATTTCATTGATACTATGAGCTGGTGAGATTAATATAATGGAGTAGATCAAAATGTCACAGCTCACTAATAAAACAAAAACACCAATGTTAATTCAGCAAGACCAAATCGAAACACGGCTGGCCTTTGCTTTTTATTCATATTGAAAAGAACATCACTTAACTGACCAACAACTCTGTGAAATTATAACAGTTGTGTATCAAAGAGAAAAGAAAATGTGTTTTACATAAAGATGTTTAACAGTAATTCAAACTGATATGCAGCTAAATAATAAAAATATCATAGATTGAAAACCGAATGTAGTTGACTTCCTAGCAGGCTGAAAGAAGCTCAGCACTGAGAGGGGTGGCGTCATCGGACATTTGAACCTGCCTGAGAACCAGAAGAAGAACTGACTTCCTGTCCTATTATTTTCAAAATGGACAATAATTCATTTAGAGAATTTTTATTTCTTTTGAACTGAACATTAACAAATTGTAACATCTTTTTACATTCAGCTTTTTATTTAGAGCAATTGTTTATATTCTTGTGAATAGTAAATGATGCATCTCCATTCTCCAGTGTTTCTAACTAAGTTGATATGTGATGAACAGGTTCAATTGCAACTATGGAGTGACAGGATGGCTTGACTGGCTGCATGAGACAGACAGAATATTCCGAAACACCATCTACCAGAAGCGAGACAAGGTGATGCTCACACTGAAGCCAGCATCTGTTACCTTTCCCTCTCCAACACCAACGCCAGCAACAGCAGCAGGATCGTAATACCCAGATTGCCAGCTGAAGATGGTCACCATCTCCAGTATGTTACAGCAGTTCTCGTAAACTGAGCACTGAGTATCCCAACACAACATAGACATCATAGCTTTAAGTCTCCGTCTAGCAGTTTTACAACTCTTGATTTGTTCTTCAATGTGTCAGATCACTAAATAAGTTTCCATAATTACTGATTGCATTTTTACAATATACAGAAATGTTCTTTACTTTTTGCTACCTTAGGTGTGGCTTCATTAATTGGTGGGACTCCAAATGTGATTCATTGCCCATGCAAAGGGCATTGATTTTAAGATCCTCTTGCTGACGCGTAACTGCCTGGCTGGTTGTGCTCGATCCTATCTAAGGGAACTGTGTATTTCAGAGTGACTAAATAAAGAAATCTAGGATAAAAAGCATTCTGACATAAGCGCAACCAGACAAATGTGCAAAAGTGCACAGCAGAACATTTAATTTTTAATGAAACTGAATACAAAATGTTATGTTGCAATGTATCTTTATTTTGTTCTGATATTAAGAGACATCTTTATTTAGATGCAAAATTCAAAACACTACAGCATGATTGTTGGTAAAACCAAGCAGACACTCAGTAATAGGTACACTACCATAAAAAGGAATTAGCGTTTTTTGCGACAGTTAAGAAACACATTTTTCGACTTGGACACATTGAGAAGAATTCACCCGACTGATAGCACTGAACTTGGACCTTTATGTGACTTGCTCCATTTGAAAATGGTCAACCAATTTCCAAGGCCTGAACTGATGGGCATTTGTGAGCAACTGTCAGCTGAAATGAATGATGTCAAGCTTCAACCAAATTGTTTGGAAGAATGACTTGATTACCTTCATTGGCAAAATGAAGAAATGTTGCAGCAGTAAAACTGAATATGTCTTTTAAACAAATTATGTTTTAAGATTCAGCCTTAAGTTTTAACAATGCGAATGAAGCTTAATACATGCACATGGCAATGGGCACTAACTACTTTAAAAGTACTTTTACTACTTTCTAACTACTGAAGAAGTACTTTAACTAGTAGGTAATAACTCATTTAAATAAATATTAGTTAAATACTTCAAAAACTACTTTTTAAAACTACTTTTGCTCATGCTGTAAGATGGGAACGACAGACTGACAGTGATGAACTATTGAACTAGACATTATCTTTTATTAATTCATAATCACATGACTATTCTTGAAGCTGAAGTAAAACCCAGTGAGCAGCAGTGTTGCCTCCTGTGGCAGAAAAATAATTTGAAGGCACTGGAGACAAGTTGGTAAGTATGCATCTGAAAAAGTTAGAAGAGTGATTAAATACAAATTTAGATTTTGTAGTTTAACTACTAGTTACAACTATTTTTGAAGAATAGTAATTAAACTACTTTTTAACTACTTAAAAAGTAGTTTAACTACTACCTGCAGTTGCTAACTTAAGTAGTTAACTATTGCCCATCACTGCTTGCTTGGTACTTTAAACTAATACACATGTAAACAGAATTTATGGTATTTAATTCGTTACATATTATATGATTTTTCACGACATACATAGCACTTCCTTCAGAGCGCATATGTTGGCATATGTTTGTCGATGATATTTTGATGCACACTTCTTCGTGTGTCATATTTCAGCGTCACCTGTCCCTGGTTGCAGATCTCTTCACTCTGCAGCAGCAGGTGTTCTGGTTGTCCCTCTGTCCCGTGCTTTCACAGTGCAACAGGGAAGCTTTGCCTTGGTTGGCCCTTCACTCAGGAACAACAGGCTGCCATGCAACCTGTGATGTGAGCTTCTCCCTCTTTCTCTGCCTCTGTTTTGCAAGCGACTGAAGACCATTCTTGTGTTGTCAGGCGGGGACCACCTCTGAGTAGTTTTCTTGAAGAGGTGCTATATAAATGTGCAGTTATGATTACAATAACCTGAACCAATTAATATGTTGTGTTTAATGATTTAACAATATTTGCAAGAACACAACACAAACAAGGAAACTGAAAGTGTACATAATGCAGTCTTAATATTAAATTTAATATAACATGCATAAGATGCAATAACTGAGGAATTACTGGCAATTACACGAAGACTCGAGTGAATAACAATGAAACTAAATCATGGCTGCGTCTTAACACATCAAGGTACTTGACTTCGATTCATATTTGATTTACATTTTGTAAGGATGCGTTGTCCAGATTATTTAACTGCACTGATCACGTGGAGAGGCAACTTTTCACACAGTCCTTCATTATGAATTACATCACCAATTTAACACAACACCAGGATTTGAACTGTGAATGCTCTAGTTTAAAGCTAGTAGCTTTCATCATAGCCATCACTCCACACTTCCCAGAGCACAATGCAGCAGATTCATCATGCACAGCCAACAACATCAGACACAACATAAAAGTGAAGGCTTTTAAGTCATTTAAATTGTGACATGCAAAAGAATCACAAGATATTCCAACAGCTTAGTAGTACATCATTTCTTTAACCACAATTAAAGGAAATTTCTGCTCTAAAGTCTTTAAGTCCTGTGTTCATTTCTCATTTCAAAATATTCTTGTGCAGACTTATGTGGCTCTAAAAGAGATCAAACACTATTAACATCCTTGTTTCAACCCTAAAATATACAAAAGGTTGACTAAATACAGGCTTTTATGCACAACCCACAAATTAGAATGTTGTCTATAAACTTATGGAGCACTAACTAACATCAATCAAAAATCACAATTTCTCGCAAAATATCAAGTTCAAAAACTGGCCCAACCACAAAAATAAATTTGCTGCTAAACACAACCCAATAAATAACACTCTAACCAATTAAGAGAAATCAAGAAGCAAAATACAGAACTGCTTGCTTATTCAACAGTCAAGTAGGATGTTATCAGTTTGCTTGAAAGTGGCAGTTACACGTAAAACACCACGGCCATCGAGTACATCATCCCTACCATTACTGTGATACACTAGTGTCTGTTTTTGACAGCAACAGTATCACTGATAGCATCTTCTTTACTCAACAACAGTTCTAGCCCTACAGATTTAAAACATAAACATCCCAAAAGATATTGCAAGTTTTCATGCAACTTTCTGCAATCAAGCGCAGTTGTGGTTTCTAACTTCTGTCATTCGTTTGTTCTTCTGCTGGTAAGGTGGTTCTTAGAGGTGAGCGGTTATTTCTCAGGTGCATCAAATCCTTTTTCTATACAAGACTAACTATTTGAATCGCATCTTTGCACAGTTTTAGAGGGTTAACAATGTTATGAAGTAAAACCTCACCCTAGGGCTTTCTGCACATTTAGCTCTGCTTCTGAATTGCAGTCCCCCTTCCCCACTGCATAATGTAATGTACTGTCACTGAACATTTTATAGAGCCTCAAAAATACCTCTGAAGGCACTCCTTGCCAGCCTAAATGGTAATAGAGTTCATTAAGAACAAGAAGTTCATCCATGAGCAAACAATGCTAAGACAACTGAAAGAGTCACCCACAGTGGGCTCTTGCACACTTGTAGAGCCCAACCAACAAAGTCCCAACCAGAGTTAAGATTAAGTGCAGAATTCCTGGTCTGTGTTGTATTGAAGATGTGAAATGGCCGAATGAAGTCCACAGCACACGGTTATGTTCGCTCACTTCACTGACTGGCACTACCTCACATATGACAGACAATGCAGCATCCAGACATTCCTCAGGCCATCAGGTCTGTGCAGAACAGGCTTTCAGTATTCGCCACTGCATCATCAAATTTAAAATTTCCTGGTCACAGACGGCAGGTAAGTCTGGGGCTTGAAACTGTTCCAATGGGAATCAGTCTGCCTATTATAAGTCAGCCAATTCAAAATGGTGGTCGGGCTTTGGTAAAATGCAATTAAATACCATCCAAACCTACAAGAAATCCAAAGCAGACTTTAAAAAACTTTGAAACACAGATTTGGGCCCAGAAGAAGAGTGAACATAATGAGAATTATAAAGTAAATTCCACGCATGATAAACTAATTTATCAAAATAAACAACGGCCATCTTGGCTGTTAGACACCTAGTGAGTGATAATTTTGCATGTACAGAAGTGTGTATATACAGTGTATATATGTGGACAGTATACAGCACCTCTACATACTTTCTATGGGCATGATAGACTATTACAGGCTAAAAATCTTGTTCATCTTCTTCATGCTGACTGATGCTCGCCTGCTGGAGAAGCCAGGCAGCCACACAGACACAAAAACACTGATGCTGGTAATTGGAAACCCAAGTCTTATTCACAGTTATGTCAGGTTCTGAATTCACCTCAAGCTAGTAGAGGCGACAACATACCAGTGAAATGACTGCAGGACAATATGCTCAATTGTAAACTATTAGAAAATTTGCACCTGCATGTGCAAACTATCATTGTCCTAAGCAGTCTAAACTACCAGCATTTGCTTGCCAGAGAAGGCACTGAAATGACAATCGGATCAGTTTAACACACAAGAAAAAACACAAAACAAGAAAAACTCATGCTTAACTGTTATTTTCCAACTTCCTGTTACAATCTGCTGCACACATCATGACTAGGAGTCCATTGATGGCTGTTTATTTTAGCGAGGAGTGGCCTGAGAAAGCTGCAAAAGCACCAACCTACAGCCAGTCCCGGCTTTCACTGGAAGCATAAGTAAAGTCTGCAATTATTCTTATGTTCAACAAGCACCAGAAGCAAATGCAATACTTAAGCTACCACCACAAATCACACAGAAAGCAAATGTAAAAAAGAAATAGTGTGGACCCGCTAATGCAAAATTTTTGGGGAACAAGCCATCGAAATGGTGTGCAGACTAAGCCAAGTGTAAAATGGCATATTACAAATATTTAAATACATGTACATGTACAATGGATATGCGATACGTTTTGCAAAACGGGATGAAAACGAAAAGGAAATAAGCCTTACAGAGTATGTTCATGTGATTCAATTAAACCTGCTTCTGTTCAGATATTTAGTGCTACACTGAAGTTCTTTATACTACACTATATAACTAACACAGAGTGTTAAGTTAATAGCTTCGGGGGACAAGAAAGCAATTCGCGTTATACGGCATCATGGGCAAACTGGTAACATGTAAATACAACCACACTTTAACTCAAAAAATCCACTCACAAAGAACCAATTTACTGATCAAAACTTCTTATTCTGGCACTGTTCAGTAGTTGTCATGACTCAGATTGAATTCATTTCCAAAGTAAACAAAATCATTTCACACTAACTTCATGAAACCACTGCACAAACCTTTGACAGAAGAAAGTAAGACTTCTTTACGTAAGATGCTGATATGGTAGCGTTCAATATCAACAAAAAAGCACCAGTAAAAATTTGCATATGCACAGATGCTAGACTACAGTGAAAAACAAAAACCTCAACCCATGTATAATAGAAACCTCTGGAAGAGACTATCATCATGTTCTCAAAAACCAAAAACCAAAGGCACAAACCAAACAACATCTTTTGATACATAAAGAAAATCTGTCAATAAATAAAATTAAAATTAGGAGTCATCCACAAAGGAAGTCCGCAAAAATACATACTTTGGACGCCTCCCTCCCTCGTCTCCATTTAGCTTTACCCTCCCCATCCCTTTTGCAGACTCCAATACAGTTCTAAGGACCACCTTGCTACTCGTTCAGGGCCGACTGTGCTCTGGAGTAGGTACTTTGATAACTGCTGCATCCAGCAAAGGGACTCTAATTAAGTACAATGCAGTACAGACTGCTATCTGACTGAATTTGGTGTTAAGGCAAAAGCCGTATAGAAATAACTGTACAGCATGTACCAATCTAGGTGCAGGCGTCCTCACTGAGCACAAACTTCCCTCACCCATTTACGCATTTGTTCACATTTGAGTAAACTCTCCCCCTCCCTCTTTGTAGATGTCCTTTTTTATGGACGACTCCTTAGATATTAATTTGAATATGGAATAAAATGAACATAATTTAAATGAACGCAGAAACAGAGTGTATGGCATATGAAAAACGCAAAGCACATAAAGTGTTAACATGAAGAAAAGTTAGTGAAAGGGATAAACGTGACTAAGGCAAAGTGCAGTCTTTTGCAATTGTCTGCTGTGGATGGTGGCACATTGAACTCATTAGACTAGCTTCTTAGCCTCAAAGAATCGCTTCAGGTGTCTCATTTGCCAGACACCCGTGACAAGCAGAACAATTGTCTGACAAATTGCCCACCATAACACACGCTGGTTTGTACTTTCGCTTGTCTCCCGGAATCTCTCTTCTCGAAGCTGAAAACACACAAAACATGTAATTTGACACAGTTCTTCCTCTGACTGCCAACAGTTTCCCGCTGATCCACCATTTCCTTCTGTCTGGTGGGTGCTCCCTTCTCTGATGCAGAAGTTTCAAGTCATTTATTTCTACTAATATTTAGAACTGGCCCAACCAAGGTCAAAGTTCTGCTAAAGTATTTTTTATTTATTTTAAACCTTTAAAGTAAGGATTCCGATATGACTAGTTTATCACATTTATCCAGTAATTGTATCTAGTCCTTTGGCCATCTTGCCTGTGTGTTGGAGAATATTCTGATCAACTTCACTTTTAACCTCAAAGGTCAAAGTGACCTCACTGATCTTGCATTAGGAAGGAAGTCTACCTGTTACCTAATCAGGCGAGAACCTAATCAGGAGAGAACCTTGTGACTCCACTGAAACCAGCAGAATTGGAAAAACTTGTGCTGCAGTCATCATTCCTCATCCTCGATGCAACACGGATCAGGAACTCCGAACATGGTTTCATCTGTCAACTCTGGATGTGGGACTCCATTGCTTGGGTTCTATGTAAGTGTGAAAGAGCTCATCAGTGGTGACTCCTGCTGCTATTTGAGCATCATTTGCTTATAAATGAACTTGTCGTTCTGAATGTACTTTAACACCACTCAGGCTAGCAAATGTATCGCTTTGAAAGAACCTTGAAAGGAGTCTGTTAAGTGTCTAGATACATGTGTGTGTGTGTGCTCGTACAATATTTGGAAATGCAACATTTGATCGTGAAATGTTTGATTAATCAATATTTCATCACACAATGTTTGATCACAAGGCATTTGGCTTGACGTTTTATGATTTAATTCACGTGACAATTTATGAAACAAAGACAAAAATAACAGAAAGAGCAAAACAGTCAGAAACACTATTGCTGATTAAGCCAACCATCAGCGAGGTAATGAACTTCAGCAATAGTTTAAATGCTGCAAGTGTTTCTACAAATTGTTCACAGAAATTTATGACAGTTTCTGCTTATGAATACTGGTAAGTTAGGTGATATATCACCCAGAGAAATTTCACTGTCTGTTCTTCCGTAAGTTGCAATGGTACCGGAATATTTTCTATCCAGTTGGCAGTACTTCTTTTGCTAAGAATTTTCTGTTTTCTGCTTGTGCGATAACATATGTTTTACTTATATTTCTCCATTCTGACTAACCTTAATATCGCAAAATGAAAAGGATTAAGTGATGAGGCCCACAAGCTCCATACTGGTCATCATTTCACCTAAGAGGTGATTTCAGTTTGTGAGCCCTTGTCTAAACAGCAAAACGTGACTTTTGCTTTGTTCACATTTAATAATTAATAATAATAATAATAATAAAAAGCATTAAGGCAGAGAAGAAACCATCCGAACCAGCGTCCTCTCTCTTTAAATCCCTCCTCAGCAGATCGCAAAGTCCTTCTCCAAAAGGCAGAGCGAATCGCTCACCAAGTCCCTCGTCTTCTTGCAAGGATCAGGCATCGGATTCGGTAAAATGCTCAAGTGCGATTCTCCGCAAAGTGAAGCAGAAAAAGCCATTTCAAGTTCTGATAATTTACCCAAGAGCTTCAAATGAGATGGCTTTCACGATGAGAAATGCACCACCGAAGTGTTGACACAAAAAACATGCGGGCTCATAAAACACATTCCCAAGGCCGCTCATTCCTCTTTGGGCCACCTAGTCTCTCAGATTATAAATCCAATGCCCAATTTTCAGCACCGATTGCTTTTGTTAAGTGGAATGGGCACCACAATGAGGGACCCCAGGGTCCAGAAGCTATAGCATCAGCTGTGACCGCTAAATTGGAAGATGGTAACATCAGAGCAGCGGTGCGGATTTTGTGCTCGGAGGAACAACCAGTCCGGGCAGACCCGACATCCTTTGCAGACCTTCAGGCCAAGCACCCCATTCCCTCTCGCACAGATAAGGACATACCACCTTTAAATCAAAACCTCTCAGCTTTTCAGGTTACAGAACAGAATATTCTGCATGCGGTCCTTCCTTTCCAGCTGGTTCCTCGGGTGGCCCTGATGGGTTGCGACCAAAACATATATTGGACCTGATTACAAGTAAGGAAACTGGCCCAGAGGTTCTTTCCTCTATTACCTCTCTTATTCATCTTCTGTTGGAAGGCTTCTGTCCAAGCACAGTCACTACCATTCTTTTTGGTGGTACTTTAATGGCCTTAAGGAAGAAGTCAGGTGGGCTCCGGCCCATTGCCATAGGATATGTTTGGCGCCGCCTGGCCTCTAAATGCGCTAATTCTTTTGCTTTGAACAACCTGTCCGGTTACTTCTCTCCTCTGCAACTCGGGGTTGGCACTCCTGACGGCTGCAAAGCGGCGGTTCAAGCCCCTCATCGATTTCTTGCTTGCTCACCACAAGACTCGGTGTTAGCGAAGCTTGACTTTAGCAAAGCTTTTAACAGTCTTAATCGTAGACCTATGCTGGAAGCGGTGGCAAATCTGATCCCTGAACTATACCCATACTGCTATCTTGCTTATGGAACACCTTCAGTTTTAAAATTTGGCAACTTTTCCATCTTATCACAAACCAGCCCTCAGCAGGGGGACCCTTTGGGTCCACTCCTCTTTTGTCTGCCTCTGCAACCGCTGCTTTCACGTCTGTCCTCTCCCCTGGTGCAGGGTTATCTTGATGACCTAACCCTGGGCGGTAAGATCTCTGTTGTGGCTGGCGATGTCGGGGTTATCATGTCAGAAGCTGTTGCAATGGGTCTGACTTTGAACTTCACGAAATGCGAGGTCATTTCACAAACTCAACACGCCATTCTTCCGGACCCACTAAACCACTTTTCAGCAACATTACCAGATGATGCCTGCCTCTTGGGAGCACCTTTATCTCTCGGGGGAGCCCTCAGGTCTGTTCTGGAGACCAGAGTTTCAGAACTCAGGGTCGGTGTCTCGCGCCTAGCATCCATTGGTAGTCATGACGCCCTCGTCCTTCTTCGCTGCTCTCTTAGCTCACTTAATTTGCTTCACACCCTCAGATGTGCCCCTTGTATGGACCACCCGTGCTTGAGCATGTTTGATCTTGTACTGCGAGATGGCCTCTCGAGCACCTTGAACTTGGCTTCGTCGGACATGCACTGGCTTCAGGCCTCGATCCCGGTTAAGGATGGTGGATTGGGTATTAGATGTGCAGCCTTTTTGGCCTCAGCCACAGGTACCACACCTCTCCAGGCATCCATCCTGGCCGGATCCGGTACTGACGCTGTGGGAGATGATGCCTTTCTTATGGCCAGGTCCCAATAGAGTTTGGTATCAAATGTACCCTTTCCAGACGACCCAGTTGCACATAAACAATCAGCATGGGATCGTCCTTTGATTACGAAGGACATAGCCACCTTACAAGCGTCTGCCGTATCGGACTATCACAGGGCGCGGGTCATGGCGGCGGCTTCACCTCATTCTAGTGACTGGTTGTTTGCCCTTCCGATAAGTGCCTGTGGCCTAAGACTCGGAGATGAGGCAGTACGAGTGGCCGTGGGTTTGCGCCTCGGTGCTGAGATCTGCACCACTCATAGGTGCCCTTGTGGTTTAATGGTCTTGACTGATGGTTCTCATGGTATGGCTTGTCGTCTTGGACCCGGTAGGACTGCCAGACACGCAGCTCTAGATGACCTAATATGGCTAGCTTTAGTGAAAGCGGGTTTCCCTTCCTCTAAAGAACCAGTTGGACTTTCAAGATCCGACGGTAAACGCCCAGATGGCGCTACTCTCATTCCCTGGGAGGCGGGCAGGTCTATGGTCTGGGATGTTACTGTTGTTGACACTTTGGCTGATTCTTACTTGCCTCACACAGCCACAAATGCAGGCTCAGCGGCAGAGTTGGCTGCTCAGAGGAAGATCACCAAATATACCGATTTATCGGCTTCTTATCAGTTCATCCCTTTGGCCTTCGAGACCCTTGGCCTGATAAATTTACAGGGCCTGGAGTTCTTATCTAATCTGGGTGGACACTTGACCAGGGTTTCCAGAGACTCAAGGGAGACCGCTTTCCTTTTCCAATGTGTTGCCTGCACAATTCAACGTTTTAATTTGATTGCCTTCCAGGGCACTTTTGAGGAGTCTAACATCAACGAAGATTAGCCATTTCAGAATACAATTTTTTCATCCGGATAATTTTTCAGCTCCCTGAGGGATAATAAATACCTCAGGGCAAAAAAAAAATAATAATAAAATTTACATAGGGCCACAGCATGGCCAAGGCAGAAGAAAATGGTGCTGTAAAATATCAACAAAAGGAATTTTGGTCCTGGCCTTGGTTTCTTGGCCTTGACCATCATGGGTAAAAGGGATCACTGTTTGTTGATTCCCCATCAGTCTGCTTGATCCACAATTATTCTATGTCTGAACCTTCATCTGCATTTAATCCACCAATTATTCCATGCAGTGTTCAGTCCGTAACCATGTCATTCAGTTCCAAGTGGAACCTGGTCTGCCACATGTCCCTTTTTGTCAGTCTCTGTCAGTCTTTCTTCATTACAGCCTCAAGTCGAGTGAACTGATTAAGAAACGCAAACTGTGTTCAATGGCAGAAACTAACATGGTTGCTCTACTAGCCCTGATCTCCTTGTAGGTGACGTGGTCTCACAGCCCATGTGATTTAAAACCCTTGAATGGCTGCAAGGCATTAATTAAAACAGTTACCAGCTTTGTTATTTAAACAGTTTGTAAAATATTCTCAAGAGATGCCCTTAAGTCTACAAGTCAGTCAAAACAGCATACAATATACTAAGCAGAAAGACAACAGTTGGGCCTCATCATTGTTGTTATTTGTCTACACAGGTCACTAGAGGTAATCTTGCTAACTGTGAACAAAAATTACATTGTGATTTAAAGGGAATCCCAGTTTTTAACATTCAGTTTTGTCAAACTTACTCTTAACTGGTTCACTGTGGCT
Organism: Norana najaformis; assembly: GCA_964023275.1. Lineage (NCBI taxonomy): Eukaryota > Metazoa > Annelida > Clitellata > Crassiclitellata > Hormogastridae > Norana > Norana najaformis. The sequence continues at coordinate 4,733,672 of OZ029928.1, forward strand.
GACTTCATATGATAGGCTTCTTTGCAACATTTTAATGAATCAGTGGGAGAGTCTTGAACACCTTAAAACATCATCAAATGCTGAAGTATGTGAAATGTCTTTTGACTGAATGAAAAGAAGCAGTAAATTTGGGAATATTTACAATGGCAACTGGTTAATTAATTACCGGTATTTACAGACTGGAAAGATAAGAATGCAAAATACAAAAAGAACAAAAATAGACTTGCAGGTGACTTACCCTCTGGTAGTTCTGTTCTTTGGTTATATGCTCCACCTGATCCAGAAGCTGACGCATTCTAAGCTGCAGTTCATTCAGCTTCTCTTTAGTCGCAATTTCCTGATAGTCATTTGCATCCTCCCCAACATGAATGCTCAGATGAACACGCTGCACATACAAACACACACGTAGGTGTAGCTTAAACAGTTTCCTCATGTCATACACCATTATACACAAGGAACCATGTTTTAAATCATTGCTACTATCTATGCAATCATTATCAGCATTATAAAGATCACAACATCAACAACAACAACAACGGTTAGTGAGATAAGGACAGCACAAGGCATTTTAAAGAACAGCCAACAGCTACTAAGCACTTTAACACTTTAAAAATCTTAAGCATCACTATTTTCGTGCGTTTGCACTTTTAGTTGTACTTTATAGCTACAGGACCATAGCAATGATATCGCACATAAGTAAAATACTACTTAAAATAATACATAAAAGAATGGAGAACATAATAGAGAGGAAGCTTCCAGATAACCAAGCAGGATTTAGGAAATCCCGCGGAACTCGTGATCATATCGCCAACATGCGGTGGATAATGGAGAGACAAAAGGAGTATGGACAAAAATTATACATATGCTTCATTGACTATAGTAAGGCATTCGATTGCATTGATCATGAGTTGATGTGGAAAACCTTAATAGAAATGGGAATACCAAGGCACTTGATACAACTTCTTAAGGGATTGTACGAAGAACAGATTGCGGTAATAAGAACTGAATTTGGAGATACTGAAAGAATCAAAATAAAGAAAGGAGTGAGGCAGGGATGCATTCTGTCCCCATTCCTATTTAACCTAAATGCAGAAAGGATAATGAGGATGGCGGAAATGGATGGGGCAAAAGAGGGAGTAAAGATAGCAGGAAGAACACTGAATAATCTGAGATACGCAGATGACACAACACTATTAGCAGGTAAAAAACAGATCTGGTAGAACTGATACGAAGGCTGAAGAGAGAGAGCGAGAAAGCAGGACTATACTTCAATATAAAGAAAACGAAGATCATGACAACAGCTGAGGAGGGCAGTTTTATGGTGGATGGAGAGGAATTAGAGACGGTAACAAGCTTTACATTCTTGGGATCAGTAGTAGAAAGAGAAGGAAAGTGCGATATGGAAATAAACCGAAGGGTGGCGATTGGAAAAGCCGCAATGAATGGACTAGAAAAAAATATGGAAAGACAAACATGTGAGCACAGACACGAAAAAAAGATTGGTGAGGGCCTTGATAATACCAACAGTAACATATGGCAGTGAGACGTGGACAATGACCAAGAAAACAGAGAAAAAAATCAATGCTTGTGAAATGTGGATATGGAGGAAGATGCTGAGAACATCATGGACGGAGAAAAGGACTAATGAATGGGTACGCAGGGCGATTGGAATTGAGCAAGATGAGACGTTACAACAAACAGTGCTAAAATCAAAGCTAAGGTTCTTTGGACATGTTATGAGATCAGATGGATTGGAAAAAGAAATGATGCTGGCTTGTGGAGAGGGAAAGAGAAAACAAGGGAGACCAAGGAAAAAATGGATGGACAAGATACATGAAGCAACTGGAATGAACTTGGCACAACTAAGGGACGCGACATTGGAAAGAAAGAAATGGAGAAGATTGATCATGACGGTCGCTAGAGCTCAAAGAGCTGACAGCACAAGGTGACAAGGTTATAGCTAACGCACTACTTACTTAACTACTCACTTACATACTTACTATGCCTATCATCATCTGAAAAAATGTTATATGTAGATGGCAGTAGTGATGTTGAAGAAGGATGACCAACCAACTGGCTGCCTCCAAACCAAGCAGTGGAGTTTGAGTAAAGACAGATGACGTGTTCTCCAGCGGCATGTGAAGTAAACGTGAAACGACCTTCAGCTGCATACACCTGTCACGTAAGAACAAAACAAATCTGCACAGAGAACATTTAGCCGTTCATCTGTAGAAGTTCATTCTCTCCCATTCTGCAGACTGTAAATGAAGTGTGACTGAAGTACAAGCAACCCTGTACAGGAAAAAGCCCTCTGCCTACAGATTACAGATGGAACAAGAATAGATTGGAGCATCATTACAAGTTATCCAACACTTTATAATGAAGGTTAAAATGCAAAGAAAAGCATAGCAAAAAAATTATAATATTATGGCTGCAATTTTTCCTAATTAATTAATCGATCAATAATAAAATATTTATTGCTAAAGAGAAACAGCCAAAGAAACAGGACACAGCCAAGTCTCAGGATGTCTCCAGATGTAGAAAAAGGTTAGCAATCATGATAAAAGAAGCGGCTTCAAACTGTGGATGAAGGCGTATCTACTGTCGCTTGTCTTTTCTCAGAGTGGGCAAAAATAAATGTTTAAACCACTGTATTTAGAAAACCTGCATACCAGAAAACATGCAATCAATGAAAATGGATTCAACAAGTAACAGAATGCATTAAATGAAACAGATTTTGCAGAAATGCAAAGTCATATCTATCCAGATCGTTTCATTTAGCATGAACTGATCAGGCTACTGCAATAGGTACGCAGCTGGAAAAACATTCAACATTGAAAATGTAACATACTCTAGACATAACAATTTTTTCATCCGGATCTTGAACTTTAACGTGCATTCCAAGACCAGAGACGGTAGGCACATATTCATTACGCTGGCGGTCATATTTTTCAACCTTGTATTTACCTACAAAACACAAGTGCAAACATAGATTGAAAATGCATAGTCCACTAGCAAATCCAGGGTGGCCAATCCGAGCATGGGCTAACCATCCGAGATTTGCCTTGGGAGTTGGCCCCAAACTCAAACTTAGCTCTATTCACCTTGACCTCCCCATCACCGTAGGTTGAAATGTATGCATGCTTTTGCCAGTGGAGAATTAACACTGCATTTAATCATAATTATTGTTCACAGATGTTGTAAGAAATATTGCTAGGTTTCACGCTGTTACTTGGGGCACCACACATTTGTGCTTTAGAGGACTCTACATAGATGGCATGACAGACTAAAGTGGGAGAATACAGAGGGAAAGCAAACAGGGCATATTTCCTTTTCAGGTACAAACTTATGAAGTTTAAGCACAAATGCAAAATAGCTGAGGTTCAACCTAAGTTATCTGAAAAATTTAATCTTGTAAGTACATCATCCATATACAAAGTTTGCTGGTTATTGTATTATGTTGTCAACTTACAACTAGGATACAACATAATACAATAACCATTGCATCCTGATTTGCATAGAGAAGAGGAAGCATTCTCTTGCATCCTGCATCGGGTCGCTTGCACTAGACACATGGCCACCGTCGTTTTGCAGGCCAAAATGTGGAAATTAAAATTCTGTAGAAAATCACCAGGTTGTTTCCAGAGGCTGCGAGTAGGCGCGTTGGATTAATTATGTTGAGATCTATCATCAGGTACAATTTCATGCGATTTGGTACCTGGGGGTAAAACCGAGTCATACCGAAAGGATTTCTTTATCAAGTGATGATTTCTTGAGAAGAGTGATTCTTGAGACAAGGGGTAACAAGTGTGTTTGATAGATCGGATAGCCAGCCATCCTTATGGAATGGATGGCTGGCTATCCGACACCACCATCGAATTAGTGTTATTGGCGCAATGAACTGGCGCAAAACGGTAAACGACTGTGTAGTGAACGGTAGCCGATTGGTTAGAACGCTTGGCTTGTAACGCGGAATGCAAATTCGCCTCTCCTATGACGGTTTGGGAGACCCCATGGCGCAACGGTGTAAATCGTTGGGTTCCTTGAGCAAGTCCTTCACTCACAATTGCTCAGTGCCATCGATTAAAGCTCAGTCATTACACGGTGGCGCTTCATAAATGCAGAAATAATAATAATTAGCAAAATATTATAGGCATGTGTCTCACCAACGACCATTGTTTCATCTGGTATATCCTCTACGAAGCATTTCTTCTCCGTCTCTCCTATATGAAAGTACAGACCAGAACTCAAGTGCACAGCTAATAAAATCAAAAGTAAACAACGCATATACATCACGCAGCACATCGTCCAAGACATCTTATGGCGCGTTCCACCAGTGCTCGCAAAATGGTTCGGGATTGACACCGAGTAGAATCTGCGTCGACGTGAAACAAGAACACGAAGAGCGAGCAACTTGTGCCCGCCCTAGTTAATCTGTTTATATTGGGACCATTTACCTCTGTGACCGTCCGCCGAGGAAGGTCAGATTTATTACCAATGTGAGAATTTGATTTAATTGGCAATTATGTAAATGTAAGTCTAAAAATTCTCTGCGCCACATAAAAGACGCGTCCGAAAACCAGCCTACACCGGCGCTATATCAAATCACAGTGCACAAGAACCAGGTTGTTTTTGTCATTTTCGATGCCTGGTCAATACCCAATCCGACGGGGTCAGTCGGACAAACAATATAGTGCTACTGTGGAAATTGTTAGTGACAGTGATCATGAGATGACACAGGAGCGAAAGCAGGACAGGATAGCTTGAAAAGTTTGTTTTTAGTCTTGAGTGAAAGCTGTAATTGAGAGGGCAAGCGGCCGAGGAGTAGTCGTCTTGACAGGCAAGCAAGAGGATTTGCAAACTGGCGGATGTCTTTCGGGAGTTCTTTCCAAAGAGCTAGCACGGCGTAGAGTAAGGAACGGTTGCAGAATTTCAGACTGTAACGAATGAACAGGAATGGACCAAAAACAGAACCTTGAGGAACACCGCAGGTGAAAGTGAATTCATACTTATAGGCGTGCGTGACCAGCTCAAGAAAATTCACAATCCCTCTATTTCCTTCAGACTGGACCCTGTCTCTATTCACACCTTTAAATATTAATTATCCTGTCCACACCTTAGATGTGATCTTCGACCAAAACCTCATTAGGGCCCTTGTGAGTGCTGGCGCCACGACAAGTTTGCTGTACAGCGAATACTGGACAGTTTCAGTTAAGTGATGTTTGGTGTAGGCAGACTCGTGGGATTTAGGAAGTTGTTAGAGGTAAGACAGCGAGGAATTATGACACATTTCGTTTTATCCGTTTTTTTTCTTGATCTGCGTCATGGTGAAATCGTATGACATGAGATTTCATATAAAACAATAGCTCTCATTATACATCTAACTATTTCTATGATTTCTCCGTCATCTGTCGACAAGCCACGTGCGTTACACTCTCTGCTGGCCTAGTTAGCTACATCCGTAAAGGCGTACGCCAAGGAGCCTCTGTGCGCGAGAATCCCGGTTGCGTACCGATCGCGATTTATTTCAGAGTTAAATTTGGGGCTCGTACGCTCCGTGCACAAGACCTTAAATGGCGTGGAAGCCCATTCAAACGGGCAGCGGTGGTGAAGGATCTCACCCGATTAATTCGTTGCAAAAATTAGCAGGGTCGAGGCCATATAGTTGCTATATGGTACCCGTACATTTACATTTAATTTGATTCTGCTCGCTATTGTTCCACATCGACACACAGTATACTCGATGTTGAGCCCGAACCAGGTTCTGAACAACAGCGGACGCGCCGATGGAACGCACCGCCTTCTGACATTTTCTATGAGACTGCCTCAGTCTGCAACTACAGAGGAGTTCCGCTACTTGCTATCGTAAACTCAAGATTTCTACAACGCCCAAAGAAAGCTAAGTTGTGGGAACAGCTTTTTCACAGGCGCTCAGTCAAAACAAAATCGATAGCAGGTAAAGTCAGTTCAGACAGTTACTGCGGATGGAATTGGAGCGGCAAGATAAATTAGGGGAAGAGGAGGAATAGGCACCCATTCATGAAAAGGCTATACCCAATGTGGACCGGGCACGGAGTTCTGCTCCACGGGGTCTACCCAAAATGTGACATACGCGAGTGAGTCCCTGTTCTCGATTGCTCGCTAAACCAGAGGCTACCAAGTTCTCCCGTGGGCCAGCTCGGCCCTGATTGCAGGCCTCGCTTGCCAGGCCTTACTTTACAGGTCCGGACCGGTGAATTACATCCAGCAGTCAAACAAGAGCCAGTGATTATATCACTGATGAAGTCTCATTTTGGATACTGAGATATAACAAAATTTGAGTGAAACCCTGGACAGATAACGCAAGGAGTGAAGTGGGTTGGTAGGATGGGTCGAATGTTGTAATTGTGCCAGGAGTTTATTACAGCTCTGGTTAAGAAGCGATCTCCAAATTTTAAATATGAGGTGACGGGAGGGAAGAGGTGTTAGGGCGGATGAGGAGCAGCTTGAACGGAGTTGTTGGATTTTAAATAACTGGTGTGTTGGAACTCCACGGAACATGGTTCGGGCGCGACACAAATTACACACACACACACACACACACACACACACACACACACCCACATATATATATATATATATATATATATGCCTATATATATCGATGTGGAACATGAGCAAGCAGAGTAAGCAAGTCGTGTAATGCACAGGGTTTATTTACAAAGTAAAAATGGCGGAAAGTAGTTCGATTTAGAGGGGAAATAATTGAGAAATAATTTTCCCAAGTAACTTTATTTGAAGCACATAGATTACACTGGGTGATGAAGCAGATAAAGAAAAAGTGAGAATACAAAACACGTATTATTTGCCAACAAAATTTTCGTATTGGTAGTAAATTGGACCTTCCACGGCGACTGATCACAGAGGTGACCTGTCCCAGCAAAAACTGGGAGCGCAAATTTGCGCACTATGCTTGCTCATGTTCCAAATCGACATGGAGTATACTCGGAGTCAAGCCCGAACCATATTCCGAGCAGTATTGAAACGCGTCTAAATGTTTGAAGTGTATCAGAATTTGAAGTTCGCACCTTTGTACCGGACCTTTTTGGATTTTGACTTGCAACCAATGGTTAAATTCAATCCTGCCTTCATAACGAGAGATTTGGATGGTGCCACACAAAGCCTCTTGACCTGTCTTCTACCGCCAATCCCCTACATGCATGAAATGGATTTCAGCTTACAATAGCTCAAAAAAATATTTTCTGCTTAGGTGCACTTTTTTGATTGAACAGCCATGTTTTAATCCAAAGACTTCTGCAGCACCGTTATCATAATGCCCAAGGCATCGCTCGATGGTCGCTTCAAGTCAAAATTGCAGTCAAAAAGTCAAAACCACAGTCAATCACAACTTTTTTGGTACATTTGAGAGGCTCTATATAAATATTCAGATACTTACAATACACACATAGAATCATACACCTATTGTACCATTTAAACCTGACAAACAGCACATTTCAAGTGGCCTCCCTCACCTCTGAAGCACATAAAGCTTCAACCTGTAATGAAAAATAAAATGTTGGTGATATTGCAAAAACATAAGGCTGAATTATATACGAACAACAGAAAGTGCATCAATTCACCCAATGTATCACAAGAAAAGTTTTATTGTGGCTAACAAACATAGAAACGGAGTAATTTCTGAACCAGGAACTAATAAATTACAGGAAACAACAGTATTAACGCACACATTAAACCACTTAATAATCAATCAATTAAGGCAAATGCAATGGAAATCATGACATATTAGACAGTCATCCTATAACAAAACATCTTGCAAAGGACAGGGTAGATCAGATGCCCCATGTAAGTCAGAACAGACCTGTACTCCCTAGAGACACACCAGCTAAAGAAAGGCGAGATTTCGGCAACATTCCAACGATTTGGTGCTATCTTCAACTTCAGATGATGCAGACAGCACACAACAAACTGAGCACCACCTTCAGTGGCATATGAAGGATCAAACACCATAAAAGATGATTTTCAGAAAACCTGGCAACTCCAGTAAACTTGGAATACGGCTGATGTGATGATTTTCTTTCCTTAATATCAATAACAGTTATTGTCAAAGTTATTAAAGTAGCAATGTAGCAGCATTGCAGCATGGCAGAACAACAATGTTGGGACAGTCGACAAGCCAGAGGCAGCAGATGGTCAGAAGCACACCATGGACACAGAATGGTGCTAAACAACTGAACTGTCTGCTTGTTCTTTTGCTTCATTCCATAATCGCAAAACTGCAAGTGTAAAAGTGAACCTTGGGATCCATTATCCAAGAGAATACACCTTAGCCAGTACTGTCCAATGGATTGTGATTTTGTCATCCAGTTTTGATCAGAAGCAACCATCCAACTGAAGTCTTGTGCATTAGGACAGTGGCACTGTAAGTTTAGAGATTAGAATTTACTGTAAAAGGAACTTCTGGAGCTTGTAATTATCTTCCTTGATGGCACACAATCTCAAGGTGTTCCTTTTGTGAGGGAGAACAAGAATCATCTATCGGTATTCATCACACAACATGGACGTTCATATTTCATGTTAACATGGCATCTTCCAATATTTGCTCTACATTTCTGAGGCATATGATGCATTTCCAGACTCTGTTACCAGTTTATTTAACTACTGCACTTGTGAACAAATAGTTGTGGCTTTAAGTCAGTCATTGACTCTGCGACTGCACTATGTTACAATTCCTGGCAATAACGAGGAGCAAAGACTGTACCGTCTCTATGTCTGTCACAGAACTGGAAAGCCTTCCTATATTCACCTAAGAAAACAATGACTGCAGCAGTAAAGATCTGGGTCAAGTAGTGCGCTCTGGTGAAGAAAATTTCATCTGAAGTTTATGAATCTATTCTGAAAAACATGAAGGTTAAGTTTTAATTTTCTTTCTGTCTGGGTCATTCTGCCAAAATTGCCTGATCCATCATACGAACTCACCAACATTGCACCTCTCAGTTTCTGTGCTGGTCTTTCACTCAAGACTGAAAACATTTCTCTTCCAAAAATCTTATTCTTCCTCTTCCCCTTCTTTCTTCCTGCTTCAATTTCAAACACCATCCACAGTAGCCGTCCGACTGTCTGACTCCTGGATCTTGACCCAGACCCCGAACTCTTGCCTATCGGTTTTGTTTTGACTAAGCGCCTGTGAATAAACTGGTTCCCGCGACTTAGCTTTCATTGGGTGCTGTAGAATTCTCGAGATTATGATTGCTTTTCTGTGGTTTGGTCAGTTCAGTTTGGCAAATCTCCACTTAGCTCCTTCATCAGCCAGAGATGGCAACAAATCAAAAGCTGATCTCTGGCAACAAATCAAAAGCTGACGGCCATCGTCATACTTACATGTATGTGCTACCTCTTAATATTACCAAATAATTTCAGATTCTTACCAAAGAACCTTCCACTAAATAGACTTGAATACAGCATCCCAAAATTGCACCTAACAAAAGATTTCCGTATGTAGCAACCAAATCCACAACTTCAGGATTCTTTGGTTTTACTTGCTGCATGTCACAAATCAAGGCATTCTTAAATCTCATAAATGCTAACTTAAACAACTCAACACTTGAAACCTAAAACATTTGACAAAGAAATATTGCCAACTGTTTGCCTCCTTTTTCTCACAAACAGAAAATGCAATTCATGGAAAGAGTCAAACTGAACATGGAAAGAGTAAAACCGAACATGGAAAGAGGCAAACCGAACATGGAAAGAGTCAAACTGAACATGGAAAGAGTTGAACTGGACATGGAAAGAGGCAAATTGAACCTAGGAGAAAAGGCATAGGTCCCAAGAGCAACAAGGAAAACAGATACATAACAGTGTTCACCACAGAAAGGTTTAAAAGACTAAAATGAATCACTTTAGACAAAACACTGTTACAACTTCTTTTTGTCTATTCTGCTATATGCATGCTAACAAAATAATTTAGGAATACTGTTGAGAACGAATTTTTCCAAGTGAACATAATCAACTCTTATTTGCAAATGTTGGCTCAACAACAATGCACAGCACATCAAATTCTGTTAAAATCTTCACATACAATCTCTCGATAGTTACAACATGGAAGATACATATCACAATTTGCGCAGTCATGAGACGTCGATACAGCAGCTTATATGCTGTACATCAGAAACTGAAACAAGGTAATGTCATCTGCAACGGAATTACTACTAATTGCATAGAAAAAGAAACAGTCAGCTGGCTAGAGTAGAATGGCGCTATAATGCTGGCGATCTAGCAGCATCTTTAAGGACTGACCTGTAAAAAGAACCAACACCTTAATCAGAAGCTTAACAGAACTAACAAATGGCATACAATCTCCTCAGACATAACCAACACACAGAAAATCTGAACAACTCAGACGTCGATCTCTCCTCCTTACGCCAAAGATTTCCAGATATCTCCTTCTCTACTACGGCCCGGGATCTCGGGGTTATACTGGATCAGATGCTTTCCCTGTCTGCTCATGTTAACAGCGTCTCTCGCTCTTGTTTTTATCATCTTCGTCAGCTCCGTACCATTCGCCGTACTCTTTCCTTTCATGCTATCTCCACGCTGGTCCATGCCCTCATTTGCACCAGGGTTGACTTTGGGAATGCCATCTTTACCGGCCTATCGCTTGCCAACACTGCTAAGCTACAATCTGTGCTCAACTCTGCTGCTCGTCTCATTGGGGCATTCCAAAGTATGGCCACATCTCATCTTATATTTGTGACACTCTTCACTGGCTCCCCGTCCAGCAGCGTGTCCACTTTAAGATCCTCTCCCTCATGCGCAATTGTGTTCTTGGCTCTGCTCCCCTTTACCTCACTGACTTCTGCACTTTGGTCTCCTCGTTGCCGGGCCGTAGCAACCTTCGCTCGGCCACTCAAGATCTCCTGTTTGTCCCTCACATGCGTACCGCTGCAGCCCAGTCCAGAAGCTTTGCCTACGTCGGTCCCACTTGCTGGAATCATCTCCCTCGAGTATTGCGACTTGAGCTCCTTTCTCTTCCCTCTCAGTATTCCGCAGGCGCCTGAAGACTGTACTGTTCAACAGTGATTTTACTTTTTCGGGTCGGAAGCACCTCTGTTGAGTTTATCCTCTAAGAGGCGCTTTATAAATCTCAAATTACAATTACAATTACAATGTCCAGTAAAATTAATACTAATATTTCTGCATTTATTAAATGCCATTATGTAATGACAAAGCATCAATCAACGGCACTGAGCAATTGTGAAGGACTCCCTCAAGGTTTGTATACAGTAACCATCTCAGAGGAGTCTCGAACCCGTACTCTGGCGTTACAAGCCGAGTGCTCGATCCAATCAGCGACTGTACCTCAAAATCAAGGCAGTTCCAAAAAGCTCACAAAAAGCCTCATGCACAAAGGTTTAAGCCCACAGCAATAGTTCTAAGGGTCTGGAACAAGACCCACATTTCGGTCATAGGGCTTTCTTAACTTGATCCCAGCAGAGATTTATGGGCTCCAACCTATAAATAAGATGCAAATTTTCAGTACTGACAGAAAGAAATTTTGAAAGGCAGCACAATCAAAGACAATAGCAATAAAGAATATGCATTATTATAGTTGTTATCACATTATTATTTGCATGATGTAAGTCATTATAAATTTCAAATAAATTGTGTTTCACAACACAGATTCTAAAGATGTCTCATAAACAACAGATTGAGAAACAATGGTGTACATTAAAAGTCCAATACGAAACTAACAGAATGCAACAGAAGACGATGACAGATAAAACAGCAGAACAACCGCTTTACCTCTGAGAACAGCTTCGTTGGTCAGGACATTGACAAGCTGATTATGGACTTGAGGTACAGTGAAACGACGACGAAGAGAATCACAGAGTTTGTTTCCAGGATGCCACTGCTTTGTTCTACAGCATTAATTGACCTATCATTTATGCAATCAGGTCAGGCAACAGCAGTTACAAATACAATTTCACATCAGATATCTCTCATTTCTTACAGCAACCATGTAAATTTTGGCGATGTTGCTTTAAAGTTTCCTTGTCGAGCAGAAAGTGTTCTACTTTACACTTTCTATTAAATCAGCCATTCACATAGGATCAGAAGCTTGTGATTATTGTAAATTCTTGAATATACAGATGGACAGCATAGTTTCATGGTCAGAAGGCACATCTTGCTGGGTGGGCACCAGCACTTAATCAAAGCCTTGGTGAGCATCAATCTATGAAAAAGACTAAACAGGTTTTAAGAAGGCAGAAATAATGGTGAACAGCTGACAACAGAGATGAAGGAAGTGATGGATTACAGGATTTTCTAATAATATAATTAGTCAGATCTACACAGAAATAAAATAATATTCCTAGCATAATGTGGAGCATATTTAATGCACATTTATACAATGTACAGTGCATTTATACACTGGAGATAAGATTCATTATGCCATGGATACTCTTGTCAGCATCTTCTGAGTACCTCTAAAAGCTGCTACTATCCCTGTCTCCCATCTGTACCCATCGCAGTTCACCAAGAATGGTTCAACTGTAAGCAAAGAATGCTCAAACAGCTGGTAAAGTAACCACTGGCATATTCCTGCATACATGCAGAACTCAACCAATGGATTCAGGGTTGCAACAGACACCATGTTCCCAGACCACGTTGCATTCAGGATGACAGACAACGACAACCTACAGCATGTGGTTATGCTTACAACTGGCACTCCCTGGCCAATGGTAGGAGACACACAGACAGTCAGTTGTTGACTCGCTTTCTGTGTCATTTCGGCCAATTATTTGTCCAAACACACAACTTGTTCGATAATTTCTGACTTATCTGGACATTTACTGTAATTGAATTTGCATGTTATGGACGGTATTTTCTTTGCATATCACCTTGGCCTGTGTGATTGCAAGAAGATGGATGGGCTTCCTGATAAACGGTTGAGCCTCGAATCTACGGAACTAGGTACATCATCTACAGCTGGGTAATTTTGGTCTTGAGGAGGAGCGATGAGTCTCTGGAGTAATCTCAACCATCGATCACAGGGCCCTTCTACCCACAGGCCAGCTGGCAACATATACTGTTCTATGCGTACCTGGTGATTTGAGGGATATCTGGATGCTGTATCACCTACCACATGCGAGGGGCCACTGGACGGTGGTGTTTATCTTGTACAAAGGATGATACTGCCTGTTGTTGCTCTACACCATTGACTCAACTTGGTCCAGGACCTCTGAACATTGCGTTATCTGTCAACTCTGGATAGGAATTTGCTGGTTGGGCTCCAGGCGTGTGTGTGATAATTTTTCACCACTGCTGACTCTTCTAGTTATCTGTGTATTGTTTTGCTTGCTGATGACATTTAAGTAAACATAGGCTGTTGTAGGCAGTGCTCTTGTGAATATAGTAAATGGCTCCAAGCAAGACAGGCACTCCTCATTAGCTGACCAGCTGGTTTTAGTTGTGTACAGTTAATATCACCATAAAGACCCTGGCAGGCCACTGCATCGCTGAATCTTAACCCTTTGAACCCGACGCTCCCCGGCCATCCATTCGGCCCATATACCCGAGGCTCCTGTGGATTTTGGACCCAAAAATATTTTTTACATTTCTACTTAGAAAAGTTATGAAATCTTATAATTTGACCCCCAAACACGTGAAAACACATAATTCATGACTATGAATACAAAACAGTGATTTTTTATGTACTACTTATGTACAGTTTCTCGCAATATAACTTTCCATGTGCTACAGCTCGTTGCTGTACAGTTTGGTGAATTAGGCTATTGGCAGAATTCAACTTTCGAATGATAATTCTTAAAACAGTTATTGCTACCTACAGATCGAGGAATCAACTGCATGTCCCGCGTTCTTCCACGAAGTTCGGCGAACGTTCCTTCACTGTCGCCGGACCCACTGCGTGGAACAGTCTTCCTGAGAATGTGACGAATGCCCCATTGCTGGACACATTCAAGTCACAACTCAAGACACATCTTTTTAGGTTATCTAATGACTGCAGTTGATTTTTGAACCCTTGTACAGCGCCCTTTTCTTCGGCCTCGGCTGTGCTACGGCGCTACATAAATTGTCTTATTATTATTATTATTACCAGTGCCAAGGCACAGGAAAACTTCGCAGGCTTTACACCAATACACAATTTTACAGTGTTAGGGCAAGTCCCTTTCCTTGGCCTCTGGATCGCTTCGCTTGGCCACCTTGTATATAATTATCTGTCGGAAAAATCCATGATTTCTATGACTAGGTATCAAAAATCCATCATCCAGTAGAGCGTGCGCCGTGTGAGCGCTAATTATGTAAAGGCCGGCTTACAGGAGCATCGGGAAATGATGGTAGATGATGAGGCCGGTTTTCCGACCATTCGGGTATATACAACTAATTTTCAGGCGGTTTTCCAACCTGTCGGGTTCAAAGGGTTAAATCTTCCGATTGCAGACAGCATATGAGTGTCTGGGGTCGACACCGCCTGAATGGGATTCAGTCAACCTGCTATAAAATGACCAATTCAAAGTGGTGCCTGTGCTTTTGGTGGTGTCTGCATATTGTCCAAAATGCACAAGATCCAAAGCAAACTAGAGAAATAACTTAAAAACACAGACTTGGACATGACAGAGTCTGAACATGTGAGAATTATATGGCAAATCCCACAAATGACAAACTTGTCAGCCAGAATGAACAAGATGTGTTCACGTCAGCCAAACTGGCTGTCACAGTCACCAAACAACTCAATCCATAAACATTATGGCACATTTTATAATATAGTAATATATTACTAAAAGAAGAACAAATTCATAAATTACAGATCACTCAAAACGAATCCTGGCTCACTCTAGGTACATACAGAGTAACCATCTTCGACTCCACATTACAAGTAAAGTGCTCAACCAATCAGCTACCAAGTTTGTAAAAAGGCAACAGTACAGCAAAAATTAAAAGATTTTAATAAAATGTAGAACCACAACTACTGAGTCCTTCTGAAACAAATAATTAATCAAAAATCTCCAACTCACCGAAACAGCTCTGCCTGGTTGACTTCAACCAAATCACCGATGTCTAATGTGTTGTACAACCCTACCACAGCAAAAAAGACCACTGATACAAAACTAACCTTCAAATCAGAAATAACTAAAATCATCGTTAAATCTGAAACACTAGCAAATCATTTAAATAAATAAATAAATATCAAGCCAGTAGGCAATAATATTGGTTCATTCACCTGACTATGAGCAGGTACTGAGAATCAATTGTTGATAACTTCAGCATCAGAAACTGAATGGTAAATACTTTAAACGATAGGACCTGATTACTTCATCAGAATCAATATCGTGAATATAATCAATTAAGTTTAAAATTCAGACTGAAACTGATCATGGAAAGACTACCTGTCTGTAAATTCCACACAAGTTTGAAACCCGTCTGATAAAGTTTTGGTACAGTCCTAGAATAAAAGGAAACAAGAAGTTAAATGCTATTTACTTTGCAAAATTTATGCTGGTTGCCACAGATGGCAGGTATGGCCCAATGCCAATAAAGTTTTCCTATGCAGACACTAAGACAACACAGTGTCTGTATAGTGCCAACCTTGTCAACCAGACACAGGTCGACTTAAACAAGCTAGCATTTGAGAATAGACCAATTCATTCTCGATTCTAGTGTTTGTTTCAGGTCTTGAAGTTATTTATTTTGTTTTTTGCACATTTCTCTGCAATTATACTAATAGTGGTTCTCTAAGTCCTACAACATCAGACTTAAGCTCATGAAAACAAAAGCTGGAAGACGTGGGCTGACATTTCAAACAAAAGTGGACAGAAACATTTTTCGTGATAATGAGTGAGAAGCCGATGTGCCTCCTGGATAAGAGGTCTGTTAGTTCAGTAAAACCGTATAATATATTTAGAGACATATTACAATTCTGAACATAAAACTGTTCATAACTTTGTGTCACTTTTTGTGGAGTAGGAGTGAGCTTGTACAAGTGAAACTTTGAAAAAGATGCTTGGAAAACGGATCAAAGAACTCTTCATGAAAGCTGCTGATTTGCAAGACAGCTATGTAACTATAGAGCTTAGTATTGTTAATTGGCTGAAGCTCCACTCCAATGCTGACTTTGTGAGATAATTGTACCTGCCCAGTGGCACCAACCTAGTTTGCAGGTATGGTCCATCACCAATAAAGTTTTCCGAGGCCTGCTCTATGCAGACACTAAGACAACACACAGTGTCTGTATAGTGTTAACCTTATCAACCAGCATGAAAAGTCTCACAGCTTCAGTGAGACTTCTCACAGAAACTGAGCAAGCAAGAACATATATGACCTGAAAGATTACCTGGACGTTCCATGGACATGCTGTGAGTGGCTGTCTTTTGAAGGACGGGCTCTTATCAGAACAAAGACAATAGCCACCACTTCACCGCTCTCAGGGCAAACCTTAAAGTCAAACAGATCATGTGGTTAGCAAAGCAGGCTGCAGCAACCAGATCGGAAGATCAGATCACGACTGATGCACACCTTAACCCCTTTCCATGCCACAAGTACGAGATAGTTATCCGCAATTGTTGACGCTTATGTGTCTCAGCAAAGTTTTTATCACCGTTTCGTAGGCTTTCCTTTCTTTCTCAGACTTTCCCATGAATTTTAATAACATTCATTTAATTGCACAGTTTTTAGATTTTTAGTTTCCCAGGATTTTTGATGACCATTTTTAGTAGTCCCAAACCAGTAATCTAATCTGCTGACTTCTATAGCACCATTATCATGATGCCCCAGGCATCAATCAACAGTAGCTTCAAGTGAAATCATAATCAAAATCATAGTCCGTTGGAGAAGCCATGTTGAATTCCTATAGGTCAGAGAAACTGGTGGGTGAGAATGTTAAAACAGATGAGTCTTAAGTTTAGACTTGAATGACATCATAGGTGCCAGGCCTTTGTACGTTGTGGACCTCTTTGAATATGCTAACAAGAAAAAGGGGCTCTTTGTATACAAAGGAGTTTACGAAAGCTGGCAGGGTCAATAAACGAACTACAATAGCAGAAACAAAGGTGGAGCAATTGCCAAACTTGTTAAATAAAATACAAATATACTAGATCAAGGCAGGATAAAATAAAATACCTCCTGGATGGTACAACTAGACTAACTACTAAACCTATCAGTTTATAAGGTAATTTAAAACACGTATACTGCGAAATTTCACTGCCAGAATTTAAAACCAAAACAACATGTAGCTTAACTTCGGGCACATCATTCTGGGGCAACCCAAAGATGTGCCCCAAATAAAATTGGGCATGACTAGATTAGCCTCTCCATATCTGCCACTGTCTGTGACTACCAACATGATCCTAATAGACAGAGTCAGTTAAGAGTAATGTGGCAAGGGGACGCTACAACTTAAGCAACACACAAGGAAGTCATCAAATAAGGCCTGGTGAAGAACCACCTCCAATCACGATAAGCTGAACTACAAGCATCTGTAATCACTCATTTCTTAACAACTGATGGTAGTACTCAGGGTTATGGTCCTGCGGATAACTCAAGTAAAAAAAGTCTTAGCTACAGGATATCAAATCAAGCAGGTCAACAAAACAGAGCTAATCATCATCTCAGGAGTTAACAAAAAGGAAGAGAATATTCTTAAAACAAACAACTTCAAATTAAAACTAAGCTGCTGTTACCTCAACAATCTGAACATCATAGTCCGTGAAGGCCAGATATCGGCTTCCCCATTCAGCATGTGTTTTGACAGCCTCTCCCAAGTAGTGTTCGATATCCAGCGTCAACTGCTTCACGGCAACACAAGGCTGCTCATCAACAACAAAATTCATCCTGTAGCTTCTAAGCAAATCTCACCTTTAGCTTTCTGCATCATAAGCAACTATTTGTGATGGATTTTCTGTTTAGACTAACTAAAAGAATAAACCTAATCATGAATTTTGCTCCAATTAGTAGTAAAGATGAATTTCAAAAATTCTGTTCCGTTGTCTCCATGTTACCATTTTGCATAAATATTCAGACAAAATTATTACATGGCCATTCATAATGAACTGTAGCACCACTGTTTAAGAAATTTCTTGGCAGATTTTGAAACTGGAATTTTTGCTGGGCCTAACTTCTGCAAAACAGGGGTCCACTCAGAGCATGATTCATCATGTGATGGTACCCATAGGTCATATCTGAGCAACCTCGTAGTAGGCCCAAAGGTTGCATCACAATGTCTCAGCTTTGAAATGAGCTACACGCTCTTATTATGAGGCTGTTGTACTAAAGGAAAACTTCAGTGATTACAAATTATAATAAAATGTTGCAAACATGCATGAGTCATGTTATCATAAGACTTAGGTTCACCACAATCTAGTCGACTGGCTACAGCGTTCAGCTTGTAACACGAAGTATGGGTTCAAACCTACCCTGTGTAAGAACCTTGAGCAAGTCCTTCCCTCACAACTGCTCGGCACCATCAGTTGTTGCTTTTTTAGATAGAGGTGTTTAATAAATGCAGAAATAATAATAATAATAATGTAGCATAAATGTACCCAATGATACATACAGTTGAGTGAAGGTGAAAGGTTTTCCACAATACGTGGTTACTATGGGAGACTCTGATAGAAAGCTTCTATTAATTTCCATGACCAAAATCTCCTAATTACGGAGAAAACTTATTTTAAAAAGTTCCTTCTGTAATCAAACAAAGCAGTTTATGTGACATGTAACTGCAGTGTAATCCTTCATTACACATTACACCAAAAGAATTAAACCCTGTTAAAAGATAAACCTGCACTACACTGCAAATGAAAAACTATTCCAGTGCACACAATATTATGTGGTGAATGAAATAACGAGAAATTTGTGGCTGCAGCTATAAAAAGCATGCAAATATTACTAAATGCTTCAAGAGAATTTAGCATCATGTCATTTAACTACTTACTTTGAACTACTGTATTTGCTATTTATGTCTGCAGCCTAAAGCTGCAATGCGTATAGTTCATAACTGGCAACAAATAATTTTACAACAAGGTTTCTTACCCTTCAGCTGATCATTAAGTTATGACCATAAATGCCGACACCATTATTTATTATTTGCATGCTCCAGCTTAGTCCTCAGAGCTAACATAGGGCTATTCACTAGCCAACTTAGTCCTTATACAGTGCCATACATAAAGGCTTTGGTGATCATTTCTGTCAGTATCTCAAAAACTTATTCACGAAAGTTGACCAAGTTCTGCCAACCAAATTATAATTTATTAACTGAACGAATGCTGATAAACAGAGCTGCATTTATTTCCCTCAAGTAACACAGCTCACATTTAAGTACTTATCAGCTTACCATTTGGGGTATGTAACCTTGCTTGGACACAAGTCTCATAGTAGCATAGTTAGCACCATGAATTTCAAGTGGCAACAGACTGTGATAAGCCAAGTTAAGATCATCTGTCAAAGGAAAAACCCAAACACAAGTCAAACACTGTAAATGATTTTTGCAAGCAGTATGGATGGAAGGTAAGAGGAGCATTGACCAATGGGGCCAAGTTTTAAAAGGTGAAGAGAAAGAAGAGAAGCCTTTGACTCAGTCACAAATGCTCTGAATGAATGAACAAATGAACAAATGAATGAACAAATGAATGAATGAATGAATAGCAAGAAAACAACATGTAGAAAATGTAAGAGTTTGCCTATCTTGGAATCCTTATAACATGGGAAATGATTGTCTAAAAGATATAAAGAGACACAAAGGAAAAGCAAAAGAATTAATAACAAGATTCAACAACATATGGAAAAGTAAAACAATAGAGTATGTCAGCAAGTTGAAAACATAGCATACACAGTCAGGCCATGGCTTTGCATGCGAGACTTGGAAATTTTAAGAAGATTGCTATAGTAAAGATACTGGCATATGAAATGTACTGCTACAGAAGCATAGCTTAGGATGCTACATCTTCTGAATTGGATGTAGGTTACAAACAACAAAGTAAGAAGCCTGAACGTACAAGAAGACCTAACGCAAGCGATCATCAGCTTGAAACTAGGTCATCTTAGTCACAGGCAAAGGATGAGCAAAGATAGAAGATCAACAGTTTGATGTTGGGAATTAAGGAGGATATAACAAGGGCAAGTCCTTGCAGAGGACACAAACATCTACAGCTTGACTCCGGCAATGCAATAAATGTACAGGTACTCAGTCCATGGACAACAACGATGACAACATTGACTGTTATAGCACCTGTTAGATGCCTCTCAAAGGAACTGATTAATCATTCATATTATTATCTTGAATACAGACAAGTAGACACTGATTAGACATCATATGTCAGTGTTCACCTTCCCACTTCTCAGAAACCGAGTCTCTCCTGGACCTCCTGGTTACTCTCAACTAATGCTGTCATTATTCTAGTCAATAACCAGGATAATGCCATGACCCTGTTTTAGGATCTGATCACTAGCATGATAGTTCCAGCACTAGCAGCATATTTCCTTTCAAACACTTGACATAAGATACATTTCTCATTTACTGAAAGCCTACAGGTGGAGTCTACAGTAGCAAATTTTAGAGTCTCAGAAGGTGCAGGCACTGGAAAGGCAAAGAACAGGGTGTGAAATGGAAAAGGTACATAATGGATAATAATGATAACAATAATAACGATAATGATAAATGACCATAATAATAATAATAATAATTGGAAAAGGTAAATAATTCACCATGTGCAATGCATTTAAGCAAGAAAACATGTGATAAATTTAGACGATACAGAACGTTGTATGTGGCCATTGTGCTTTCTCATGTGCTGCATCACACTTCTCAAGTTACCTTCTTTAAAAATCCATTATAATCTTCCAGAAAAATCCTAAGAAACATTGTCACATGATTTTCGATTCTATGTGGAATCAAGACTGCTGAATCAATTCAAGATCGGATAAGAAATCAGAAAGCTGATTTAATTCCAAAGAAAATTAAAGATTCACAGAGATCAACATTACAAACTAAGTTAGTCATTCAAAACAAGTTCTTCAGATTAGCAACTATTCCCAAAATTAAATCAAACCAGTGGTCTAACCTTCAAAATCGACTGGCGACTCAGGTCGTTGATTCCCAGGGCATTCAATGTAGCGTCGAACAGAATAGGTAAAGCACTGTGATTCGTTCTGTAGAATGATAGGGCTGCTGATGCATGAACTACACGTGCTGCTCCCTCCATGATCAAATCTTCCAAAGCCTGGCGATAAAGCCATACTCCGCCCGATACCAATAACATCTGGTGACAGAATTGAAATTCCTGATAAAAGCCTTGGCTGTGACGACACAGTTGAAGCCAAAGAAGTCACACCGTCCTTTGACTGAAGTCGTGGAATTACACTTGGCTTGCCAAAGATTTCGGTTTGTTCGTCAGAGTCAGAAACTGTCTGGAAGTCAACCAGACTGTCTAGCTCTTCGGAATTACAGTTTGTATGCGCACCCTGATGAAATGTTGTCAAAGACAACGTGGTACGGACCGATCGGACGGCCTGCCGGGAACCAGAGGCATCAAGAACAAATGGCACTTCAGGAAAATCATTTGTGTCCTCGTCTTTTTTTGGCGTTCCACCCTCAAAGTTGTAGACATCCAGCGACGTCTTATGTACCAAACGGTTGTTTGAATTCGTTTCATGACGTACATTAGATGGCACGTCATGCCGGCTGCCATGGACTACTGCAGTCTCAAGCAGGCGTCCCAGTGTTCGATCAGAATTATCAGAGCTATTTGGAGGACTTCCCAGCTGTCTGTTCAACAGATTTTCCTTTCCTGTTGACAGATGTTTGTCCTTTGAATAGGGTTCAGGCACATGGGAGCTGGATGTATTTGTAGCGTCCTTTGGCATTGGGTTACTGCGCTGAACGGCATTGTGGGAAGGGCTTGGCAGGCTGCAAGGAAAACAGGATGCAGAAAGGGGACTGTAATCCATCCCTGGATCATCTTCCAGTGTCTTCTCCTGACAGTCACCATCAGTACTCACATTGCTGCTTGCTGAGCTGAGATATGACTCGCTTCGAACAACTCGTGGGGAAAATAGATTGACACCATTCACACCATGATTGTCTTCTATATGAACACTAAGTGCCACAAGTGAGTCACCTGTGTTGACTAAAACTACACCATCCAGTTTAAGAAAGACTTTAGGTGTGAAGACTGGGTACGGAGGAGCAAGTTCATACTTTGTATGAACTGCAAAGGCATGGGCCAAACATCGAGGTGGGTTTTCGCAGCTGTAACCAGTATCTAGAAGAAACAATCATATTGTATAAAAAACCTATAAAATCCTTAACAAGAACACTCTTACCTGCCTTCAACTACTAGCCTCTCCTTATATCCCTGCCCACAGCCTTTCGGTACAGGTCTTTTGGCTGAGCCACACTGCAGGACTGTCATGGGCTCTTGTGCATTCCACATCTGACCCCCAAGGAATGGAACTGATTACCAATGTTTCTTCGAAGCTTGAACTCTTTCATCCTTCAAGAAACATGTCACAGTTCACTATTTCTTACTGGCTTGCAAAAATCTGGTGACTAACTAACTGCACCTCAGATTCACATTTCAGTGTGACTTTGTATGCGTAAAAATTTTCACAATAATAATAATAATACCTTCAACTACTAGTCTCTCACATCGCTCTCCAGAGCCTGCAATCTTTGAGTATGGGTCATCTAAAGTGTCATACTCTTCGTCCCATTAATAGCACTGGGCTGGATCTTAGTACAGACTTAGGGCGCTATCTTACTCAAACTTCCAGAGATCATAAAGAAACTAGTTAACATCTTCCAGCACTTTGCTGTAGCAATTCAATGCTGTTGCCTTCCATGGCACTTTTCCCAATCATGAACTTGACGAGATGTAGCCGTTCCAGATGATTACTAATTTGTTCTGCACATTTCTTACATCTTGAGGGATCATATCTACCATGGGATTAAAAAATAATAATAAATTTATTTAAATCCTCAGGGATCCTCAGGGATCATACCTACTTTGGGGCTAAAAAATAAAAGATAATAATATTCCAGTCTGCCCGACCCAGAGGATCAACCATTGCAAAATGCAAGGTCATTTCTCAAAGTCCACACATCTCTGTACTTGAACTGCTTGAATTACTTTACTGCAATCTCACCTGATGACGCCTGCCTCCTTGGTGCACCCTCTCAGTTGGTAAAGTTCCCAAGTTCCACGACACGGGCCAGTGCACCACAGGACTTGCCACATAATTCCCAGCTTATGCCAGTATGAAATTATACTGCTTGGTGACAAAGGCATGTGTGCACAAACAACTTGCTCAATGTCGTTACATGGACTCAAACCCACAACCGCATGATCGTTGATCAAGCATGTTACTGACAGATAACCGTGTCTCAGTTGGTGGGACCCTGAATGGCATTGGAGGCCAGATGTTCCAAGCTTGCAGATGAAATATCACGACTGGCATCAATAAGCAGACACTTATCTTCCTCCTTTGCTCCCTGAGTTTACCTACTCTGCTTCACACCCTTAGATGTGCCCCTTGGATAGAACACTCTGGAGAGTTTTGATCTCACCCTGGACAAAAGTCTTACAGATACCCTGAACTGGGCCTATCAGACACGCGATGGCTTCAAGCTTCACTTCCTATCAGTCATGGAGGTCTGTGCATTTGATGCACATCCTAGCCGGCACCACCTGCCTTTTTCGCTTCAGCTGCAGGTACCACATCTCTCCAGCCCAAAGGAGTATAAAAGCCTACCAAACTACCTCTTATCAGTTTGTCCCATTTGCACTGATCCACTCAATCACCAGGGACTGGAGTTCGTGGCCAGCCCGGGTTGCCATTTGACAAGGGTTTCTCGAGACCCAAGGCAACTTCATTCCTCTTCCAAAAACTTGCCACAACACTACTTTGGCTTTCTGCACTCTGCCATGCAAAGTGACCAACAGTGTTTATCCCACCTGCCTGAACTTCCACAGTCCGGCATAGAGGATTTGCTGTCATCATCTATATATTTCTGGAATACCATGCCTAGCAACCTGCAAAATGAGCTTTTGGCCTTTCTCTGCCTCTTTTCTGTAAGTGCTTGGAAACTATTCTATTCAATCGTGGTTCTGTGTTGTCTGGTCAAAAGCACCTTTGAAGAGTTTCCCTTGAATCTCTTTAAGTGACGCTATATCAGTTCATGGTCACAATTAAAAACAGAAACAACATTTTTGTCTGCCAATAAAATACAAAAACAAAACTCAACAGAGCACTGGCCTCTAACAAACAGCTTCTGTTTAGTCTAAAAAAACTGCACACTCATGAACAAAATGTAGGCAGTTTCATAAACATATTCCTGTATTATTTATAAATATTTATAAATGCATATGAATACGTAGATCAAAAAGTATAGACAACCTAGAGTAAAACAAGACCAGAGAAAGCAGGGAAAGTAGGCAAATGCAAGATAACGGTTCTGATGCAGAAAGACTGAAACAAGGGAAGAAATAAAGACAGGGAGATACAAACACATGGTTTTCAAAAGTAGTGCTATTGAAAATTTATCAAAATCTTCTCCTCTACTCTACATCCCTCCACCCACTCATTTTTTTCCAAGGCATGTTAACAAGTATTACCTTTACCTCAATCTTCTCATACAACAGAAAACATTTTGCTAGCACCACTTGCATAGACTTAAGCATGTCTCACCATGCTGTGAGTGAAGCATGATGAGCTGAGTGCAGTCATCACATGGACCAATTGGAGGAGTTGCTGTAATCGTTAAGTAACATTGACACTTCTCCTCATTGTCGCATGGATTACTATTTAATAAAAATTCAATCACAAAATGGTAAGTTACTGCAATATCTGAATTTGGCAAAGGAAGAAATCAAAACATAACTGTGCATCTCAAACTCTGCTGTATATCAGACGAGTTGCTTAAAGCTGCGGGAAAGGCTAGTACAAACTGGTTTACTCATGTGACAACAGGCATCTGGAACTCTATCGCGGTACTGAATGAATGGACCAGAGGAATTACCCCTCCTTTTTACAACTGCAAAGGCAGCCACTGGGACTGCAAAAGCTATTGCGACTTTACCCTGTTGTCAGCACTCGGCAAGGTCTTTGCTGGCCTTCTCCTGCAAGGATTAGGAGATACTTGCTTTAATCAGGTGAGATGAGAGGACCAGAACAATTTCACTCCAGGCAGATTGACAAGTAATTGTATATTCACCCTGAATGGTCTGATTCAAACTAAGTAGAGTTCAGACAACCACTGTGGATTGTCTGTATTGATGTGAGGGCAGCCTTTGATTCAATGGAAAACCAGAGAAGACAGTTGGCCTCATAAGGAAAATGTACATTAATATGATGAATACCTTGTCAAACCTGCTTCTGCCCTTGGAGATAATGGATGGGGAGGCACACTCCCATAGCATTTAAAAATTGCTATGTTGCTGAGAGAAAGGTTCAAAATCCACATTCAAATTCAATTATCTGAGAATGTATTAAAAATAAACCATGTGTAATGGTTAAAAATTTGAAGACATCAGTTAGCATTTTCAACTCTTCCTTGTTTTATGGTCTGTGTGGGTCTGTGGGCAATACCAATGATTTTTTACACATATGGCAAATTTCCATGGGGTACATGCATGTGTGGGTTCCACATGTAACCACGTATGCCTTCTTGTGGAAGAGAACTGTCTTACCTGTAACCATGTATAACCACCTTAGTGTCAACTGTTGGCCATTCACAAACAGTTAAGAACAGTTCTTGCTGAATTCCTTCCTCTCCAAACAGACGGACTTCTGAAACCTAATGAGACAACCAGGCAAGAAGACAAGGACTTGGACATACACTTGAATATCAAGACAACTTCAAACCGTGGTTTTTAAAGTGGTGCTTCACAGACAGATGCCGGTGCGCACAGCTCTGTTCAACTGTCTGTAAAAGATGGTCTTTAAAATTTAATGTTTTCAAATTATTTGTCAAAATTATATTTACATAACAAGCAGTTAATCTAGTTTAGAGAATAACCTATTGAATCTCCCATGTTTTATGTATAGATCCCAAGCTCGTGAGTCCGCGTTTGCCATTAGCGGTCTGCAAACAATAACATAAAGTTACTGGCAGTCTGTGGCTTACAAAAGTTTAAGAACCACTGACTTAGCACAGATTAAGGTAGCTCTGCATTAACTATCATCATTTCTATCACAAACTACACAAAACAACTGAATGAACATTTTTAGGAGGTGTCTATTGCTCAACATTCAAATCAAATACTAGATGCATTGTTTAGAAGTCATAGCATTACCACTGGGCAAACAGAAGCTGCACTTCAATCCTAAAGAATTTTGGAAATGCTATTATAAATAAACCAATGACTTCATACTAAATAATTTATTGAAATACACATTTTAAGCCTGTTTTTATACAAAACACCACAGTGGCCAGTAAAACCGAACAACTGTGGCTTAATCTTCAGTGTTTCTGCACAGATAAACAAGTGACACTCTTACTTTTCTAAGTCTTTTGTATGGCACAAAGTGCCACCACTGAAGGCGATAGACGTAAACAGGATATGCAGTTTGTTCATCTTGTTCTACATGCAATGTGTATGACAAAACGAACTGACCACTTTTAGAGAAACCCAGAAAAACATGCCTACAAACAACAGCATACATTATCACAGCTCCACGATCAGCTGTTTGTTAGCTTAGGTGTAATCCATTGGTTGCTTAAATATATAACTCTTACTCCATTTCGTTTGGCTACAGTGGCAACTTCTAATTCAGATAATAGGCCTATGAACAAGCCAACTAACAATGTAATAATTTTTATACAATCATATATATATATATATATATATATGCACATAAAATAGTGATGCCGTGACAATGCAAATATATGTCATATACCTAAAAAATATTGGCATTCAAAAAGAAATTAAAAGCACGAAATCCCTGCACAGTGTATCTCTACATTAAGAATAAATACTGTGAGCAAGTAAGCATTCTGGATTTTTTTCCCTCAAGTTTGCTTTGGAATTCATGCGATTTTGGACGATATTCCGACACCGTTTATCTCTAAAGCCTGACTGAACTTTGACTGATACAAAAATTTGGACAGCATCTAGCCAAGATC
The DNA here is from genome assembly GCA_964023275.1 of Norana najaformis. Classification (NCBI taxonomy): domain Eukaryota; kingdom Metazoa; phylum Annelida; class Clitellata; order Crassiclitellata; family Hormogastridae; genus Norana; species Norana najaformis. The sequence continues at coordinate 4,760,805 of OZ029928.1, forward strand.
ACAGTCATAATTCTCAACTGAAGTGAAGTTGTTTCATGAAAAATCATGAAGTTGAAAAATTGTAGAAAGTAGATGAGAAACAACCAACCCTTCTCGTAAAATTGATTCATGTACAAGGCTCCTTAAACTAAAACACAGTCGACCTGGCAGTTTCTGAAAGACTTGAGTGAAGACTGAAAGATGATGATGCTTGTGTATGCCACCAAGCTAGAAATCAAAAACCACTGCTGAAAATAATAGGACATGCAAGCTCCAAACATTTATGCAATACAGCTGCAGAAGCCTTCAAGAGCTGTAACAAATGGTCAGTCTAAGTACAGGTTCTGAGGGTGTGCCTCTAGAAATCCTTGCATTACTAAAGCTTCACTGGGCTAGATAAGGTAATCACTTACTTACTGCCTAAATCTGACACATGCTGTTCTCACAGGTAGCATTCATTAACCTAATACAGCGCTCTTCAACATATCTGCTCATGTCAGTTTAAGCACAGGTTCACAGCCTTGGCAAAACAGAAGAGTCTCAAGTATCGATACAAGGTGCACTTAGCATCCTTAGCCCAACTGCTATGAAAACTGTACATGCAGACTTAAAGCGGAAACAAGAAGTGAGGAATGTCCCTAAACTCCTTTGCCCTGATCCTGCCAAAACTGAATTTATTATCTATTTATTATTTATTATCTTTCAGAGCCGATTATGGAAATCCCTGATTCCCCAATCCAAGTAAATTAAAGCTCCAGTGTTTCTAGTGGAACAAAGGGGAAGTGCTCATTTCCTGCTCTTTGGCCCTTACACCAGCAGCAGACGAATTCCAAGGTCCTGGACATGGGACCAGTGTATCGCAAGACTGGCCATTTGCTTTCCAGCCTAAGCTGGTAGCAAATTCTACTGATTGTTGACAGCGACAACAGTGTACAAACAACTAGCCCAGGGTCATTACACGAAATTCATTCAGCAAGTGCAAAACCCGCAATCATTCAACTATGGACCCAGTGTGTTAACCAAATAGATCACCGTGCTGCACTCCTCAGCCACCTATCAACTAATTCCTCCATGTACTTCCACCTCCACTCACCTGTCCACCATCTTGGCATCATTCTTTACCTAAATCTTTCCTTTTCAACAAACATATTTCCAACCTCACATGCACCTATTTCCTTAACATTCTTGACTTTTGCCTCATTCAGTGTATATCTGACTTCAAAACCACATCTACCATCACTACCTCCAATTGCCACCCCAAGCTTGATTACTATAATTCACTCGTCCTTAACTTTGAATCCACTAAAATCAAGTACCTTTAACTCATCCAAAATTCACATGTCCAAGCAGTCTCCAGGACACCAAAACATCACCATATAACTCCTGTCATAAAATCACTGCACTAGCTGGAAAATCCCCCAATGCATTTAATTCAAAATTCTTTCACTAACCAATAAATCTCTGTAATACTCCCAAACAATTCATCTTCATAAACTCTTCATTCTTCACCACCTAACCACCTGCTCTACCTGATATTTCCCTTACCTCACTCTTGTCCTTCACGAGTCAATTTATCTGAAGTTCTCCAACCAATCCATTTCCACACTGCATTCATCACTGGAACAATCTTCCACCTGAATATCACAAATTCTCAATTCTTCTGCTCCTCCTGCCATTCACCCAGCATCATTTGCCTTGAGCCCCTCTATCTAGATAATCACACCTCAGACTTCATTAAAAACTAGTCCCACCTCTTCAAGATATCTTACCCTTATCCATCCAATCTGCTGCCCTTCATTTTCTACCAGTCTGTTGTTAGGATTGCTGAACCAGCTTAAGATGCCAGGGCAGCAGCTAGGGAGCCAGGCTACAGTAACATCAAGTGGCTAAACTATGGAACCAGACTAAGGTATTGTTGCGTGGTAAGGCTTTAGGCTAGCAGTCTGAGGGTACGAGTAAGCTCAGTATTAAAATAATAATTAGAGCACCAGTATACAAGCAGAAGAAAGACATTCTATCAAGATCAATCAATATAGACACAAATGCAATTTAACTACTTTATTATTAATAAATTTCTGAACTTGAATACGACTGTATGCCAATAGACATTTATTTGTAGATAAAACATTAAGCCAAGAAAAAGAATTTAGTCTAGCAGAATATAGTAGAATTAGCATGACAATAAAGTAGAATTGCATCATTTGCACTAGAGTACAGATTTGTGTTGTCATTGTCTGCGGACATATTTCTGTCAACGCCATTTACACTAAACACAGCCCACCAAACAGCCCCCGTATCACCTTTCCTATCTGGTCCCCCCAGCAACCGGACCGTGTTCTTTACATACGGTATCTCTAGACAACCCTCAAACTTTACGCAGCTCTCGTAAATAAGCTGGTGCCCTAAACTTAGCTTTTAAGAAGCACTTTATGAAAGCTTACGATCACGATGGCTGCTTGTGCCTTACGTTTACCTTTTTCTATAGCGCTTTTGGTATCTCAAATAGATGACAAGATGATTACGATATGCAAAAGATCGGCGCCCATATAGTCAAATGCAAATTAAAACCTATGTGAAAAACTGACCTCTCTGTATTGTAGTCTATTCAGTGGGTTTTTTGGAAGATGAGATGATATTCTCCCTTTGACTGGGTATTTCGGTCTAACGACCGATTTACAACTTTTATCTTCTACAGCCGCCATTTTCATAACTGAACATCGGTTTCCGTTTTTTATGCTCTTCTTATTTATTATCGATCTTCTGATTTCTGAGGTGACCTCTGGGCATTTAGGTCTAACTCGTCCAAGAGATAGAACTTTCCCGACGTCTATACTCGGTTTCAGAAGACGGTGTGGGTTAACTTATATTTATATTTTTATAAACGTCGTTTTGAAGCCCATCGGAAATGGCATTAGTCTATGCATGCATGGTCTAGCTTTTAATACACACAGCAAGATTTATTCGCAAGCACTTATTCGGTGATAAAGTCAATTCTGCACGGTGTCATAGTAATTAAACCGGCGAATGTTGTAGGCCTATATGTTATAGGATGTCCCTCTAACGCTGTGTCGGTTTAACCGATTTAACCGATACCGAGCCGATATCGCAATATTCAGAAAAACTGAAACCGATAGTGACGTCGATATTCAGAACCGTAAAATACTGAAAACAGAAAAGAAAAACATATAAAAGCGAAAAGTTGGTGTTCGCAAAATTCAAGAAGCTTTCTCTCACGGAAATGAGTTTCCGTCCACTGAACATTACGTAACGTTGTCGAAAGTATTGATGTCGACTGATAATAGTAATAATCGTAATCGTAATTCCAAGATTTCTACAGCGCCCAACGAAAACCGGGCCGCGGGGACCAGCTTATTCACAGGCGCTCAGTCAAAACAAAATCGATAGGCAAAAAGGTTTGGTTCCAGGTCAAGATCCAAGTCAGGCAGAGAGACAGCGTGGCAGCTACGGTGGGTGATGTTTGGGGTTGGAGAGCAGAGAGAGAGAGAGTGAGAGAGAGAGAAAAGGAAGAAGGGGTGTCAGGATATGATCTGTGGAAGAGGAATGTTTTCATTTTTGAATGAAAGGCCGAAGCAGAAATTGCAAGCGTTGGAGCATCGGTGAGTTTGTATGATGGGTCAGAAAACTGTCGCAGTTCTGGGGGGAGTTTATTCCAGAGTGGTGGGGCAGCTATGTTGTTAATGACGTACTACATTGCGGTAAACGTGTAGTCGAGCAAACGAAATTCCCATGTGGCCGTAGGCCTATATTTCTCTGCTGCGTGAGCAAGGTGATCTACTTGTCACGCCGACCCGAACGTCCACAGTCCAGCAAAGACCTATCACCGGGCGATCTTTTTGGAATAAGATGCCCTTGCGACCTGTGAAATGAACTGCTTAGCTTCTCTGCTTCTTGTCTGCAAGCGCTTGAAGACCAATAATTCTCACCATGGAATTTGGTGGTTTTGTGTTGTCAAGTCGAGAGCGCCACTAACGAGTTTCTTTCGCTAAATTTGCGATTACATGACCTGGCCATTTCGATTCTTCGCCGAATCTTCAGTTCGCTTGCACCACTGGAAAGGTCTTACAACCGAGATATATGAAGCTATCCACAATCTCCACCGTATCTCCTTGGGTTGTTTGAACATAGCGGCCTGGGTCGTTATCCGTGGTGGTACAGATCTTTGTTTTATTCTAGTTCAGCTCCAATCCGAAGGTTCTTGCTTCATCAGCCAAAATTTCCAGTGCCAGCAACAGGGAACTTCCAGTAGGCCCTATTTCTACTAGTAGTACGACATCATCTGCCAAGTTGAGGTCTGTAAATATTGCGTCTCCCAGGGTTGCACCCGACATGCTGCAATGGATGGTGGGCTCAATATTTCATCTACTTTTGCCGCAGAGATCTGGGCCATAGGACAGCCCTGCCTGACTCCGCTTGGGGACCTCAAACCATTCAGTTGTACGCAACTCAGGGTGTCTATATACAGGGCCCGCATGAAGTCAACTAATTTTAGTGGAATTCCCCAGCTGGGGAGAAGGATTCACAGCGTTTCCCTATCCATCGAGTCGAAGGCAGCCTTTAGGTAAATGTACGCTGTCCACAGTGGTCGCCGGTATTCCCGTTGGGTCTGAATGATGGTATTTAGGGTGAATATCCTGTCAATTATGGACCTGCCTGGGGTGAAACGTCTTTGCTCCCTTCTATGGCGTCTGAGAAGAAGATTCTTCACCCGACTGAATACAATGCGTGTGAATAGTAATCGTAAACTCAAGATTTCTACTGAGCCCTACGAAAGCTAAGTCGCGGGAACCAGCTAATTATCAGGTGCTCAGCCAAAGCAAAATCGATAGGCAAGAAGGGTTCAATTCCAAGTCGAGGTCCAAGACTAAGGCAGGCAGCTGCGGTGAGTGGTGTTTGGAACTGGATCTGTAGACAGATAAGGGAAAGAAGATGAATCAGGATAGGATCTGCGGAAAAGGAATGTTTTCAGTTTTGAATAGAAGATCTGCGCAGAGATTGCAAGGGTGGAGTGATGGTGAGTCCGTATGATGGATCAGATATCGAATACCTTTCCTGGCACTGGCAGGAGTGTGATGCCACGCTAGTCCCTACAAGCCCTTCTGCTTCCTTTCCTTTGTAGAAGGGGAGGATGATTCCTCTCCTCAAGCCCTTCTCCTGTATGACCCTAGTGAGTCACTGTAGCCCAATTCTACCAACAATATATATATATATATATATATATATATATAATTACATATAGGTGCCTACTCGTTTAGCCACTTTGCCTCTCTAGCAGTTTGATTTGTAACTTACAAATTTCTATCATTTATTTAGTTCTTGGGAAAGCGAAAGACAATGTAAATTTCTTCTTTTTCAAATTTAATGTTAGATGCGACTGAATGCAGTCCACACCATAGGCCTACCTGTGAAGACGAGTTTCAATATACCTTATACACATGTTTCGCAGTTTAGATTACTTAACTGAAAGCCATTTAAAATAGTTCCTATAAACTTATTATAACTTATCTTTCTTCGTCTTTTGGAAACCAGAAGAATGGCAATGCTGGCTTCTTCTCCGAATTCGTGCATCTAATCGCAGAAACCACTTTGAATCTGTCGGCTAGCACAGTCCAAACACGGGGATCTTAAATGATATGGCGCCTATGAAAACTGACAACAATTGTGAAGAATCTAACCCGATAAATTGAAAATGAGCAGGGTCGCTATAGAAACCGTGTACGATTACATTTACATTTGTCCAGCTAGTTTACTCTCAGTTTACTCTTACTTTCGCCTAATTTTTGTTCTTTTTGCACTCGTTCGCCTGCGTCTTTACCTTCCGCCATTTTAGCTTCATCAAACTGCCACGTCATCTTAGATCACATAATGTACAATTCAATCATTCTTCTTATTTTTGGTCTACGTTTCATGATCACCTTCCATATTAGTTGCCAACCCTTCCACACCCGCTTGCCCTACATTGTTCCTACAACCAAACATTCTTACTGCGCCCAATTTGGCACAACGACTATGCAGTATGGACGTATGTGTTTTATTCCTTTATCGTTCTTCCTAACTTCATCTCTCAGGCGACCACCACAGACCTCACCCGCCGTACCATCTTCAACATACTAATCCTGCTTTCCGGGGACATCCACCCAAATCCTGGCCCACTGGACTTTTATTCATGTCCTCCTCCCTCACTTCCTACCTATTCTCCTCCTTCCAAAATTTCTTCCTCCAGCATCCTCGACAATGCTCAAAATACTGACAACAGCCGCTTCTTACTTTGCACGCTAAATATTCGATCATTACTACATCCTGCACATTCCCAAGAAATCAGTGATATAGCCCTCTCTTCTCACCCGCCTGACATATTTGCCTTATCTGAAACCTGGTTTAATCTAAACACCACTCTTGCTCAATATGAAGACTGTATTCCTCCTGGCTAACATCTTTACAGTACACCTCGTCCCTGCAAACCATCTAGCCCTTCTCATAAAAATCCAACTGGCGGTGGTATTGCCTTTCTCACCCGAGAACCTGCCACAGTTTTAGACTCACCTGGTTACTGTTTCCACTCTTTTGAATGTGCATCAGTTACGCTTAAACTTCCTCACCCAAATCTGAGTATCTTTAATGTATATCGCCCTCCATCCTTCTCTTCATATTCAAGTCCTCCATCGGTCTTCTTGAAAGAATTTACCACCCTCCTCTCTACTGCCGCCACTACACCTCATGAATTTCTGATTACAGGTGACTTCAATATACATGTCGATAACCCCTCTGACACATTTGCTTCTGAGTTCCTCACCCTATTGTCCTCAACTAATCTGGTTCAACATGTCAAATTCCCCACCAACATTCACAATCACACACTTGACCTTATTATCACATCATCATTCTCCACTCTATCACCTGATATATCTTTCTCTTTTGACACGCCATCTGATCATTACCCCATCTTTACATATCTTAACATTCTTCCGACACCACGTTCTGATCCTGTCTTTCATTCTTTTCGTCGCATCAGTTCAATAAATATTGAAGCCTTCATACAAGATATTTCCTGTTCTGATCTCGTTTTAAATCCGCCCTCCTCCCTGAATGACCTTCTCTCTTCCTATAACACCACTCTTTCCACTATCCTTGACAAGCATGCTCCTATTATTACCAAATCCCGTCTCACTCTAACAATCCTTGGTTCAATTCCTATCTCCAGGCCTTCAAATCTTTCCGGCGACGCCTTGAGCGTGCCTACAAACGCACCAGGGATCCTCAACTTCTCTCTGCCCTTAAATCTGCCACAAATAAATACCATCGCCTTCTTACTGCAGCTAAACAGAGATTTTACTCCTCACTAGTTCGTTCTCGATCCTCTAGCCCTCGCCTTCTCTGGAAAACCATTAACCAACTCCTCCATCGGAACTCATCTAGCCCACTTCCAAATTCTCTTCCGTCTTCTTCAATAGCCGACTCGTTCTGTTCTTTCTTTTCGAACAAAATTAGTACCCTCCGTCTCTCTCTTCAATCTCTCCTCCCCAAAGCCACCAATAACCAACCTGATGATGCTCCCTCCCCACTCATGACTCCCCACCTCGATCCTCATTATCTGTCTTTCAACCCATTTCAGAGTCTGAAATATTACACCTGTTAAAATCACTTCCAAACAAACAGTGCGAACTTGACCCCATACCCACCTCCTTACTGAAAGACTGTGCAGCTGTCCTTGTCCCAGTCATTACCAAAATAGTTAATCTCTCCTTATCTACGGGTAATTTCCCCTCCTATTCAAACACTCTCTTGTCACCCCTCTTCTCAAGAAATCATCTCTCGACAAGGAAATTCTTTCAAACTACTGGCCTGTTTCTAACCTGACTTTCATCTCCAAATTAACTGAACGGATTGTCCTCTCTCGAATCAATTACTATTTAGCTTCTAACTCACTCATTAACCCACACCAGTCTGGTTTTACTAAACGCCACTCAACCGAAACTCTGCTGACTTCTCTCTACAACAAGCTTGTTTCTGCCATTTCTCATCAACAGGTTTCTTGCCTCTGTCTCCTCGATATCTCTGCAGCCTTCGACACCATAGATCACAATATCTTACTCCACCGACTTTCAACCTGGTTTGGTTTTGCTGACACTGCTCTCCTATGGATAGTCTTATCTCTCCTCCCGCTCTTTCTCTGTTAAAACTTCGGAAGCCGATTCTAAGTCATGCCTTCTCACTTGCGGAGTTCCACAAGGCTCCGTTCTTGGACCTCTTCTGTTTATCCTCTACACTACTCTACTCAGTTCACTCATTAAAGCATCCTCCGTTGACCATCACCTCTATGCTGATGACACCCAACTATTCATCTCTTTCTCTCCAAGTTGTTTCAATGAATCTACAGATCATCTTCTTTGTGTGGTTAAACAAATCTCCTCTTGGATGACATCTAATCTCTTATGCCTGAACCCATCTAAAACTGAATTCATTCTTATAGGCCTACGTGACCAGCTCAAGAAAATTCCTGACCCCTCTATCTCCCTCAGCCTGGACTCTGCCTCCACCCACACCTTTAATACTAACTCCTCTGTCCGCAATTTAGGTGTTATTTTCGACCAGAACCTTACTTTTTCTGATCATATCACCCACCTTTCCCGCTCTTGCTTTATGCAAATCCGCGATCTTCGCAGAATCTGTCCTATGCTTGACTTCAAAACCGCATCTGTCATTGCCACATCCATAGTCCATGCAAAACTTGACTACTGCAATTCACTTTTCCTCAATATTGACACAACCCAGATAAATCGCCTACAAGCTATCTAGAATGCTCTCGCACGTGCTGTCACCAAAACCCCCAAACACCATCACATCACCTCTGTTCTCAAATCACTGTACTGGCTTAAAATACCATAACGAATAGAGTAGAAAGTCTTATCCCTCACCTACAACACACTTCAATCCTCCCAACCCTCCTATCTTCGTCAATTATTTACTATCCAACCACTCCGTTCAACCCGCTCCTCATCTGTCCTAACACTTCTTCGCCCTCCCGTCACCTCATCCTTAAAATTTGGAAATCGCTCCATAGCCATAGCTGCCCCACCCCTTTGGAATAAACTCCCGCCAGAATTGCGATAGTTGTCTGGTCAATCATACGAACTCACCAACACTTCACCTCTTTCAGTTTCTGCGCAGGTCTTTCACTCAAGACTGAAAACACTTCTTTTCCAGAAATCTTATCCTGATTCTTCCTTTCCCCCTTATCTCTCTTCTCGCTTCAATTTCAAACACCATCCACCGTAGCCGTCCGACTGTCAGAGTGCCTGACTCCTGGATCTTGACCCTTTTGCCTATCGATTTTGTTTTGACTGAGCGCCTGTGAATAAGCTGGTTCCCGCGACTTAGCTTTCATTGGGCGCTGTAGAAATCTCGAGATTACGATTACGATTACGATAGAGCACAGGTGTCGCACACTGCAATTTTCAAACCGGATATGGTATATGACTTTTCATTCCTCTAAAGATAAGTTCCTTGTTTACATACAACACAGTGATGGTGAGTGTATGCTAGGATATATGGATAGACTTTGGGACAGTCGGTTTAGCAGTTGTTTTCGAACGCCCTCAGAATGAGTAGCAGTTTCATCAGATTGTGCAATTTTGTGATACGAGGATCAAAAGCCGGAAAACGATGACGATGTTTGCCGAGAGTTAAGTCAAACGTGAACACGTACAAGAACTTCAAAAGAATGGCTAACTCTGTTACGGCACTTATGATCGGCACTGAGGAAAACGCCTCACTTGGTTGGCATCAATATTGTCTTTATTATTTGCGATTTGCAGAGAACAATTTGCAATTTATGATAAATTGACATTTAGCGTCTAAAATCGGTAAAATCGGCCCTAATCGCGACCCGGGACTCGCTAAAACCCGGAAAAATACGATGCCGGTAAAATCGGGCCTAATCGCGACCCGGGACTCGCTAAAACCCGGAAAAATACGATGCCGGTAAAATCGGGCCTAATCGCGACCCGGGGTGCCAACATTGGTAGCCGAGGTCTTGACGCCCATTTTGCCCAGTGGGAAGAAGTGCTGGGTCGGTTTAACCAATACCGAACCGATATCGCAATATAATCACAAAAATCGAGATCGAAGTTTGTATCCAGAATAGCGAAAATACCGAAGAACCAATTTAAAAACAGACAAAACTGAAAAGTCAGTATATACAGAATTTAAATGTCAAAATATTAGTTTCCCCCTTGATTTTATTTTTCGTCTACAGAACGTTTCTAAAATATGGTTGAAACTGTTGATGTTGATCGATATATAGTATGTGCCTTGTTACAGAAAAAATAATATCGACATTCCATGTTTCTAGGCTGTCTTAGAGTAATGACCCAGTACTGTGTAGCAAAAGTTGTGGTGTGATGCGCTTGGGTCTGAAGACAGCAATCCATTTAAGTTTGGTGGTCCACCAACCAACAAAAATTTCCAAGTATGTCCCATATCGCTGTAGGTTGTATTTGGGAATTCTAGCCACATCTGTGGCTATAGTGAGAGAGTATATTTCCAGTTGTGGGCTTGTGTGTTTGATAGGCTACAAATATTTCCAGTTGTGGGCTTGTGTGTTTGATAGGCTACAAATGTCCACACTATCCAACAAGAGCTAGGATGCACATAGCACTTTTGAGCACCTCTCCCTTCTTGTCACTTCTGGGTGCCAACAGCAACTTGGGGTTGGCCTTTACTGACCCGGTTCTGAGAGAACGCCTACATTCTTCAGTGAATTGTGAGAGTTCATGTCTGCTCTCTCTGCTGTCTCTTATCCTGTGTACTTAGTTGGTGACCTAATCATACACCGCAACAATAATGATCTTTCTGACACCACCACTATTACTTGTCTTCTTGATTCTTTCTGTTTTGTCCAGCATATACAGGGTGGGCCAAAAAAAGTGAGAACATCTTGTAGCATACGAGTTATTTAAAAATATAATTCAATTAATTATATTGTTTCATGTAATTTTGTTTGCCAAGTATTTAGCTAATCAGAAATCATGTTCAATGTGTCCTCCTTGCTTCTCAACGAGTTTTTCTAAGCGTCGACGCCACTCGTTTATGCTAATGTCAATAAAGCGCTGCCCCAGATTTCTCCATTCTTCAATTATTGCCAACTTGAGCTGCTCAACTGTTGTAAACTTTTGCCGAAGGTAGACTTCTTGCAAAGCACCCCATATGGCATAATCTACTGGGTTTAAATCAGGACTGTTCGGTGGCCACATGTCTGGCTCGATGAAGTTAACATTCTCCTGACGAAGAAAGTTGATCGTATTTCTGGCTATGTGAGATGGAGCTCCGTCTTGCTGTAATGTCCCGGAAATTGTCGAAATAAAGACATCATATAGCTAAATAGGTAAGTAAGTAAATGAGCAAACAATTTAAGCTATTATGGATACAGTTAAACAAATTTTGATGTAATTATATTACTTTTTATGTGATGTTCTCACTTTTTTTGGCCCACCCTGTATATGTGCCAACTCATAATCTAGGGCATATTCTTGATGTTATCATGACACCTGGAAATCCAAAATCTCTATCCGAAATCCAAAGTCTCTATGTATATGTCATTTTGTTCTCAGATTAAGACTTACGTTTTTCATATTGCTTATCCACCACAGGCTGCCTGTCTATTTTAGGGACTGATCTTCTGAATATTGACCAGACTGTGGCTTGGTTTTGATGTGCCATTGGTTGATGTCTTGTGCATTAGAAACTAGCACAATAGAAGTTAGTACTTAATTAATGGACCAGTTGGAGGAGCTGGACAAAGTGTTCAACCAGTCGGAAGAGTTGAACGAAGCTCCTGATGGACCAACTAAATATTTGGACAGGCCTCCATGAGTTGGAGGTGTGAATTCTTTTTCAACTGTTTTATTCAACGACAAACTGTCTTTCAACATGCCTTATTATTCAACGTACATAAGGATCTCTGCCTATAACTGAAGTAATAATTTAAAAAACTGGAACTGAAAAATGGTTAAGATGAAATTTGGTTAACACAAACTGTTCGCACTAGTCCTTTGCATTTCATGTTACATGATTTGCGCTGCATATGTACGCGTAAGTAGCCATGTGGTTTTATTGATGTGATGCAGAGAGGCGCAGTGAAGTGAACATAAACTCTTACCTACTATTTAAATCTTGGCATTTTTGCTAACAGTTGACATTGCAGAACTTCCTAGAAGTAGCTTGCAATTTATGATGCTATGTGAATTGTCATCATTACAATTTTAATGAAATCCTTATGCCCAGCTCAGCCTTCCATCTTGTATTGATCTGTATTTGGGAGGTAAAAAGATGTAATGTGGTCATGTTTGAAAGGTCCTTTGACCTCAGGACCACATTTCTGAGGAGCTTCTCTAGAGGCACAAGAGACAAGTGTGTAGTAGGTTATACCTTTTATAGTTATGCATATATTGCTGTACCTTGAAGTGGTGAATTTCACCTGATATTTTAGTCATAGAATTGTTTAAGGCTTCTCAATTTTACTTAATTTTAAATTACCTTTTTAGCTTTCAATTGGCTTAGATGGTCAATTTTGCCAATTTTACATTTCAAATGACTTCATAGTGGTCAAATTTCATACAAGTTATAAACCACAAAAATCAACCAAGCTACATAGATTCCAAGTCAGTTATGTTAGTACTTTTTCATTTTTTGTGCACACAAAACTTCAAAAAAGTGTAATGCTTTCTTTAAGAAGTTTCACATTTAGGTCAAGCTTTACTCTTCCAGTCATATGAGCTGTTTTACATAAAAATCAGCCAACACATGGATTTTTTGTTTAAATTTTAACAATTATCATGATATTGAATCTGAAATGTTCAAAATAATTTACTAATGATTCTTATTTCAGATGGCATATCTGCTGTTTTCACTTTCCAGTTACTTACCTACCTAACTTACCATTTTACTTACGTACTTTATTTGCAGACCATGAAACCAGAACTGAATCTGCTGCCACGTCATTCTGATCCATTTGGGAATGTGGGTTGCATCATTTTCCTTCTTATGTATTTTCCCCTTTGTTTTCTTTGTTATCTCCTGTTTTCCTTATGTCTTGTTTATTTTTCCAACTGCTTGTACAGTTTATACAATCACTGGTATTGTAGATCTGTCAATGCTCTGTGTAACTGACCCTGTGCCCTGACAGAAAATTGGCATGTTGCTCAGCAGATCAGAAGAAACTCATTGCTATTAAGAAGTGATATAACAATATAAAAATTGGGCTAATAATTCCTAGTTTCTCAGTGATGCTTGTAAGGATATAGCTATGATTTTTTTATGTGTGCTTAGTTTCATTGTGCATTTTCTTAATGACATGTGCATGTGCACACCACACACCCACAAACAAAGTGCTTAGAGGAAGCATCGGTAACAAGTAGTAAGATTTGAAAGTATTGCCATGTAAGTTGTATGTCGTTTCTGCTGTATTGCCATAAAGACTCAATTCTTAAACTGCAAATTGTGTTGTAGGTTAAATCTCTAATGTTGAGAGTCCCCCTGAGTGGTTTGTTCTGCATGAGATGCTACTTAAATTGACAATTTTATACAATACAGTAATCTCAGATTCTATGTAGTTTCAGGATTCAAAATTTAAGTTACGATAATATGTTTTGACAATCATTATTTTGCAGAGTATGACATTGGCAAAATGGAAACAAGTCTATACTCAGTGAAGGTTGAAGAAGAAACTTCTGAAATTGATGAGATCAAGAAGTCCTGGGAAAGGTGAGAGACTCTGCTAATTAATCAATTTTTGAGAACCTGTCTGTTTTCAAGCTTTTGTATTCCTTATGAAACTTCTGTGCACAAGTTGCTGGGTTAAGTTTTCTAAAATAACATTCGTATATTTGCAAGAATCATTTCGCTGCCAGATGTTTATGCTTGCCTTATATTAAAGAAGTCATTGCTTCAGGTATTTGCTGTTGCTTCACTGCAAGTATAGCTGCATTCCTTTAAACTGCTTTCAAGTTTGGTGCAGGAAGATCATCTGCAATTCTTTCTTGTGGTCGTTTCCAAATGAAGCTGCCTCTAGTGACTGATTTTGATCTTCAGTGAACAGGTTCGACTGAAGGAGCTTTGTTGTTTGGATGATACAGAGCCATGGGAGACACGTCGTTTGGCTCTGGGGAGCATCAACTCAGAAGAACTTCAGTATTTATTCACTCCACTGAGATATGTTGCTGGAACTGATATTTCATTCGTCAAAGGTGACCTGACCAACGCCTGTGCTGCAGTTGTGGTAGTGGAGCTGCCGAACTTAGAGGTATGTGCTTAGCAACAACGAAAAGAGGTTTCGATTGGAATGAATAAACATGTGATGTTATGTAATCTATACTGCTGTTATCCTAATGGACAAGGCATCAGTTGATGAATGCTTCAAGTGAAACCTTAGTTAAAAGTCATAATCTTTTAAAGAAGTCCAGTCAAAATTCAGTCAGTCAAAGGAACCCAAAAGTCAGGCTGCAGTGGTTAAGCATCTGATTAGTAGCCGAGAAATTCCTAGTTAGCTGAGCTGCTGTGTTTAAAATGGACTGAAGTTGGTTAATGTGAAAAAGAATGAGATCCTCGGCAGACATTCTTACTGCATTGGATCATTGTAAGTGGACTTACAGGGAGCAGCCTAAGATCTGGTAGTTGTGCATACCTGGATATGTGTCATGGCTGCCGATCTCCAGGCAAATAATGAAATTTATATAAGATGTTGTTCAGTTTTGCTTTTGCTTTGATAGGTTGTCTATGAAGACATAACCATGGTTGAATTAACTGCACCATATATACCGGGATTCCTTGCTTTTCGAGAGGCAGAGTTTCTTATAAAGAAGCTGGAGCATCTGCAAAAGTCGTGTCCTGATGTTATGCCCCAAGCAATCATTGTTGACGGAAATGGCATTCTTCATCCGAGAGGTCAGTCAGTTCACATTATATCCAGAATGTTGCTGGATCTTTTCTGCTTGATTCTTTTTAGTGCTGAATAGATATCATGGAAGTAAAACTAATTAACCAAATTAAGTTTCCCAACTTTATGAGGATTTTCTCAGGCATGGTCACAAATGTCAGAAAAGATAAATTTTCTGTACTAAACCTTCACAAAAATAAACTTGTAATCATAGAAATCATGATCATGGTTGAGAAGTCATTGGCATCTATTACACCAGTAATACAATTCAAGTCTTTTTTGTAAAAAATGTGCTGTGAATTGAATCGACCTCAAACTCATTTCTTCCTATATTGTGTTAAGCATTTTTCACCTGCTTATAGTTATCTTTCCTCTTTCCAAATGGCCTTGACTGTAAATGTTTGTTGTCAAGAACAACCAATGTGTAGAAAATAATTCAGCAGTTCTTTTAGAGGTTCTTGCAACTTAGGCTATGTATGCATGCATGTGTGTATGTATGCTTATATATAGGTATGTACGTACATTGTATGTACGTATGTATGTACATTATTACTATTTCTGCATTTATTAGGTGCCACTATCTAATTACTTAGCATCAGCTGATGGCGCCAAGCAATTGTGAGTTGAGGACTTGTCCCTACACAGTAACCGTCTCGGAGGAGGCTTGAACCCGTACTGTCCTCGTTACAATCCAAGCGCTCTATCCAGTATGCTATCGTGCCCCACACAATATGCTATTGTGCCCCACACATGTATATATGTGCATTGTATGTTTGTATGTATATATGTATGTATGCCCATTATGTTCACTGTATGTATGTATGTTTGTATGCATGTATGTGTATATGCATACATGCATATATGTATGCATATATGTATGCATGCATGTATGTATGTATGCTTGTATATGCAGTGCATTTGACAAAAAGTACATATGAGTACTACATGCACACATACTTTTCTTGGATTTGGTGTAATGTTTTTATGTGTTTTCCTGGATTAGATTTTGTGTCTTATTTGCACTGCCTTTTGCCAGTTTATAGTGCCAGTGATTTCTCAGTCATTTCTATGACTACAAGTTATCAAGTGACTTGCCTTTGTTTACAGTTCACCCTTCAGGGTCACAGATATATAACACTCAATCCTCATATCCTACAACTTTAGGACCAACAATTTGAGATTTACACTCTTAATACAGGTTTCTGAATTTTTTTATAGCAAACTTGTACACTAAATATGGAAACAGACACTTTAAAGCTCTTTCCGTATATAATATGTAAACTATACAGACTTTCAATTTTGTATGAGCAGCACATTTGGACTGGTGCAATCTGAAGTGCAATGTGTGATGCACTTCAGTGTAATGCCACCTAGAACTGTTATATTATTTATTGGAAAAGTATTGCTTTTATTCACAGGCAGTGAATGATCATATTAAAATTTAATTCACTTGGTATGAAATAATTAGAATTGAAAATGTAATTATTTTAACAAAGAAGAAATCTTCAACTAAACATGCATTTTATTCGCACCAAATGTCTGAGATTGCAAATGGAACAGAAATTTCATGTGCCTTAAGTCTGTTCATGTGGGAAATCAAACCCATCACTTTGGTTGGCATCCAGTATTCAGGACCATTAGTGGTTACTTTTCACTTACAACAGCATGTGATTGTCAAAGTCATACTGCAAAAACTGTCATGCAGAATTTGGACTGGCATGCCATATTGGCGTGCACCTGGGAATTCCAACAGTGGGTGCTGCAAAGACACTCTATCATGTGGATGGAATTGAGAAAAATGAAGAACACCAAAATAAGGTAAGTTTGCTCCTTGACATTTGCTAAAGACAAAAGTATGTGTGGGTCTTCCATAAATGTCTATTCCCTCGTTTCTGCTCGCTATCACACATGCATGCACAAACTCTCCAGCCATCATTTCATGTTGCTGTTGGAAAAGCTCTGGTTTTATTTCATCATCCTTCTGAAGCCTTTTCCTTCTTTTATCTTTTTTCTCTGTTGCAGCAGCTAAGCCCATGCATGGCGGGTGCAGGGCTTAAAGTCAGCTGCAGCCTGTGACTGTTTCTGCATATCAAATAACGCTATTAAAGAAAATGAATATTATCAAATTATTCATATGAAAAATTAAAAAAACAAACCCATATCAACTATTATAGATTATTGTATTGTTGTATTGCTTAAATTTGTGTGAAAATTGCTAGTGATTGGAGCTCTGTCCTGGATCCTACAGATTTACTTGCAATGCATTGCTCAAAATTGCTACAGAATTCCATCAAAACTGTCCGGTAGATTGACCTGATTTGCTGCTACGAGAATGGACTGCAAATTTACTTGCCAGTCTGATTGCTAAATTGGTTCTAAATGCACTGAACTGCTGGATAACCCAACTGGGAAATTTAGTAATGCACCTCTAGGCCCCTGGGGCAAATGAGGTCATATGTCTTCTTTGCTCTTCCACCCAAGATGCCAACTCCACATTTTGAATTAGTCTGAAAGGTAATTATAATCCAACACTAATTATTATGCAATGCTAAACAGCTAAGTAAAGTTCAAAAGTGGTAAAATATTACCTTACTCGAGTGGTATTTTTGTTGACTAAACCATGTGCCCTTGGATTTCACTAATCTAAGGGACTTTGTCTCCTACAGGACTCCCTAACTTGGCCTTCTCAATCTCAAAACTGTGCCTGTAATTCCTTCTCATGACTGAAATATAGTTTGAAATATGAATTAAAGCTTAATAAATTCCTGCTTGCTCAAACCCCATGCTTTAAATTTCCAGTTTGGTATTATTACTCTTATGTGGTGATACTCATGGATGCAGAACTTTATCAGTCACATAATAAGTGATGGCGGCTTTTATATAAATCATCTTATTATTATTCTTCTTTTGGTTCTTCCCTCAGGCAGGTTCAAATGTCCGATGATGCCACTCCTCTCGGTGATGGGCTTCTTCTTTCAATCTGCTGTATCCGTCTGTCATCACCCAGTCCAGCAGCATCTGTCTGGGTCTTCCTCTTGTCCTCTTCCCCTCAAATCTGCCCTCAATTACTGTTCTCAAGAGTTGGTCCCCGCTCAGTATGTGACCAATCCATTTCCGTTGTTGACTCTTTATTGTAGCTATCAAGGATCTTTCTTCCTCAACTCTTTTCAACACCTCCTCGTTTGTTATGTGCTCCATCCAACTAACTTTGTCCATCCTGCACCAAATCCACATTTCGAAGGCCTCCAGTCTCTTGTTGTCCTCCTTTCTCATGGTCCATGTTTCAAATCCATACAGCACCATGCTCCATATCAGAGTTTTAATCATTCGTTTCTTCAAGTTCTTGTTCATTTTTTCTCTCAGTAACTCTTTTTGTTTTGAGAATGCGTCTTTGCGTAAAGCTATTCTTCTTTTAATTTCCTTGTGGTAATTGGCATCTTTCGTGACAACGCTTCCTAGGTAGCAGAATTCTTTTACTTGTTCTATTTCTTCTTCGTTGATGTTTATTCTTACTGTTGTTTCTTCGCCTTTGCTTATTCTCATGATCTTTGGCTTCTTGATATTTATTTTCATACCATACTGTTTTGATATGGTGTGCAGATGGTCCACCATTCTTTGCAGACCCTCTTGGCTACCCGATAACATTGCTTGGTCATCTGCAAATCTTAGAAACCTTTATCAGTCTGCCTCCGACCTTAATTCTTTCTTCAATATCTTCTAGTGCCTCTTGGTTAAGCTCTTCTATGTAGATGCTGAAGAGTAGTGGTGACAATGGGCACCCTTGTCTCACTCCTCTGCCTAGTTTTCCGGGTTCTGATATTCTCCATCTATTCTGATCCGTATTTCTGGCCCATGTATAGATTTCCTATTAGCCTTCTATCCCTCCAATCCACTCCCAGTCTTCTGAGTGTTTGCATTAGTCTTCTCCAGCCGACTCTGTCAAATGCCTTTTCATAGTCCACAAAACATATATACACATCTTGGCCATGTTGACAACTCCTCTCTTTGAGCACTCTTAAGGCTCCAATAGCGTCTCTTGTTCCTCTGCACTTTCTGAATTCAAACTGGTCATCACCTAACCGATCCCTTGCTTCTGACTTTGCCTTCACTCTCTTTGTTTGAATTCGTAACATGATCTTTGAAGCATTATTATTATTATCATCATCGTCATCATCATCATCATCTTCATCAATAAGGTGGCTGGCTGGCTGGTTGAATGCAGCTGAACATCATCATCATGCTGGTGTCACCATGCACTGAGGGCAGTGATGAGCTGGGTCAGATCAGTCATGTAGAGTGTATAAAGAAGGAGACCAAGGACCGAGTCCTTTGGATGCTGCTTGGAACTAGTGCCCAAACTGAGTGGTCAGAGCCGTGGCCTCTGCCATATTCTGCCCATCCAGAAAAGAGGAGATCCAGTCTAAGGATGAACCACCAATTTCATAAGAGTTACTGAGGGATGTTAGTGGGGTGTTTTGGTCGGTGGTGTCAGATGCTGTACTCGTGTGTCTAGAAGAGCGAGCAGAATGACACGTCCAGAATCAATGGCATCACAGTGTCAGAAATCAGCTTCAGTAGTACGAGCTTTGTGGCTTGGGCTCTTTAATGATGGTATCATTATGAGACGTTTTTGACCAACTGGAAGATATCTGTCAGCCAGTGATGCATTGCAGAGCCTTATAAGATAAGCCAGTAGCTTGTCAGCAGTCATGGAGAAGGAATGTTGGAATAGGGTTGAGTGCACGCATTTCGGGTGGGGATGACAGGAGAAGTGACTTCAGCTCAGCACTAGTCACCATGTTGAATCGATCCAAGTGGCATTAGATTATGTTGAGAATGTGAGTGAAGCCAACTGTGTTGTCACTTGGCAGACTCCCATGCCCACTGGTGCCACCATGTCCAAT
Source organism: Norana najaformis (assembly GCA_964023275.1). NCBI lineage: Eukaryota > Metazoa > Annelida > Clitellata > Crassiclitellata > Hormogastridae > Norana > Norana najaformis. The sequence continues at coordinate 4,780,638 of OZ029928.1, forward strand.
ATCATCAGCTGTGGAAAAGGATAGGAGAAGTTGCCACTTGTACACCCTTCATTCCGTGAGAATTTGAATTCTGTCAGTGGCGGAAGTTGGTGGACGATCTGTGAGAAGAAAATAGTGCATCTTAGCCCTGTTAAAATAGTCGAGAAAACGATGTTTCGTCAGAAAGGCCAAACCCTAAAATGTTATGCGTTGAGATAGATTAAGTAATTGATGCTGGTTTGGTAGTTAGGGATATTATTGTTATTGGTGTGTTATAATTATTGAAACAGTTTTTAATGCATCGTAACTGGATCTCAGGTGCTAATCTGATTGGATTGTATTTGGATTGAATTGATGTTAAATTTTAACTGTTATAACTGTATCTAAGTAATTATGCTGTTAATTATTTTGATAAAAGAGTAATTAAATCAAGGTTGCTTTGAGAATTTTCTTTACTAAATTATTAGATTTTATTAATAAGTTAGTGACTTGGTTGAAATTTCAGATAAAAGCTTTGTTGAAGAAAGGAGGAGATCAGTTTCCGCTGGTTAGTCAGTCAGGACGAACACTTGGAGTTGTAAGTACTAATTGTAATTTGCAACTTCTATTGTGCCGGTGTCTAATGCACAAGACATCAACCGATGGTGCATCAAAATCAAGGTGCAATCAGGTCAATATCCAGAAAGTCAAATGTGCAAATACAGTGCAACGTCATCATAAAAGTTTGAAAATGTAATGCAGCACTGGTTCTAGAGAACGTTCTGTTCTAATATGTTTTAACCAGATGTCCATCATCAGATGCAAGGCCACAGACACAAATCTCTTTCTGTATGGGTGTTTAAGTCGTCTTATTCAGAGTTTGTTCAAAAGTTTTCAATTGTTCATGCAACAGTTGTGCCATTGTCTGTATTAGGAAGTTGTTTCTTAAAATTTGCCTCTGACTTCATGCAGTTTCAGATTCTATTCACACCTCTTCAGGCTTGGTAGCCAACTGGTAATGCAGAGAGTACGGGTTCAAGCCTCCCTTGAGATGGTTACTTGTGCAAGTCTTTAACCCAAAAATTGCTCAGCACCATTGACTGATGCTAAGTCATTAGATATTGGCACTTAATAAGTATGGAAATAATAAATAATAGCCTTTGTTTGATTAAGATAGGTGAGATTGCATGCAAATCAAAACTACCGAATCTGAAGAATTTTCTAGAGAAAATGCGAAGTTGAGATGGGCCTGTAATCAGAAAAGCCTTTAGAGCTGAGAGAAGGTTTCTTTATTATATGATGAACTCTGGCATGAGCAAAGGTGAACAAAAGGAATCCTTCATCCAGTGAGAAGCTAGTGACTGATGTAAGGATTGAATCCAGGATATCAGGTCACACTGTCATAAGAGATGTAAGAATAGTGTGAAGGAGAGAGCTGTTGGGAAGCGAGGAAAAGATGAGTTTGCAAACCTCTGCAAGAGTTGTTGGTTGAAAGTAGTCTAAGACAACTGGAGCTACATTTAACTTTTCATGGTGTAATTATTTATTTAAATCCATCCACATAGTCTTAGGTGATACAGAACACTCAGAGAGTTAAATATGAAAACTTGGCAAATGAAACTAGTTTATCACAAGTTTTCATTGTTGTTTAAATCTACTGACGTCCAAGGGAAGACACACCACCAACGTTCCAGCTGAATTCTGCAGCGCTTCCTTAAGAAATGGCAGAGTTAAACCAAGGATGCAGCATGCTTGCCAAATTTCTTAGTTCTAGAAGGGATTTGCATATCAGGGAGCTCAGTTAAGGTGGACTGGAACTGCAGAGCCAGCTTATTAGCTGTTTGTGCTGGAAGTAACCATAAGGGAGATGCTAACATATCACGCTTTAGTTTATTTAAATCAAATTTATGCCAGGGGTGAAATTAAACTACTTCGTAATTTGGAGGTGGATCAAATAGGAAATCATATTTTCAGAAAATGGCAATATGATCTGAAAGGTATGACTCAGCAGGACTAGCAGAATGAAGCAATTGCAAATCAGAATAAGTTGTCAGAAGATCCAGGGTATGACCTTTGTTATGTATTAGAAAGGTAATGAGCTGTTTCATGCCAAACCCTTCCAACATATCAAAAATTGCTGATATGACATGGTAAGCTATATCAGTGTGAATATTGTCTCCCATAATGAATGAAGTCCAGTGATTAAGTCTCCTATAATTGTAATCATAATCTTTATCTCGAGATTTCTACAGCACCCAGTGAAAGCTAAACTTATTCACAGGTGCTCAGTCAAAACAAAATTGATAGGCAAAATGGTTCGGTTCCAGGTCAAAATCCAGGATTCATTCAGACGGCTACGGATGATGGTGCTTGAAATTGAAGCGAGAAGAGAGATGAGGGGAAGAGGAAGAATTAGGATTAGATTTTTGGAAAAGTAATGTTTTCAGTTTTGAGTAAAAGACCAGCGCAGAAACTGAAAGAGGTGAATTGTTGGTGAGTTTTCTGGCAGGGAATAATGACTGTTTCAGAGGGGAGGAAATTATACATGCAAGTAGTTATTGAAATTCACTGAAAAGTAAGAGAGAGAGATGGTATGTGATGAATGTTCACAAGCTGTACCATTATGTTGCTTGAAGCGAGAGAAGCACCCAGGATTTCAAATGACTTGGGTGCTTGAATAGGTAACAAGTAAGTTTTCTGCCGTTGCCACTGCACCTGAGTTCATTTTAAGATAGAGAAGGTTGGTGGAGTGAGATCAGAAATGAATGCCAATTTATCCTTGGGTTAAAGCCAAATCTCAATAAGCGCAAGTATATGTAAGAAATTCTCACAGAGAAAGTTATGTAGAGCTGGAGATTTATTCTGGACCACTGTTCAGAATTTGGAGCCTGACTGACCTTGGATTTATTTCAACATCACCAGCCAAAAGAAGCAGCAGAAACAAGTACCAGGACAATGCGCTTTGGGCAGCAGAAGATGTTCTATGCCAATATGAACTAAATCTAGGATCGTAACTTTTAGTATGAAATGAACAGAGATATTAAGCAGCTATGAATTGAGACAACATCACCTGTCAAAAGTATGAGAAGGAAGCACTGAAATGTCTGTGAGAACCTGACTCCAAGTTCTCTGCCCCTGGGCAGGTTCAGACATCCGATGGTGCCATTCCTGATGTTGTTGAGCCTCCTTCTTCAGTTTATCGTATCCGTCCTCCATCATCCAGTCTAGTAGCATCTGTCTCTGTCTTTCTCTTCTCTTCTTTCCTTCTATTCTTCTCTCTATGATATTTCTCAGAAGGGAATCATCTATCAGTATGTGTCCAATCCATTTCCTCTGTCTCGTTCTCATTGTAGCCTCCTTTTGTTTTGTGTTCTGTCCAGTTAATCTACTCCATCCTGTGCCATACCCAAAACTCAAAAGCTCTGATGTCTTCTTTTTTGATGGTCCATGTTTCCGATTCGTACAAGACCACGCCCCATATCAATGTTTTGACCATTCTCTTCTTTAGGTTCCTGTTCAGTTCTTCTCTCGTTAATTCTTTCCTCTTCATAAAGGCATCTTTTCCCATCACTATCCTTCTTTTTTCATTATGACACTTTGCATCTGTTGTAATCATACTTCCTAAGTAGCAGAACTGCCTGACCTGTTCCAACTATTCACCATTTACTAATAGTCTTACTGTTGTTTCTTCTTCTCTGCCTATCTTCATAACCTTTGTCATTTTCATATTTATTTTCATACCGTATTCTATCGAAATTAGGTTCAGGCGGTCCATCATCCTTTGTAGACCTTCTTGTCTAACTGCCAGCATCGCCTGGTCGTCTGCAAATCTCAGCGCCTTCACCAGTCTTCCTCCTACTTTTATTCCCTCATCCAAATTTTCTAGCGCCTCTTGTATAAGTTTTTCAATATAGATGCTAAACAGTAATGGTGATAGCGGGCATGCTTGTCTTACTCCTCTACCAATTATTCCCGGTTCTGAATATTCGCCTTTATTTTTATTCTAACCTTCTAGTCCATGTACAGATTTCCAATGAGTCTTCTATCCTTCGCAGTTCCAAGTTTCCTGATTGCATGCATCAGTTTTGACCAATCTACTCTGTCAGATAGCTTCTTGTAGTCCACAAAACATATATAAACGTCTGTATCATGTTCAAGGCTTCTATCTGTCAACACCCTTAGATCTCCAATGGCATCTCTTGTACCTCTATCCTTCCTGAATCTGAACTGGTCTTCTTCCAAATACTCGGTCCCTTCTGTCTTGGCTTGTACTCTTTTTGCGATGATGTTTAGTATAATCTTGGAAGCATGTGCGAGTAGGCTGATTGTTCGATGATCCTCACAAACCGTTTCATTATTCTTCTTTTTCATTAGGATCATGATGAACTGTAAGAAGTCCTCCGACCATAATCCAGTGTTGTATATGACCTTGAACAGCCTTAACAGTTCAGCTGCTGCTTTTTCTCCCAGATTTGTGAGTATCTCTGCCTGGATGTTGTCAGTTCCACTTGCCTTGTAATTTTTCATTTTGCTGATGGCTGCCGGTACTTCATCTTTCAGCACATCTGGTCCTACGTCTTCCCTGCCTCCGAAGGTGAGTCCTGATTAAGATGTGTGGGTCTGTTCTTGCTCCGGTAGAGGTCTTCTACATATTCCACCACCTTCTGACATCATTGGAATCTTGCAAGATCGTAGGATTCTTGTTTTCTATCGCTACTCCACTTCCTCTGGTTGACCCTTTTGTGATCTTCATGACTTTTCCAGACTTGTTCATATCTTCTGTTTTTTTGTAATTCTTCCAAATCTCTACTAAAAGTTGGAGCAAGACTGAATGAATTTGCCTGTCCCAAGCTGTGAAAAAGACAGTACAGAGGAGAAGTTTCCAAAAATTCTGAGACCAAAAAGCTTTGCTGAATTAAAGGTCTCAAAAGGAGAAACACCCACACCAATATGACCTATTTTAGTGAGGTAGACAATATATAGAATTAGCCTCTGACATGCAACAAGTATGAAGACGTGACCTAAATTATTGAAGAAAAGGACAGAGTATTCGACTCATGGGCAATTCTTGAGCACAGAAAACTGCCAGCCAGGTTAGTGTGGATCCACAATTCAACAAGTATGGAGCAGTGAAGGGGATTTGTTGCATGGGACGAAGTAGACCAACAGGTGAGACCATTCAGCTACAGTGGGTGATAATACAGAGTATCTGTCCATGTTAGCACAGAGCCAGAGGAAATGACACAAAACCAATCCAAGCAAGAAATAAACAGATAAAAACTTGTCTTGCAGCAGTTGGAACAGAAAGCCAACCAGCCAACTAAACTTTGAAGCATAACTGATACTATAGTTGTTAAAAAATAAAGATTAATTCATACAGAAGCACAACTATATCACTGGCCAACAGAAAAATTTTTTTTTCTTGTTGCCTTCGGTTTTAGACCTGTTCTTGGGGTAATTTTGGGCGCTGATTCAGAAAATGTCATTGGATTGAGTGCATCAGGTCTAGTTTCTGAGATATCGTCGATTTTGTAAAGAAAACCCAGTCCACTCTTTAAACGATGTCTTTGGCAAAACTAAAATGTCATAATAAGCTTTATTTATGGCTAATTATAATTCTTGCTGATTCATATAATGCCTACATCCTTATAATGTAAAATCAGCATATCTTGCCGCGTGCTGAGATATTGCTGATTCAACGAAATAACTATTCCATAGCCTACAGCTTACTCAGCACTAAATTCATGGCCTCATTTAGAATTTATTTGTGCTTATACAGCGTTTCATGGTTTCGAACTATGTAAATAGATTATGCTGAAGTCAGCATTTATAGCCTATATAAACCGCCTCCTGAAAGGTAGAGCAGCCGCAGTCGTCTTAGGGCATATTAAGAGTTGGTCGCAAGAACAATCTGTGAATGTGAGCATTAAATAACTACATGTTCTTACTATTTTTTAGGTTAGTCATTTAATTCCTCAGATGCGAACATCCTTAAGGTTATGGCTACTTCCAGACGGAGCTGCATTAACCATCCAGACATATTCTGCTACATTTGTGGGGAATACACACTAAAAGCAAACAGGAAACCGATTTCTGAGTTTGTAAAAAGAGCATATGTAGGTTATTTTGGTGTCAAACTTGGAGATCAAGATAAGCAATGGGCTCCTCATACAGTATGCAAAACTTGTATTGAACAATTGCGCCACTGGACAATTGGAAAGAGAAGCTGCCTGAAATTTGGTGTACCGATGGTTTGGAGGGAACAGATAAACCACTTCGACGACTGTTACTTTTGTATGGTTAATATCATAGGCATCAATCGAAATAATCGTCACAAGTTGTCTTACCCTGATATACCTTCAGCCAGGAGACCTGTTCCGCATTCGGATATTGTACCAGTTCCACCTTTTCGCGAACTACCTCAGCTCTCAGACGATGAGACTTGCACGTCCAATATCGGACAAGATGACGAAAGTGAAGAAAGTGGGGGCAGTGACAGTGATTTCCAATCAACTTCACACAGTGAACGCTTTGACCAAAAAGAGTTGAGTGATCTGATCAGGGACTTAAATCTTTCCAAAGAGTCCTCTGAATTGCTTGCGTCCAGACTAAAGGAAAAGAATGCACTTCAGCCTGGAACGAAAATTACAATTTATAGAAACAGAGAAAAGGATTTGCTGCCATTCTTTACCGAAGACAACAACCTAGTATTCTGTAATGACATCAGCAACTTATTGAAGAAAATTGGTCTGTCGGATTACAGCCCAGATGAGTGGCGTCTTTTTATCGACAGTTCAAAACGTAGTCTGAAATGTGTGCTTTTAAATAACGGCAACAAATTTGGTTCTATTCCAATCGGTCACTCCACCAGGATGAAAGAAGAGTACAATGCCATCTCTTTAGTACTGGAAAAGATAAAATACAAAGAACATCAATGGGTAATTTGTGTAGACTTGAAGATGGTAAATTTCCTCCTTGGTCAACAAAGTGGCTACACAAAGTATCCCTGCTTTTTGTGTCTTTGGGACAGTAGAGCCAAGCATGAACATTGGACAAGAAAAGATTGGCCTTCGAGGAAAGACATGGTGGTTGGAGCTCAAAATGTAATCAAGGAATCTTTGGTGGCACGAGATAGGATCATACTGCCACCACTACATATAAAGCTAGGCCTGATGAAACAATTTGTCAGGGCTTTGAATAAAGAAGGTTCATGCTTCAAATACATAGTACACAAGTTACCAGGAATTACAATGGAAAAATTGAAGGCTGGAATCTTCGATGGTCCACAGATCAGGCAACTTATGAATGACCCACTTTTCATACCATCAATGAATGAAATCGAATCTTGTGCCTGGTCTTCCTTTGTTCTTGTAACTAAAAATTTTCTTGGCAACAAGAAGGCAGACAATTATGCACAACTAGTAGAGGATATGCTTCTTCATTTCAACAAGCTTGGCTGCAACATGAGCATTAAAGTCCATTATCTCCACAGTCACTTAGATCGCTTTCCAGAGAATCTTGGTGACTTCAGCGAAGAGCAAGGTGAAAGATTTCACCAAGACATCAAAACAATGGAAAATCGATATCAAGGAAGATGGGATGCACACATGATGGCAGACTATTGCTGGAATATTATGCGCGATTGTTCCGGCAGATGCCACACTCGGAAATCGTACAAAAGGAGCTTCTTCGGTGTCGAATGACTTGAAATTTTTATAACAAACTTGTTCTGTTTGGTATCATATAAGTACAGTTTCAGGTACTACCATTTTCTTTTAAGTATTTGTATTATTATGTTTATTTAGTGTATCACATAATAAATTGAGCACTACATAATTATAGCTATAGCCTTATGTTTTATGGGCGAGCAGAGGCAAGGACTGGTATATGGCATAATGTTCTATATCTCGAAAACTAGACCTGCTGGGAGAAAACTGGTGCCTTTTCTGGAATCAGCAGGTCAAATATACCCAGAAACAGTTCTAACATTTGAGGCAACAAATTATGTGTTGGCCAGTGTATTTAAAACCAAATAATTTGATAGACTGCCTTTCTGCAAACAAGAGAAAGCACAGCAGAGCCAATCCTAGTAAATTACATATGTATGGACCAGTATGTGAGGAGGTAAGGCAACCACAAGTCTTTTTTTGGAAGGATGGGACAAATAGTTAGCCAGAGGTATGACCTGATAAATTAAATGTGAATCAAATGAACAAGGCAGCAAGGCAGCTCAGTGCATTTCTCCACCCCTCCTGTCTTTCACCCACCATTATCCATCTCGGGCCCATTTCTCTATTGTATCAGCCCTTTTCTCAGCCTTTCCTTTGAAAATTAAATTTCCACCTCTTGATCCATCCGCTTACTTCCCATATCTCTCAACTTAAACACAACCCACCATAACATCTGCTATCTCCTCGCTCGGGTCTCCTATTAACCGGATTATGCTCTTCATACAGTGTCGCTAGACAACTTCTCTGGCTTGATAAGCTGTGCCCTGTGCTTAGTCTTTGAGTTGCACTTTAGGAATTTTAAGTTTACACTTGCACTTATGTCTTTGAAGCACCTTGCATACAAGGACAGCAACATATGCAATTGGACCCTTGGTGAATGAGGTGACCAGTGTAGTTTTGAAGACATTAACTTTGTGACTTGTTATATTAAACAGGCCATGTAATGTTGGTGATATGAGACTCTAAGGACAACCTGAAATCACGAATCACAACAGAACCATTTAAATATGATTCTAAACGCTGTTAAAAGTAGTGCAAAATTTATGTAAGTCTTTGTGAAAAGTTTATACATAATCGCCTTACTGAATAAGGTGCAGTCCTAAAAGTTCATTTTAAAAGCTGCGACTTACAGTCTGAAGACTACAGTAGGTCAGTCAGAACAAGAAAGTGCAGACTTTAAGGATGTAGGGATTTGCATCTTTCCTTTCGTTGTTGTAGGCTCTTAGGAGCTGTGATAAGACAACAAATCCGGTGTACATATCACCAGGACATAACATCTCAATGGAAACAGCTGTTTGGCTGGTTCAGCTTTGCTGCAAGTACAGAATTCCAGAACCTGTACGTCAGGTAAAGTAGTGCTTAAAGGTTATGGAGCTTATAAAAGCGTAGCATAATTATACGTAAGCATGAAGTTTCTTCTGTTGACCATTTATGGTTGCCCTACTTAACTGAGCATGGAATGATGCCTTTGTATCACAGAATCATTAGATGTGCTGTTACAGAAGTCACGGCTTATGTTTCATTG